>CM053171.1:23140025-23258762 GCA_012977825.3 Pteromalus puparum
ATGTATTGTATTGCTCGAGTCGTTCGGTTGGTAGAGTCGGAGGAAAGTAACCTTTATACATCATCTTAATATAGTGCTAGCTAATATAGCCTAATATATTTTTAGAAAATCGAAATAATTATACGCGTCGCGAAGTACACGACTAAAAATGTCGTTAAAGATGATTCAAAAAGTGTGTCATAAATTGATCCGATTTTATCCGATGTACTATTACAATTGTTGTTAGTAAATTTTTTTGCTAATAAAAAACTTTAAATAAAAAAAATTGTACTAACAATTAATAAATTTTAGGAAAAGCTGCTAATAGGAGGTGCGGGGGGGAGTATCTCCAAAACAACTATATAATATAGGTAGATATATATATGTATGTATGTTTCTATAGATTATATATCGATGCATTTATAATTTTTTTGTTTTGTTTTTCAGATAACATTTTTTGAAGCATTAATTGGAGAATTGAAATTCGTGATTAACATTCGGGCAGTCACAAAACCTGTGAAGACTAATAAAAGCAGCAGTAAATCATCTTATGTTGATGGGCATAGCATTCAAAAATCAGATTCTATCAAAGATTCCACAATTAGTTCAATACAGCAGCATGATTCTAAAGATAACATTAGCGTCAGTAAACTTAGTCAAGAGAATTAATCAAATAAAATGATGACGTAGTTATACTAATCATTTAAATACATTTGTAAAAAGTACACAAAATTGTAATTTTAATAATCAAAGATAAAATAAGATTGTAATGTTTGCTTATTTTTGAAGTAAATACTTCTACTATAGGCTTGCCCAGTACACAGTTTTACTGGGGAGTAAATCGGCAAGCGCCGAGTATCACGGTGGTCCGACCGACCGATCGTCACGAACGCAGCAGCAGCTCTCTCCTCCTACCAAGCACTCTTCGCCGCGAATAGCAAACTCGCACTGCTCAGCTCTCCCCTTATATCAGCCGCATTTATTTACAGGAGCTGCAAGCGACTATCGTTTTTTCTCGGTTCTTTCCGCCAGATTACGGGCCGCTCAACGCGCTATAGTGGTGCCTTTTCATCGCGCTTAAATTTTTTTGCGTCAACTAGACGAAGTTACTTTTTTAGCAGGCGCAAAACGTTGGCACGTAAACTTATTGACTTGCGAAAAATATCATCACTACTTGTATTATATTTTTCCTATCCTGAATTTACTATTTAATCAATGATTACCTCACCTAAGATTTTTCACATTTCTGTCAAAGTTGCAATTAAGTTGGACAAATTAAAAAATTCAAAGACAAACGTGCACAAACTTTGTGTATTCATTAAAAAAATTAGGTAGTCGAGTTGACAATAAACAATTGATGGACCGTGTAATAGCCCCTCACCCTTTAAACTTAGATTTTAAGACGTCGGAAATGGGTAAAAAATGTTCTGCTCACTGCGTTTAAAAAGATAGCCAAATATATATCATGTCGGCGATTAACGTACGCTGTGACGTTGCAATTTCTAACGGCTTTCCTAGTGCCGCGCAAACTGACCGATTCTATTATACTACAATTTACCTACTTTAGACTCTTACATTTATAGAGGGGGACGAACGTTAAGTTAAAGGACAGGACAGGAGATGCCTGGCGTGGCAGATGGTTTAGTAGATTATTACACAATATGTTCTTCTTATGCTGTACAGAAATTCTCAGTAAATTCTTATACCCACATAGTTACTTAGGTTCTCCGCGTTTTTGCGACAACGACATGTAACGCGGTGGTTTATTTTGCGTTAAAAAGCCAGCTAATTAGTATTATCACGATATGATAGAAATATGACCGAATTTAGGAGCCGCTCGAGCCGTTCGAGCAGCAGCAGTAGTAGCAGCTCGGTCAGCAGAAGTAGCAGGAGCTCGGTCAGCAGCAGTAGCAGCAACTGGAGCAGTCATCGCAGAAGCAGAAGCTCTAATAGTATTAGCCAGAATAGTAGTCGTTATGATAGTCATGTCCTCCAACTGAAGCCAGACGGAGTTCGATGTATAATACCTTTCCAGCCAGTAGAAATCAAGTACCAACCGGATAGTACCCGTGTTAAGCCGAGTAAGAGAAAGAGAGAGAGAAGTAGAATAGCAGTCAACGTCGCAAACACCACACTACGTAACAGCCCGCCTCACCACTACCAACTCATGCACGCACACCAAGCACGAGCAATGCAGATACCGCCGTAGCCGTGCGAGCCGAAGAGATTTGATTTGATTAACGCTCGCTTGTAGCTAACGGATGTATCTTAGACAATTATTATTTTCCTCAGAACGACAAACGCTACAAACGACAATAATATTCTAAGGTTTTGAAAGATCGAAAATATTCTAAGTCTTTGAACCGTCGAAAATATTCTATGTTTTGAAAGAAGTTACACGTAAAAAGTTTAAGTCCCGAGACGATATACCAGACCGGGCTCCGCTCAGGCAGAGCTTCCGCGCGGTGAAATTTCGATGAGATACTGTGTGTGGGGCCCGGCGGACCAGGGCCTTATATACTCGAAATCGCCCTCACCGACACCCTTTACGTACATAGGTAGTAGTGAACATTTCTGAATAGCACATCCAATCAGAGAGCTTAGATGCTGCATATTTCCTTATATGGTTTCTCTAGACTTGGGTCTTGTTGCTGTAGGCATTTTTTAAAAGGCATTCTTTTGTACTTGTAGCGGCGATGGGTTTTTCCCTCGCTCCCCTATGTAGAGTGTCTTTCCTCTTTTGTGGGTAGAGTCACCGCCGTTGACTTCAAGATCTTATCTCTCGATACACGAGTGCAAGTGGTCTAGGACCACTTTTATTTATGCTCATTAATATGCCTTCTTCTTGCAACGACGATGAAAATTCCGACTGATTCCGCCTTCTTCTGCACCCATGACCTCGGTGTGGTACTCTCATTGGTAT
Source organism: Pteromalus puparum (assembly GCA_012977825.3). Taxonomy (NCBI): domain Eukaryota; kingdom Metazoa; phylum Arthropoda; class Insecta; order Hymenoptera; family Pteromalidae; genus Pteromalus; species Pteromalus puparum. Next base: position 23,142,928 of record CM053171.1, read on the forward strand.
TGGGGGCGCACGTGCACTTGCTGTTCAGACGCGTGCCCTCTCCTTCAGGATCTTTTCGTAGTTTTAAGACGAAGCCCTCCTGCTGGGGTTGCAAGCGTGCAGGCGCTCACAGTTCGGACGCGTGCTTTCTTCTTCGGCAGATTCGGACGAAGCTCTCCTTCTGATGTCATATATACACATATACTCGCTGTTTGGATGCGCATCTCCTTCTTCTACTCTCGTTTCAGACGCAATTCTTCTACTAATGTGTTTGCTAGAAATGTATGTGTATCTATTGTTCACAGTGTTGCTCGTTCGCCCATATGTATGCGGATCAGTCTCACGTGATTTTAATTTATGATACGTATATAAAGATGAAATATAATCTAGTTATCCGACTTTCGCAATTTTCTCATTATTCGATCTCTCGCGTATTAATTATTATTAATGTGCTATATAACCCGATTTTTCTATTCCATTCACATATTGTTTGTTATTGTCGCTCGTGTCGTCGACTCTGTTTCCTCTCATTTCCTTAATTTATTCAAGCGGCTGCGCTTCAGTGTTTTCCCTATGACCTATTGTGTGGTCTTAACTACCTGCTCTTAGACCCGGCGCTTGCTCTCTCTTTCGTGTCATCCTATAGGGAAGGGCATTGACCTATATTTTGAATTCGACCCGTTTAAATGTCTTCCTGCTTAGTTTTATGTAAATGCGAAAACTGAGCATTTCACAATTGCCTAGAATATGCGTTTTTCGATGACAATACTCTCACCGAGAACAAATTTTTGCGAGCCCGAATTTAAATCGAATTTCAAAACAAATCTGCAGCCAGCAATTATTCTTAGCATTTGAAGGAATTTCAAAAGTTTCGGCGTCGGCTTTAACGTACGACGAGAGTTCTAAACCCAATACTATGTATCTCAAGTGTTGCCGTATAACTCACAACCTTGCACAACAAAATGATTTTTAAAAATAATTTATTCATAACGTCGCGAACATTCTCGTCTTATCCGACTGACACTCGCGGCTTTTCGACAATTCAATCGAAGTGTTGGCAAAAATTCAGCAGCACGGCTGATAAATAATCTCAAACTGATTAAGCAAAAAAAGTCGAACTGGATTTCCACCAAATTGTTTTCGGATATACGAATTTGTTTCAAAAGGATACACGATTGTCTTATCCAGTCTTGTCGCCACGTGGTTCCGAAAAGTTATTTTATTTTATGTTGCGTACAATTACGAAGTTTACAGCACACAAAAAAAACTTCTCAACCGACGTTCAATTTTATCGACGAATGCACTTAATTATCCTGGCCGCACAAGCAAAAAGAATTGATTCTGCGTTGCCACCTGACTTGGCTCGCGATCAGGCTATACGAATTTTATTTTTCAATCCACTCGGGCTATGAGGGTAGTAGTAATGGCTGTAGTTCGAATTTTCCTCTGAAAATCTGATTCAGACAAACTTGCTATCCCGAAAATTTTTCGGCGAAAATTATCTCAAAGAAAATCTCTACCGACTTTCACTTTCTCGACACAAAAAAATTAACCGTCCAAAGTAGGTAAAGTAGGCCGGTTCTGGCGCAGTTGGCGCTACGCCATCTTCCAACTGCGCTACGCCATCCTCCAACTGCGCTACGCCATCTTCCAACTGGGCTATGTCATCCTCCGATTGGGCTACGCCAAATCCCAACTGCGCTACGCTGATTTCCTGATACCCCCGACCCCGATAGTAGGGGCTGCACTGCTACTGCGTCACACGGGTCCCGCGCCACCGAATACCGACCGATGGTAACAGAAATCTGCTTTTTTTATCATCACTGTTTTACCCATGATGGTCACTGTTTTACCCGCTTACCCATAATGAGCGCTGTTTTACACGATGAAACCGGATGGGGCAGCCCGCATCCAGAAGCAGGATCCCGATGGGGCCAGTACGTAGAGTGGGGAGCATGGGAAAAGCACTGAAAAGCGTGAGTGTAAGGGAGACCGCTTGCTAAATAAGTGCATGCGGAGAGAGAGGGAGGGAGGGAGAGATATAAGAATGAGATATATATGAAAGTAGATGATACAGGTAGGTAGCAAATGAAAAGATTTGTTTAAAGTTTTATGTTTTTCAATTTATTTATATATATGTAAAGATACAACAAATCCTTATGATAAATTACAGTATAAAAAGTTGCAAAAAGCATTATGATAAATATAATAACTACAAGAATGTTTTATTTCAAATGATCATCTTTTTTAAATAATTATTTCTACAATTTAAATAAATTCTATTAAGTTATTACCAAGATGTTTTAAATAAACATCACGGTTCTTCATCTCTTCCTCCAGCTTCTTAAGCATAGTAGTATCTTCTATCAGCACTTTGCTGACTCGTGTTGGTAAAAATATATCAAAGCTGTTGCCCAGCTCCATAACCATTTTTACGTCAAATTTAGTTTGTACCTTCTTGATCATTGTCACTCTGTACTGCTTCACTTGGCTTCAAGTTATAGCTGGTCAAAGTTGGTGTTTTAGGCGATTTTTGCATTTTTTGCCTATTTTCAATGATTTGTAGCTCATAATGGATGCATTTTTAACTAAAACTACCCTGATACTTTTTTTTTGTTAAATTTCCTGAATTTTTCAATAAAATTACTTTTAAAGTCATATATACATGTTTAGGCTACCTTATTTGCATTTTAAACCTTAAAATGTGATAATCGAAGGGTTTGATCCGGACTCCGACTACTATCGTACGGTGAAAAGATACCTTTTTATAGTGCAAAAGTACCTGTACAAGAGCCAGAATGGCAGAGGCCTTTGTTTTTTGTTTTTATGGGACACTAGTAGTGAAAAACCCTCAGAAATGATTCAAATAACTAATAATAGCTGTAGACAAAGGACGTATCCATCATAAAAATATCACAGTGGTTGTTTATGTTAGTAAAAAGGAATCTGAAGTCCTTTGTCACAGCTATTATGAGTTATTTGAATCAATTCTGAGGGTTTATCACTATTGGTGTACCATGAAAAAAAAGAACAAAGGCTTCTGCCATTCTGGCTCTTGTACAGGTACATTTGTACTATAAAAAGGTATCTTTTCACCGTACGATAGTAGTCGGAGTCCGGATCAAACCCTTCGATTATCACATTTTAAGGTTTAAAATGCAAATAAGGTAGCCTAAACATGTATATATGACTTTAAAAGTAATTTTATTGAAAAATTCAGGAAATTTAACAAAAAAAAGTATCAGGGTAGTTTTAGTTAAAAATGCATCCATTATGAGCTACAAATCATTGAAAATAGGCAAAAAATGCAAAAACCGCTTAAAACACCAACTTTGACCAGCTATAACTTGAAGCCAAGTGAAGGGATCGCGCTGAAAATTGTTTTGGGAGCCACGGGCATCCTATAGAATATATATATATAAAGTTTGAACCAAAAAAAAATTTTTCATCTTCGATTTGACAGAGAACCACCCATATATATATATACACTTTGGAAGAAACCAAAATCATTAAGGATAGAATGTTATCAAGGCTTATTAGATGCAGTAGTTAATAGTGCTTCAAATATTTCTAATAATTTTGAAATAAAAGAAAAATCTGGAATCTTTTTATTATACTACCATTAACATATATTGGAAGTCCTTAATATATGCAACAACATTATCAAGATGCAACGGCTCTTATAAGAAAATGTGGTAGACCAGATTTATTCATAACTGTAACATGTAATCCGAAATGGAAAGAATTAAAATTATTTTTAAAACGATTTCCAAAAAATACAACTCCAAATGATATACCTCACATCACCGTTAGATTATTTCATACAAAATTACAATCAATATTGAATGATATAATACATGAAAAATATTTTTGGTAAAGTATTAGCTTATGTATATACAGTTGAGTTTCAAAAACAAGGTTTACCACATGCACACATTTTAATAACATTACATCCTGATAACAAAATAATCACATCTGAACATATTGATAAATATATATCTGCTGAAATGGGTGGCTTTTTCGAACTCGAAAGTTCATGGCCTCACAACGTACCGTGTTGTGTTTCTAGATGAATTTTAGCGTTCGAAAGTTTCCAGGGTAGGCTCATCACACCTACGCCTTTCTCAAACCCGGTGTCGTGAGTAAGATTTCCATCGGATCTGAAAAAACAGATCGCCCTGATGGGGGCTCGAACCCACGACCCCTTGACCGGGAGGCAGGTGGTTTACCACGGAGCCATCGCCGGTCTATATCTGCTGAAATAATTTCAAATAATGACAAACTTAAGAAATTAGTTATTAAACATATGCTGCACGGACCTCATAATAATAAAAGTCTATATTTGAATAATAAAAACAAAAAATGCACAAAAAAATTTCCGAAACCTTTGCTGATATAACTACAATACAAAAAATGGCTATCCACAATATAAAAGAATAAATAATACTTCTGATAATCATGTTTATAAAACTCGATTCAATGAGAAAATTCCAGTCAGTAATGAAATGGTTGTACCATACAATAAGTTTTTATTAATGAAATATAAATGTCCTATAAATGTTGAATATTGTGCTTCTATACAAAGCATAAAATACATCTTTAAATATATCCATAAAGGTAGTGATAGAGCATTCGTTAAAATTCAAAAAGATGATGATTGTAACAATAATGATAAATTTGATGATTAACATCAAATCATGAAAATTACGTTTATGGTAGATATTTAAGTTTGATCAAAGTGTCAGCAATACAAAAGCAAACGTCAATGCTAAGTATAAACACATTAAAGTGTTAACAATACAAAAGTAAAGAAAAAACTTTATAAGAATTATTGTTTTCTTCCAATAAAAAAATTAAACAATAAATATAAAAAAACGCACCTGTATATTTACCTCCTGGGTGGTGTGGAAAAAATATAAATTTATCAAATAACAACCCTGATAGAAACGGTAACCCACTCAATGGCCAGTTCTTGGCATAGAATCTAAGAACTAGACAGTTTTATTTGCCATTTCTTAGGCAGAATGTAACGCTTTTTCTCCCACTTAATGAGCAGTTCTTGGATTTAATTTGCGAACCTTATTTTTATTTACAAACTGCCCACTGTAGTTGGTCGAGTAACACAGCTGAGTTACACGTGGCTTATCCCGGTTCGAGGTTAGAATTGGAAAGTCGTGTCTAGCAGGCTTCGATTCGAGTTTTTTGGTTATAGGAAAGTACAGAATAATTATTTGCATCTGAAAAAATTATGTCTGACCGGGGATTTGAACCCACGCCCTGCACGAGGACAAATAAGTAAGGTCGTGCGCCTTAACCGACTGAGCCACGCAGACGTTTTTCTACACAAGCCCTACGAGCTTCGCCATATGTTTAAATTATTAAAATTATTCAGTTCATGCCTAAATATTAATAATTTTGTATCTTGCATCCAAAAAACTAATTGATCTATTGATACTTTCACGAAATATAATTCTCACCTATAAAAAATACAAAAAATATCGCTACTTTTGAGGAATTTTAAAATGTCGTTTTTTGACATTTTGCTCAGCCAGTTTCACATTTTACTTAGCCAGTTTCTGCCTTTACCACCATTTTAAATAGGCGCTTTTCTACCAGGGAAATACAAATTTATATTTACAAAAAAGTCGCTGGGTGCTGCGGGGTCGCAGGGGGTTGCGGGGCGCGGGGCTTTCAAATTATCTCAACATTACATGGAAACGATAAGAATTTTCCTTGATTTTGAGGGGGTGGGGTGGGTGCGGGGGGAGTATACACAAAATAATTATATAATATAGGAAGCTATATATTCTTTGGCACGTAGCTTCCTTAAACATTATGCATTGCTTAATATCAGAATTGTTTTTGCTTCATTTATAATTCTATCAAGTATTTTTTGTTTGTTTGATAAATAACATTATTTCGAATCAATCACACACACACACACACATATATATGTATATATAATTAAATTTCTCTATCCTCTCTCTCTCTCTCTCTCTCTCTCTCTCTCGCAGGCTGTCATTGGTGATAAGGGCGAGCTCTCCACCTTTCGCCCTCTCAGCACGGGAGTCCCACAGGGGTCCGTCCTGGGCCCCCTGCTATTCTCGTTATACATCAATGACATCGGCTTCTGCCTTGACTCAGACACCTATCACCTCATTTATGCGGATGACCTCCAGATCTACTGTCAATGCCCCCTCGAGGAGCTGGATTCCTGTTCCGTTAGGATGACAGCTAATGCCGAGAGGATTTCAGGCTGGGCAGCACAAAATCTTTTGAAGTTAAACGTCAGCAAAACTCAGGCGATCGTCCTGGGCTCCCCTTACTACATAAACTCTTTACCAACTGTAGCTAACACCTACATAAACATAGGAGGAGCCCGGGTCGAGTATCAATCATCCGTGCGCAGTCTCGGGTTATTGCTAGATTCGAAGCTAACCTGGAAAGAGCATGTCAAGCAAATATGCAAACGTGCTCACTCTTTATTGTACCGTCTAAACTTCTTTCGAAAAAGCACTAGCCTTAGACTGCGCAAACATCTTGTGCAGGCTCTCCTGTTTCCCATCATTGACTATTGTTCACTGGTATACTGTGACTTGACTAAAGAACTAGACCTCAAACTACAGAGACTGGTAAATACAGGAATTCGTTACATCTATGGTGTAAGAAGGGATGAGCACATCACTCCTTACAGGCGTGAGCTCGGCTGGCTCACCACCGCCGGACGTAGGAAGTACTTTATGGCTTGTTTTCTAAGAAAACTATTTAATACTGCTGTACCATCCTATATCTTAGCCTATTTTAACTTCCACGTCGCCCTCCGCCCAGTGAGGGGTGAAGTGAGTCCTCTAGACATCCCCCCCTTCGCCACAGAGACGCTGAGGAAATCATTCCACATCAGCGCCTCATATCTCTGGAATTCCCTACCATCTCACTTACGTAACAATAGTTCAACTTCTTATTTCAAAACGCAGGCTAGACAATACTTTTTCGCTCAAGAAGAACAGAGTAGAAACAACTAAATTCGCAACATTCTCTCAAACACCTTCACAAACGATAGTAACTATCACACAAACACCTCATTCATAACTTTTCGCTATCTCATCTCACCACCATTACTTAACATACTTCAAATCATCTATCGCTCAAACTTGTAATTAATCTGTAAATATTTTCTATAATACTATTTGTACAACATAATGTACAATAATAAAACACTTAAATCTCTCTCTCTCTCTCTCTCTCTCTCTCTCTCTCTAAAGCATCGCCTGCTCTCCTACTGGGAGACGGACACTCATCAATGGACATGACCTTATCACGGCCACACTCGGCGTATAGATTCCATGCGACACACCACTACTTACTTTTACAGAATCTGCAAAGGAATCTGTGCTGAGAAGCTAAGGGGCTTCCTTGGCGCATGTGACCGGTCATCCCTCGCCACGTCATCACTTGACGAATGCATCACCATCCTTAACGCTAACTTGACGAACGCCATAAATCATCTCGCCCCATTGAAGACTGTGATACCAGGACGTAGACATCACCCATGGTTCACCACGGCTCTTGGTGACCTTTTGACTGAACGGAACAGACTCTGCAGGCGGTTCCGCAGAAGTCGATTACATTGGGACCTACACTTTTATAGAGTTACATGGTACGACGCTCACAGGTAAGTCGAGGAGGCTAGGATGAATTATTACTATTCACGCCTGTCTACCTTGACCGATGTTGCAGAGATTTGGAGAGAGCTTGACAATCTCGGCATTACCACCTCTAAATCACCGCCACCTGCTCGGTTCTACTCAGATGCTCTAATGACCCTCAAGCTCTATCGGTTGAGGAGTATCTGCGAACCTTGGAGAGTCTGGATCTTTCTGAACATTTCAGCTTCAGGACCATTACAGAGTCTGATGTGTCGGCTGCTGTATCACACTTTAATATCCAGGCCAGGGGAAGCGATGGCATCCCACAGGTTGTAATCTTTAAAGCACTGCCAATACTCGCACCGCTACTATGTCAAATTATTAACCTGTCTCTGAGCGAGGCACGCTTTTCCTCCGCCTGGAAGTCGTCGCTTATGTGAGCACTAAACAAGGTCAGCTCTCCAACAGCTTTGACTGACTACCGTCCGATTTCTCTACTCTGTTTTCTGTCCAAGGCGCTGGAGTAGCTGGTGCACAGGCAAGTCTCTGAGTATCTCGAAACTAGACTTTACCTTGACAACTTTCAAACAGGCGTCCGCACTGGCCACAACACAGTCCGGCTTAATTAAGTTGACTGATGATGTAAGGCTTGGTAAAGATAAAAAGAAGGTCACTCTGCTTCTTCTTTTTGACTTTAGCAAGGCATTTGACACTGTGTGTCACGTCACGCTTCTGAGAAAGCTATCATCTTTCGGCTTCTCTAAGCAGGTTATCCGCTGGCGTGCATCTTACCTCACGGAAAGAGAACAAGCCGTCATTGGTGACAACAACGAACTGTTCACCTTTCAACTATTAAACACCGGTGTTCCACAGGGATCAGTATTGAGTCCTCTGTTGTTCGCGTTGTACATCAATGACATTGGTTTCTGTTTGGACTCAGATGTGTCCCATCTCATCTATGCGGATGACCTCTAAATTTACAGCCAATGCCACCTCAAGAAGCTTGATTCCTGTTCTGCCAAGATGAGTGCTAACGCCGAAAGGATAATGGGCTGGGCTGCACAAAATCGTCTAAAACTTAATGTCCTTAAGACAAAAGCAATCGTCCTGGGCTCTCCCTACTACATACATGCTTTACCTACTGTCTCTAACACTTACATTAAAACAGGGGAAGCCCGGGTCGACTACGACATCATCTGTGCGCAATCTGAGGTTGGTGCTTGACTCCAAACTTACATGGAAAGAACACGTCACACAAATCTGTAAACGTGCTCACTCTTTGATGTATCGGCTTCACTTCTTTCGGAGGAGCACTTGAAAGACAAAGGACGTATTCATCTAGATCATTCATAAAAATCTCACATTGGTAGGTTATGTTGGTAAAAAAGAAACTTACGTCTTTTTTCACAGCTATTATTAGTCATTTAAATCATTTCAGAGGGTTTTTCACTACTCTGTGTCCCATGGCAACAAAAAACGAAGGCCTCTGCCATTCTGGCTCTTGCACAGGTACTTTTGCACTATGAAAAGGTATCTTTCCACCGTACAAAAGTAGTTGGAGTCCGGATCGAATCTTCGATTTTCACATTTTAAGCTTTAAATTGCAGACAAGTCAGTTATAGCATATATGTAAGGCTATAAAGGAACTTTTATTAAAAAGTTGAGAAAATTTCACAAAAAAAAGTATCAGGGTAGTTTTAGTTAAAAATGCATCCATTATGAGCTACAAATCATTGAAAATAGGCAAAAAATGCAAAAATCACTTAAAACACCAACTTTGACCAGCTATAACTTGAAGCCAAGTGAAGGGATCGCGCTGAAATTTTTTTTGGGAGCCACGGGCATCCTATAGAACACATATATAAAGTTTGGATCAAAAAAAATTTTTTCATCTTCGATTTGACAGAGAACCACCCATATATATACATATATGGGGGGTTCCGCGTCAAGTCAGACAGAGCTGTGCCTAAAAATCCTTTTGACCTAACAATTTTTTTAAATATGAAAAATTTAGGATTTTTTATGTACTTTCGATTACCGAGTAGCACTCTTTTAGATTTCAGTTCCTGGCAGAGCTACACACCCCTAACCTTGAAAAAATACTACTTTACGAAATGATCATATGATTACGGGATGAAGAAAATTCCAAGCAACAACTATTTTCATGTATTTTGAGCTGCTGAACGTGAATCCGATGGTATTTTTTACCAATACCTCAAGCGCTCGCCCCTAACCTCAAAAAACACCCCCAAAATTGCTGTTTCACGCAGTTGAGAGGTTTATCCTGTGATCGACGTCGGGAAAATTATTGATAGAGAGAATTTTTATGTATTTTGAGCCGTTGAACCTGAATAAGAAGATATTTTTTATTGAGCTCCCGAGCATTCGTTCCCAACCTAAAAGAATACCCGAATCGCGTGGTTTTATTAATCGTGAGAAATTAACCACGCGAAGGCATGTCTTGAACTATACGATCCTAATCTAGGTCATGTCAGAGTCATATTTGCCTCAAGGTGAGAATGTTTATTTTGCTGCTTACTGTTATCTAGATTTTATTCAAATTTTTTTTCGGTTCCCATGAAAGCTCTGTTCCAGTAGAATCATTGAATTTGAATTCGCAGAGAAAGCGACAGAGTCGGAGTTAGCCATTACGTAAATTTCAGAACGCTGCTGGTCAGCTCGATCAAATAGGGGGTTACTATGACAACGCTCGAGCGCTCGCGCTCCCTCTCTCTCTCTCTCTCTCTCCCTTCCTCTCTCTCTCTCTCTCTCCCTTCCTCTCTCTCTCTCTCTCTCTCTCTCGCTCTCTTAGCAGTACCTGTTGCCCGACTGTAGTCAGTCGAGCTGTAGAATCCAAGCTGAACACACTGCAGTATCAGCTACTGGTATCGTTCTCATTTGTAGAACGACCGTTTAGTTAATATTTTCAATCATTTTTCCTTGTTCTTTCACAAGTGTACTTACACTCTTTTGTTAATATAGTTCACTCTTTGAGCTTTTTATTATTTGAAACATTGAGTCGTTTCAATTATCGCCAACCTTAAGTAGAAACGAAGATCCAACATCTACATAGTCAGTTAGACGATAAAACAAACTCTGCGTTTTACAGGGTTGAGACTGTCTTTCAGGTTATATATGAAGCCCGCATTACTTTCTATTTTTTTTTGCTTTTTTCATGTTTAAAATTTTTTTTTATTTTTAAACTAGTATAAATTATTCTTCATATCTTAACTACAATGATGTAAGCCAGGATTTAGTATTGTAAGTTTGAAAGATTCGCAAGTGCTTTAGAATATCTGTAAACTTGTAATTGTTTACCTAGTGTAACTATAAAAGCGTGCCCACTTTGAATTTTTGGTACAGCGGGAGTATTTGAGAATCTTTTAGCAAGGAATCTTTTAGTTCTATCATGTTGACTTTTATCGTAGTAAAAGAATTTAATTGATGCGAACTTGACAGAAGTAGGCAAATTTGACTCCAAGGTGACCTAAATTAGGATCGTATAGTTCGAATGCTCGGGAGTTCGATAAAAAATAGCTTCTTATTCATGTTCAGCAGCTCAAAATACATAAAAATAGTCTCTGTCGATAAGTTTCCTCACGTCGATCACAGGATAATCCTCTCAACTGCGTGAAACAGCAATTTTGGGGGTGTTTTTTGAGATATTGTTAAAAAATATGGTCAGATTCGTGTTCAGTAGCTCAAAATACATGGAAATAGTTGTTGCTTGGAATTTGTCCGATCCCCTGTGATTTCTGACAGCTTGATCATTTCGTAAAGTAGTATTTTTTCAAGGTTAAGGGACGTGTATCTCTGCCAGGAACTAAAATCTAATTGCCACTCGGTAATCGAAAGTACATAAAAAATCCTAAATTTTTCATACTTTATAAAATTTTTAGGTCAAAAAGATTTTTGGGCACAGCTCTGTCTCACTTGACGAGGAATTCCCCATATATATATATATATATATATATATACACACACACACATATATATATATATATATGAGTGTGGATTAGTTGACTTTCCGGTAACCAGTTTTTGGAAAATACATCCACTTTCCAGTAATTACCGGAAACTGCTTATGTACTTTCCGGTAACCCAGAAAAAAGTAAGTAAAAACTAACTAGCCATCTACGCTCAAAAATTAGAAGTTCGATTATACCGGATAATGGCGACATTTGTCTTTTTACGAATGGCGTTGTGACATTATTTTTTTGTAAAACAGATTACGACAACACTTAGGGCGTTAAGCAAAGTGACGTCAATCGAACAACCGGATAATGACGTCGTTCGAGGGTTTAAATAGTTTTCGATACTACTTAAACTGTGATCAGCGATAGTTTAACTTTATTGGAAATTGCAAACATTGATTGTTCAATAAATAACAACGTATGCATTTTGAGGCTTCAATCGGATAATGATGACATTCTACAATATTCCACGTCCTATTTTTGTAAGGCCAAAATGAATTGACCGGATAATGACGACATTTGTCTTTTTACGAATGGCACTATGACCAACCTGATAACAACGACAGTATGAGACATACTAACCGTCTACGCTCAAGAAAGATTAATTCGTTTTTAAAACGGATTACGACGACGCTTAAGGCGTTAAGCAAAGTGACTTCAATCAAACAACTGGATAATGACGTCATTTGAGGGTTTGAATAGTTTTCGATACTACTTAAACTGTGATTAGCGATAGATTAAATTTATTCGAAATTGTAAACATTGATTGTTCAATAAATAACAACGTATGCATTTTGAGGCTTCAACCGGATAATGATGACATTCTAAACATCGACAAAAATACAACAAAATGACCGACATACTAAAGAAAAAATATTCCACGACCTATTTTTGTAAGGTCAAAATCGAATGACCGGATAATGACGACATTTGTCTTTTTACGAATGGCACTGTGACCAACCTGATAACGACGACAGTATGAGACTTACTAACCGTCTACGCTCAAGAAAGATTAATTCGTTTTTAAAACGGATTACGACGACGCTTAAGGCGTTAAGCAAAGTGACTTCAATCAAACAACTGGATAATGACGTCATTTGAGGGTTTGAATAGTTTTCGATACTACTTAAACTGTGATTAGCGATAGATTAAATTTATTCGAAATTGTAAACTTTGATCGTTCAATCAATAACAACGTATGCATTTTGAGGCTTCAACCGGATAATGACGACATTCTACAATATTCCACGTCCTATTTTTGTAAGGCCAAAATGAATTGACCGGATAATGACGACATTTGTCTTTTTACGAATGGCGCTGTGACCAACCTGATAACAATGACAGTATGAGACATACTAACCGTCTACGCTCAAGAAAGATTAATTCGTTTTTAAAACGGATTACGACGACGCTTAAGGCGTTAAGCAAAGTGACTTCAATCAAACAACTGGATAATGACGTCATTTGAGGGTTTGAATAGTTTTCGATACTACTTAAACTGTGATTAGCGATAGATTAAATTTATTCGAAATTGTAAACTTTGATCGTTCAATCAATAACAACGTATGCATTTTGAGGCTTCAACCGGATATTGACGACATTCTACAATATTCCACGTCCTATTTTTGTAAGGCCAAAATGAATTGACCGGATAATTACGACATTTGTGTTTTTACGAATGGCGCTGTGACCAACCTGATAACAATGACAGTATGAGACTTACTAACCGTCTACGCTCAAGAAAGATTAATTCGTTTTTAAAACGGATTACGACGACGCTTAAGGCGTTAAGCAAAGTGACTCCTATAAAACAACTGGATAATGAGGTCAATTGACGGTTTGAATAATTTTCGATACTACTTAAACTGTGATTAGGGATAGATTAAATTTATTTGAAATTGTAAACTTCGATCTTTTAATTAATAACAACGTATGGATTTTGAGGCTTCAACCGGATAATGACGACATTCTACACATCGACCAAATTAAAACAAAATGACCGAAATACTAAAGAAAAAATATTCCAATTCCTATTTTTGTAAGGCTAGAATCAAAAAACCGGATAATGACGACATTTGTCTTTTTACGAATGGCGCTGGGACCAACCTGATAGCAACGACAGTAGAAGACTTACCAACCGTCGCTCAAGAAAGATTAATTAGTTTGTAAAACGGATTACGATGAGGCTTAAGGCGTTAAGCAAAGTGACTTTAATCAAACGACTGGATAATGACGTCGTTTGAGGGTTTGAACAGTTTTCGATACTACTGTGATTAGCGATAGATTAAATTTATTTGAAATTGTAAACTTCGAACTTTTAATTAATAACAACGTATGGAATTTGGGGCTACAACCGGATAATGACGACATTCTACAATATTCCACGTCCTATTTTTCTAAGGCCAAAATCGAATGACCGGATAATGACGACATTTGTCTTTTTATGAATGGCAATGTGACCAACCGTCTACGCTCAAGAAAGATTAATTCGTTCGTAAAACGGATTACGACGACGCTTAAGGCGGTAAGCAAAGTGACTTCAATCAAACAACTGGATAATGACGTCATTTGAGGGTTTGAATAGTTTTCGATACTACTTAAACTGTGATTAGCGATAGATTAAATTTATTCGAAATTGTAAACTTTGATCGTTCAATCAATAATAACGTATGCATTTTGAGGCTTCAACCGGATATTGACGACATTCTACAATATTCCACGTCCTATTTTTCTAAGGCCAAAATCGAATGACCGGATAATGACGACATTTGTCTTTTTATGAATGGCAATGTGACCAACCGTCTACGCTCAAGAAAGATTAATTCGTTCGTAAAACGGATTACGACGACGCTTAAGGCGGTAAGCAAAGTGACTTCAATCAAACAACTGGATAATGACGTCATTTGAGGGTTTGAATAGTTTTCGATACTACTTAAACTGTGATTAGCGATAGATTAAATTTATTCGAAATTGTAAACTTTGATCGTTCAATCAATAATAACGTATGCATTTTGAGGCTTCAACCGGATATTGACGACATTCTACAATATTCCACGTCCTATTTTTCTAAGGCCAAAATCGAATGACCGGATAATGACGACATTTGTCTTTTTACGAATGGCACTGTGACCAACCTGATAACGACGACAGTATGAGACTTACTAACCGTCTACGCTCAAGAAAGATTAATTCTTTTGTCAACCGGATTACGACGACGCTTAAGGCGTTAAGCAAAGTAAATCCAATTAAACGACTGGATAATGACGTCATTTGAGGGTTTGAATAGTTTTCGATACTACTTAATCTGTGATTAGCGATAGATTAAATTTATTTGAAATTGTAAACTTTAATCGTTTAATTAATAACAACGTATGACGTCGATGACATTCTAAACATCGACAAAATTACAACAAAATGACCGACATACTAAAGAAGAAATATTCCACGTCCTATTTTTGTAAGGCTAAAATGAATTGACCGGATAATGACGACATTTGTCTTTTTACGAATGGCACTGTTACCAATCTGATAACGACGACAGTATGAGACTTACTAACCGTGTACGCTCAAGAAAGATTAATTCGTTTGTAAACCGGATTACGACGACGCTTACGGCGTTAAGCAAAGTGACTTCAATCAAACGACTGGATAATGACGTCGTTTGAGGGTTTGAATAGTTTTCGATACTACTTAAACTGTGATCAGCGATAGATTAAATTTATTTTGAAATTGTAAACTTTGATCGCATAATTAATAACAACGTATGGAATTCAGGGATTCAACCGGATAATGACGACATTCTACAAATCAACTAAATTACATCGTCGGTGCTTGTTAGAATCATACTGCAGTTGTTATCAGGTTTGTTATAGCGAAATTCGTTAAAAAGAAAAAAAGTCGCCATTATCCGGTCACTTTATTTTAATTTTACATAGATAAAAGTTAATATATCAATCCTCTAGTATAATGGACAGTTGGTTGTAATAACGATGATATGTAAATTTCGTCATTATCCGGTATTGGTCCGTAATTTGACAAAGTAAAATCGCATCATTATCTGAACACCTACAGTATGTCATTTTAATTTAAACTAGTCTTTTACCAATTACATTTTAGTTATTGTCTTTGTTATCTAGTTTCTTCAACTATTTTGGTTATTCTCATAGCCTTATGTGTCGTTATTATCCGGTTAATAATGACCAATAAGACTACGCCTGCTTATTTAGACAAGAATCGCGATTGTCGGTGTTTGTTAGAATCATATTGTCGTTGTTATCGGGTTAGTTATAGCGGCATCTGTTAAAAAGACAAAAGTCGCCATTATCGGGTCAGTTTATTCAAATTTCACATAGATAGAAGTTAAAAATTAATTCTACAGAATAGCGGTGCGTTTGTTGTAATAATGTCAATACATAAAATGTCTTCATTATCCGGGCTCAGTCAGAAATTTGACAGTGTAAAAGACGCATCATTATCTGAAAACCTACAGTATGTCATTTTAATTTAAACTAAACTCTCACCGATCACATTTTACTTATTGTCTTTGTTATCTAGTTTCTTCAACTATGTTCGTTATTCTCATAGCCTTATGTGTCGTTATTATCCGGTTAATAATGACCAATAAGACTACGCTTGCTCATTTAGACAAGAATCACGATTGTCGGTGCTTGTTAGAATCTTACTGTAGTTGTTATCATGTTAGTTATAGCGACATTCGTTAAAAAGAAAAAAGTCGCCATTATCCGGTCACTTTATTTTTATTTGACATAGATAGAAGTTAATATACTAATCCTCTAGTATACTGGACAGTTGGTTGTAATAACGATGATATGTAAATTTCGTCATTATCCGGTCTCGGTCCGAAATTTGACAAAGTAAAAGCGCATCATTATCTTAACACCTACAGTATGTCATTTTAATTTAAACTAGTCTCTCACCGATTACATTTTACTTATTGTCTTTGTTATCTAGGTTCTTCAACTGTTTTGGTTATTTTCATAGCCTTATGTGTCGTTATTATCCGGTTAATAATGACTGATAAGACTACGCCTGCTTATTTAGACAAGAATCACAATTGTCGGTGCTTGTTTGTATCATACTGTCGTTGTGATCAGGTAAGTTGTAGTGACATCTGTTAAAAAGATAAAAGTCGCCATTATCCGGTCATTTTATTCAAATTTGACATAGAGAGAAGTTAAAAATTAATTCTACAGAATAGCGGAGCGTTTGTTGGAATAAGGTCAATACGAGAAATGTCGTGATTATCCGGTGTTGGTCAGAAATTTGACAGTGTAAAAGACGCATCATTATCTGAAAACCTACAGTATGTCATTTTAATTTAAACTAAACTCTCACCGATCACATTTTACTTATTGTCTTTGTTATCTAGTTTCTTCAACTATGTTCGTTATTCTCATAGCTTTATGTGTCGTTAGTATCCGGTTAATAATGACCGATAAGACTACGCTTGCTTATTTAGACAAGAATCACGATTGTCGGTGCTTGTTAGAATCATACTGTAGTTGTTATCATGTTAGTTATAGCGACATTCGTTAAAAAGAAAAAAGTCGCCATTATCCGGTCACTTTATTTTTATTTGACATAGATAGAAGTTAATATACTAATCCTCTAGTATACTGGACAGTTGGTTGTAATAACGATGATATGTAAATTTCGTCATTATCCGGTCTCGGTCCGAAATTTGACAAAGTAAAAGCGCATCATTATCTTAACACCTACAGTATGTCATTTTAATTTAAACTAGTCTCTCACCGATTACATTTTACTTATTGTCTTTGTTATCTAGGTTCTTCAACTGTTTTGGTTATTTTCATAGCCTTATGTGTCGTTATTATCCGGTTAATAATGACTGATAAGACTACGCCTGCTTATTTAGACAAGAATCACAATTGTCGGTGCTTGTTTGTATCATACTGTCGTTGTGATCAGGTAAGTTGTAGTGACATCTGTTAAAAAGATAAAAGTCGCCATTATCCGGTCATTTTATTCAAATTTGACATAGAGAGAAGTTAAAAATTAATTCTACAGAATAGCGGAGCGTTTGTTGGAATAAGGTCAATACGAGAAATGTCGTGATTATCCGGTGTTGGTCAGAAATTTGACAGTGTAAAAGACGCATCATTATCTGAAAACCTACAGTATGTCATTTTAATTTAAACTAAACTCTCACCGATCACATTTTACTTATTGTCTTTGTTATCTAGTTTCTTCAACTATTTTCGTTATTCTCATAGCCTTATGTGTCGTTATTATCCGGTTAATAATGACCGATAAGACTACGCTTGCTTATTTAGACAAGAATCACGATTGTCGGTGTTTGTTAGAATCATACTGTAGTTGTTATCAGGTTAGTTATAGCGACATTCGTTAAAAAGACAAAAGTCGCCATTATCGGGTTAGTTTATTTTTATTTGACATAGATAGAAGTTAATATACTAATCCTCTAGTATACTGGACAGTTGGTTGTAATAACGATGATATGTAAATTTCGTCATTATCCGGTCTCGGTCCGAAATTTGACAAAGTAAAAGCGCATCATTATCTTAACACCTACAGTATGTCATTTTAATTTAAACTAGTCTCTCACCGATTACATTTTACTTATTGTCTTTGTTAGCGACCCAAAAAACATACACATGCGTTTTTTCAGATTTTTTTACGGAATTTCGTCTATTTGACCTCTAAATGACCTTGACCTTGACGTAATAGAGACAAGCGGGCCCCGGATTCGGATTCAGCGACCCAAAAAACATACACATGCGTTTTTTCAGATTTTTTTACGGACTTTCGTCTATTTGACCTCTAAATGACCTTGACCCTGACGTGATAGAGACAAATGGACCCCGGATTCGGATTCAGCGACCCAAAAAAACATACACATGCATTTTTTCAGATTTTTTACGGACTTTCATCTATTTGACCTCTAAATGACCTTGACCCTGACGTGATAGAGACAAATGGACCCCGGATTCGGATTCAGCGACCCCAAAAACATTCACATGCGTTTTTTCAGATTTTTTCACGGACTTTCGTCAATATGACCTCTAAATGACCTTGACCCTGATGTGATAGAGACAAGCGGGCCCCGGATTCGGATTCAGCGACCCAAAAAACATATAAATTCACCCACGGGGTCTATAAAAACAATTGGGTGCAGGTGAAACGCGACTACTTTTCCCTTAATCTATTATTATCCTTAAGCTTTCCAATTCTTTTTTTTTTCATCTTTATTCTAAGAGGCGCTACTTAATTTTGTCCATACCAAAGTCAAAATAAAACATAGTGCGCCCCTTTAAACGATGCTAGTGATGAAAGATTTCGCGGGGTAGAAGGGAAAGGGTTCCAGAAACGAGCACCCTAGACCTGGAAGGTCCTAGCCCCTGTTTCAGTACTCACTACAGGTATGCTCAGCTCCGGGGGGACTCCCCTACTGGAGGGTCATGGCTTGTGTTTCCTAAAAAATGAAGCCAGATATGTAGGTTCACCGATCCGTATAACTTTAAATAAAAGAATGGCTTCAAAGTATAGCCTTCTGGTATCGGTGCGCAGCCATTCCAGACGCCTCCGGTAGGGACTGTTGTGCTTGTCCCTTCTAACTCCAAAGATGAACCTCACACATGAATTGCTCAGTCTCTGTATCCGTATTCTTTGTTCATTCGACGAGTCCAGGATGGTCACAGTGCAGTAGTCCAAAAGTGGTTGTATTAGTGTCTCGACTAGCCTTCTGCGGGAAGTCTCCGTGGTGCAGCCCCTGATAAACCGCAAGCTGTACAGGGCTTTGTTGACTTTTTTCGTGATTGAATCCACTTGCGGTTTCCAAGTGAGTTTACTGTCGAGTATAATACCGAGACTTACGACCGACTCACTGAAAGGGACGATCACCCCGCCCAGCAACGGAACTCTCGGCAGGTTCCATTACTTAATGTCATTAACATTCCTCATGGAACCAAAAAAGATGGACTTAGTTTTGCCAGGGTTGAGTCGCAGGCCGGAGCTCCCCGCCCAGTCAGCGACCAGCCGTGCCGCTTCTACCAGCCGAGCCACGCCCTCATGAAAATTATCCTTACTGGTTGCACACTCAGGCTCAGGTCCGTTGCGTAAAATAGCAGTGTCTGCGTCCTTGTCTCCCGCCGTCACAGTCACATGTGTGACTTGCCGTCGTTGTATTTTGGAACCGGTCTGACACGCCGTTAGAATGGCTTGCAAGTCGGCAGCAGACGCAAAGACGTGCGCACGTTCACCCCCTCTACGCCTTACCAGAAATCTGCCACCCGCGTGCCAGACATATTTGAAGCCCAGTCCCTGTGCAATGAGCTACAAATTCTTAAACAATTTAAACTTATCCTGGGACAACATCTCGTTGATATAGACTTTTTGTCCGGACAGGCAGGTAGCAGCTTCACGGTCGAGCACGCCGGGCTTGATGTCGCTAGTAGTCAGGTAGTTGTAGGCTAGTGTGCCCCTCGCTTGCATTAAGTCCCTGACTAAACCCGGTCTAGCGAGCCGGGCCACAAGTGCTGGCAGTGTGATCCGATTCGCTCTGTAGTTTGTCGTGATCGCGTCACCTCCCTGACCTCTGCCCGGTCTGCGAGGGCGCAGCACGCGGGTCTCGACAATGTCTCCCGCACTCAGAGAGGGAAGGACGGTGCTGAGCAGCGCGAAGGTAGCTACATCCGAAATTTCCTTATAGATTTTACTACTATCATTGAGCAAGCCGTGAATAATAACCTCGCACCCCTCAGAACCGCCCTCACCCAAAACAAAAACGCCGCTAATAGGCGCCATCTGTGGAGAAGAGCACGCTTGTACTTCCGCTACCTCAGTGGCCGCACCAGCCTCCAGAACACGAGAACACGGGCTGAGCAAGCCGCCGTCCGATACTGATCGCGAGTCTGATCCTGAGCCCGATTCCGAGTTGGGATTCCTGCAACCACGACGGAGGTCACCGAGCAATTGTTGCGTTTCCCGCGACTCGTCCTTTAGGGTACTATTTTCGTCCAAGAGCAGCTTGTTCACGTCAAACAATTTATTGTATGCATTGGTATTATCGATTAACTGAGTCTCGAGAGCAGAGACACGGATATTCAAATCCTCTGCACCTACCGTGGTGGCCCCCTCCCCTGGGGCGGGAGAAACACCACGCGATGCCGAATCCCTGCTCGCGAGAGCCTTTCGCTCATCAAGCTGATCTTGGAGCATGTCGAAACGCCGAAAAAAGAGCTCCATCGTGGTGACTGGAATTAATATATTAGAGACCCCCAGGAGGCTGATCTCACCCAATGGCGCATCCGTTGCAGGAAACCTATTCGGCAGGTCCATAGGGTCCAGGCTGGCTGAACTCGCTCGTCAAGATAGGGAGATGGAGAGACAACGGTCCGCGCCGGCGATTTCAATGAGGCTGACGCCTGGGTGTCGGTGACCCGCTCGACAGGCGATTCCGATGATGCTGGCGCCTGGGAGACGGAGACCCGATCGACAGGTGATTCCGATGAGGCAGGCGCCTGGAAGTCGGTGACACGCCTAACAGGTACGCTATGGCTATGCTGATATTTCTCTTGCTGCTCCGTGACTGCGATGGAGGGGAGAGAGGAGTCGAGCACAGAGTCGCCGTCGTCGTGGTCGCCTGATTTCGCACGCGGTGTCAGCGCAGTGCGTCGCGGTTGCTGCTGTTGTTGCTGCTGGTAGGGGGACGCGTGGCGCGTCGTTGATGCGTTCAGGAGCACAGGCTTGAGCCTGGCACGTGCGCTCACCTGACGAATTTCAGCTGGTGGAGAGGGCCTCTTCGGCGCGGATTTGTTGCTCTGCTGGGCTGGCTTGGTGGTAGGCATAGCTGCGGTAGGTGTAGAGGTCTTTTTCGTTTCCACTGGTCAATCTATCGCTCTGCCGGGTTGACTTGGTGGCAGAGGTCGTCGTGGCAATGGCGGTGGCCGCACGCGGAGTCGATGACTTATTAGTAGAGACGGCACGGCACTTGTCACAGATCACGTTCTTCATTTTGTTAGAACAGCGAGTATGTCAGGGAAGGTGGCAGATTGGGCACATGCTTGTCGGTGGTGTGGAGGCGTCGTTGCAGACAGAGCAAATCGCTGGTGTCTTTACGTTTTCCATGACGCTGGAATATTTCTTGCCTTCCAGTTGCCGGGCTTAGCAGACACTTGTAGAGACACACACAAACACACACACACGCCGACGTCGGCAGAGACCTAAGTGGCTAACGGCAGGCCTCGCTCCGCGGTTACGTCACAGGTGTCGAGAGGTTTTACGCAAAAATAGCACCATATTTAGAATATTATCCCACTAAAACTTAGCTCCACAGGTAGTCCAGCACTATAGCCACCACATAGCGGCAACAAATCAATATTTATTGTTATTTTCCGTCGAAAAAAACAACGAAAACTGCGGAGCGACGAAAAGGCGCGTGTTCTTCCTGCGACACCTAGCGGAGAGTGAGATAGAGAGAGAGAGGCTCGGGACTGGTATGGCGTAAAGCGGTGGGGGAGAGAGAGTCGCGGCACGCGCGCGCCGAGAGCTCGGGTCCGCTATAGAGTAAAAGTGGGGTGTAATGAGGTAGATTCTTACGCCAAACTACTCGCGGCCACACCCATTAATACGTCAATAATCTTTACTCAGACTCCGACCGAAATTTATATGCGGCGCCAGGTCGGAGATAAAACTCTCAACTGTGATCGAATGTCCGGCTAACGGAAACTCTCTTTCTCGGAGGGGATTCGCTCGTGGGGAAAATCGGAAAGAAAATTCGAATACTTGTTTATTCGACTGTAACTCGACAGTAATCCGCACTCACACAATTCACTCTACTACTCTCCACGCTCGACAAGGTACGCGGCTACAAACAACGATTTGACAATTTATATAACTTACCACCTCTTTTCCTCTTACACCTCATTTCCACCTTGATTCTCTCGGCTAGACCTCCTTCCTCACGTTCTGGTGATACCTCGTGCCCGGGAAAGTCGCGCGAAAGAAACTATACAAAAAAACTCTCAGAATTTCGCATACCGGAGGGTGTTAGCTAGTCTCTGTCGGAAATCCAAGTGAACAAGTCTACACGTCGCCTCGCGGAGTTTCTCGCACATGCGCACCACATACTTGCATACTTTACATAGGTTTTGCAGACTTTCTGGCAGAAGATTTCGCTTAAAACGTTATTTCTCATACTCATAATCTCACTCTCTTTCCATTAATATTTCGCCATAATTTAATCGTACAACTTTACGGGAAATAATAGTTCGTAACGCATACAACCGCATCACACATACACATCGCACGCTGAGAGCTCTGGGGCTGGTATGGCGTAAAAGGGGGGAGGGAGACTCGAGGCTTGTATAGAGCAGATACATGACCTATATAGTTTATTTAAAAAATATTTAGTGCACATAAATTATGCCACTTGAACCCTTGCTCCCATATATAGAGGTCAGCGTGGCAGGCGGCAAAATTTAATTATTTAAATAATTATTTGTTTAAACAAATGAAAGTAGGTCACGCAGCATGCATCCTAGCGATGACACACTTTTTTATCGGTTGTTTACACAGTAGCGGTCATTAATCATGCTAATTGACCTACTTAGATACAGTTTACAACAATTAACTACTGTTTACATAATTAGGGGTCATAAATCATGTTTATTGACCTACTATTTACATACTCTTACATAATCAAGTGCTACTGTTTACATAAACACCGGCTATTGTATCCCCTCCCCACTTAGGCCACGCCCAGTCTTTTCATACGGGCCCATATACTACTATTAGATTATACCAATTTTCATATTCATTATATTATATATTGAATATAATTGAAAATCATAAGACAAAAACTAAAATATTTGTAAAAACTTTGAAGCTATGTATGGCCAACACATTTTTTAATTGTATACGAAAAAAAGATGAATAATCAATGTTTTTTTATTGATTTTTTTTCTAAAAATTAGATTAAGTAGTAAGGTTAGACAGCGAGCGCGAAGCGCGAGCATCGGCGGTCGTGCCTTATGCGCAAAACGCGAAGCGCGAGCGTTTTGCGTGCCTTGCATGGGCGAAGCGACTACTATTAGATTATACCAATTTTCATATTCATTAGGCACGACCGTGACACGGAAGTGCCTTATAGTTCCGTGCGCGAAAAATGTGTGAGATGCGATATCTTACGCAATTTTCGACCGATCGGGCTGAAATTTTAGGAGGAGTCTCCTCTCGCAAAAATTAAAAAATGATTTTTTTTTTATTCCGATCCTCTACGTTGTTTTGAAATGCGGGCACAATTTGTTTGATTTTACATTTAATTACATGTAATTTTTAATAAAAATTTTGTTGTGATGCAATTATCTCTGAGAGACTAGTCAATCAGGCTAAAAATTGTTTTGGGAACTCCTCTCATGATAGTGAGGTGCCGGTCCTATTTTGGACTTGATCCTGCACATATCCACAGAATGCGGTCACCTTCAAAAATCGCTAAGAACGGTTTTTTAGCTGTAACTCGAATTCTAAGTATTCTACAAAAAAAGTTAAATGGATGAGTTGTAGATCTTTAAAAAATACAACTTTTTTACATTTACATAAAATCATGAAAATGCTTAGAACTCGAGTTAACAGCCCAAAATCGATTTTTTACAGCTAAAAAACCAATTATTTGCCATAAAACTTTTCGGATTTACGTTTTACATAAAAATGTTAAATGTAAAAGTTGTAAACCATTTTAAAATACAACTTTTTACCGTGGCAAAGATATTTTTTTAACACTTTTTGACAAACAACATTCCTAGAAGCCATTTTTTGATACATAAATTCAATAATAACTTCGCTGCAACATGCCCCATCTGACCCAGTGCGGAAAATGTGTGAGATTCGATATCTCAGCCTGCTCTGAGAAGCCTGACATGTCCCTCTAAACTATGCTATTATAATACATTTTCTAAATGAAACCCTATTACTAAATCAAATCTTGATAAAATCTTGAATCTTCTGTTAACTATCTTTAAAATCCTCTTGAAAATCCTCTTGAGTCCTTCCATGTTAAATTGTTTTTTTTTTCACCTACAAGAAAAATAGAATTTAATTAATAAAACTAGAAAACAATGACTGTATAATTTAATTAACTGTTAAAGAAAAACCAGCCTCTAAAATACATGATTATAGATACGTATAGTAGAAGTAAAGTAGTGCCATAGTCTTGAATAAAGTTACGTTCCAACTCCATGATTTTGATAGCTCAGTTATCAACACCATCAGTATCCTTAGGTTGACTCCGGTAGACGCAGTAGACCATAATACAACAAATGCAGAAGTTTTTATACACCTAGACATACAGAAAAATATTACAAAATCAAACGCATAAATAATTATTGAGAGACTCAGACTACTGATCTCTGCATAAAAATTTGAAACAAAATAGCTTTAAAGTATGAATACCGTCAAACCACAGAGAAGATTATCATCATGAACACTGAAAAGGTATCCGCGAGCAATTCGACATCTGTTTACTGAACTTATCATAGGGGACAAAGCGTTTCAAGTTAAAACTTATTGAAGATACAATATAAATTCAACATACAGTTCAAGTTTATTCTGATATTTCCAAAATTACCTTGTCAGATAGTATAAATCCATATCCAGATTCGTAATAAAATATTTGAAGTATCCAAGAACGCCAACCAATACTCCAAGACAGCATCAATTCAGTTGCAAGATCATCTCATGGTGATCCAATCAGCTGGTAACGCCAAACAGGACTGCCAGATAGTAGAAATAGAGCTCCAGGATCATTCGCAGGTGGTTGAGCCAGCTAGAAACGCCAACCAGCACTTGCAGAAAGTTCAAATGTAATTCTAAGGTTGTCTCCTGGTGATGACATCAGCCAGAGATGCCAAGCAACACGATCAGATACCATAAATCCAGCTCCAGAGTCGTATTGAGGCTGTTGAAGTACCTAGAAACGCCAACCAGCACCACCAGAGAGAGAGAGAGAGAGAGAGAGAGAGAGAGAGAGAGAGAGAGAGAGAGAGAGAGAGAGATATTGAATCCAGTCCAGGGTGATCTTGGGAGGCATCGGAATTACAACTCTAAAAAACAGATCACAAAATTACACTGATTATACTGCACATAACACAATAGATATCTGTTATAAACATAATTAACACAGGAAATAGAACAAAGGAAAACCAGTCGTAGATCTTATGCGATAGTGAATCTTCATCCAAGCAGCATCTTGCAAGAAGAATGTATCAGCACATCAATAGAATGAGCAGGAGCAGCATTCGCAGGAGTACTCCAATCCAAAAAACAAAGGATAACCTCCAAGCAAAAACTCAAGTTTCTTGTTGGAGCTACATGTCTTCCTATACTGCAGCACTCCTTCATGAACTGACACTCACACTGCTCACACATCGCATCGTCGGTGCCATTCCGGGTGCATCACTTTTGAATACCTTTTGCACTGTCTTAGAAAGCAACAACCGCGAGCAGCTGATCCGCGAGCGGGATCGCGGTGAGCAGATGTTGCTTGTAAACACGTATAGGCACCATAGCAGCACTTATGTTCTGATTTTAAAACTACATGTAACATTGCTGCATCGCGTCGTTGTTTCCGTCTTTTCACTACGCACTCACTTATATCGCCGAAAAGTTAAACAGAGCAAAACAAAACATTGGGGTTAGCGGAGGCCGGGAGGCAGCTTCAAAACGTCAAAACACACACGGCAGACGGCTGCATGGGCATGTCGCCAACCGGTCGCCAGATCGATGCGCACAATGTATGCGCAGTGGTCGAGCTCGCTGCCTCGCTTCGACAGAGCCAACGAACAGCTGTTCGGCTTTGCTTAGCTGATAATAAAACTAATACTTTTTCTGTTCAAATTATGTAATAAACTATCTTTGCACAAAATTCACAACTTTAGGAACGGGATGGAATTCGGTTAGTTAAGCGTGCCGTCACAGTCACAGCTTACATATAAATCAATGTATTTTCCACCAATAATAGGATAGTTCCGAATTTGGCCACCTCATTAAACTTCGCGTGTATAATTTGAATTCAAGTACTATAAAAAGATAATTTTTTCTAATCTTACGGAATAAAAAAGGGTTTTTAATTTTCGTTGCAATAAGAGAATTCATGTTAAAATTTATATGAATGTCTATTCGAAAATCAACAATATTGAAAATCATAAGTCAAAAACTAAAATATTTGTAAAAACTTTGAAGCTATGTATGGCCAACACATTTTTTAATTGTATACGAAAAAAAGATGAATAATCAATGTTTTTTTACTGATTTTTTTTCTAATAATTAGATTAAGTAGTAAGGTTAGACAGCGAGCGCGAAGCGCGAGCATCGGCGGTTGTGCCTTATGCGCAAAACGCGAAGCGCGAGCGTTTTGCGTGCCTTGCATGGGCGAAGCCATGCAAGGCGGCAAGCCACATAGCGGCCGAAGGCCGCGTTGTAGCGCGCTAGTTCTTTACTTATAAATGTCAAAATTTTAGTAAGCATGCTCATCTGGGTCAAATCAACGCGTGACACAAGTCATTTAGATTTACCACTTTATAACGCTGACTTTCATAGATGATATCTAGGTGTTAAGTACAGAAACATCTAGACATCTTCTTATGTGAATGTCAGTTAATGTGTCCATCATCTACAAGTAGAACTTGCACCTACTCACTGTCAACCACGTAAAGCATGACTCGATTTAAATTTTTGCTATATAGTCCAGTCGGCAGAGGTCGAAAAGTGAGAGTAAGTGGTAATTTCGTGATAACTCAGAAATAACTATGCAGACCTACTTTAAATGGGTAGTATAATAACACCTTAAAATGCTGACAAAACATTTTATCAGAAAAAAAAAGTTATTAACAATTTAATTGAAAAATTCGCGTTTTTTCGCGCATTTTTGATAATAACTCAGCAGGATGACTTTGTACGAAAAAATGCTTAATGCATGATTGATTTGTAATGATTTATAATAAAAAATAGCTACAAAATGCAGGTGATCCGATTTTGAAATTTTTAATAACAAAGCCGTAAAATTGTAAATACGGTAAAAAACGTCTATTTTTTAAAGTTGCTGTAAAAATCACAATTATGAACCAAAATTGATTAAACTTCCGAAAATTATAGTTTAATTCTTATACAATAATGACGCTAAAGCTGAAAATCAGGAAAGCTAAACTTTTTGTTTTATGAGGTTTTATACATCTACTGCGTCGAAAACTCAAGGCCTTGCCAAATTGGTTTGAAGCACCGCTGATACTTGAAATTTGGTATACACGTAGTGTAAATATGCAGAAACAAATATCAATTTTCAAAATTTAATTATATTTATTTTTACAGCATTGGTAAGGTTTTATACGTCACCCTAGTTTTATAAGCAACCGATTTTTTGCTCTAGTTTTTGCAATTTTCATCTTATAGAAATCTCATTGGCGTAAATCAATTCCTTTCATGATTTGACGTATTCTCGAAAAAAAATTTTGTGCCACGACTTTCTGGACCGGAGATACGTTTTTTTTTTTTTTTTTTTTCAAAAAAATCTGGAAGATGCAATAAACACGTTACAGCAGTGTGCTTTTTGGCTGTTAATATTTAATACTTAAATTTTCAATAAAAAATAATCGGATATGATTCATCGATTTCTAGTGTTCGTTATCGAGTATCAAAGTGAAGCGCGCGCGGTCGCCGGAGTGTGCGCGCGGAGTGGGGGAAGCCCGATGCGCTCACACTGAAAACTGATTTCATGCGTTCAAAGTGGCTTTCGCTTGCAAAATCTTTAATAACTTGGTTTCTGGACCACGTACAGAAATTCTTTTGTACTAAATTTGGGGTAGCTCGACGAGACGAACCAAAATAACGTATTTATTTTCATTTTCGAAGCAAAATAATCTTGGAAATATGTAATTTTCCGTATTTTTAAATTTGCTTGGCTTTTTTCGTCAATTAAGTTGTTATTCATTATTAATATAGTATTTTTCATGCAATATCTTTACTTTTTTGTTTTATTTAAATAATGCTGACGAAAAATGCAAAGCATCTGGATAACGTCACTGCTTTGTTACGTTTGAATAGCCACTGTCACAGACGCACACGTCTGCAACGCGAGCTGCGAGACGAGTCAGCGATAAGAGCTGGCCGAGCTGCACTTCGATGCATGCATGCGCATGCATCGTAGGCGGTAGCTCAGTGGTAGAGCTCCAGGCGTCGCAATCTCGGGGTCCCTGGTTCGATCCTACCCACCGTCTACTCTTTTTCGCTTTCCGACTCGTCTCCTCTCCGTCCGTTACACCACTTTACACATTGCTAGATTAGGCGGATTTCGCCAGTGCGGGCTCATCACACCCACGCCCAGGCCTATCGGCTGTCCGCGGCTGCTTATTCGATTTATTCGCAGCTAACCTCTTTCTCAGGGGCCGTTCCTCTATCCGCAACCTGAGGACGCGCTGTGTAGTGGTGATAGGCACCCACCCGTCCGCTCTGGACGCACAGCAATTTAAGGTTCATACAAAAATAAAATTGGATTTTTCATTTTTCGATAATTTAAGGTGGTTGGGTCCCCTTAAGACGTCAAAAGTCGTTAAATCTACTACGATTACAGAAGTTAGTATTATAACTGGCTATATCGTTTACCAGTTTTAGAAATGTGTTTATACACCTATTGGTTGGATATGAGCGAGCAGATGTCTGCTTGCTAGAGACAGCAGGCCCAACGCAGAGCTACGCGACTCAACGCTCCCCCCTCTATGCCGCTAGACAGCCAGCGCCGACGTCACTATGCGACAGTGGCGCTCACTTCGCCTTGTGCACTCCAGCGGTCAACACGAGTTTTAGCTTGTCAGTATGATTACTTTGTTATACTAATGATATTATCGTATATATTAGCTTGACTACGTTTGTTTCATCCGAGCACGTTATAGTCTCAACAATATTTGAATTACATAATAGGATAAACAAGTTTACTGTAAATTCAACATATAATAATTTTGCAATCCTGATGATAAATCAGACTGGGTTCTAAGGGAATCATCTCGAATTTGCAGCGCACACTTTGTGGGTAACAAAAAATTAGAAGATCCTCGAAGCCCAAGTTATGATCTAGCCCTATTTCCAGAAGTTTATAAAGTTGGCAAACGCAAACCAAAAACTTTAATTGATATGAAACACCTTGTTATATTTACAAATTAGGTTTCTGAATTACAAACAAAAATTGCTTAAATCACTTTTCACTTATAGGTATAAAAGAAAACTTGAAAGGGAGATGCGACAACAGCAATCTACAGTGAAAAAAAAAATAAAACAGATGATATTATTAGTGAACATCAGACAGTCTCAGAAAACTTGTCAACATGATGACGTTGAATGAAAAGTCTATTCTGAAAATAATGAAAAAAATACATTGATGAACTATACAATAATGAAAAAAAAAAAAAAATACATTGAGAAACTAAAGTTGACTTTATAGAAACATATGAATATGTTGAAAAGACATTTATTTGTAATCTACGTTACCCATACAAATTGTGAAGCACAGCACCAGATAAAAAATTGTGATACTGCTTCCTCCAAAAGAAGACTCCAAGTGATGATAGCCAAGGATTTTTTGGTTTTTACAGCATAAAACACGAACAAGAACTGACAGATTTATGTGGTATGTCTAAAGACTTTTCATTTGTTATTGAAAGTGTTAGTGGAAAATAAAACAGTTGCAACAGAGCTTCAAGACTACACGAAAAAAATCAGTGTTGAAATCGTACATAACTTACCTAGTGGTAGAAAGCGCCAAATTTCCTGCGCAGCGGGCGGGAATTGTCACTCCCCACTCGCTAGGAAAGTACAATCGTATACACACCACGGGAGGAAATTCGGACAGCCCATATCTCGTGTTCGTCACCCTCGCCTTTGGCTCGAGTATCAATTTACACGAGATATGGACTGTCTAAGTTTTTTCCTCCCTAGGTGTGTAATATACTATTTAATATTCTTAATGCAAATGAAATCTGGACAGAGTTTCTCAGCTTTTAGTGTATTGTTTTCTGTGCATCGAAGCACTATTTCAAGAATATTTTATTCTACGTTAACTCTCTTATCACAAGCATGTAAAAATTTTGTCTTTTGGCCTGAAAGAGAAGTAACCAGAAGTCCAGAAGAAAATTGTTGAATAATTATCGATGCCGCTGAGTTTGTTGTCGAGTAGTCTTCCACAATTGAATAAAGGGTGAAATTTTATTCACATTACAAGAAAAAGTACCAAATTAATGTTGGCATTGGCTTTTCACCATGTGGTTTGATAATTTTTGTAAGCAAGACTTATGGTGATCGAGCAACTAATGCCCAAATTGAACACGCGCACGTCGCATTCTTTCACGTCCGTTCAGACGAAGTCTAGAACTCTATGAGTCAAAGAGTATTTGTAATACTAAGGCGAGTGCGTCTGATTTCGATTTTCAAAAATCAAGTGCCTCGAGATGTTGATATTTGTGACTTTACGTATGTAGATAACCATAAGGTACTTAAGGAACCTCGTACCATGGAGGGGATTCATTCTCGTTCTAACCTTTGACCTGTTCACGTCGATCTTTAATAATATATTCAAATATAACGCAAAAAAGTCATTCTTTTATTTCACCTATCATTATATCGAAATTACTTATACTGGATTAATTTTCGGTATTTGACACCTGCAAGTCGGTGCATAAAAGTTTGGTCCTTCGAGCCGGATTGACAAAACGATCCGTACAATCAATTTAATTCTAAGAATACAAAATTAACACAAGTTCAAGTTCTAAGTGAAGTGACACGGTGAGTGAAAACTAAAGTGCAAAACGAGATCTGTAGTGACTAACAGTTCTCAATACAAATTTAATCCAAAATTCATTAATCACATGATATAAAAATTTGCATCATTTTTTTCAAGCACACACTTCAAGTCCGATTCCATCAGTCTATTGGCGGACATACACAATCAGCAAAGGAGTGTCTCCTTCTGGGAGACCACACAATCGAATTCAATATTCCTACTGGGATATTAACAACCGCAAAATCTACTTGGCATCTTCTCCTGAAGGCCTACAGCAAAAGCAACTTCACCATTTACACAACAGATTCATTAAACGTCCAAGCAGCTACAGCACATCAGTTTCGAAATCGATCATCTCTATTGCCTACATAACAGTAAGTGCTTCTCTCTTTTGAATCACCTATAGGCTTTTAATTGCGAAAATCAAATTGACTCTACTTCATAATAGTCGATAACAAAAAACTTAAAAAATTAACGTTACAACGCGAAACTGTCATGGGCCAGTTAACTGAGTTTCAATCTTTTTTAGATAATTATAATAAAGATACCGATTTGTATCAATTGCCAATACGATTACAGCGACTAAATACATTATTTGAAAATTTTGATCCATTATGTGACGAAATCGATTTATTAAATGATGATGCAAATAGCAAAGGAGAAAGATATTCAATTTTAAATAATTTTTACAAAATTGTTAGCATTGCTCAGAAAAACATAGCCGATTCTTGCACTGGTCGATCAGATCCGTTTAANAAAGTATCAAGTAGAAATAAGAAATCGGTTTCAGGTACTCGAAGAAACGGATGCACCGACGGAGGTAGATGACGACCCGAACAGTCTTTGGGGGGATATCGAAAAAACGATGAAAGAGGCCGCGAATAAAGTGCTAGGTAGACAGAAAAAGCCAAAGAGCAAACCATGGTTTGACGAAGAGTGCGAACTCTGGTTTGAAAGGCGTAAAAAGGCCAAATTAGACAGCCAATGGAGGCGATAGGGCCGTAGAAGAGTACCACGAAATAAGAAGGCAAGTGGGGGCGATCTACAGGAACCAAAAACGCGAGTATCAAAAGAATCAGATTATTCGGGAGACGAAATCCACACTGCTGAACTCCATATGGAAGAACCGACCTATAAAGAAGTAGAAGCCGCGATCAAAAAACTAAAAAACAATAAGGCCGCGGGAAACGATTCTATACCAGCTGAACTACTTAAATATGGGGGCACTGCGCTGACATCGAAAATTTTTGAACTAGTACGCTCTATTTGGAAAAATGAAACAATGCCGGAAAACTGGAAAGAATCCATCATCATACCGATTTTTAAAAAGGGAGATAAGACAGACTGCAATAACTATCGGGGAATCTCACTTTTAGCTACCTGCTACAAAGTTCTGTCAAACGTAATACAGGCCAGACTCACACCCTTCGCGGAAGATATAATAGGAGATTATCAGTGTAGATTCCGGCGTAGCAGGTCGACGAGCGATCAAATGTTTACTATAAGACAGCTGTTAGAGAAAAAATGGGAATATTGCGAAACAATACACCAGTTATTCATAGATTTTAAAAAAGCGTATGATTCTATCAAGCGAAGCAAAATGTATCAAATCCTTGTGCTCCTCGGCGTGCCAAAAAAACTTGTGAAATTAATACAAATATGTCTGAACGGAAGCACGGGAAAAGTACGAGTAGGCGGTAATGTATCTGAATCGTTCATGATACACGACGGTTTGAAACAAGGTGACGGGCTCTCCACGGTACTCTTTAACTTAACGCTAGAGTATGTTGTTAGATATTTATATGAGTAGGAATTGGAAGTATTTTATCTAAAGGAGTTTTTTTGTGTTCATCTATTCTCTTTTTCAAAGTTCTTTTAGTTTGGCCTACATAAGTAGCCATACAGTTGTTACAAGGAATTTTATATACTACATTAGTCTCACACCATTTATCCAATTTATCCTTTCCTAATTTAATAATACTATTACGTTTATTTGACATAAGAGGTACAATAGTAAAACCATATTTTTTAAACGATAATTTGCATGTAAACAATAATTTTTCATGCAACGGAATTGATATAATATTTTTAAACGTGAGTACATTACTTTTGTCTTTACTACTTGAAAAGCCAAGAGAGTGATATCTTGTACGATAACGTATACAACTATCAATAAATTTTTCCGTATAACTATTGTCGATAAGAATTTTTTTAACTATGAGTAAATTTTCACTATGAAAGTCTATGTGTGAGAGAAGAAGGGCTCTATCTACCAAATTATAAATAATGTTACGTTTTAATTGGACAGAATGATTAGAGTTAAAGTTTAAAACTCTGTTAGTGTTTGTGGGTTTTTGATACCAATTTGTAATCATACTATTATTATTTATTGTTAATGTAATATCTAAAAATGGAATCATATTATTCTTTTGTAATTCATGTGTAAATTGTAGGTGACTATTATAACTATTAAATTTATTTAAAACCAGATCAAACTCGTCCTCTCTCACACATAGGATTGTATCATCGACATATCTAAAATAAAATAAAGGAATACAATTGTGATTATTGCTTCCTTCCTAAGGAAGCCTTGTAAAAGTGATTTTTTGAGTTTGTGTAAAAACATGTAGAAAGTGTGTTTTTATTTATTTTTAGTCGAAAAATAGTGTTTTTAGAAAATGTCCGTATTGATGTATGCGTGTGTGTGTGTGAATGTGTGTGTGTGTGTACGTGTGTTCGTTCGTCGACATCTGTATCTCAGCTTCTACTCAGTGGATTTTGATCCACCAACTCTCATTTTCTTCGTTTTTACTATAGCATGATGGGAATACAGTCCGTTTTACATTTTGTAGGTATGTTTTTTTTTTTTATAGCGATTTTTTAGTTTTGAGCTTTCAGTTTTCTCCAATAAAGTTATTGGAAAAGTTCATAAAAGTAAATTGCTTAATATGCACATGAAAGAGAATAAAATTACCTATCTTTTTACCGCGGAGAATTTATATTATCTTTCGTCGTTCTTTTATTATACACCATAAAGTGAAATTTTTTTAAATCGTTATAACTCAAAAACTAAGTAGTGAATCATTCTAAAAAAATACATGATTATTGAAGGTAATTAGAACTATGTACCACTTTAATTTTAAGTCAGTTCATCGAAGAAAAACATCATAAACTGAAAAAAGTCGTTTTTCTATGGGAGACGATAACTGGAGTAAAAAGGCATTAATCAAGTTCAAATTTTGGATTTAGTTAGTATTATATAGTATCTTGATCCCTATGTTTGGGTTGTTTACGAAACCAATGAGAGAGAGAGAGATAATTATATATATGTAATTGATTCAAAATAATTGTATTCATCAAAAAAAAAACAAAAAAAAATGATAGAATTATATATGAAGTAAAAACAATTCTGATATTAAGCAATACATAATGTTGAAGGAAGCTACGTGCCAAAGAATTGGCAGCGGTTTCTTTTAAATCTAAAAGCACTGGGGCCTTATTCACTAATTTTATCACCCGTTATAGTAATTATAACGGTGACCGATAAAGCGTCATAGAACTGATATAGCTGAAAACTACTATCCCGTCCTACATAAGTTGGGCTATTTCGATGTTGTTCCTTTCGATGTTGTTCCTTTCCTATAATCCGGCTTGATAATCGTTTCCTCGATTATCAACTCTAACATTGTCGTGCTCTGGTTGAATTTCTACCACATCATCCAACATTCTGTTATTAACCAAATGATTATTAATTAAACCTTTGTTTATAAAATAATAATTTGAAGTATTGTTTTCTTGAAAGAAATTAAATTTGTACGTACCCATTAAGTTTGCGATAGTTATGTAAAATTGCACACGCAATAATTATTCTGGCCACTTTGTCTGGAGAGTAAAACAATTTGCGTGCTCTGCTAATAACCAGCCAAACATGAGTCAATATTCCAAAACACTGTTTGATTTTACATCTTGTTGATACGTGCTCAGTTGTGTAGGCAGCTTCTGGCGAGCCTTCTGGTGCGCCAACTATTGGAGTTATCAATATTGGAGAAGGGGTGTAGCCATTATCACCTATAAGAAAACAAGAAATGGTTTGGGTTTAAATTTTATTTTATAATAAATGTCAAGTAACAACCGATCTATTTAGAATAAGGCACTTCTGTGTATGCAGTCGTGCCTAAAAAGTAATTAATTGACAATGATCTGTGATATGTTTATGATAATTGAAGTCTTTGATATGTGTCCATAATAATCTAAATCCGTGTTATGATATATGATATTTTAAAATTATTAATGTAAAAATGTGTGCACTATGTTTGTATATTATTTTTACCTTTCAATTTCTGCTAGAGAAAGTTTTGTAATAGTAAAAATGTTGAGTTCGGTAAAAAAGGTTATTCATCTTTGCATTAAAAAAATTGCATTACTTACCCAGGAGATAATACCGTCCTTCATTTTCAATTACATCAGCGTTGGTTCTTAGTTGTTGCATCTCTTGTTGAATGTCACTGAATTGCCATATAAACGAATCAGTGGCACTGCCTGGACACACTCGAATATTCCTTATTATATAATCAGCATCTGATATCTGAAAATGTTAATTAAATTCAAGTATAATTATTGATTACACAGATGATACTTACAACCTGTACATTCATAGATGTTCCTGCTTGGTGATTGAAGAAAGCTTCTTCATTTTGTGGTCGCCAAAATGCAACTTTGAAACAATCAATTAGACCGAGTATACCTTCTATGCGATTATATGCAAGAAACCTGAAACAAACAATGCAATTATAAATTCTTGCAATTCAAATAGAAAAACAGATTCATTATTCTTAAACGAATACAGCATACCTATTACTGACACGCTGTCTCTCTTCAGGAGTGTTGGGGAACGTAATAAATTGATTACCAATCCTTATAATAGCATTTGTAACCCTTCCAATGCATCTGCTCATACTCGCTTGACTCATAGGGTTGTTAAAATCACTTGCAATGCCTTTCTGGAAACTTCCTTCACTAAAAAAACCTATAACACCAAGAATTTGCAAATGAGCCGGGATGGCACTACTTCTGTTTCCTGCAACATCATCATATAGCATGTCCACTAATCTGAATGCCAAATGAGGAGTTAGTCTGAAATAAAGAATTGAATTGATTTTAGTAATTAATAGTAAAAATAGATCCAAATTATTGTCAACAGTTTGTCACATTCGCCCTCTCACTCACACTCACACCTGCCCTTTGAAATACTCAAATACCTAACATTTTTATGGGAGGATGAGAACAACTATGAATATTTATGTCTTCACTCTTACAAATATTCTTTTAACACACCCGGTCAACATTAAAGTTTTACAATGAACTTTTCTGAAAAACTAATATGGAAAACTCACCCATGTGTATAGGCGGACATTTGAATTTTTGCAATGCTCTGTAAACTTCCTCCAATGTTTCATAAAATCTATGCACAGAAAGGTTTCTGATGTATAAGAAAATTAGGGACTTACCTGTAATGCTTTCTGAAATACTCTGGCTCCAATAAAAAAGGGTTTGAGACGTCTCTCAGATGCCTCTTTATTCGATTTAGCCGACGAATAGCACCTATCCGTTGTTGGGCTTCTTCATCCATCAGCATACCGGCAACAGCTGCAGCTCCCATTTTGCGCTGCTCTCGTTTTTGTACAAGTCTCAATTCCTACACTATAGAATATTTACACAACACTGCGTACACTGGTAAGCACTATGGCAAAGACACTCGCGAGCCTAAGTTTACCCTTTACCCTTTAGCTGAATACTCCTTTCTCAAGCGTACGCGTGAAAACGTAAACAAACGCGCATCAAGCAGCGTACGTATAGAGCAGCTATATATATGTATATATATATATATATATATATACTCATACGAGTGCGGGGTTGCAACGTCCTCTTCTTCTGTGCATTCCGTTGTGTTGTATGAATTTAGCAGCGAGCAGCGAGTATTTGATTGGCTCATTCTTCTAGGCAAAGCTTGGTGAGAACGGAATGGGCCAATCACCCTGTTAGAAATAGTTAAAAGAAATCGATAGAAATCGATTAAATTTTTAATCGAATTTGAAGCTAAATCTTAATCCCATTTTTTGCATTAGAGCTCGATTAAAATCGATAGAATCGATAGGAGTCGATAGAATTATATACGAAAAATGACTATTAAAGTGAATAAGGGTCAATCATTGGTATGAAACAACGGTTTTAATTGTTTTTTTTCGTATTGAAATTAATCGACTCCTATCGATTCTATCGATTTCAATCGATTTCTAATACAAAAAGTGGGATTAAGATATAGCTTCAAAATCGATTCAAAATTTAATCGATCTCTATCGAGTACTAATTTCACACAACACAGCAGATCGCACAGTTCGGTGAGCGGCCAGCGCTGACTATAACCTAATGGCAGCCGGAATACAGAGTATATAGACGGAGCGAGCACGACTACGACCTACGACAAAGTTGCCGGTTGCTGACTTTACAAGTGAAGTGTGCATATAAGTACTTATTATATATGCTCTCGATATTATTATATGTTCCTACTTGGTATATACCTTGCTATACATTGCGCGTTTATAAGTATACACACGAGAAACTGTGTATAAACGTTCCGGGTGTAATACTTGTTGACGACGACATGCCGGCACATGTGCGCGCGTGAATATATATACATATATATATAAATATA
Organism: Pteromalus puparum; assembly: GCA_012977825.3. Lineage (NCBI taxonomy): Eukaryota > Metazoa > Arthropoda > Insecta > Hymenoptera > Pteromalidae > Pteromalus > Pteromalus puparum. Next base: position 23,181,058 of record CM053171.1, read on the forward strand.
TATGAGACACACCGTATATATATGTATACACTGCTGCGCGGCTTCACGATAATTTGCACTGGAACTCGGTGAACGGACGAAGGCTAAGTGATATTTTGGCAGAGTATCTGAACAGCAAGCAGTGGGAATTCTTGTACAGCTGACAAAGTGGAAATTTTACGTGGCACTAGCAATTATAGGACAATATAGAAAAAATGTTTGCTGCATCAAGTAGATTGAAAGATCATTTCAGAATTCTTAGATTTGGTATACATTATCAGTCAACACATATCATATTGCTATACCGGACACAAACACCATTGGTCAGTGATGTTCATTGTTTGTTTTTCATTATTATCCCTATTCAAATCATATTTTAAAATTTAATTAAACTCTGTATTTTATGTTTATTCTTTCCAGGAGATTTAAAATTAAAAATATTCCACATTACAAGTGTACCACCGTGTCAGCAAGAATTACATGGTTGGATGGAAGAGCCAAAAGGAGACACAATTACTTTAAGATCTCTTGAATTACCTAAGGAAAATGCGTTATTCATGTCCCCGGCATCAGACACAGGCGACTCATTGGCCCAAAGTGGTATTTGTACTCCTGAACATAAGGTTATTGTTGACAGAATGCTTATACAGAAAGAAACAAAAGAGGTTTCGTATAATTTATTTTATTCTCAATAATAAAAATTTACATTGTCTTTATATTTCTATTCCATTTCAGGAAGTTGCTGATTTTGTTGATATCGATAGTTGTGTCAAAGAGCAAGAAGACAAAGAATATTTTGAAGATGAAACTTTTAAAATGGGTGATGATATTTTTATAGATCATGATCAGACTGCCAAAATTCAACATCTTAGTAAGTTATACTTTAAAAGAAATAAATCTATTTGAAATTTCTTCAAAATTATGTTGATTTGAAGCATTGTCTAATTGTTTACAGTACCAGAAAATGTTGAGGATGCATTAGTCAGACAACCTATAACAAGACGTTCATATCAAGTCCAATTAAATACGATGCTGCAATACATGGAAAGCCATCCACTATCCGCAAGAAGACAAATCATGAAGCTTGGTCCGCGAGGCCATGAGAAGTATCAAAGTATGTGGAAGGACTTGACAAATGATTTAAACCAAATGGGACCAACAGTGAAAGACATCAAAGGCTGGCAAAATGTAAGTATTTAAAAGAAATATGAAAATGTCACTAAAATGCATTATAAAATGAATTTTTATTTATAATATTATTTTATTTTATTTTACAGTCATGGACAAATTTAAGATTAAACTGCAAAAAGAAAAAAGCCCAATATGTAACGCAGTGGAGGCGAACAGGGAATGTTGGAATGTCAGCTCAGCCATTGACGGCTTTTGAAAATAGAGTATCAGCCATATTCGGTAAACATGGAGATGGACTAAGTATACTTCCCGAAATAGGTTTACATACAAACCTTGCTGGACACAGTATTTTAAAAAATTACTGTTTCAAAGGCAACCAGGTTAATAAAAGGAATGATATGAAACCTGTTGCGCTACAAGAGGGGTGAGCAATTATTTTTATTATCAAATTATTGTGTGAAAATGAATAATAGATTGGCTTATCATTATAATAATGATATATATGACAGTGGCAAATGTACTTTTCTGATTTTCCACATAGTTTGAATATAATACCAATAATTTTGACGATAAAGATGATGATATTTAAATTTACTTATTTTATTGAATGCAAACATTACATTCTTTATAATTTTCATATAATTATATAGTGCTTATTGATACTTATCCTTATTTTAAACCTTCTTTTGTGTGTTTCTTTAAGCCACAAAATGAATTTAATATTAAGAAAAACCGTTTCATTACATTCTTTCATAACAGAAAAAGAGGAGTTTGTTTTATTATTCCATAGCTTTGTTTCATATATTGCGCCACTTGACGCCATTGTATGTACCGACGCCATATTGTATGTACACTATACATATGTACATATACCTTCGAGAATAATGCCATCTGTTGCGTATTTGCCTTTATGCATTGTTGGTACCACTGAAACCTTGTGTCTAATTTTTATGATAAGATTCGCGTCCCGGCGAATTTTTGCTGAGGTCACGTTTCCCGTTACCGATCTCTCAAATCTTGCTTGTCATTCCGGCCCTTCAACTGTCATTCCGTGCTTACACTTGCTGCTGGACGGTTGTTTGCCTCGTTGTTTGCAGATCTCGGTGTCTTTGTTCGTTTTTGAGTAAAGAATGTCTCAACAAGCGTAAGTTAATAAACTAATTTTTACATTTTGCACAACATGGGCATCGATGACTGTCTTGAGAAAGTCTATTTTTTCGCGTAAATAATTTTTTTTACGTAAAATAACCCAAGCAACTCTAATACCGCCCTTGATAAACCCCGAACTCGGTTTTTCGTGATTTTCGCCTACGTTGTCGCGTTTTTGCGCAAGTAAAAAAGGACCTTTATAGCCATTCATCAATTCGCGCTCCTCTATATTTCTCATAATTTTGTATTACAGAGAGAAGAAAAAGAGGGACAGGCCTTCTAAGGAGCAACTATGGGCTCTTATTGACTACTTAGAGAACAATCCAGAAATGATTCCAGGAGTTGTATCTCCTGCCAATTCGTATTTATGGAATGATCTCAGTGCACGGCTAAATTCAATCGTCGGAGGAGTTGTGAGAGAAATGAGAGCTTGGGTTAATGTAAGACTTTTGATTCTAATCTTTTAATTATCAATCTTGGTTAAATTTCACTTGGAAGGCTTGAACCGGCTTTCTGAATATCATTCCAGACTATATCACTATTGATTAGAAAAAGGAAGCCAGTATGAAACGGTCACGACTTTTCTTGGTCCTGGGTGCTTCTATTGAAATAAAAGTTATTGATTTTTATTTATAAAAGTCGTGCACATTTACTGCTCTGCGTCGTAATTGTGACGGCAGGCCAAATAAAGTGATTTTATTATGATTTTAAATATCATTAATAAATTAGATAAATATAATTATAAGTATATTACAGGTCCGGGATACGAGGTAGTGGAGTGTATTCATCACAATAATAAACTTTAGTTCATTTTAACAAAAATAAATATATTCAATAAGATATTAAATGCGAAAATATTGCGTGTAATGTTGCATATATTTTCTATCACAAAATTAAATAAATATCTCTCTTTTTGATTTTTACAAACGTATATATATATATATATATATATATCTATCTCTATATATTATATCGGTGATCGAAGTCTTATTTTGACATAGGATAGTTTACGCAGATACGCTTAACTTTGCGTTATCTGTTATTTCGAAAGTTACAAGTGTGTGGTAATAAACGAATTTTCTATTAGAGTCTAAAGCAGATACGCATTAAATTGCGTTATCTTGCCTGACTAGATAATTTAACAAAATATAAGAATATTCTAAAATTTCTCTAAGTCTTTTGAAAGGAACTGAAATTTTTCTAAGTCCAAGACTGATACGCTTAACTTGCGATATCCTTTGCTTGACTAGAAATTGTATAAGTCCTTCAAAGTGGAAAAATATTCTAGTTTATCTACCAAGGCGTAATAGTTGCTCTTGGTAGGACTAGTCCTCGCTTAAGTTGCGCTGGAGCTAAGTCTTTTTACTACCAAGGCTTTATGGTTGCTCTTGGAAGGACTAGTGCGTGATAATTGCGCTGGAGCTAGTGACTGGCTCTAGGCCGCGGAGGGTTCCTTATAAAGGCTGCGGAGAGAGCGGGGATCGCACCGCCGAAAAAACGCTTACATAAAAATATCACACTCACATTCACACCTATGTACAAAACCCATTCACACAAGCGTACGGAGCTGCGCGCGCCGCGCCGCTGCTGCGTCGTAGCTCCCACTCTCACACTGTGCACGCCGCACCGCTCGCTACGCTGTATATATAGATATACGTGCTTGCTGCTGCTGCTGCCGCGTCGTAGGTCCCGCTGCCGCCGCTACTGCCTGATGGCGCTGCTGTTGTTGTTGGCTGGCTCCAGCTGTGGCCCGTAGCTCTTGCAAGAGTGGGAGAGTACGCTTATTTTTGCGTGCTTTTTCTAAAAAACAAGTCGCGAGACTTTAATTTTTTGTAGTGTTTTTTTTTATTGATGACTCTGCGGAGCGGTGTGGGGTGTTACAAGTATGAGCCTTCCAAGTAAAATTCTTACTCTTGATATAATGCCGCATACTTCTAGCTTAAATATATATTTCTTTTGTAGTGCTGGAAAGACATGAAGGCTCGTGTGCTGCAGAGAAGGAGATTGCTCTTAAAATCTTCCGATGACGATGAAGCAACTCCACTATCTGAGGATAATCTGTACCTTTTACGAATTCTTGATCGATTTGAGGACCAGTCGTCCTGTACCAAGCCTAGAGACCGTTCACCGATTAACAAGAATCTGGACCAGAACAAATTGGTTTATTCACAACCAATGATCAAGTCTTGTCGGCTGCAGGCGCAGGGAGCTTCAGCACAAAAAGATGCAAAAGGGAAAGCTAATTCTACCATAACTTCAGCAGCATCATCATCTACTGGAATAACCAAGAAATCAAAGAAAACAAACTTTAGTGGATTCAAGTATCTTCTCGGTGTGACTAATGACCCTTTGCCACCTGCACCACCCGTAGTCGATCTCACCGATGAAAAGACTAAACAGTCAAATAAGTGTTATATTTTATATTTTGTTACTTATTTTTGTTAGTGATAATAATTATAATACTATGTTAATGTAATTTTACAGCTATAAGTGTTGGAGCCCAAACAGCGGTCAAGACTGTAAAAGAGCAAAACACTCTGATTAATGACTGCGCACAGCTGCTCATAGAGTGTTTCACACATCAGAATGCAGTTTTGAAGGACGGTTTAACAAGAATTGCAGAAAGCATCTCTGGCTCATACATGGCCGAAAGAAAAGATGAAGAAAAAGTAGAGATCAAAGAAGAAGTGAAAAAAAATAGTGCATTATTGGATTTAGAAGACGAAGACACATTGCCTTTCCATCCTCAATTTGAAGCTGATCATGACGAAACCTTGGAAAAGGTGGAAGAGGAAGAAGAGGAAGAAGATGAAGGAGAAAAAGAAGGAGATGACGACTCCTCTGAGGTAAATTTTTAAATATATTTAATAAAATTTTTTTTAATTAATCTATAAATTAATTAGTAATTGAATAAAATTGTTTTCAGATGACTCTACGTTTCGAAGATTTCTAGCTATTTTATTTTGTACTTTTTTTTTGGAACTTTTTTATTGTACTTTTTAATTTTAAAAATCAGTGAACCAAAACTACAGTAGTAGAATTTAATTAGAATAGATTTTATAAATAATCTTATATGTCATAATGATTCAAAGAATCACATTTTTTTTAAAGTATAATTTGTAAAATTATGTTTTTTTTTAAAGTATTTTTTGTAAAACTATACAAAATAAAATAAAAGTAAAAATAAATAATTTATAAAATTATTGATACTGTAGAATACTTTTAGTACGTTCTTTGTTTTGCGTGTAATTACAAATAATAAATCAGAGAGTCATGAAATGATCTCTCCTAAATGAATATTGTTGGGCAAATGAGAAAAATTATTGATGAAAATATAAGTGTAACATATTGATCTGACTGAATGAAAAAAGTTGATTTTGAACATGTAAAATTATAAATAATTAATGTCTCTGAGAATGCGAAAAATTATTGATACAGATGCGAATTGGCTGCGAGTTACACTTTATCTTGTAAATAATGTCCGAAAAGTTCTGCAATGAAATTTACATATAAGAGACTAGATACTAGGTAAACGAGTGCACAATGATAATGAATATGTAAATATATATATTTACATATAATTTTTCTCATTTGTCCAACAATATTCATTTAGGAGAGATCATTTCATGACTCTCTGTTTATTATTGCGCCCGACGCATTGTTATATATGCAACGCGTGTTACGCTACGCGACAAACCCATATATCTCTATGCGCCAAAAATTCTGCCTAGAGATATGACCTCGTTAGACCATCTAACGGCATTTAAAACCCCGAGTTGAGTTTTACTGCTGATATAGTTCACATATCAGACCAAAATATACTAGGTCGTCCTAAAAACATTGGTCAAAGCAAGCTTTTATCAGCCGATATAAGTTTTATCAGGCTTGATAAAATTAGTGAATAAGGCCCCTGTAGTTTCTAAATCCTCCATCACAATATCAGCGAACAAAGGTGAGATCGGTTAGCCCATAGGTGTACTAAGAATTTGTTTATAAATTATATTGTCAAATGTGAAATAAGTATTGTCAAAAATGAATTTAACTGTCTCTATTATAATATCAAACGGAATTTTGGAAAGATTTTGAATTTGTAGAAAACGTTTATCTAAACTATTTAAGACTAACTCTAAAGGTATATTTGTGTAAACAAAGAAATTACATCGAGAGAAACTAAAATGTATCCTTGAGCAATAATAATGTTAGTTAATTTTTCTTTTAATGCAAAACTATTGTCTATATGCGAAGTAGGATTTTTAAAACAACGTCTGAGAGTTTTATCAATAATATTAGCTAAAAAGTGTGTAGGGCTATTAACTGTTGAGATAATTGGTCTAAGAGGAACATCTTTTTTGTGGATTTTTGGTAAACCATATGCTCTAGCCAAAACAGTACTTGTTTGTGTTAATTTAAATTTGTCGTATTTTAGGTCTAAACAGTCTTTATCATTTAAATCAGATAAAATATTATATACGTTTTTTTGTAAGGATAAAAGCGGATTCCTTTTTATAATTTTGTACGTTTTTGTATCACTAAGTAAATTGCACATTTTTTCCTTGTAATCATCATAATTTAGACACACTGTTATATTACTATTGCCTTCATCAGCACGAGTGAAACATATAGCAGGATTACAAACACAAAACTCCTTAGCTAAAGCTACTTTTTGGCAAAATTCTTTATCAAAACTATTAAAAGGTAAACTATTATTGCACGTTAATTCAATATTTTTAATGAGTATATCTCTGAGTTGACATTTAATATCATCCTCAAGAGCATACGTACTGTTTTCAAAGTTTTTAATAGTTGTGATAATATCTTTTTTATTTAAGCTACTATTATTATTAAAAGTATGCCCCATTGAGACCACATCTATAACTTCAGAAGGAAGTTCAATATTTGAAAGGTTAATAACCCATTTTTTATTGTCAGTCACATGATTTTTGGTATTTTTTCCAGCAATTAAATTGTTCAATTTTTTATCGAGAGAGTTTGATCGTTTAAAGTATATTTTTAAACATTTTGTTTCTGTAAATTTTAAGAATGTATCGAGTAAATTAATCTCCAAATGTAGAGTACGTAACACTAGGGCTATCACATTGAGTCTTTTTTTCAAGAATCCTATATGAACCGCAATATCCTTAACTTCAAGCTTCAATAGTCGTAAGCATTGAGAATCGTTCATTTGATTAAACATTTGATGGCAACGATTACTATTAAACACAAGTTTTCGTTTACAATTTTTTGAAATGTGTGTCGGGATTACACTTGCCTTTTTGCATCTTAATAAAAAGGATAGTTGGGCATTCGACCTAGCTAGTTGATGTCGAAAATTGGACCACTTCTTTATAATTTTCCATGTCTGATCTCCATAATTAATGTAAATATATCTATAAAAGCTCATCCTAGTTTGAGCCTGGCCATTCTTCCTTTGTAGACCGTGATTACTAAAGTTTGAACTCCTCTCCATGTTAAAACAACATATATACAATTTCAAATCAAAAGTGGGAGGACAACCCAGGAAACATTAACAACAACTCATATTTTCCATATGTAAACGGCGACATTTCGTCCTTGGTGGGGACCTTCTCAAGCCTTTATTGAAAAAATATACAATAAAATATATAAATCAGTTTTTATAGAGATCAACAGTTGTCACAAAAATAGTCATATACATATATATACAGACAATAGTTATCCGGAAAAATTTATTGATAGTTGTATACGTTATCATACGAGATATCACTCTATTGGCTTTTCAAGTAGTAAAGACAAAAGTAATGTACCCACGTTTAAAAATATTATATCAATTCCGTTTCATGAATTATGAAAGTATTAATGCTACTCAAACTCTAGCTATCTATACTGATATACAGTTATCAAAAGAAAACTATGAAAGATTGAGATCACACAACCAAATATTAGTGAGAGATAAAATATATCCTCCTTATAGCTATATTTTTACAGAAAAAAATTATTGCTATCCAGATCATATAGATGTATCAGATTCAAAAGCAGAAGTACACTTAATATCTCTACTTGAACACACTACAAAAAGAATACTTTTATTATTAACTGAAGAAATGAGAAAAAGTCTGCAAAATAAAAAATGAATACTTGTAGGAAAGGGGGGCATGGATGGTGCTTCAGGGCAACAGACATCTATGCAGAAATGGCATTTGGATAAAAATTTAAATAAAACTACTCAAGAGAATGAAAATTATGTGAATCGTGATGATGAATATTACGATGAAGGTGATTATAATGTTGCTAATAATGTTAATGATAATGGTGATGATGATGATAATAATGATGATCACCTTAATAATGAAAATCTGAATGATCAACTTGATAATACTGTTGAAAAGTCAGATGAAACTGTGTTTTTAATTTCCTTTGTACCACTTCAGTTAAAAACAAGTGACATTATCGTTTGGCAAAATGAAGCATCAAATTCGGTTCATTATTGTCGACCAATAAAATTTAATTTTGTCAAAGAAAGTGAATCGCTTGTTAAGCAAGAATATGAGTTTTATACTAATCTATTACAGAAAATCGAATCAGATTGTTTTGAGTTATGTTAGGACAGTGTCAAGAAGAATATTATCAATTTGGATTGGGAACACTACACTGTTGGATTCGCATGATGGAGTACCTGCTACATATTGCATACAATATGGATTTTAACAATAGTGCAGCTTATACAAAAGAACAAAAACATTTAAAGCAACAAAAAAAACAAAGAATACAACGTATGCTTAAATCAGAACTATCGCTAGCAGTCGATAAAGTGAAACGCGGAGTTGGGAAACACTGGAAATCTCGCTCGTAGTTTTTTTGCTCATCCTGCTGAAGTGGCTTTAGCTACTGACCTGGATAAGGAACTTATTATTAGATTCCACAACATACTGCAAGCCTTGACATGTGGAAAAGTAATAGATTGCAACACATTTAAAAATTATTGCTATGAAACAGCAGAAATATGTATAACTCTTTACCATTGGTACAAAATGCCTCCTTCTGCACACAAATTATTGATCCACGGAAGGGATCTATCTAAAACATTTGATATTCCATTTGATTGGCTATCTGAAGAACCTCAAGAAGCTAATAATAAAACTTTTAGAAAAGCACGATTAGAACATAGCAGAATGTCCAACCGAAAATTTACAAATGAAGATCTCATACATCATCTTCTAATTTCATCAGATCCTTTAATAAGTTCAAAAAGATTGACAGAGAAAAGAAAAATAAACGAATTAACAAATGAAGCTAAAAGTTTATTGTTGATAAATTTAAATTTGAAGAACGATTATCATTAAAATAGAAATACAAATACTAACCTATTAAATTTGTTTCAGAAACTGACAATAAACCATAAAAAATAATTTAAAAAGAAAAAGAAATATAGTATATGTAGTGCATGATGATATAATCAAATACGAATATTAATGTATATAAAAGATATGATAGGATAATCAAACATAAATATTAATATCAATGTAAATAAAGAGATATAATAACATAATCGAATATGAATATCAATGTACATAAAAAGAATAAAGGAGAATACAACGTATATAAGGTATGGCTTTTTGGATTAAAAAAGAAAAATTAAGACTATTTCTAATAATTTTATTTAAATTATTCCAAGCAGTCAGTTTAAAAATTTAAGACTAGAAATATTTCCTAATTTTATTTTATTTTCACTATAAGATTGGTTAGTGAAAGAACGTTGGAGTTCCTATTTTTCCCAGTTTGACCTAGCGATCCCTTTGAACGGTTCAGCGATCCTAAAAACATGTAAGAATAACAATTTCGGCCAATCTGACATTTTTTTCCCAGTTTGTCATTGGAATAACCTTGACCCTGACCTGCAAGGGTCAAATAGACCCCGGATTCGGATTCAGCCCAAAAACATGTAGGTATGATGTTTTCGGTTGAAAATAAATTTTTTTCGCAGTTTGACCTTGAAATGCCCTTGACCCTGACCTGCTGTGGTCAAATGGACCCCGGATTCGGATTCAGCGACCCCAAAAACCCTAAGATACCGTGGTTTAGTCTATTCTTAATGTATTTCGATAATTTGACCCCTAACTGACCTTGACCGTGACCAGCTAGGGTCAAATGGACCCCGGATTCGGATTCAGCGACCCCAAAAACATATAAATATACTGCTTTAGCCGCGGAATCAAAACTTTTGTTTTGCTTGTTTTTCCGTGATTTTTAGTCCCTGTATTGTGCTAACTGCTGCGAAGTTAGGTTAGCACAATGGCTTCCATCTGCAGTTGTACGGCAAAGTACAGTTCTTAACGAGTATTTAAAAAAAAAATCATCTCATTTGGTTAAGAAATGTGGTCCAGGCAGAATTTTGTCCAAAAAACCCTGAAAAATCCCACTGTGCGCCGTCGTCGTAGTCACCCGAGCGCATTCAGGCTACGTGAGCCACTCTCTTATCTAAAATTGTGGCAATCAATTCTCGGCCATACCAAATAGGGTATGAACTGGGATAGGTCTTAGTCAAAGGCACATGTTTATCGACACAGTCATTAATAACATTGTAAAAATCCTGCAGATTGTCATCAATGCAGTCGCTCGATAAGACGGAATCTCAGTTCACACCCGAGAGAAGGTTGACAATGCGATCATATTTCACAGCCTTCTGTTTGTCCGGATGGGCCAGGTTATGTCTGTTGGCTGCTTCCATCAGCCTCCTACGATGGGCTCGCTGGGTTGGTGTAAGCTCAGCGGCCGCAGAGACTCCCAGTGGCAATCGACTCCTATAGGTAATGACCCTGATGACCTCAGCACTGGTGCAGAATCTTACAATGATAGGTGGGATGTCGCTACGGAAAGTAGGCTTGGCAATTCTTCGGACATGGATCTTCATAAGGTCCAAGTTGGGTATGTCCTTAAAGCACCTTCTGATAGCAGTAGTATCATCAGCACTAGGAGGTACCTCGTAGAGCAGGAGGTTGAATGAGCGATACAGCTGATCTCTAACCTCCTCAGCAGAGACATCCAGCAAGTATTCGCCGTGAGGCTGAGATGTCGAGGGACGTTCAGTGGCTGCACTTTGCGACGATAGTTGGGCCTCAGTCAGGAGCCTGGTTTCGATAAAGGCAACATTGGTCTTCATGCTGTCAATGTCACTGCCATGGCCTGCAAGCTGCTGGTGAAAGACTCCAATCTGGGTGTCGAGGGAAGAGATGGACATCTTGAGTCCCTCAGAAGCCTCCCTAATAAGAGACGAGAGGTTTTCCGCAAATGAGGGACAAAAAATACACGAGGGAATGAAAAGCTACTTTAGTCCGGCTTTTCAGGGAATAAAGTAGCTATTATAGCTAAGCTATGAATAAAAAGATTTGTTCTTTACTTACGCGAATCCATCAGTTGTTGATAAGTATTAAAACTTTCCCGTTCGAGCTAATACAACGATGCAACTAGATAGTACGCAAATCTGCCACAGGTATGGCTTACAGTCAGCACACAGAGCGAATAAGTCGGTTGAGGTTCAACACAGGTGTATAACTTTAAAGTGCATCGCGTACATCCCAGCTTTTATTGAAAAAATAAAACCCATATATGTCACATACATATCTAATAGAACTGACACCCTGTTTACATATTATATTTAGGTTGTTGAATAGGTCAAGTATGAAAGAAAAGGCCGTGTCTTTTGGAGATTAGTTTATGAAACGTCAATGTTTTTCCGCCATTTCACGTCCGAAATATTAGTTCGTTTCGGCTTTAGGACTTATAGTTCGATTTCGATTAGCACGATTGCGATTTTAATAAATAAGTACGCTTTTACAATTATAAACAACCCTTTCTTGAGTTTTTGAGAGAGAGAGAGAATTATAGTTGATTATGTGCATGTAATAATAATTGATTAGAAATCGAACGAAAAAGTACAAAAAGCTTATAAAATTATATGAAGAATTCAAACAATTTTGATAGTAAAGCAATATATAATGTTGAAGAAATCTGCGTATCAAAAAATTGGCAGCAGTTTATTGTTTTAAAAAATTTTAAGTACATGTAGCAATAACAAATCAATTTTTATTACATGATGATACTGTAAGGTGGTTCAGTTCCTTAATAAAACTTGATTACAAACAGTCATTACCGTTGTTAATCTTAATTGCAACATAAATACTATATTTGCAATGTGTCTAATACACACACACACACACATACACACACACACGCGCGCGCACACACCCATATATATATATATATATATATATATATGGGTGTGTGCGCTCACTATATATATATATATATATAGTGAGAGAAAGAGAGAGCGCATGCGCTTAAATCAGTTTCGTTTATTCACTAAAACTTAATTTCTTGTATAGACACAAGTACTTTAACAACAATGCATGCAGTTTTTTTTAATGACAATTACGAGAATAAATATAATTTTGCTCCAAAACGAATTTAAAAACATTGATTTTGATATTTATGATTTAATACATTGAATGCTATGGATTATTGTTGATAATAAATCTTTACTGTTGTATAAGTTATTAGTACAGCCTCATTGAAGTAAATAAATTGCTTAGCCTAATTAATTTTAGCATTATTATGCCAGCATATTTTAAATATTAAAATTGTTCAAAGGTGTTAAATTGGTAGCTGCAGGAAACTGTTAGAATTATTTTACTACATACACACAGGCATATTTATAAAACGGTGTTTAAAAAGTTAAAGTGAAATTTAAAGTATTTAATTTGGTAATCACATATAAGTCTAAAAATATTTTCAGGTCAATATCATTAAGAGAAAAATATAATATCTATTTCAATGAGTTTTTATCTTTTCACTATTTAAGTTAGTAGTATAAGATGTTTAACCTTTCTATCAGCCCTGATTATATTTCTTGACGACATAGATTTTACTTATCTGCTGCAGGATTATAGTAGATTTTATTAATCAATTTAAAGTTTTTCAAGGCTGGTTCTTTCTCCCTTTTTGTAATTACTAGTTTTTGCAGGCATAATTTGCGTATCCCTCGTTTTTATATTCTTTTTGAATTGGATTTTTTTAATATTATAAATTCAAGCACACAGAAAATTCGTGCACAGAAATATCTGTTCAATGAAACAGATTTAGGTATTTAGGAGGTTCGATTAATCATTGAACAGACAAAATAATTATATTCGTATTTTGATTACTTTATATAAATAATTGCCTTTTTAGCAAAATATGCTGAAAAAATATAAACAACACAAAATATTTAGTATATTTTCTAGGTAGCGCCAGCTTATGTAAAAATTATGATTACAAAGTACTTAGTAGATAAATGAATTCAGAAAATAAAGATAATTTAACTATAACAATCGTATTGACATTGACTAGAAGTGTCCTGCTTCGAACAATTAAAGTATTTCTGCTTAAAATTAACACAATAAGAAATGACACCGAACATACTGTACACATAAAAACCTTACACAATCGCATTTTCCTATACGAAAAAATTCTACACGGATATTTTCTACACAAATATTCCTTACACATATTTTTTATTATTTTACTACACTGCAAAACTTTACACAAACGCATAACCTATTGTTGCAACAATTATATTACAATAGGTTGTGTGATTTTGTAGAGTTTTGCAGTGAAGTAAAATAATAGAAAATGAGTGTAGGGAATGTTCAAGTAGATAATATCCGTGTATAATTTTTACGTGTAGGAAAATGCGATTGGATAGAACTTTTACGTGTACAGTATGTTCGGTATCTAAGAAACTCAAAATCTATCGTAGAGTCTTGATAAATGAAAGTACCATGCAAATAATAACACCAAAAATGGATCATACGTTATCTATCGTTTTACTTAAATTTTTCGGTTGAATAATAGGAAACAGACATGGTTTTCCTATATTCATATAAATACCTATATACAGTAGCAAACAGCATAAGAATACGTTATATATCGATTTTTTGCAGATTCAGTACCTCTAGGCCCTAATATGATTAATTAAAAATTCATATGTTTCAGTAGTTTTTAAAACGGCAGCTCTCCAATATAGCGGCTCGAAGAATAAAGACCTAACCTTACGTACATGCATTTGAGTGCATAAATTCAGTCATCATAAATCTATATTGATTTTGAAGCATTATTTCTCATCTCTAATATAATTTTGGAGAAAACAATAGAGTTATTTTATGTATTAGAATGCACATGCGTTTATACATCTATATATATTTTCATCCTTCGCACCGCCATGTTGATCACGTTAGCTTTCAATCGTTTAAACATATCATTAGAAAACCGAATTTTTTCAAAACAATATTACTTGATAAATATTGCAGTAAAAATTGTAACTCTTGTACTTTTGTGTAAGATTTGACCATAACTTTATTTTAAAAAAGGTTTTAAAAATAATGTCTGTTCCCTATTTAGATCTAAGTATAACATGAATATTTAACTCATTGTTTTTGGCGTTAGCAAATGCATCGTACTTTCATCAAAACGCAGTTGATATATTACCCTACTGCAAAATCTCATATGAAATCTTAGGTGAGATCTCATGTGAGATCTCACGCCAAAATCTTATTCGAATTGGGAGGGCGAAGTAAGTTATAGATCGAAAACCTAATAAATCGGCTTTAAGTGTTAATTGACATGTTATACTGGTGCTACCATCTAGATAATACATAAAAAAATATTGGTATTGAAGTTATTTAAAGCTAATTTTTCCATTTTAAATACCATTATTTTCCTATGTATCATCTAAATGGTAGCACTAATATGACATGCCAATTAACACTTAAAGCCAATTTATTGCTTTTTCAAACTGTAACTTACTTTGCCCTCCCAATTCAGATGAGATTTTAGCTTGAGATCTCACATAATATCTCAGGTAAGATCTTACCTAAGATCTTATGTGAGATTTTGCAGTAAGGTAATAGTTAAGTTTACTATCCATATTTTTGTGATCAGTCTCAGTCTTGAAGTAGTGCATAGAAAAGTAGAAAAGTACAATTTAATTTAAAAAATGACAAAAGAAAAATCTGTAATGGTCCTGGTCTTGTAGTGATAGTTTTAATATAAATTAAAGGATTAAATATTTAACAACCCAGTTCATTAGCTAAACTGGATCGCAAGTGTGAATCCAGTTTAAATAAAAAAATAAAAGGAGTTTAATTAATTGTTTTTTCATAAATTTAATAAAAGAAATGACTCTACATTAATTTTTAAATAATGATATTTTTTTTTTTTTTTTTTTTTTATGCCGGAGGTTGGGAATATGCTTATAGCACGCATGGCCAGGAGCCCTGGGATCGCCGGCGTGTGTGGGCTCTCCCTGGGCCGGGAGAACGCCAGGTCATACCACTCAAATAACTTTACCTCTCATATGCCGCGAGAATCCCCCCCGGGTAGGCCGCTTTCGCATTCCTTCGGGGGTCGCCGTCATGTTACGACCTATAGGTCATGCTATCGTCGGTGCTATCAGTAAGCACCCGTCACTATTCTTTTCGTATGCTGGAGAGACCGTCTCCACGAAGCGCCGCTTATTGTCGTGCCCGAATTCTGCTTGCTAGCAAGCATGTTTCGTCACTACCGTGTCCGGCGCGTAAATTGCCCCTACCTCACTCTAATGATGCTACGCTACTCAGCCACAGAGGCAGTAAACAACACGTGGTGTCTCACGTCGTCCCGTTGCGTCCCAGCGAGTTATTTACGAACCCGGTGCGCTACCTTGTTCATCGCCGAACAGGTAATCCTCCTGAAGTAGCCGATCGTCCCGGAAAGAAATGGGGTGATGGATAAAAATGGACCCTCCCCCCCATTAGCCCCGCCCTCTGGCTACCCACGGGCCTACCTCCTTAATCAATGATTTCGTCCATTTTGCATTCCACCCTAGCCGATTCCCGGAGACTCTCGTAGATCCGCTTGCGTTCAATTGCAAGCAGATCCGCGGGAATCACCCCCGCGATAACCATTGACGCGTCCCCGGATACCGTTCGGTACGAGCACGCGATCCGAAGCGCCCCTCTTCGTTGCACCGCCATTATCTGCTTACGATACTTTTTCTTCTGCATGGCATCGGCCCACACCTCCGCTCCGTATAAAAGAATAGAGTTTGTGGTTGCCATTAAGAGTCGTCTGACTGCCGGCCTAGGCCCGCGCACGTTGGCCATTAATCGACTAAGCTGCGCCACCCTAATCGCCGCCTTTTCGCATACGCTGTCTAAATGCGCCCCGTAGTTCAGCTTCGTATCTAGGGTTACCCCCAGGTACTTGGCTGTCGGCTTCGTCGTTATTGTTACGTCTCCGACGCGCATCGGTATGATGGTCGGGACACGCTTCCTAGTCAAGAGAACTATCTCCGTCTTTTCGAGTGCTAGCTGTAGTCCGTGGTCGGTCATCCATTTTAGCACCCGGGCCATTACCGCGTTCAATTTGCCCTGCGCGATCTCCACATTTCTAGCTATTATAACCGCCGCTACGTCGTCCGCGTACCCGACGAGTTTAACATCCTCCGGTACTTCTACTCTGAGTAACCCATCGTACAGAATGCCCCAGAAGTCCGGTCCCAAGATTGAACCCTGCGCCACCCCTGCCGTTATGGGCCTGCTCTTACGTCCCTCCACGGTTTCGTATTCGATCGTGCGCTCTCTCAGATAATCCTCTACGAGTCGCATGATGTACCAAGGCACCCCAAACGATCGCAGAGAATCCAAAATGTCGACCCATCTAGCCGAATTGAACGCGTTTTTCACGTCTAGTGTCACGAGCAAGACCAATGGCCTGGCCGCATGACACGCTTCATCCGTTTTCTTGACCGTGTCCGTTACTTCTCTGATCGCGCCGATTGTTGAGCGTCCCTTTCTGAAGCCGTATTGCTTGTCTGAAAGGTCTCCCGCCTCCCTGACGGCGCTTAATATTCGCGGTTTTATTAGCGATTCGCCTGTCTTTCCCATAGTGTCGAGCAGGCTCAACGGCCTGTACGATGGCTTCGCGCCCGCCTGACCTTTAGCTTTTTCAATTAAGACTAGCCTAGCCCTTTTCCACCGCGGACTGAACACGCCCTGCACCAGGCACTGATTGTACATTTCCAGGAGCAGCTCAGGCCGTTGTTTGGCAACGGCCTTAAGTATTTCCGCGGGAATGCCATCCAGTCCCGGAGCCTTACCGCTCTTCAGGGAAGAAGTTGCCGCGATAAGTTCGCCCTCGCTAAAAAGGGGTATCTCATCCGTCAGTTCGTCCGTCATTTCTAATTGAGGTCGGGTGGGATGGGTGGGAAACAGCTTGTCAATTATCTTCTCGATCGCCTCTGCCGCCATCGGTTCCATTCGCCCCATTTCTCCTATTTTTCGCGTGACGATCGCGTATCCCTCGCCGAACGGATCGTTCTCTACATCATCTAGGATCTTGTACCAGCAGCGGCGCTTACTTTCTTTGATTGCGTCCCGGAGTCTCTTCTTCGCCTCGTCGTACCCGCGAGCAAGTTCTTGAGCCGTTGGGCGGTTATGGGCCCTTTGAGCTCTTCTTCTGGCTCGAAGGCTTTGCTTTCTAAGCTCAGCGATTTCGCCCGTCCACCAGTAAACCGGACGTCTGAGGTGGCCGGTGGATACTCGGGGCATCGTTGCGTCGCACATCTCGGTGATTAGCCTAGTAGTGCGTTCTACTAGGATTTCGGCTTTCTCACGTCCGCCTAGTTCGTCCGGAAGCCCATTAGAAGGTAATTCTGCGCTTCGAATCACCTCCGTAAGCGCCTCCCGATTAAGACGTCGAGTGTTCCATCGTGGTTCCCGGCTGTTTCCGCTACTTCGCCTCTCCACGCGTTCTTCCTCGATATTAAAAAGAATGTACTGGTGGTCGCTAGCAGTAAATTCTTCCGTAACGTGCCAGCCCCTTATCTTGCGGATCGTACTTTCCCCAGCGAAAGTTACATCCGGTATCGACTCCCCGAAACCTGGTCTGCGGTAGGTAGCTGTATTTCCCTCGTTCGCAACTACCAGTCCTATCCTTGCTGCCATCTCAAGTATCGCCCTACCTCTCCTATTCGTCTGTGGCATGCCCCACTCTGTCGCTCGCGCGTTAAAGTCGCCCCCGACTACTAGGTCCCCAGGAACGTCTTTTATCGCGTCTTCTAGGGCCCCTAACCTTGTCGCGAAGTCGGCTGCAGTTAGGTTCGGTGACAGATACACGCTGAAGTAAGTGACGCGACCCACCCTCACCCGCACGTAATCGTCTCCGGTTACCGTATCCGCGATTCCCCGCCTGGGCACCCAAACAGCGGCAGTTTTTGCGCCGTTGGACACCCAGCCAGGTGCATCTCGGTCCATATACTGCTCACTTATGAGGAGGATATCCACACTCTCCTCTGCGATGAACTGCGGTAGGAGATCGTGAGCCAGCCTGCTCCTGTGCAGATTACCTTGCAGTATTCGCGCCATTATTTTTGGGTCCTAGCCGCGTTTAGAGCGTTGCGGAAGACCGCGCACGCTCCGGTTCCTGGAGCATGCGCCGTCCTATCGCAAGGCACCTTTGCTTCTGTACACAAGAAACACTTCATTTCTTGAGCCGGCACAGAGCATTGCTTGGCCTTGTGCCCAGCCGCACCACACTTCCAGCAGCTGGTGCTTCTGTCGGGACCCTTACATTGCGCTTTAACGTGACCGTATCCGAGGCACCGGTAGCATCGCGTGGCGCTCGCTCGAACCCGCACCCGGCAGTTGACCCACCCGATACGGATCTTGCCTATATTGAGCAGGGCTGTGGCCTTGGTCTGGTCCATTTCGACCACTGCCACCCTCTGCTCTCTCGAGTTTGGTTCGAAGAGGTGCACTTTGGTATCTTGTTCGTCGCACCCCGTGGCCACAGCGATGGCGCCGCAGACTTCCTCCTTTGTCGTAAGGCCGTCAATGTCCCTGATCTCCAGTGTAGTTCCGGTAATCTTGCTCCTAACTGTGCCTGCATGCCCTATTGCGGTTTGTATGGCCGTTTTGAGTGATTCCATTTTGTCTTCACTCTTACCCACGACAACCAAAACGCCACCGTCTTTCGTTTTGCTAAGATACTTAACCTCTGTATTCAATTCTTCTGGCTTAACCTTTGCCTTGATCTCTCTCAAGATATCGGCGTAAGTCTTACCCAATTCCGGTCTTATGAGGATTGCGTCTCCCCTCTGCCGCGAGGTCTTCCCTGCGCTTTTCCTCAATTGTTGAGGCTGGCTTTGCTCCTGTTTTTTCTGTCCTTTCTTCTTTGCTCTTCTTCCTGCAGCTAGCTGCCAAGCCCCTTGTGTGTGTGTATCTGCAGCTTCCTCTTGCGTTTTGCTCGTAGACGGTTCAGATCTATCCTCCTTCTTGTCTTTTTTGGCGGGGGTACCGCCGCCTCCGTCGGATGATGTCCGCCCCCTCTTCTTTGGCTTGCAAGACTTCGAATGGTCTTCTCCAGGTTGTTGAGATGGCAACTTTTTCGCGCCATCCTCCATCTTGTCGAGAAGCGTGAAAACTTCAATCATAATAGCTCCTATTACCGGTAGTCCCTCTTTGATTGTTGTATTCACGTTCTTCTGCTTATCCAGAGTTTTTATCATCTCTCTGTTCGTTCGTCTTATTTCCAGCAACTTTTCTCGCAGGCTGGCGTGTTCTTTTAGCCATAACCCTATCACTGTCATATTTTCGTATTCAGCGGCACTCATCGCGCTGGCTATACTAGTGCTGCTGGTTGACTTGTGGATTGGGTATCCACCGTCTTGCGATGCTGGCACCTTTAGGGTGTCAACTGTCAGGTTTCCCTGTACCTCTTTTCTTGGTTCGTTCCTAGTATCCATTGACATCGATTTTCTTCGTCCCGGTATGTGTCCGACCACCCGGATCCCCCCGTCTATGGGGGCAGCTGA
This sequence comes from Pteromalus puparum, assembly GCA_012977825.3. NCBI lineage: Eukaryota > Metazoa > Arthropoda > Insecta > Hymenoptera > Pteromalidae > Pteromalus > Pteromalus puparum. The sequence goes on from CM053171.1 coordinate 23,201,180, forward strand.
CATGGCCCCAACACATGACTGAAGGCGGTGCCAGACTGGGTACATCATACCAGAATATAGCGCGCGCTGTCGCACTAGCCCATCTCCGCTCTCTCGAACCTCCCACTCCGAACAAAAGTGATTGGCTCTCTGGAGAGTTTCTAACAGGCGTCACACGACATCACACACTCGCTCAAGCCGCTTGACTGGTACTAGCTAGGTAACCAGCCTCCCGTCTTGCCGTCAGCAGAAGCCAAAGATGGTTCAGGTCACTTCGGCGCGCAACCTCGGATCGCCTCCCCAACCAGGATCTCCCTTTGGCAGCTCACGGGTCGCACCGCACGGCAAACACGGCGGCCTGTTTGGTCCACGAAGCATATTTTATTTCTGCTTTACCCTCCAAGGTTACCTCGGCGAGCACTCCCCTATCCGCCACCCAGGGGACGCGCCGCATACGGGGTTGCAGGCTCCCCGCGCGGAAATAATGATATTAATTGTATTATAAATAATAATAGTGAGAATAATGTTTAACACCAAGAATGAAAATTCTTATTTATCAAAGAAAAAAATAAAAAGAAAAAATAGTACGTGTATTGAATAGAACAAGTATTGAAATGTTGCTTCGCATATGCATACTATTCTACTTTGACAACTTTTAAGATTACGCATACAATTTATATAATGTTATTTACGTTTAGTATTCAGAAATGTGACAAATATAATTCATACGTATTTTATGTTTTGTTTGTATCGCAAGTGTTATGTATAAATTTAATAGTGTATTAACCAGTACTCATGAATTGCAGTGACTAATTAACATAAGTGTATTGTTAATCCAAGCGTTAATTGCTATGGAGTGAGAAGTGACTAGTGCGCTGTAAATTGCGACGACCAGTGGTCAGATATGGGCTTCACATTGCCTTTTATAGCCGAGTTACAGAGCGCTCACTTGTACCGCCAAAATTACTCACAGTTCCACACATGATACTCTCATTCCTACATATATATAATCCACACTCATACCAACATACTTGGTTGCGCGCGCGTCTCCGCCGCTGCGTCATCGCTCGCTCACACATACATACACCTTATTCTAATACATCGCTGCGTAGTTGTATATGCTTGATGCTGGTTGTCGGTTGCTGAGAAGAGGGGAGCACGCGCACACGTGCGTGATGCTGATTCCTGTGTCGTCGCTCGCTGTGTCGATAAAGCAGGGAACAAAAGTTTTCTGTAGAAATTTCGAGTGACTTTAGTTTTTTGAAATGATCGGTTTTTTACTTTATGCGCGGAAATAGTGTATAGGGTGTACGGGGTATTACAAATCAGCTTTTATTTTTAAAAGAAAGAGATCTCACTATTTTTTAATTTTCTATTTATTAAATCTTTTAAATGATAAACTAAAAAAAATTTAAAGTATACTTAACACGCATAAAAACAATAATATTTCTGCCATTATTTGACATATTTTCTTGCATTTCAAAGTCTTAGGACCTTTATAATACCCATTTATAGTAGAGAGTCTATTAATTAAGGGTGTTCTACCGGTAATCAACGGGGAACGGTAGCGCCCCGATGGCAAGTATACGTTTTATACACTATGCCGTCGGGAGCACCGCGACCCTATTATACTTTGAATTAGCTAGATAACCTATACACGTTTTACGAATCTTTGTATTATATTATTTGATCCGAAATGAATGCTCATGTATGAATATTCTATCTTTAAGATTTCAATTAGATTTCAATTAGATCTTCCGAATTAAGTTTGAAAATTAATTTGTGATTTTTCTTTAATTTTTCGCCTTAAAACCTTTTTTAAAATAAAGCTTAGGTTAAATCTTACTCAAAAGTAAGTACATACAAGAGTTACGATTTTTACTGCAATATTTTTTAAGTATAATAATATTGTTTTGATTCGGATTACTAATGATACGTTTAAACGATAGAGAGCTCACGTGATCAATATAGCGGCGTGAAGGATGAAAATATATACAGATACATATACTCATTTTTTTTTTATTTAAGTGGCATTTCGAACTCGAAAGTTTATCCCCTCATCTATTGTTTTCTCCAAATCATAATAGAGATTTGTCGCAAGTGGTCAGCGTATCATAAAAACGCTGCGTCTCCAAGAGTCTTATGATAATCATAAACCTAAAATACGCTGCCAAGTTCGACGACGAACTCGATGGCGCATCTGCTTTTGGAGATTTTGCCGTTTGTAATATTAAAACTATAAAATATTAGATATTATAGATATAGTCAACACGCGAGACACAGCGTGCGTATTATATTATAGTGACGATTGGAAAAGAGAGCAACAGCTATAGGTATACTCAGTGCGAAGAGATCGACACTGTGATATAGATATACTCAACGTGCAGGACACGGCGTGCGAGAGCATAGCTATAGGTATTATTGAGAATATAGTACATTTGACTGTATGTATAGTATAGTTCATGCAAGTATCCCCTCTCGCGTATGAGTGTGAGTCACATGACTACTTGCGGTGTCGAGACTAAACGAGTCTCGCACATCGCTCTCTTGGGAACGAGCCGTCGCCAAATACACAAGGTGTGTGCGACGCATAGCTGTACATAGAAGGAGAACAATAAATCCACATTGTTATAAACATTAATTCTCTGCCTTACCTCATTTCTAACATGGTAGCAGACCGGTGGTTGATATTTCATCATATCTTCTATACTGACTCTCGAGTCGTATAGAGATATTAAGTGAAAAGTGAGGTTAAAAGCCACGTGGTGAAGAAATTTTTCAAAGTGAAAAATCAAAGTGTTTCAATAATATAAGAAGAAAAATACAAGTGAGAATAAATAGCTAAACAAAAGGACTATTGATTAGTAGAAAGATTTTTTGGAAAAATCGTAAAATCAGTGTGATGCACGCGGATTAAAAAGTACATGTGAAACACGTGGCAGAGTGCATGGAAAACCGAGAGACGCCGGAAACGAAGAAAATTAAAGAGGAAGATTCTGAACACGAAGGAACGTTCGAGAATCAACTAGAAATTGAAGAGAATTCTGAAATAGAAGAGAAAATCGAGTTTCAAGGAGACGAAATGGAGAAGAAAGAATTTGCTATACCGGTGTTTGATGGAGAGGATTACAACATGTGGAAGAAGAGAATAACGATGTTTCTAAAATTAAAAAAGTGTCATGAAGTAATAGACAAAGAAAAGCCCTCAACAGGAGCAAGCGAAACATGGGATGATAATGATCTAAAAGCGATTAACATAATTTATTGTGCTATTTCGAATAAGCAATTCGAATAAGAGTTCGTGTGAGAAGAGACTACTGCGTTTGGCATAATGAAGAAGCTAGACAGTATGTATTTGAAAAAATCTACAGCACTGCAAATTGTATGCAGGAACAGACTTGAAAAAATAAGATTAAATAATTATAGTGACACGGCGTCATTTTTTAGTGATTTTGAGAAAGCAGTGAATGATTTGAAAGGCGCAGGTGCCAATATAAGTGAAAAAGAAAAATTAAACTATATGCTGAACAAGTTGCCAGAATCGTACAGCTACATAGGTGATTTAATTGATACGTTGAAGGAAGAAGATCAGACAGCTGATTACGTGAAAAATAAAATTAAGCTTTCCGAGATGAAACACGGCAATGAAGATTCCGAAAGAAAATCAAACGTTTTCGCAACAAGCAAAGAAAGATGCTACAAATGTGGAAAAACCGGTCACTTCGCAAGAGAGTGCAAAGATGGCGGTCAAGCAGCGCACAGCGGTGGAACATGGCGAGGTCCGACACGTGGTCGAGCCCGCGGCGGAGGAAGAAGAAGCAACTACGGCAGAGGGCGCGGCAACTTCCGTCAGCAGCAGCAAGGTGCCAGTACGAGTCAACCGAGTGGGTCCGACGTCAGCGCCTGGATAGCAACAGCGCATGCGGCGCGAAATAAAAAGACTATAGGTAATGAAATAAATTGGTTGCTAGATAGTGGATGTTCAGACCACATTATAAATAATGATAGTTATTTTGAAAATTGTATTGAGTTAAAGAAACCGATTAAAATTTATTTAGGAGATAGTAGTGAGTTAGAAGCAACTAAAATCGGTAATGTAGTAAGTTACTTTAGAGCCTTTGAGAAAGAAAATAAAGTAGTAATGAAAAATGTTTTATACGTAAAAGAAATGAACACAAATTTAATTAGCTACGCGAAATTGACAGATACGAATACGATTATTTCTAAAGGAAATATATCTAAAATAATTGATGAAAAAGAGAGATTAATAGCAGTAGCGTATAAAGAAAATCGTACATATAAAATTACGAGTAGATTGGAAATTGAACAAAAAATTGTAAACAATGCTCAGTATATTAATGGTAAAATGAGTAAAAAAGAAAAGTGGCATAGAATGCTAGGGCATGTGAATTTTGGCTATTTAAATTTTTTAAGTAGAAAACAATTGGTGACGGGTATTCCAACTGAGTTTGAATCGGAAATATTAAAATGCAAAATTTGCATAGAGAATAAAATGCATAATTTACCGTTTAAAAATAACAGAACAAGAGCGAAAGATATCTTAGAGGTTATACACACTGACGTTTGTGGTAGCTTCAAGACCCCGGGTCCAAACGGTGAAAAATATTTTGTTTCATTTATCGACGATTACAGCAAAATAGCCAAAATTTACTGCATTAAAACAAAGGATGAAGTATATGATTGTATGATAAAGTATGTAAATGAAGTAGAAAACTTAACAGGAAAAAGAGTAAAAACAATACGATGCGATAATGGTACAGAATACCTAAATAATCGATTTTATAAATTTGCGAAAGAAAAGGGTATTTATATAAACAATTGTCCAGCGTACGTACATGAGTTAAATGGTACTGCTGAAAGATTTAATAGAACAATAATGGATATGGCACGTTGTTTATTAGATGAGGCACAAGTAGATAAAAAATATTGGCCAGAAATAATTAGTGCTGCAACATATTTGAAAAATCGTACTTTAGCCAACACGATTGAAAAGAAAACTCCATATGAGATATTTTTCAGAAAAAGACCAAATGTTGAAAATCTAAAGTTATACGGTAGTAAAGTCTTTGTTAGAAAACCAGAGCAAAAAAGATCATCCAAATGGGATAAAAAAGCTGAAATGGGAATTTTACTAGGTTACAGTGAAGTAGGTTATAGAGTTTTGTTGAACGGTAGAGTAACAGTTCATAGACATGTTGATGTTGTAGAATCATATCAAAAATGTATTGGTCTTGATTATGACGACGAAAATATTTCTTCCCGTACTCCGACTCTCGAGTCGAGTAAGAGAAGCGAACAAGAGTTCGAAAGCGAAATCGATGATGATGTATTTGATAGCGCAGATGAAAATGAAAATGTAACCGAAAAAGATCAAACAAATGTAAAGAATATCGATAAAAATAGTTTGAAACCAAATACTCCACGTCGATCAACACGTGTGAAAAAGAGTCCGATAAGATATCCGGAAAATAGTACTAATAGAGTATCCGTATATTATTGTAGAGTAGATACACCTTGTACATTTGAGGAGGCGATGAATAGCGATGAATGCGATAGTTGGAAAAATGCTATGGATAAAGAAATGAATAGCTTGTATGAAAATGAAACATGGAAATTAGTTGAGAAACAAAAAGGAAAAGAAGTACTAGACGTAAAATGGGTTTACACAAAAAAGGCTGATGATATATTTAAAGCTAGGTTAGTAGTAAGAGGTTTTCAACAAACGAATGGTATTGATGACATATACGCTCCAGTAGCAAAAACGCAAACATTAAAAATTTTGCTTTCTTATTGTTGTCAATTCGGATTAATTATAGAACAGATGGACGTTGTAACAGCATTCTTAAATGGTAAAGTAAGCTCAGAGGTATACGTCAATCAACCAAAAGGTTACAATGATGGAACAAACAAAGTTTGTAAATTGTTTAAAGCGCTGTATGGACTACGAGAAAGTCCAAGAAAATGGTACGAATGCTTTGATGAATACTTAGCGAAATTAAAATTTAAAAGAAGCAATGCTGATAATTGCTTGTATACCTATGGAAAAGGAGATGATGTTTTATATCTTTTGTTATATGTAGATGACTTATTGATCTGTTGTAAAAGCAAGAAAAAAATTCAAAGTCTGAAGAAAGTGCTAATGAATAAATTTAAAATGAAAGACCTAGGAGAAATAAAAGATTATTTAGGGATAAATATAGAATATGATTATAACGATTGTAAAATGAAACTAAGCCAAACTAAATACATAGAGTCACTAGCATGTAAATATCAAATAGAAAATAGTAAATTATATAGCACTCCTATGGAGACAAACTTGAAACTTGAGAAGTCTGAAAATTGCGAGTCAAATATTAAGTATAGAAACTTGATAGGTGCTTTATTGTATATAAGTTCGAATACGAGACCAGATATAAGTTTTAGCGTAAATTACTTAAGTAGGTATCAGAATTGTTATGACCAGACTCATTGGAAGTATGCTTTAAGAGTACTAAGATATTTGTATTTAACGAAAGACTTATGTTTAAATTATAAAAGGAAAGAAAATGGTAATAATATAATCGACTGCTATGTGGATGCAGATTGGGCTGGTGATATTATTGATAGAAAATCTACGACAGGTTATGTTATAAGAATGTTCGAAAATGTAATTGACTGGAAGTCAAGAAAACAAAAATGTGTAACTAAAGCGTCGACATACGCAGAATATGTAGCCCTATCCGAATCTGTAAGCGATCTAGAATACATCAGAGAGTTAGTAAAGATATTCGAAATAAATATTGCAGAACTGATTAAAATTTATGAAGACAATTCAGGTGCAATAAACATTGCAAATAACGGTAATTTTACGAAAAATTCTAAGCATATTGAAATTAATTATCATAGTGTACATCAAAGCGTGAAAGATAAATTGATTGAAGTTTGTAAAACTGATACTAATGAAAATGTTGCGGACATTTTTACAAAAGCTCTCTGTAGAGAAAAATTTGAAAAATTCAGAAAGTTGTTAAATGTAAAAATATAATGTACAGTACAAATGTAAGGAGGCGTATTGAGAATATAGTACATTTGACTGTATGTATAGTATAGTTCATGCAAGTATCCCCTCTCGCGTATGAGTGTGAGTCACATGACTACTTGCGGTGTCGAGACTAAACGAGTCTCGCACATCGCTCTCTTGGGAACGAGCCGTCGCCGAATACACAAGGTGCCATCGTAGGTGTTACTCCAGCGAGAGCGTTATTCTTCGGAGATCGGATCCACACCCCAATGCGCGGCTAAAGATGTTTCACATCAAAAATCTAACATACATTTGATACTATCCTCAAACTCCATAGCAGATAAAATCTTTGTAGAGATGTTTGACAGAACCTGGGGTTCCGACCATTATCCGTTTCTTATCACAGTTAGCGCAGAAAAAATTATATATCACAAAAAATCGTTCAAAATCTACTTTGTAAAAACAAAATGGTCTAACGTCTCTCTAGTCCTAGAAAACTTATACTCTAACTTTTTATCGATCGAATATGACACACTCTCTCCTACTCAAAAATATGATTATTTTTTTGATACCATTATTCAAACTATTAAAGCTAACACCCCTAAAAAGAAATTTGTCAATCGCACTTTTCATATAAATCCAGTCTCTTGGTGGGACGCTGAATGTAATGATCTACTCAAAGAAAGAAAAGAGAGTTTCAAAAAATGGGAATCTTTGCATGGACTGGATGATCTTATAAATTACAATAATAAGGCAGATGCCAAAGTTAAAAAAACCTTCAAAGCTAAGAAAAAGGCAGACCATAAAAAGTACGCTGAATCAATTAACTTTAGAACAAGTAGTATAAAACAAACTTGGAACAAGTGCAAAATTTTTAAAAACAAATTTGCTAAAATCCAGCCAATAAGCACCGATTCAAACGAAATTCAAAGTAATCAGAAAATTAGCAGCTCACTTATCAAAATAAGCCCCCCTGGGGACTTCTAACCCATTTTTCCTTCCAGAATGCGTAAGTAATGAATTGTTTGACACTCCCTTTAATTTTACTGAATTTAATCTCTCACTGAACGAAAAAAACAGTAAACCAAGCTCAGGCAAAGATGGCCTTAACTACTTTATTCTCCAAAACTTACCATTAAAATACATATAAATTACTGCTATTAGATATATTTAACAATCTCTACAGGGAAAAAGAATACCCCCTTGCGTGGAAACAGTCTTATGTTCACTTTATTCAATTACTCTCACGTCTTGTGTCTGCATACTCTTCGAGAGCCTTGTAAAAAATCGCCTGCAATGGTGGTGCGAATACCACAATTATATACCAAAAAATCTAACAGGATTTCGCAAAGGGCAATCCTGCACCGATAACCTATGCAACCTTCCATTGTTTGTTGAAGAAGGATTCCAAAACAAAAGAGAGACTCTCGCAGCATTTCTCGATGTTCAAGGAGCCTTCGATAACGTTTTGTGCGAACTCTTATTAACTTAACTGGCATCAATCGGTTGTTCTAAAAATCTTTTGCTTTTTCTGTGGTTTCTTCTATATGAAAGAATTATTTTCACTGACTCGACCGGAGATGAGGCCAGATTAGTTTATAAAGGTGCACCCCAAGGGGGAGTGCTCAGTCCTTTGCTCTATATCCTATACGTAAATGAAATTGTAAACAACCTGCCTAAACACCTATCCGTCCTACAGTTTACTGACGATATATTTATATATTCAAAAATCGCCCCCCTTAAAAGATGTAAAAACCTCATATAAAAATCTATCCTAACTTTGAAGGGAAACTTGCGGTCCCTGGGTCTTGAACTTTGCCCTCAAAAAACTGTTCTACTACACTTTAGTCGCGAACACCCCAGACAACACCATAATCAATGTTGATAGTCTCTACATAAAAGCCAAAGCCGAAACCAAATTCCTTGATATCATCTTTGACTATCAATTATCTTTCGATTCACATCACGTTATAAAAACCGCTGCCAAGTCATTGGCACTTAGCTTCCTCCTATTCTGCTAGTGGAAGATAATTACATGGGACAATCAACTCATTCTTTGATTTAAATATTCGCTACTATTCGATACTAAAAGGATAGGTTTAACTCGAATTCAGAATCAGAAAACAATATCCGTCCAATCTTATTACGGAGATCACATGTTCAGATTACCAGTATACGTACGCGATGCGCACGCAGTGACACAGCACCACAACACCACAGACAAAAACATCTGCACGACATTTTATAAATCCATGAACTCACAAAATATATAAAAACTTTAATTATCAATTATATGGTTTAACAAAATATATTCAGTACACGGAAGTATACGGGTTGAGAGTTAAGAATTTTAATCTTAATATCTTTAATAAAGGTCATAGCTATACAAAAGAACCTACCGAAATATCAAAAGATCATCTTTTCCTAAAATTTCAACTCATTGAAACGTTTTATTGCCCGTAATCGTACGACATAAAAAAACCTTTTTATTAGTTTTTGTTTTTATCTCAAAACTAATCGCCAAAATTGCTTAAAATTTTTACAACTAGTAGATATCGTTGTTTATTTTGTCATATTTTTCAACATTAATATTTTTTTTGAGTTATATTATGTTCAGAAAATACCTTTTTATATAAAAAATGACAGATTAGTCAATCTAGATTTGGGGAAAAAGTAACATTATGTTTAGGTACACATATTGTTGAATATTGTATTCTAGATTATAAAAAAGGAAAAATCTTTTTCAAAAATAGAAAATGGCTTATAATATGCCTTAATGGTAGAATCATAAACAAAAAAGACTAATTAGAATTAAAAAAAATATGATCGCATTTTATTACATCCGTGCCATGTTCCAAAATTATGCGGTAACTACCACACACACCACACACACCACACACACACACACACACACGACACACACACCAACACAGCATCGTCAGGACATTTTCTAAAAACGTGTGATTCGTACTCTAAACACCTCCAAATGCGTTTCCACGTAGTATTAGCAAAACTGAAAATTTTACTATTACAAAGATTCCTCTTGAGGAGGAAGCAAAAAGCAACCAAGCTTTAAACATAATAAAGTTTCTCTGTGGTATATGGTGGGGCTCTGACCCGAACACCCTAATAACTCTATATAAGAGTTATATTCGATCAAGAATTGATTACGGTTGCTTCGTTTATTATCCCACGCGCAAAAACTCGTCCCAAAAACTAGAAAAATTACAGTATGCCGCAATTAGAAAAGCGCACGGATAAAGAAATATTATACCAAATAACGTTATACTAGCCGAATCAAAATTAACAACAATCCACGATCGAACTCGATTCTTATGTCTCAACTTTTCAATCAAAGCTCTCTCGAATCACTGTTCAGTAACCTCTAAAAATATACATAAATTGTATAACAAAACGAAAAATAAAAAACTTAAAAGAAAAAGAATTTTACAACAATGCATCGAAGAAAACCTCCTCATAAAGAATTAAATATTAACTAACAAACTCTTTGAAATCTATACCGCTAGCTACAATACACTTTCTGAGAAGATTAAAACTAACACTGAGATAGGCCAATAACTAACCAAGTCCCAAGACCCCAAATCCATACTCACACAAATTTTGCACAGTAACAAAATAACACCCATCTACACAGATGCCAGTAAAAGTGTCGACTCCGATTCCATAGGTTGTGCTTGTTTCTGCAAAGAGCTCAACATTGCTATCCATGAAAGTCTCCCCAAGAAAGCCTCGATTTTCTCAGCCGAATGCTTCGCCATTAACCTAGCCCTTGACATCCTTGCAAATAAACCTGACCTCAAATATTACATATATACTAACAGACTCACTTAGCGCCATCCTATCCCTCAAAAACACAAAATTCAACACTATTGTCAACCCTTACATAATTAAAATACGAGAACAATATCTTCGTATCTTAAAACTAGCGCGCCACGCGCGGCCTTACGGCGGCCTTGCGCTTCGCGTTTTGCGTACCACCGCTGACGCTCGCCATGCTCCCCGACGATCGCCCTTCGTGCTCGCCATACCCCCCGGCGCTCGAGCTCCGCGCTCGCTGTCTGAAAGAACATATATTTTTTATCTTTTTCGTATACAATTAAAAATGTTCATGAATAACTTGAAAGTTTTATAATTATTTTAGTTTTTGACTCATGATTTTCAATATTGTTGATTTTGGAATATAGACATTAATACAAATTTTAACGTGTATTCTTTTATCGCAACGATATTTATTTTAAAAATAATTGAAAACCCATTATTATTTCGTAAGATTAAAAAAAAATTATCTTTTTATAGTTCATAAATTCAAATTATACATGTGAAATTCCATAAAGTGGCCAAATTCGGATTGGTAGAAAATGCATTGGTGGAAAATGCATTGGTTTATATGTAATCTATGACGTCACGCTTAACAAACCGAATTCCATCCTGTTCCTAAAGTTATGAATTTTGTGCAAAGATGGTTTATTACATAATTTAAGCAGAAAAAATATTAGTTTTATTATCAGCTAAGCAAAGCCGAACAGCTGTTCGTTGGCTCTGTCGAAGCGAGACAGCGAGCTCGACCACTGCGCATACATTGTGCGCATCGATCTGGCGACCGGTCGAGGACATGCACACGCTGCAGCCTTCTGCCGTGTGTTTTGACGTTTCGATATAACATCCCGGCCTCTGCTAACCGCAATGTTTTGCTCTGTTTAACTTTTCGGCGATATAAGTGAGTGCGTAGTGAAAAACGGGAACGACGACGCGATGCAGCAGTGATATATGTAGTTTTAAAATCAGAACAGAAGTACTACTATGGTGCCTATATGTGTTTACAAGCAACCTCTGCTCACCACGATCTCGCTCGCGGATCAGCTGCTCGCGATTGTTGCTTTGTAAGACAGTGCAAAAAGTATTCAAAAGTTATGCACCAACAATGGCACTGACGATGCAATGTGTGAGTGCCAGTTCATGAAGGAGTGCTGCAGTATAGAAAGACATGTAGCTCCAACAAGAAACTTGAATTTTTGTTTGGAGGTTATCTTTTGTTTTTGTGACTACTCCTGCTGCTGCTCCTGCTGATTCTACTGTTGTGCTGATGTATATTTCTTGTCAAATGCTGTCTAGGTGACGATTTAGCATCACACAGTTCCACAAAAAGTATTGCTGTGTTCTTGTGTTCATTATTTTGAAAACAGATATTTATTGTGTTATGTGCAGTGAAATCAGTGACTATGTGATTGTGTGATCTGTTTTTAGAGTTGAACCACTGTGTTGTAATTCTGATGTCTCCTACTGATAGCTATACGGCATTGGTATCAGAGGACAGAGAATTTAGTATGTATCGTTGCCAATTTGGCCATGTAAGCACTACCATGGTGCTGATTCGCACCATCTGGGTGGTGTAGCTTGGCGTTGCTGGCTACTTCAAAACCCTCAAGGTGTCTCTGGAACTGATTCATACCATCTAAGTAGTGCAGGCTGGGTTGTTGACTTCTGCCACTACATCAAGATGACCTTGGAGCTAGATTTACTCTGTCTGTAGTGGTGCTGATTGGCGTCTCTGGGTACTTCAACATTATCTGCTCGCGCTGCTTGGTGTTTCTGGCTGATCTAACAATCTTTAAGCTATATTCAAACTTTCTGGCTGTCCTTGAGGCGTTCCTATTTGCTTGAACCACCTGAACTTGACCATGGACCCGTATTCTTGCTTTCTGACAGTCCTGGTTGACGTAGCTGGCTGCTTAAACCATGTCGAGATGACCTTGGAGCTGGATTATGACTTGCTGGGAGTATTGATTGATGTTCTTGGATACTTCAACCACTTCAATACGGCTCTGGAGATGGGTTTGTACTACTCTACATGGTAATATCCAAAAATTACAATGACTCGTACTATATGTTTAATTAATATTGAATCTTTAATAGGTTTTGATTTAAAATACTTTATACATGTTCTAAGTTTTCTAAATAGATATCTTTTATTGCTTACGGGTGTCTTAATAGAGATTATTATCAATATACTGCTAAGTTTTTTATTTGTAAATATGAACTATGCGAAAAAAGTTTGTAACATATTTTCCTGTATGTCTAGGTGTACGAGTAATGCTGAATTTTTGGCATCATAGTCTACTGCATGCACAGGAGTACGACTGAAGATATTGATGTCGGCATCTGAGCCATCAAAATGTTGGAGTTGGAAGAAAGCTCCATCAAGACTCGGGCAATACTGCTTACTACTATTGACGGATCAGTTTTATTATCAGGTGAGATCAGTGAGTTGAATAATTGTTTGTTGATATGAGTTTTTAATATGATTTCTTTTGTTTTTTAGTGTTTAAATCATACTGCAACTGGAGATATCATGGTCTGCTGGATGAGGAGCAGTAGGATCAAGGGCATTGGTCATATGCCTGATCATCGATAATAATGGAGCTTTGATAGTGTGTAACTTTCAGGTACAATAATTTGAATGATTTCATGTAATTGATGTAATTTATATTTTTGCAGATGCAGTGCTTCTAAGATACAGATCATAAATAGTTTTACTTGAAATATTATTTAGGTGCAGAGGTTTTTTTGGTTTTAATTTTATTCTTTTTTTTTTAGGTACAAAATAAAACGAAACAATGCCAAGCAGTTGCTGCAAGAATTTATACTTTGAAGAGGATATTATTATTTTGAAACAGAAGAATATTATTAATTAGCGTAGCCAAGATTTACATAGCGCGATTTGATGTTTAAAAAATCGTTTCCGCAAAGTTTTATGGCAAATATTTGGAATTTTAGCTGTAAAATGGCGTTTCTAGAGTTGTTGTATGTTAAAAAGTGTTTTAAAAAATGTTTACCACGGTGAAAAGTTGTATTTTAAAAATGTTTACAACTTTTATATTTAACATTTTCATGTAAAACGTAAATCCGCAAAGTTTTATGGCAAATAATTGGAATTTTAGCTGTAAAATGTCGAATTTGGGCTGTAAACTCGAGTTATAAGCATTTTCATGATTTGATGTTAATGGGAAAAAGTTGTATTTTTAAAGATCTACAACTTTTTCATTTAACTTTTTGTAGAATGCTTAGAATTCGAGATAGAGCCAAAAACCCGTTTTGAGCAATTTTTGAAGGCGACCGCATTCTGCTTATACATGCAGGATCACGCCCAAAATAGAATTGTCAGCTAAATAGTAATTATAAGAGGAGTTCGCACATAAATTTTTGGCCTGATTGATTAAAGTCTGTCAGAGATAATCACGTAACACGAAAATTTTTTTCAAACTACGCGTAAAAATCGAACATATTGGGCCCTCATTTCAAAACGACGTAGAGGATCAGGATAAAAAGAAATAGTTTTTTAGCTTTTGCAAAAGCAGACTTCTCCTAAAATTTCAGCCCGATCGGTCGAAAATTGTGTGAGATATCGCATAGTACACATTTTTCGCACACGAAACTATAAGGCACTTCCGTGTCGCGGTCGTGCCTAAAAAATAGTTGTAACATAACCGTTATTTTGATTCCCTCACACTCTTGTCTAGTAGGTAACGAGAAAGTAGACATCCTCGCCAAACAAGTGGCTGTTCAATCAACCAAATGTTTTGTTAGTTCAAGGCCTAGCAAAAGGAAAGTTTTTTTTTAGAAATTACGATAACGATAATTCGAAACCATGGTACCATAATATCAATCAGCCTAGAGAATTCCTAACTACAATCAATCGTTATAGATCCAACCACTATAATCTCGCAGTATCCCTGAGGCGGATAGGTATCATTGACAGAACCAACTGCGATTGCGGCTATGATAAGCAAGACCTCAATCATGTTATATGGTAATGTCCAACATTTAACTCCCAGAGAACAAATCTACTCAAAAGTCTTTCCGAACTAAGAGAATTTCCGCCATTTAACATTACAAATCTTCTTGCCATTTCCAATATCCAAGTGCTACACTGTATATTCAATTTCCTTAAAAAATGCGATCTCAATGTATAATCTATCATATCTATCACAAGCACAACTTAGTTGCACTAGCTCTAATTCTAATAATCCATTGTAAATTATTCATGTAAACAATCAGTGAAAATGATAAACGATTGTATAGTTGTATAAATCTTTTCTAAGGTTTCGGTAACCTTAAATAAAAAAATGGTTCTTACGGGCCCACATAGCACGAAAGCTTGCCAACGAAAGTTTCAAGAAAGATTCCCACAGAAGTTTCCTGTAAGAACTTTAAAATTTAAAAAAATCTTTCTGGAATCTTACTTAGAAATCTTACTTCAAAATCTTCCTGCAAGATTAACAGAAGATAACAACGATAGATTCCATTTATCATTTTTTGAAACATGACATAGAATCTTAAAAGAAGCTTTTAAAAAGCGTTCTTTGAAAGATTCCGTGCAATATTTCGTGAACCTTTCTCGAAAGATTTTCGTTAGCATTTCTAATAGCTAAGCGTAATACAACATCGAAGGTTTCAGGAAGAATCATCGCAACCTTTTTGTAAGCTTCATATAATGTTTAAAAAATGTTCGACTCTGAACGTGACAGTTAATCTACCAAAAGCTTCCTGTAACTATGGACACGACGCTCTACATCTCGCCAAGAAATGGGCATCAAATCAACGGAAACTGACCAGAGCCAGATCACAACGACAGTTCCTTCTCCGATGCTGGACATACGACACCCAACCGTCCCACATCACCAACATCAAAAACAACCTGGACCACATCAACTTTCGCAGCGACTCCGGTAAACACAAGTTTAACAAAATTATCTCTAATCTCCAAAGTAAAATTCTAAATTTAGAAATTGAGGATCTTTGCATACACATTAACTATCTAGAAGTAGAATCTGATAATTGAAAATACTCCTACAGGAATTAATTCCTAACAATGTAATTCATAACATTTTCACAACACACAACTTAAACAACACGTACCAGCGCGAAACACTCAACAATATTCATGACAAAAAATTCCAAAAAGCACAAAAACATCCTACGACAGATAATATTATAGAGGCGAATTGCGAAAAATGGTTCAAAAACTTATCGGACACAGAAATACCGATGAATGTCAAAGCTGTAACGTCATTAGGCATGAAATTTAATCCTAAGAGCGATCTTGACAAAACAAAAATCATAGAATGTATAAAAAATATAGGAAACCTCATACTTTTTCACAATCTACCAGAGAACACTGCAAATGACATACGTAACACCTTAATAAAAAAAAATCACACAACACAGACACAAAACCAAACACACAAAGATAGAAGACACGATTTTTGAAAATAAATTGAAAGAAACAAAAGAATTTATCAAAAATAACCAAAATATAATATTTACTCTCGCCGATAAGGGCGGTGCCACTGTTGCAATGAACAAATCCGACTACACTGACATGATAGAAAAACACTTATCTGATAGGAACACATATACATTAATTGCAAAAAACACTCTAAGAAAAATACAAAATAAAGTCAAGCAATTCATAAACAATTGGAACGACAACGGCTTTTCGGTAGAAAGTATAGCAAAACAAAGCTCACTCAAACACACAAATCTCTGCCTAGGTGCTACGGTCTACCTAAAATACACAAAATAAGTATCTCATTACGCCCCATAATATCTACAATAGGCACACCAACGTATTTTCTATCAAAAAACCTCCTTAAAATCTTACAAAATAGCATAAAAAAACCTGCCTCTTATGTCGAAAACTGTTATGACTTTGAAGAAAAATCAAGAACATTAAAGTTCCACCGAACCATTGTTTAATCAGCCTCGACGTCACATCACTGTACACGAATATTGCCAAAGCGCTAGTCAAGAGTAGCATAGAAAAAAGATACGTACAAATAGCACAAAAATCAGGAATACCGCTGAACGAAATCTTATTGGCATGAGAATTACTTATGGAGAGCACATATTTTCAATTCAATGGAAAATTTTACAAACAACTATTCGGTACACCAATGGGCTCTCCGATCTCGGGATTTTTCGCTGACATAGTCATGGATGATCTTGAGACGGAATGCTTATCAAGGTTATCTTTCAAACCAAGTTTTTTCTATCGCTACGTTGACGATATAATCACATGCGTACCGAGAGACAAAATTAACGAAATTCTAGATATTTTTAATTCTTACAATAACAGACTACAATTCACACATGAAATAGAAACTAATAACTCCATAAGTTTTTTAGATGTCTTAGTAATAAAAGAAAATGATAATATAATTACCGACTGGTACACAAAGCCGACTTTCTCTGGTAGATTCTTAAATTATAAGTCACAACACCCGTTATCTCAAAAAATCGCAATGGTTTACAATGTCATCGATAGAGCGATCAAATTGTCAAATAAGAAATTCCATAATAAAAACATAAACATTGTCAAAAATCTATTGTACGAGAACAGCTACCCACCGGCCTTCGTGAAGAAATATTTGCGAAAACGAATAGCCACAATTACATCTAATATACCAAAACAAATATCAAACCGCAATGAAAAACGAAACAATGTAAGCCTACTTTACATTAGCGATTATTACGAGCAAACCAGTCATGCATTTAAAGCTAAAAATATTGAAACTGTACTTAAAATAAACAGCTACATGAAAAGAATTATCATCAAGGGTAAAGATAAGATAGAAAAAAACAACAAAAATAATGTAGTCTATAAACTTAAATGCAATGACTGTTCTGCAACGTATGTAGGCCAAACTAAACGAAATGTATATACACGCATCAACGAGCACAAAAAATAAAAAAATAGCGTGATATCCGACCATATGCAAAATAATAACCACACTTTCAATTTTGATAATTATAAAATCAAAGACAAAGAAACAAATTTAAATAAAAGATTAATATCCGAAATGATGCACATACATTTACAAGAAAACGGTGTGAATAAAAAAGAAGATACACAGCACCTAAGTTCTGTGTACACACACCTAATACATCAAATAAAAACAACAACACACATGACTCATACACCTCCGATATCATAATAGAAAAAAGATGTTCAACGCACACTCGTTCACTCGCTCTCCGCTCTCCGATTGCGCTACCTGTAAAAACATCTCGAATAATGTAGAATCGCATCGGACCAACACACCGCTCTCCAATAATCTCCGAAAATCACAGAGAAGCGAGCTTCTCGATCTTTCCCTTACTATCAGCTGTAGGCACATATGAGCAGCGACGCTCACGTCACTAGCGAATTGTCAACAAACCGATCGCAACTCTCGCCGTTCCGCGCAGAGTATAAAAGCCGTGCGGATATCCAATTCTTGCGAATTCGACTCGAGTAGCGGAGAAAGACACAACGACCACACGCTCTCCCCCCGCCGCCGCCGGCGCCCGGCGGGGAAACGCAGCCTCGAACTTTCCATCAGCGAGCCTGTCGAGTCCTATATTTCTTGTAAGCACTTCATATGTCACACATTCGAAATAATTTTGTACTCTTAAAGCTTGCTAATAATAAACCGAATCTCTTCTCAGTTTTCCTGATGAGGGCGACATTGTTCGCCGAAACGTCGAAAGAAAAAATGAGTTAAGTTGTTTTTCTTTCGAAACATTACCTGCCTCGGAGAGACCGATAGCAACCATCAACCCTTCCTAAGCTTCCAGTAACCATTCAGGAAAGATTCCGTACAATATTTCTTAAACCTCTCCAGAAAGATTTCCGTTACCGTTTCTAATAGCTATCCATAATATCCCCTATAGCACCCGATAATTTGGCAACATTGTCTCAACATAGCATTGCAAGACTGGCTAGATTCGGCAATATTGCTAGCGCGTAGAACAACATTGCTGCAACCATTAGGCAATGTTGTCACGCACCAAAATGTCCGCTTTTTCATTGCGAGGCTGGTTATCTCCCACAGAGATCCCAATATTTTAGGAACATTGCCTGAAGATTGCGTTACCAGATTGTGCAATATTGCATGAAGCCTTATTAATATTCCTGCAACTATTTAAGAAACATTGCTACTAGATTGTGTAATATTTAACTAATATTGCGCTAACCTTAAAATATTTTCGCATCATTATAACAATTTTTTTATTTTAAGGTTAGCGCAATATTAGTTAAATATTACACTATTATCTAGTAGCAATGTTTCTTAAATAGTTGCAGGAATATTAATAAGGCTTCATGCAATATTGCACAATCTGGTAACGCAATCTTCAGGCAATGTTCCCAAAATATTGGGATCTCTGTGGGAGATAACCAGCCTCGCAATGAAAAAGCGGACATTTTGGTGCGTGACAACATTGCCTAATGGTTGCAGCAATGTTGTTCTACGCGCTAGCAATATTGCCGAATCTAGCCAGTCTTGCAATGCAATGTTGAGGCAATGTTGCCAAATTATCGGGTGCTATAGGGGATTACAAAGAAGGTTCCAGGAAGAATTACTACAATCTTTCTGCAAGTTTCATATAAGATTAAAAAAGTGTTCGACACTGAACGTGATAGTGAATCTTTCAAAAGCTTCTAGTAACCTTTCAGGAAAGATTTCGTGCAATATTTCTTGAACCTTTTCACAAGGTTCCCGTTCGCATTTCATATGTAATTCAGATTATTTATCTTCATGAAAGTTAATTCAAGCAGTAATTAGAATTTTGGTTACTTTATATATCATCATACATTATTATTATTTTTTGATTAATGTTTATTTATTATTAGTTTTAGTTTACGCGTTGAGGTAGCTAATATATCAGATCTGAACTTTTAAACATAACAGTTCTGTTTAGGTAAACGGATAGCATGTTTGACTACCACGCTGGTGATCCAGGTTCGATTCCCACCGCCGGTGAAAAATTTAATTTCATTTCTTTGTTACAGAATAATACAATATGAATAATAAATTAATAAAACTGAATAATAATAAGTATTAATAATAAGTTTAAAATGAATTAAATAAATAGAAAAATTAATTTTGATGCATCTGATACTACAAATTTTTTCTTAAACCTTCATAAAAGGTTACCTAAATTTTTCTAACAATACTGAAAGATATTGGAAGATTATTGGAATCTTCCAAAAGATTTCATTAATATTTCTAGAACCTTTCAGAAAACCTTCCAAAAAGTTTTTGAGTAATATTACAGTAATGTTGTTAGCAACCTTCCTGACAGTGATTTGAAGCGGACATTCTCAGCATCCAGGAAGATTCCATGGAATATTCTTGTAAGGTTCCTACACTTTCAAGGAAGCTTCTTGAAAGCTTTCAAAAAGCTTTCATGCCATGTGAGATACATATAGAAAATTTCCCGAAAAAATGTTAGCGGGCCTTTTCATTTTTTTTTTGCCCGCCGGTCTGAAAAAAGTTACTTTAGTCCCGCTTAATAGGTCAGAAAAACGCGAAAATCGTGCTTGTGTTACAAAAAATTATTTATATCTTCAAAAGTAACGACCAATTTCTGTAACTTCGCTATTTTAGTCATTATGATCGGATCTTTCTTATCATCATAGACTTTTGCTAAGAGAATTTCTCCTACGTAAAAATAATTTAGATTGAAAATATTTAAAATAGCATTCACATACTGTATATTTAAACAATTTTTTATTTGTTGGAACTATAAATTTAGTTGGAGGAAGTTACGTGCCAATAAATTGGCAGCGGTTTTCTCAATCATAAAAAAAGTTACATTTTACATTATTATTATCTATACAAACGTTAGATAAAATATTCTGTTAATCATTGTTATTCACGAGCAAAGCGAGCGGATTCTGCGAGTGTATATTAAAAACAATAACAGTATTTATGTCATGCATGTGTATGACAATTAGTCTCACATACCTTCAAGAGCATATGAATAAACTAGAAATAATAAATTCATTATATTTGTCTATCTCTAATTTATTATATATACCCAATTTGCATTTTGATATTTGCGCTAGCTTAAATTAACCGTTAGCAATATTTTTAACAATCAATAAAGCATGATTATCAATTTTGGAATGTAAATTTTTCTTAATTTTTGTTACCAATGTAAACTACCTTTATTATAGCGGTCAAGTAGATATTTTAATAATTTTTGAAATAATTAAAAAATTTTTTTATATCTAGAAAAGGAACAAAGGTTTTTGCCATTCTTGCTCTTGTACAAGTACTTTTACACTATAAAAAAACATCTCCATCAATTTGTTGACAGTCATCGTTCCCATCGAACACTCAGATTTAAAGCTTAAATGGCTTATTAGAGAGTGGTAACATGTATATATGACTTTAAGAATAATATCTTTGACAAATTCAGAAAATTTCAAAAAAAGTCTTATGTAGTTTACTTAAAAATTATGTAGTCTATTATGTAGTTTTACTTAAAAATGCAAAAATAGCTTCAAATTTCGACCATCCATAACTCAAATTTTCATCTTTGAACTGACAGACATACCTATATGTGTATCGAACAAAAATTAACATTTAAAAAAGTAAAAGGTTAGGCGAGTTCTCTTCGAGTTATAAGGGTTCAAAGTTGGTTATTTAAGCATTTTTTGCATTTTTTGCGTATTTTCAATGCTAAAGATGCTTAGATTTTATTTTTAGAAAAAATATGAAATATTAATAAAAATGTACAAGAAAGGACTGAAATTTCTAAAAAAAATAACTTTTGAAAAAGTAAGAGGTTAGGCGAGTTTTATGTATTTCGCGAAATTAAAGATGAAAAAGAACTGAGATCAATCAAACAAAGTCAAGTTAATTATATTCAATCATAACAAAGCAAAAAATTGTTCTGTTTAATCAAGGGCTTACTTAACTTAAAATTAAGTTATAAAATGATCAGTTTGGAATAACTCTGAAGATACTTACTACGTAACTTGCCATGCTCATTTTATTTTTTTTTTCTGGTAAACAACTAAAATTTTTTTTTTATGTATAATACAGAACGTGATACAAACATCATGAGTACAATAAAACGGGCAAATTATATTTCCGAACATTCTTATAACATAATCTGTCGTAAATTTTCTATCATTAATGTCTCTAGCCCAATCTGCATTAACATAGCAATCTATAATATTGTTACAATTTTCTCTTTTTTCTGTTTCTTTTATCACGGGGCGCGGAAGCGCTCTGATGGCAAGTATACGATTTATTCACTGTGCCGTCGGGAAGCACCGCAACCTATTATACTTTGAATTTGCTTTTTAACCTAAATGCGTTTTATTATCTCCAATGATTTCTCGTTTTATACGTCTTTGATGCGTATGTTTGAGTAATGTATCTCGAAGATTTTAATGAGATCTTTCTAATGATTTTAATATTTTGCTTTAAAAATTTCTCTTTTAGCGAAGTAATAATAATAATTATTATTATTATTATCGAAAATTAATTTGCGATAATTTCTTAAAATTATCGGCCATGCGCTTCTCTTCTTTTTAGTACAAGAATACTAGAATTAGAATATGTCAAAAATTGATAGGTTATAAGGTTATAATATGTGTAAATGGCACCCTTTTGATTACGACTACGCCGCGAGTAAATGATTACCGGAGCATCGTCTCGTTTTGGAGTCCACGTTGCATTCTTCATAAATTAGAAATCCTGAATAAATACGCACTTAGATTCGTTCAAGTTCGAGTTGGATATTTTGCTTTCTGCTGCTGTGCCACTTGGAATCAATAAGTTGTTTTGATTTTTAGATAAAGTTTTTCGGATAGCATTTAAGTTCTAGTGCATAATTGGTGTTGCTTTTCTATTTCAAGTATCGAGGCTGCGGAAGTGGTATCGACGACAGTCGACATATTATACAAAGAAGATACTTGTGTCACCGCTAGTGCATCGCACGTCAAGATTTTGAAACGGTCACGACTTTTCTCGGTCCTGTAGTTATGTAGATTTATGCAAAAAATATGTAATTTAATGGTTTTTCTAGAGAAAAGCAGTGAATGTTTACTAGTCTGTGTCGTCTTTCTGACAGCAGACTAACTATAATGATTTTATTTAGTATTTAGATAATTTAGTCAGGTCCGGGATACGAGGTAGTGGAAATTAACACAATAATAAGACTATGATTTTAACCACATAAATATATTCAAATAGGATTGAGAGTATTGCCTTGATTGTTGCATATATTCAATATCACAAAATGTAATAAATCAGTAAATCCGCTTTTGATTTTTACAAATGAAAATATAATCCGATACGCTTAATTTGCGTTATCTTGATGATTCGAAATTTTACAAATGTTTGATAATTAGAGAAATTGGTGTACGTCTAAGACAGATACGCGTTAAATTGCGATATCGTGCTTCACTAGAAAATTTTATAAGTCCTTCAAAAGTGAGAAAATATTCTAAGTCTTTTTACTACCAAGGCTTAATGATTGCTCTTGGTAGGACTAGTGCGCTGATAATTGCACTGGAGCTAGTGTCTGGCCATAGGCCGCGCAGGTCCTTATAAAGGCTACGGAGAGAGCGGGACTCGAGCCGCCGAAAAAACGCTTACATACAAATATATACACACACATTCACACCTATATACAAAAACCATTCATACAAGTATACAGAGATGCGCGCGCCGCGCCGCCGCTACGTCATCTTCCCACTCTCACGCTGTGCACGCCGCACCGCTCGCTGCGCTACATGTATAGATATACGCGCTCGCTGCTGCCGCTGAGTATAGCTATATCGCGCTCGCTGCTGCCGCTGCCGCGTGATGACTCCCGCTGCCGCCGCTACTGCCTGATGGCGCTGCTGTTGTTGCTTGCAGCTGGCTGATCAGCTGTGGCCCGGAGCGTCGGTGAGAAAAGTGGGAGAGTACGCTTATTTGCGTGTAATTTTTCTAATAAGCAAGTCGCGAGACTTTAGTTTTTTATAGTTTTAAATTGAAAACTCTGCGGAGCTGGTGTAGGGTGTTACAATTTTTGTGTCCAAGCGCCGAGCGCCTGTCAGGACAACTTTAACACTATAGCATGGATCGCTATAGTGATCGCCAGGATCAGGGATCATCCTGGGACCCTTGGCTTGCATCGATTGACTGGAGAGGGTACCGATCAATCGCTCTATAGAATAGCAAGAGCGAGATCGACAGTGGCACAGCGCTTGAGCTCAGCAACAACGACGACCCCGTTGGCTACAATGCCTATATACCCCGATTCTCTTCCCCCATAACCTCATTTACTTATTCCTTCAAAACATGTCGAAGATGGCAACGTCCGATTTCTTAACCTTCCGTTACAGCAACTCTTATTTTAACCTGAGCGAGGCCGCCTCGATCATGGTCAACCTGAACTCGGTCATATGCCTCAAATGTCATCGGTGCAGCCGACCTCGCCGCAGCCACTTTAACGGACGCAGCAAGCAACACTTCGACTTCGCACTTTAGGTCGAGTCCAAAGAGAATCAGAAGCCTGCGCTGGAACAACAGCTATATATAGCGGGTCCTGGGCGGTGCATTAGACCATGAGCCCGAGAATTTGTTTGCAGCGGGGCCTCGAGAGGGGCGCGATCGCGACAACGATACCATCGAGTTTGAGCGCGAGGACGAGGTAGACGTCAACAAAAAGCCGGCGCTTCCCCAGGAGATCGGCAGTGCCGGGGACCGTCCAGCCTCAAGCTCAGAGAGAGCGAGTCGACAGTGTGCATACAGCGTGATCCGCGGATAATTAAAGCTCAACTGTAACTTCACCAAGTTTTCGCTACTGTTGTTCGACAAAAATCCGTAGGCTGCAATTTTAATCTCAACGACTATTTTGGCTTGCACCAGAGTCATACACAAAGATAACAAATATTGCTCTAGTAGGTAAGATCTCGTCTGTTTTCCTCGTCTTCCACAGCCTCATAACGCTTGTTAGAAAGATTACTAGGCATTTTTCTGCTTCCACAGTCCGAGAACGAGTTTGAGAAATGCGACTATGACAATGATCTCTCCGAGTCCCAACGACGAGAAAAATGATGAGGACATCGAGGATGTTGAGCGAGCACTTGCGTGGATCGCCGCAAACACGACGTGTGAATTTTGTATGAAGATGGAGAATATCCACACAAGCTCGCTGGATCGTAACGATGGACTAGACACTAAATATCGATAAATCGCACTATCAGAACATATGCTGGACTGCGACATCAAGAGCGAGTCCGATAGTGCGATCGGAGGTGACTCTACGCTCGTCTTGAACTTCACGAGCTCTCTCTACTTGTCCTTGACGACGAACCCGAAATTAACTAAAAGATCTTCCTTCTTTTGTTACAGTTGTTTCAACCTCGGAATAGAAGTGATTGTGATGGCCAAGTTGAGCGACTTTTCGGAATCCTAATCGAAAGTTATTGCAAAATTTGCTAAGTAGTTCCACGCTGGGCACATCACTCCTACCGCCGCTTCTTACGATCAAGACTAGGATAACTTTCTAACAAAAAATAGCGCGCAACTCAATATTTTGTCGTTTGTCTCACAACAATAACTTTAGAGATTGCTTCTTAAGAGATTGTTTGTGTCAAAAACATTTCTTTATAAGTTTATTTAAAACTCATTAAAAGGTTATGAAATCAGTTTAAAAAACACATTTTACAAGGTAAAATGTTGGCAACTAAAGTTTTGTGTCCATCCTTACCAATCTGTATCTTATTAATATAATTATGATTTCACCTCTAACAAGTTATGAAATTCTTAAAGAAATTGTCTAATGTTTATAGCTTACGAAAGTGTTTTTGTATTTTTATCAATGTATGCATATTTGCTAATGAATGTAGTGAAATCAGCTTTAAAAATGTGAAGTATTAAAAATCAGCACACCGACAAAAATCATTACTTACTCCAAGAAGAATTAATCTCACTATAGCTTCAAGATGAAACTTCGAATTGTGTTTCGTGATTCTCCCACATCTCTTCTAAAACTAATACGAATCATCTTATGCAAAGAAATAAGCGAAATCATATAAAAAATAATATTAAAAAATCAGCCGAATTCCTCATAATTATACAATTATTTATTTGTACACAAAGCGGGTTTTCATCTTGAAGCTATAGTGAGACTTGGATTATAAAATTCTTCTTGGATTAAGAAATTATTTTTGTCAGTGCAGGTAAACTAGAATCTGCCAACTAGTTTATAAAAAAAGATGGTTTTACTTTTCAAAATTATTCTTTTAATGCTTACTTGCCGTCCCGTTGTCTTGTAGTCTATCGTTGAAACACTCGAATTATTTCTTTTAGAATGTGAATCTGATAGTATTTTTTTAAATCACAACATTAAGTAATAAATAAGTTGTTTCTAATAAAAAAATTAATATGATTTACTCAATGCACATGGTAGACTACTCATTTCTTTGTCCATCGCTTTTTTCTAGTTTCTATATTCATCGCTATTCATGACCTTCTTAAATGTATAAGGTGTATCTACTTTATAATAATGTACGGATACTTCATTTGCATTTTTTTCCGGATATCTTCTCAGATTCTTTTTCGCACGTGTTGATCGACGTGGAGTATTCGGTTTCAAACTATTTTCATCGATATTTTTTATATTTGTTTGTTCTTTTTTGGTTACATTTTCGTTTCCAACTGCGCTATCACATACATCATCGTAAATTCCGTTTTCGGACTCAAGTTTGCTTCTCTTACTTTGCCTCAAGCTCGACCACGTGTCGGACCTCGCCATGTTCCTCCGCTGTGTGCCGCTTGGCCACCATCTTGGCACTCTCTTGCGAAATGCCCAGTTTTTCCGCATTTATATAATTTGTCTTTGTTGGTGGCGAACACGTTTGATTTTCTTTCGGAGTCTTCGTTTCCGTGTTTAATCTCGGCAAGCTCAATTTTATTGTAATCAGCTGTCCGATCTTCTTATTTCAACGTGTCTATCAAATCTCTAATGTAACTGTATGATTCAGGCAACGTGTTGAGCATATTGTTATACTCGGGTTCAGGTATACTTAATAAGAACACACGTATTATAAAAAGAACACAAACTGAGACTCTTTATTGATACACGTCAGCTCTCACTAGCTGTCATAAGCAGACTGATCAAAACAATAACATCTCGAACATCGTTGATCCCGTTGTCAAGGGCGTTGCTATGTGCAATTCCCATGTTCGAATCCCATATACATAACATTATTCCCTCCTTCATCAGATTGTCGTCCCGACAATCTAAAACATCTATCGACCAACGATCATCCTTCAAACTTCAAATCCTCTTGAGCCCAATGATGACTTACAGGAACTAACACCAACATCCTCTCCTTGACTCACACCGATCAATTACACCGAGTAATGCTTACAGGTGTAGCACCAATCATCACTTACAGGAACAAACCATTCCAATGATGGCTTCCAGGATCCCACCAACGTCCTCTACCTTGACCCATCCTTGGCATCAAGTTACCGAGCGGCGCTTCCAGGTGTAGACTCCAATCATCACTTCCAGGAATAAACATCCAGCCATCCAAACTGGATAAACACACAACTAGCCATCCAAGCTAGTTAATCTTAAACTGTCCAAGACAGTTTTTCTTCTTATACGAATTCAAGCTTCAAGCGGTTGAATTCTAACAATCTTCAATCAGTCTATGGACATGAGTGGGGAAGTTGACATGCCATGGAACCTCTTCTCAAGTCCCTGCTCCGGTATTCACCTTCACGCTCACGGGAAAAACCATGGCTCAAAATAACCGTGAGCAGAGCAGTCTTTATAAGCTGGTTTAATTGGTCACATTCGGGTTGGTTACATCTCAATCAGGTGAAGTCTTAATCAGGATCTTTCGTCTTTATCGGTACATGTTATCACAGGATCATTCCGATCCAGCCTCCTCCATCGAATGGCATGGATGTGCACGATGTCATCATTCGTATCCGATCTTCTCTGTCGACATCAGAAATTCAGACATCCCACTCAATAAGCCTTTTGAACCGGATCTTGCGGGTCTAAAACGGAACGAACCCAACAACTGCAGTATCACATTTTTAATTGACATTTCCGAAATGTCCAGAAAATAACGTAGATCTTATTCTGTAATTTTTCTAAGTGTATCTATACTTTTACCCTTTGTCGGAATAGTGTTATAAACAGCGGCATTCGTTTGTAACACACTCCGATTCCTAACTATCTCAAAATTCTATTTGAGTAGTTTTAATGTAATTATTACTGAATTTATTCTGACATTCTCTAATCTTGTTGTTTCCTTAACTACGCTACCAGAAATATCAGTAATTACGGCATTCGTTACTGATAATTCTAATCCTGATTCTAACCTATCATTATGTGTGTTCACATTCAAGTTTTGATTCAGAATGGCGACATCAACAACGGCATTCGTCAATGACATATTCTGATGCCTAATCGCGTGGCTAGATGGTAATTCTAATTTATTGTTGATGTGTGTCAAATGTGTATCAACTAAATTCGATTCAACAGAAATTGACCCTTCAATAATCATGTCTGTGTCTATGTCTGTGTTTGTAATGTTTATGTTCAATTGACTTAGCTGTTTAAATTGAAGTTGGAGATCCTTTTGCTTCTCAAGCAAATCGACGCAGCCGTTAATGAGCAGCAAGCCTGAATGATGTTGCCTTGCCAATTTCTCATTCCGTAGCTGTTCAGCTTGCGGATCAATTTTCTGTCCATGATCCTCCATCAGTTGTTGATTTATCCATTCAATGTCCAATCGTTTTAGTCTTGCTTTTGAGTCCTCTCCAAGTTGCCTTTGAATTACAATATTAAGATCTAGTTGACAGAGATTCTTGTAATAGATCTCTTTTCTTTATAAACAAGTTTCAAAATCCCCTTCTTGAGTTAATTTGGAAATCGTTTCTTCTCGTTCAATACGTAGCAGAATATCTCTTTCACGCGCAATGATCCGTGTTAAATCGAAAACGTTTTGTATGGTGTTCACTTCTTCCATGGTTTAAATAAATTATCCCGGCTGAACCCCCAAAATGTTATACTCGGGTTCAGGTATACTTGATAAGAACACACGTATTATAAAAAGAACACAAACTAAGATTCTTTATTAATTGTAATCATGTGACTCACACGCATACCGCGAGGGGATACTTTATACATGTGTGTGTCCCCTTATACACTGTAAACTAAAATTATTGTTAGTTGTTATAAAAAGACAGTCCAAATTTTTGAATTTTCTGAGCCAGTACAGTCAAACCATGATAAGTTTTATGAATTTAATCGATGACAACGACGAGAGTTACAAGAAAACATTGTCAAAAATTATGCCAATGAATCCTGCCATAGTCTGCCTAGTCAGGCCTCGACGATAAGCATCATATAAATATATACCACTTATGGCTAGCAACATAAATAATTTTGTCTCATATTGCTATTTTACATATACAATAATAATTTTTTTTGCTGCAAGATAGTATTCAAAGGTTACGAACGCACGTTTGAATATTAATACCAGATTATGCGTATAACCTTAATTTATCAATTGATATTCTTATTTCTTGCAACATACGCATGTCCCCTACCATTTTAAGAATTATGTAGATACTTTTCTAATTCTAGCAGACATCTTTATGACTATATTAATAGTGATTGGATAAAAGAATCTAATATTATAGGCATAGGTATGTAAGTTAATAGTAGGTGAAGTAGGCCGGTTCTGGCGCAGTTGGCTCTACGCCATCCTCCAACTGCGCTACGCCATCTTCCAACTGCGCTACACCATCCTCCAACTGCGCTACGCTATCCTTCAACTGTGCTACGCTATCCTCCAACTGCGCTACCACGATTTTCCTTTTACCCCGATTTCCTTTAACCCCGATTTTCCTTTTACCCCGATATCCTTTGACTCCGATTTCCTTCTACCCCGATTTTCCTTTTACCCCGATATCCTTTGACTCCGATTTCCTTCTACCCCGATTTTCCTTTTACCCCCGATTTCCTTCTAACCCCGATTTCCTTCTACCCCTGATTTTCCTGATACACCGATTTCCTGATACCTCGATTTCCTACTACGCCCAATTTCTAACTGTGCTACCTCCAACTAGCCCATGCTACCCAGTTAAATGCTGCAGTCCCCAGGCCCCTGCCAGCTGCCCCAACTAACCGCCCTGCATCAATCTCCTCTGCTTTATGCAGATCTGTTTTATCAATAATAAGGTATATATAGAATTTTTGATGCTGGATCTGTTAATTGCGGGATCTCTGCCGACGTAAGCAGTACAAAATTCTTGCATGCGATTGGCTTAAAATTCAATATGGCTGATTTGTTCAGGAGCCAGCATCTGGACGCTGGCTGAGTAACGAGCATCTAGCCATCTAGCATCAAGTGCTTACCAACCTTGTAATAATATTTATTGACATATACAAAGACTTGATCAGTTATTGATGCTACTAGAAATAGGATTTGGTGATAGAACAAATATAAATCCATTATATATTTTTTTCTTTTATTCATATAAATCCATATTTATTATATGAGTATACATATTGTATTATAACTGAAACATATATAAAAACTTTTATTATAACTAAAACGCATCTAAAAACATTAATCGCATGAACATATATTCTCATTACTAAAAATATATGTATGAAAAAAAACCTTAAAATAAATTTATCACATACACATACAACTCCTGTCTGAAGAAATATATATATATAGTTACTTAACCTATACGTTGATGTGGCTATTACAATACAATTATAAGTAGCTAAACAAAGTATACATGTGTACCATCATTTGTCGACTAGAAAACACTCATCCATTGTTGTTGAATTTTCTATGTAAATACATTTTTTGTAATTATATCTATCATATCAAAAATCATAAAAGTGTTGCTAGTGTTATTTTTACTGCCAATGCTTGCGTCTGCAACTCCAGCAACTTCGTCAAGTTCCTTAGTGGCTGCAACTTTGGCTTTCGAAGCTGGCGTCCAAGCGGCGGCTAGAAATCGGCTTTTCTCAATACTTGGTGGAGGTATATATCTTGCGTCATGCTCCATTTCTTCCTCTAATGTCCGACAGTATTTCTTCACGTCATCATAGGATTCTATCTTCTTCCTTCTAATTACCTTGCGGTATTCTGGCCGTAGTCTCTCTGTCAAAATTCTTAATTAATTGTTCTTTTACTTTCATCGGCTTTTTTAAGTGAGCAACTATGTACTTAAAATTCATAATGTATGTATCTTCTCTCCCTTTCCTTGTGTACGTCTTAATAGTTCCTCTATCACATCGTTGTTGTTCATTTGACTAATGAACTGTTGTTTGAAAGCTCTCGTGAAAGCTTTCCAATTTGTAATTTCTTTCTTCTCCGTTCTGTACCACATACTGGCTCTTTTCGATAAGGTATACGGAATCATGGCCAGCATTTCCTTGCCTCACAAACTTAGGCTCTCTTTACACTCGGTAACTTGCGACAAATATTCCTCTGGGTCGTCTTTCCCCTCACCGGCAAATTTGATGTTCCAGCCTTGTATTATTTATAATTGGTAGAGTTGATTGGATAGTCTTCCTTCATGTTCTCGTCGGCAGGATGATCTTTTCTTACAGTTTTTAGTTTTCCTCTTATTTTCGTCGTCCGAGGACGAGGCACTTTCGGAATCGGTGGAGCTATCTGGTTGCCATCACTGGTCGTACTACCGTCGGAGCTACTACTAGAACTACTGCTAGAGCGGGTTTTCCNACGAGCGCGCGGGAAATTCAAGTGCTCGTTACACCCTTCTTCCCGTTATCGCTTTTATGCACTTGAATTTCCCGCGCGATTCTAAGAACGCATCCACGTTTTGTAGCTAATGGCGGTGGCGTCGGTCGGAAGGACGCGGCGTCGCCAAGATGGCGGCCTCGTTCCTCTAACGGGATCCACCTTCACGACTACTGCTCTACTGTGTTGGCCTGCTCATGTATCTCGGACCCTGAAATTTCCGCGAATTGATCTTTGCGAACGGAGTCTGCTTTGCTTCCACGTACTAGGTTGAAAGAACCCGAGACTTTGCCTCTAGGGTGGCGTCAACCATGCAACATCCGCGAATTTGATGGTTAGTGAATAGCCGGAGTTCTCATCACTCTCAACGGCGTTGCCAATGAATGGTTAGAACATTCAGAATATCTCAACCTGTCGGCACAAGGACTTACTCTTAAAATCTTCCTCGAACACGCACGAACTACGACCGAACAAAATGACTAAGGACTCCGCTCTCACTCTACTGGACCAGGACTACTCTTACGACTACTCTTCGCTTGCGATTTTAGAGGTCTCGGCACTGCAGCTAGGTTATGGAAGCGATGGACGTCCGACGCGGTTGATGGCAGCAAACAGAATGGACGAGGAGAAAGTCTCCTCGCGGCGCTATCCTCGCGCGTCCCGGAAACGGATGTTCAGTCGCGCCCTCTATACTCGTTTCCGCGACACGAGTACTCATGTTCGCGATTAGCGCGCCTATTATGAATGCGCGAGAACGGTGAACCCGCGAGCTAACCCGTTGGCGCTATACGTTACGCACAAGTCATCCAGCTGTCGTAGTTAGTTGGACTCCGTGTGGTGTACGGGACGGCTTTGCGCGCGGCAGTATGTCGCGATAGTAGTGTGGCTAGTGGTGTACGCGCGAGCCCCCACTAGTCGGCTCCGCTCGCGCCGTGTACTCTCTCTCTCTCTCTCTCTCTCTCTCCGATCACGATCACGGCCACCCTCGACGTGCAGATTCCACGCTACGTACCTCAAACATACTCCTACAGAAACTACAAAGGAATTTGTGCTGAGAAGCTAAGGGACTTCCTTAGCACATGTGACTGGTCATCTTTCGCAACGTCATCACTCGACGAATGCATCACCATCCTTAACGCTAACTTAACGGACGCTATAAATCATCTCGCCCCATTACGAACTGTGACTCCAGGACGAAAACGTCACCCGTGGTTTACCACGGCTCTTCGTGACCTCTTGACAGAACGTAACAGACTCTACAGGCGTTTTCGAAGAACTCGTCTACCCTGGGATCTGTATTTCTATCGACTAGCAAGGGACGAAGCTCATCGACGGGTCGAGGAAGCCAGGCTGAATTATTATTATTCACGTCTGTCAACCCTGACTGATGTCGCTGAGATTTGGAGAGAGCTTGAGAACCTTGGAATAACCACTTCCAAGGCACCCACTCCTTCTCGCTTCTCCTCAGAGGACCTCAACAAGCACTTTAGCTCGATTTCTAATGATCCTCACACTCCTGCTGTTGAGGATTATCTGCGTACCCTTGGGAATATGGATTTTCCTGAGCATTTCAATTTTAGGACTATAACGGAATCGGATATATTAGCTGCTGTAAATCACTTCAGCACCCAGGCTAGAGGTAGCGATGGCATCCCACAGGTTGTTATTTCCAAAGCACTGCCTACACTCGCTCCCTTATTATGTCGGATTTTCAACCTGTCCTTGAGCGAGGCTCGCTTTCCCTCTGCCTGGAAGCTGTCGCTGGTGCGAGCACTAAATAAGGTCAGTTCACCAACAGCCCTGACTGACTACCGACCGATTTCCCTCCTCTGTTTCTTATCCAAGGCACTGGAGTGGCTGGTGCATAGGCAAGTCACTGAGTACCTCGAATCAAGACTCTTCCTTGACGATCTACAAACTGGCTTCCGCACTGGCCACAGCACACAGTCTGGCTTGATTAAGCTGACTGATGATATCAGGCTTGGTATAAACAGAAAAAAGGTCACGCTTCTTCTTCTCTTTGACTTTAGCAAGGCGTTTGATACTGTGTGTCACGTCAGGCTCCTCGGAAAGCTATCCTCCTTCGGCTTTTCCAAGCAAGTCATTCGCTGGCTTGCCTCTTATCTCACAGGAAGAGAGCAGGCCGTCATTGGTGACAACAACGAACCCTCCACTTTTCGCCCTCTTAACATCGGTGTACCACAAGGATCTGTGCTAGGTCCATTGTTGTTCGCGTTGTACATCAATGACATCGGCTTCTGCCTAGATTCTGATGTATCCCATCTAATCTATGCGGATGACTTGCAAATATACAGCCAATGCCACCTGGAGGAGCTGGATTCTTGTTCTGCCAAGATGAGTGCTAACGCCGACAGGATAATAGGCTGGGCTGCGCAAAATGACCTCAAACTTAATGTCCTCAAAACTAAGGCAATCGTCTTGGGCTCACCCTACTATATCAACATCTTACCAACTGTAGCTAACACCTTTATCAACATAGGGGGAGCCCGGGTCGATTTTGAATCATCTGTGCGCAATCTGGGATTGGTGCTTGATTCCAAACTAACGTGGAAAGAGCATGTTACACAACTATGTAAGCGTGCTCACTCATTAATGTACAGGCTATATTTCTTCAGGAAGAGCACCAATCTCTGGCTGCGCAAGCATCTTGTGCAAACGCTCCTATTTCCAATCATTGACTACTGCTCACTCGTATACTGCGACCTAACACAGGAACTTGACACTAAACTGCAGAGACTAGTGAACACTGGAATACGTTACATCTATGGTGTAAGGAGGGACGAGCACATCTCTCCTTACAGGCGTGAGTTGCAATGGCTTACCACCGCTGGACGTAGGAGGTACTTCGCGGCCTGCTTTTTACGAAAATTATTTAACACAGCTGTGCCCTCTTATATCATGGCCTTCTTTGACTTGACCACGTCGCACTCAGGCCTGTCAGGGGGGAGGTGATACTCTTGGATATTCCGGCCTTCACGACGGAGTCGCTGAGGAATTCATTCCATGTAAGCGCCTCATACCTCTGGAATTCTCTACCATCACATATACGCAATATACGATCCATCTCACACTTTAAACAGTTAGCAAAACAACATTTTTTCAACCTCGAAAACACACCGCAGTAATCATCACCTCTGACTCAGTCTTCATCCCTCATCTCACCAAATCACATCAAGCACATACTAAACATCAACATAACCTCTCACACACTCAAAAACAAAATAAAATAGCTACACATACATACTTATTTATTATCATTTTGATATATTTAATTTGTACAACATAATGTACAGTAATAAAGACAATTTAATCTAATCTAATCTAATCTAATCTCCCGTCGGCGCGTCTCCCTCTCCGCGTCGCGTCATATCTCTCGTCCGCCGAGCGCGGTCTCGCTATCTCTCTCTCTCTCTCCCATGTGGCTCGTTCGTATTGCAGCTGATGCGCGGCCGGGATGCGCGCGCGTCACTTGCGCCTTGCGTTTGGCCGCATCGGTTCTCGATCCCGCTTTTGCGTTCGCGACGCGACTCCTGGTGTGTGTGCTCGACGTTTATCGTGGCTGTACCGGTACAGCAGTGACCGGGTGTGCGGCTGATCTGCGTCGGCGCGGCGCGACGCTTGTGTCGAGCATCCCAGCCACGGTGGAGCCACTCTCTGTCCTGGCCTTAACGCGAGAGGTTAGGAGGCGGCTCGTCGCGACAGCTGGTAATTCCTCGACCCGGTACGGCGCGAGTGTGGTTTATTACTCTGCTGCCGTGCGGTCCACTGCAGCAGAGGTTGACGTGTAGCCCGGAGATGGTGCACCGGGGCGCTGCTCGGTGTGTGTGCAACGCAGCAGACGCCTCGGGCACAGATGTCGGCGCTGTATATGCAGATACGTGTAGCTGATACAGCTACACGTCGCAATATATATATATATATATATATATATATATATAAAATAAATGTGAATAAATTGTGATTTATAAATTGAATAATGCGTAGTCTTAACCTAAAAGTTATAAATAGCGTTAGAACCGTTAGAGTACATTATAAACTTATGTGAATCCTATAGTAATTAAATTGTGATTTATAAATTGAATAATACTGTCTATGTAAGGTGTTACAAAAATCCTTAATATTAGAAGAAGAAAAAAAAGCGTCGCGATAATCCCCTTTGCACCGTAAAATAATTTAGCATAAATACTCTAATGATTGAGAAAAAACCTTAATATTATATGCGATGGAGATAAATTGTTAAACAAATTCAATACCATGATGTATGAAATAAACATCTCTAGTATTTATTTCCTGCTTCAACTTCTCCTCGTCCGTCGGTATTGTTTTCCATGAGGGGGGCGTTCACTTTGGTGAGTAGGAAAACATCGAAACTTGCACAATCTTCGCACCAAATCTTGTCTGAACTTTCTTACATTTGGATATTTTATACTTCTTGCTGATCTCCAAATCCTTAATTTGTTTCGTAGGCAGGAATGGTGAAGTTTTTGCCACAGCATTTAGCGACTCCATTCTGTAAAAATAATGAAATAATATATAAGCTTATTATATTTATTTATGTATTAGTTATAAGAATATATTATTATACTCACATAATAAATTATTCTTCCAAGGTTGACGTTGTTGTATCAGAATCAGATGAAGAATAATATTCCTCAAAGAAATACAGTGGGCAGATAAAATCTTGTCGTATTGCACGGAGCCACTTGTTTATTGCGTAAACGTTTTGAACTGCACAATTCTCCTTCCAGTCAGCAAGGTGATGTGCACACACCATCGGAGTTCGAAATCCTGATATCTTTAAGGATGGACAGCCGAGTTTTTCTAGGTTACGAACGTCAGGGAAATATGGTTGCAGCCACTCGATTTTCTGCGCACCTTTTACCCAAACAATCACGTTTCATGTCGGTGATAAGTCGTGAAGGTTGGAGCAAACTTTAGCTACTTTGTCATATGGAAGGTCACCATCGCTCCACTTCAACCCGTGGAAAGAATATTTAAGCCACAGATTGGCACACTGGATATTGCTTGGAAAGACGTACCATGCGTGAGGTGGTTGAAACGTTGCTAGTTGAACTACTGCTGTTGCCTCATTGGGATCAATGTAGGCCAACTCTCGATTATAAATTCTCCGTTTTGTTCCTTGAATCCCTGGATATCAACAATTAAATCCATTTTATCTATGAAAATATTACTTATTATTAAGAATAAATTTATATGTAAAATAATAAAACATTTAAAATATACTTACAAATGCTACGGCAAACTTTCTCAACTAATGTAGAGCACAGTATACTGCTTGAGTACGCTCGAAAATGTGTAGAAATATAGAGCAGAGGCTCGCTTAAATATACTCGAAATTTGCACCCCTTCCACTAAAAAAGCTTATCTAGCTAGATTCCCATAGTCCCCACTCAAACGTCTGGGTGCTGCATACCCTCAGCAAAGATAGTGTACCAGCGCAGTCTAGAAGAACGCTGCAATACCACCACTCTAGCACTTTTACATATGTTTCCCGCACCCCAACGCATCATAATAGCGAAGACGAAGTGTCGTCACCGATCCTTCGCTGCAGTCCCCTCATTAACGACCGTATACCCTCCGGAAAGATAGCGCACCAGCACAGTCTAGAAGAACGCTGCAATACCACCATTCTCGTACCTTTACATATGTTTCCCGCACCCCCACGCATCATAATAGCGAAGACGAAGTGTCGTCACCGATCCTTCGCTGCAGTCCCCCCATTAACGACCGTATACCCTCAGCAAAGATAGCGCACCAGCACAGTCTAGAAGAACGCTGCAATAACACCACTCTCGCACCTTTACATAGGTTTCCCGCACCCCTACGCATCATAATAGCGAAGCGAAATGTCGCCACTGTCCCTCTGTTTCTTCGAGCGCTGGGTCCCATTAACGACTGGTTACTCTCGATATTCTTTGCAGGGATAGTATGACGTCCTTCACAGCGAAGATTTCCCATTCTCCTACATGTTTCTATTCATTTTCGTTACCCCCACTATAGGGACAAAATTCATACATTTTTCGCATATGAGTGAAAATTATGTCACCACCCTCTATTTTTAAAGTCTTTAAGTCAGTGCATTGTCAGATTGGGTTTAGTCTGCTAAAGGATTAGACGTGTTTATAGTAGAATTTTGATAGTTGTTGTGTGAACTATTATTATTATTATTAATATTTATAATATACAGGCATAAATTATATTATTTCTCTTAAAATTTACTAAGTATATCATCGTATATTTTAAATGAAATGCTTCCATATTATGCGTTTCTTTCTTAATCTTTAGAAAAAGATAAGACTGCCGAAAGATAATTAGTTCAAACTGAAGCGTCCTACACAAGGAATCTTATCAGGTAGTCCTGCAAAGCGATGCCATTCGAACTACGACCGTCAGTGCAGTAACATCGCATGTAGCATAACAACTGTTAGTGCATTAACATCAAGTGTACAGAATTTTCAAAGTTTAAAAAGAACTTGTGATAGGAAAAAATATTGAGTGTAACTATACAGTTTCTGAGTGCAAATCATAAGCAGCAAATCATCATCAACATGAGCCACCAAGTAAGTTAAATATTTATCTCTCTCTCTCACTCTCTCTCTCTCTCTCTCTCTCTCTCTCTCTCTCTCTCTCTCTCTCTCTCTCTCTCTCTCTCTCTCTNTCTCTCTCTCTCTCTCTCTCTCTCTCTCTCTCTCCTGCTCTTTCTCTCTCTCTCTCTCTCTCTCTCTCTCTCTCTCTCTCTCCTGCTCTCTCTCCTGCTCTTTCTCTCTCTCTCTCTCTCTCTCTCTTTCTCTCTCTCTCTCTCAATAAATAAATAAACGTACGCACGAATACAAATTTAATAATAAATCCATTATAAAAATACATGCAAAAAATAGCATTTATTTAGCATTGTATTAAATATTTTATTGATAACTTGGTATTTTAAATTAAATCATAGAAATTTTGACTAAAAAATTTTGACTAAAATAAAATGTATTACAAAGATTAGAACTTAAAAAAGTCTATATTAAAAATCAATTTTGGAGATAATTTGATGGTGTCATCTTCAATAACAATAATGATCGAAAAATTATAACTTATAATTATTTTACAACTTGTACCATTGTATCTGTTTCAGAAAATGCTAACGACTAAGCTTTACAATATGCTGCTTAACAGAGATTCGTCAATATCCTGGATGAAATACAGCACCATGGAAATATCAATGGATGAGGACGGTTGTTTTTTAGTGGACCAGCCTGTATCGCTAGAAGCAAGACCGGCTATGCGACCGCAATATAATTACTGGGTGCCAATAAAAGAAGAGTCTGAATTTATCGATATCGATGACCTTCCGACACCATATAGACCTCCACTGCCAAAATCTGCGACACCACCACCAGTCGTAGTTATTCGGAGACCCGCGCCAGTGGAAACGACTAGCCCAGAGTCACCGCCGCCAACGTACTGGTCATCACCAGACGTAGTTATTCGAAGATCTGCGCCAGCGAAACCGTTAAGCCCTGAGTCGCCGCCGCCGTCATCACGCATCAGGAAACCTGCCGCCGTCATCCGAAGGTCTATGTTAACTAAACCCTTGAGTACGGAGTCGTCGCGCCTCCTCTCTTCAACGTCACAACGTAAAACAGTAGAAGACGATGATGAGAATGAACTTATAATAACCAATGAATTGACTGATTTAAAAATAATTTATGAATTTATTAATGTTAAATAATGTACAAAAATGCATAAAATATCTACATATTAAAATAAGTAGGAAAAATGTAATAGCTAAAAAAAATTTGACGCAAGTCAAACTTCGCCAAAAAATGTATAAAAAATGTAAACATTATTTTTTATAGTAAATATTTTTTTAGTCAACAAACGCTTCTTATATTAATCTTTTCCTTGAATAGTCCTCTTCAGTATAAGAATCTTCTAGATTTGATAGTATAATGAATAATAATGTTTAATTTGCAACCAAGTAAAGTTTTAGACTATCTCAGGTAATACATATACGACCATTTTCCATGATTTTTTAAAAATTAATTTTAGTGTTGATATCAAACCTATCATTTTACGGATTTCTTTATATTTTTTATTATCAAAAATCCTTATGTATAAAGGTGTATATGCATGTATTATTTTTGCAACTTATCTGGGACATATATATAAATCACATTGACAACAAAACGCTTGTAATTTTTAATCTATCTTATGTCAATCGACTCATAAAACACTAAAGTTTTTAAAAATATTGTTGGAAAATCTAAGAATGCATATGAGGTAAGTCTTTGAAAAATTAACTGTTTAATATGCTTCAAATCAACATAATGTGAGTCTGTTTCATAACTTTGAAATAATAAATTTAAAATAATGCGCTCAGAGACTGTTTAACTATTCAAAGTTACACTATTTATTACTCATAATTGTGAAAACATAATTAGCCATACTGGTAAATTGAATTCTACAAGACTCTTCACTATTTCTTTGCAACTACATTTTTCTCTTTTATTATCAATACTACTATCTTGCAATTATTCTCTCGTTCTTACACATGCATACATACACTTAGATACTATTCATTGCATTATTTTCTTACTGTAATGCTGTTACGTGTGGACACGTCACAGGGGTCTAATTACTATGAGAGAGTGAGTAGAAGAGTGCAATATGTGGGTGGCAGCTTTGGCGCGACGACTGAGCGTCAGCCTTGCAAGCCAGAGGATCTCGGTTCAAGCCCGGGGTCCGTCACTTTTTCATTGCACTCTTACTCGTAACAATCTACTCTTTACAATTATATTTTTTGCAAAATATATAAATAGTCAATACGACGGCGTTATGTAGATTTCTTTGACCATTTCAATAATACAAGTTATCGACAGGCTGCCAGAGGTCCGGCTACGAACAATTTTTTCTCTTGAGTATTTTCTATGGCTTATCTTATGTCACACATGCGCAGTTCTCCAAAAAAAATTTTTTAATTTAAAATTTCACTCAAACTAGTCTTTAATTCATCTTCTAAATCTTTAATTATTTATTTTCTTATCTTGATTTCCATATCCCACTATAAGGCAATATTTCTGTGACTGATTGCAAGATTCGATGCTTCTATTCTTTGCAGCCTATTTTTTATCAATTTTCTTATATTATTGTCGAAATTGAACGGCTCATGTTGTTTTTTCAATTCTAATAATTTGTCTCTGTTTGACAAATAATAAAATTTTAAATCTTTTCGCATCACATTTTTTCTGATACAATAATCGTTTTCGTTGACTATGTAAAGAAATGTAACATCGCTCATGTCTTGAAATATTCCAAGGATCTTTGACATTTTCATTTCAAGGTCCAGTCGTATCTCATGATTAATATTCGTGAATGTGAGAGCTTTATTAAAAATCATCAAATTACTGATCATATTTTTTGTTGCCCAAGCCATATATTTTATTGAATCTGTCACTTCAATTAAAGTAATATATACTTTAATCACATTGTTGTTATTCATATAGTCCCACATGATATCTTTATCATATAAACTCGCAAATTCACGTAACAACAACGGACGTGTTATAAACGGTACATCTTCTTTTGCCTTCTGTCCTTGTTCTCTCAATAGAATATATTTTACGATACTCATTTTGTTCTTAACACTTATAAATGCAACGGAGCACAAAGTTTTTATATTGAAAAATCGCGTTCCTCTAGTTTTGAAGCGTATAGGACTGTCTTGTTCTACAACTAAACGAGTAACAAAACAGTGAACACTTTTATAACAACTTTAGCTCTATTTTCATATTTCAAGCTAAGACACGTCGCTAAAATTTGTAATAACTCGTTATGTTGACACCAATTAATAATTTCTTTATAAATTAAAAAAAAAAGATATTTATTAAAAAAGGACAACGGTTATTCTAACGCCAACAAACGTGAAAATATATGAAATCAACGACTAATGCATGANACCATGAAAACTCTCAAAATATACTA
The DNA here is from genome assembly GCA_012977825.3 of Pteromalus puparum. NCBI lineage: Eukaryota > Metazoa > Arthropoda > Insecta > Hymenoptera > Pteromalidae > Pteromalus > Pteromalus puparum. The sequence goes on from CM053171.1 coordinate 23,242,798, forward strand.
AGCTTTAATTATCAAATTACATGGTGTAACAAAAATAATAATGTTCAGTCACACAGAGCATACAGGGTGAGAGTTGAAGAATTTAAATCTTAATATCTTTTAAACTAAAAGGTTTCATAAGCTACAAAAAGAACCTAGCCGAAGAGATCAAAAGATCAATCTTTTCCTAAAATTTCAACTCAATTATAAAGCCTTTTTACTCCGTAAAGTCCTAGACATAAAAAACAATTTTTTAAGTTTTTGATTTTATCTCAAAACTAGTCGCCAAAATTTCTTAAAATTTTTACAACTAGTAGATATCGTTGTTTTTATTGTCATGAATTTTTTCAAAACATTTAACTATTTATTTTTTGAGTTATATATGTTTATCGAAAAATTACCTTTTATATCATAAAAAATGAACAGATCAGTCAATCTAGAAAATATTGCGGGAAAAGTAGACAATTTATGTTCTTTTAGATACACTATTGTTAATATTGTATAAATCATTATAAAAAAGCAAAAATATTTTTTCAAAAATAGAAAAATGGCTATAATATGGCCATAAAATGGTCAGAATCATAAAACAAAAATGACCTAAATTGAGAATTAGAAAAAATATATGCATGTCAAATTTTATTACAATCCGTCGCATGGTTCCAAAATTATGGCGGTATACGTACACACACACACACACACACACACACACGCACACACACACACACACACAGCCATCCGCACGGACATTTTCTAAAAACGTATGATTCGTACTCTAAACACCTCCAAATGCGTTTCCACGAAGTATTAGCAAAACTGAAAATTTTACTATTACAAAGCTTCCTCTTGAGGAGGAAGCAATAAGCACACTACTTAAATATACTAAATATTGCAGACTTTCTTTTACATACTAAGCTTTTCGAACTCGATTCGTTCACACACAAACTTGTAAGTGTATCGTTAGGTATCCTCTCACATACACTTTTAGATAAGTTTCCATAGTCTCCACTCTGACGCATTGCATCAATTCTCTACAGCGCGTGCAGGGCAGCTAGATCTTTGAATGTTTCGACTACCCTCTCTCGTACTTTTAAATGCGTTTCCCATAGTCCCCACTCTAGCGTATTGCATCGATTCTCTACAGCGCGTGCAGGGCAGCTAGATCCTCGGATTTTTTGACTACCCTCACTCTCGTACTTTTAAATGCGTTTCCCATAGTCCCCACTCTAGCGTATTGCATCGCTTCTCAACAGCGCGTGTGATGGCGTCGAAACAGCTAGATCTTCAGATTTTTCGACTACCCTCTCCTCGTACTTTTAAATACGTTTCCCATAGTCCCCACTCTGGCGTCTATAAGCGTATTTTCGTTCAAAACGCACCGATTTTCGTGATATAGCTAGACGTTTTCCTTAGACGTAAAATGTTACCCCCTCTCTCGTACTTTTACATAACTTTTCATTGCCCCCACTTCTGCTCCGACTACGGAGTTTTACATAATGGCTTCTGCTTCGATTTTTACACTTTTCTTAACTCTAAGCATACACCTCCACCATCATCGCGCTTTCCGGCTCATCTGTGGAATTCTCTCCCCATCCATAGCTTGACTATACTCTATATAAATGCTTCGTATTTTCAACGCGAAACTTTATTCCATCAATAGTGTTTGTACGCGACTGTTAACAACATAAAAAGTAACTATTATTTACTTTTAACTCGCGCGCACACACGTAACAACAATATATACATATACACATAAACATACACTAAAATGTTTACATTCAATAAAAAAATTCTATTACTTTAAAAAAAATTCTATTTGCAATTTTTGAAACCTCTCAGCACTACTGGTATATGTCATGTAGCTCGCTTATTTTTTATCATCATAGTTAACTACCATTTCAAAATTTTTCTGTTATTTTTGTTAAGTTTTTGGATAACAAGAACGTTTATAGTTTGTAAAATTAATTTTTTCGTAAATAATTTATGTATAACTAAAATAAAAAAAATTGATAATTCATAAAACTTTTACATGCATTTATATTAACTAATTCTCTCTCTTTCTTTTACGGATAAGTATATTAGAAGTTCTTTTTATAAAAGTCAGAATATTGCAAATTATAAGTTTATATATAAGCAGGGTAAAATAGAAACTCATGTGCATACGCACTCACACACACATCTTCATGCACTAAGGCTTTTATTCCCTATTTTTAAATGTTTTATTACTTTTAATATATATGTTATTCATACAAGAATCAGTAACTTAGAAAAGTTTAACAATCCATTTGCATTTTGATTTAGTAAAAACTCTATGCGTATTATACTTATTTTATTCGAATAATTGTAATAATAATACACACTAGTGGGGTTCCCCCCCTGCTCGCTTCGCTCGCCAACCTCACGTTCGTCGTGGTAAAAACTTTAATTTTAGTTAGCTCGCAATGTGCGTAAAAGCGTACATGCGTGGACTACAATAGGCTGTGTACGCGCTGATAACAATACTTCAAAAAATAAAACCAAAATTTTAGAAGTGCGAATTGTGTAAAATCAATTCTTATCCTCTCTTTCCTCGCTTATTCACGCCTTGATTATATATCATAGCTCGTAGCTACTGCCAAAAATTAATCGCGCGTGCGCATGTGTTTTGGATTTTCCTTTTTGAAGAGGCTAACCGCTTTTTAACATTGAACGCTTTTCAACGCGTTTTAGATTTTATATTGCAGCCGCCACCGCCGATTACACATTGATAATTTTGCTCGATACGCTCGATGCGCAACGCCAGCCCGAGCAGTTTTTTTCGCTCTACTCGCGCGCATTATCATTTGCAAATTGACGGTATTAAGTTGGAAAACGCACCCATTACTGTGTATGCATCAGCTTTTTATAACGAATCATAAGCGCCAGCTATTTGCTGTAGCTGAGATAACGCGCTAAACGTATACGGGATTGTATATCGCATTTGTTGAACTTACCGGTACAAGAAAAGAAAAATTATTATTCTATATTGATTACGAGCTACTGCTGAATTTAGTGTAATCTAAACGCTTGTATAATGTCGAGATTTTTAGGGTTGATATATGATTGTTTCGGCGCATGTGTTTTGGATTTTCCTTTCCAAGGAGTTGAAATGATAGGGCTCGCGTAAACAATACATTTCTTTCTTTCTGTGTTTGTGGAGAAAAAATTTTACCTACAAGAGCTCAAATACGTCTTATTTGTTCAGTATTGATTTGCCGCAATAAATCGGTCGTTGCAAAAGTTACGCTGTTTCAAATTTTACAACAACCTGCGTGCACGCGCCTATTGTCGTATAGATTGCGAGTCTACCGATAGGTAATGTAAGAGGCAAAACTGTTATCCACGTTAAAAACTACTTAAAAAACATCTTAAGGGAATATTTCGAGATCAAACCAATGCATCTCTTAATTAATTTAAATACATTATAGATCTTAGCAACGTGTAGACGAATCTTAGCAACTCTTTGAACGACGTCATCGATCGTGACCATATTCCTATCATGTCGTGATCAAATCTGATCCGCAACCACATGTCATACAGCGGGTAAAGAAGCTTGTATGTTTTGATCCTAAACTCTTCGATAATTTTAGGATAACTTACGTCAGAAGTAACTTACGTCTATCGGCTTGTTTAATAGATTGTAATACGAAGTAACTTCGATCTCATGAATTAGCACAGCCCTTTCATAATAATCCAAAATCGGTTGTTCCCTTTGTATTAATGAGATCGCTTTCTTGTCGAAAGGAGTTTTATTACAACACGCAAATCCCTTGACTTCTTCTTATAAAAGGTATTCAGTATAGTCCCAATCTTGCTAACCCTTGTCAAACCACTTAGAAGTAAATTCCATTTCCTTGAACATCTTGAGTTTTACTATCTTAAAAATCGTCTGCCTGTCTGCGAGAAGAAGCTGATGAAAAAATATAGAGAAAAAAAGGCGGTTAGAAGACGAAGCCGTGGCGGTTGATATAAGAGGAGATCAGCAACAGCATCAGCAAAAAAGACCTCGTGTGGAGTTGGATAATGTGTCAGAGGCGGTGGCGAGCACTTCAGGAGCAACGAACAATAGAGGTGCGGTGAATGCCGATTGTGACATTGTGTCCATAGCGCCCAGTGAAGATAGTGTAAACGAGCCGTCAACGTCGAACGGTCAACAGCAGCAGTCGTCTCCCTATACACAACTCCGGATATCCACTACAAAAATTCACAACTTTCGACAAATAAATTATTATAAATTATTATAAATAAACATTCAATTGTTCATAACGGCTTCCATAGAAAAAACACAATCTCTTTCCATATTTCATAATTATTTACAATAAATTGTTCAACACAATAAACTAAGACCCCGGGAAACCATGACACACCTCTTCACGCGCGCTAACGGGCCTCCGACGAAAATCCCAGGCCCCAACCTCCCCCAAGTCTAGCGGTAACGCGCCGCACGCAAAAATCCCCTCCACAAACCCCCGAGCTCAACCTCCCCCAAGTCTGGCGGTAACGCGCCGCACGCAAAAATCGCCTCCACAAACCCCCAGCTCACCCTCCCCCCTCGGGCGATACCGCGCCGCATCCCGAAAATCCCCTCTATCAGACCCCGAGCTCACCCTCCCCCATCCGGCGGTACCGCGCCGCAGCCGAAAATCCTGCCACCAGACGTCTGGCGCCAGACCCCCTCCCCCACAGGCGTCTGGCGATAACGTGCCCCTACTACTTACAAGGGTCTGAAAGGCGGCTGTGGGTATGTAGAAATCTATTGCAAAGGTCAAAAAGGCGACTGTGGGAATACAGAAAACGATTACGATGGTCTAAAATGCGACTGTGGGAGTGCTGAAATGAGCTTTAAAATTTTAAAAGGCGATTATGGGAGTATAGAAAACAACGTCAAGGGTCTGAAAGGCGGCTGTGGGTATGTAGAAATCGTGAAAAATAATTTTTTTGTGAAAAAGTTATTATTCACAAAAAAATGAAGCCACCCGCAATTTTGTAACTTGCAGTTGTTAACGTTATTATCGATTCCGCAATTACTGGTATTTTTTTTATTACGATATATGTAAGTTATTTTAGGAGTTCACGGAGCTCTATCCTTTTGATATCCACCTTAACCCCCACTCCCCTGATACCCCTCCCCTACAAGTGTCTTCCTAACCTATCCTTTTAGTATCGAATAGTAGCGAATATTTAAATCAAAGAATGAGTTGATTGTCCCATGTAATTATCTTCCACTAGCAGAATAGGAGGAAGCTAAGTGCCAATGACTTGGCAGCGGTTCATTTTTATTTGAAATCTATTGTGTCGTACTCGCTACTACTCTCATTGGCAGGAGCATAAGTTGCAGATCCCTCGTTGATTTGGACTTTTTTTTATTACTGTAGCCATCGGAGCGGAGGTAGAGGCGGGGCCATTTTTTGACANGAGGCGGGGTCATTTTTTGACAAGGCTGAAGAATCGGACGACGATGTTGAACCCTCTTCCTTTTCTTGATTCGTTTTACGCCAACCGCATTCGTCGTTAGTACGTAGATGTTCATTCACTGGCCGTCGACTGTGTTCTAATAGAGCCGCGTAAAATGTCTCTGTATGTATATAGTGAGGATTGGCGAGGAGTTCCTTAGAAACCAATGACCATAACCATTTGCGCAGTTGATTAGCTCTATTCATTGTGCAAAAATCTTTTCGATCTTCGTACTTTTTTATACCATGAGCGATACACGTAAATGTTGTAGGACATAATGATTGGAGTTTATTAAACCCCGGAGCCGCATAATTTTCAAGATTAATTACGCGACGTGCCATCATCTGTTCTAGGTAGAGTGCTTTTTCTTCTCCTCGTACATAAATTCTGCGCGCATTCCTCGCCATGTTCCACAAATTCATACGCAGCTGTCGTAGAGATATGTCTCCATCAAACCATTGCAATCCATGCACTTCAATAGAGCAGTAGTTATTAGTTTGTCGCACATCCATAGGTAAATCACTGAATTCACAATGCGGGCGTATTATCCAATGTCCAATAACGTATTTTTGCAATGCTATTGCGCAAACTTCCTTCGGTATATATTTTTTATATTCGTCACGAAATCCATGCATATCAATAACAAAATCCATTTTTTTTTTTTGAAAATAACTACGTCGATAATCTATTGCTACGACTGGACGTTCTATGGTGCGGGTAGCAACGCTTTAGGTGGACTGTTTTCATAAACTTATGTCCCAAGCCTTATTATACTCATATCCCCTCCACGGAGATTTTTCTCTCGCATCAAGCACTAAAATCAGTTATGATTTGCCTACTGGAGTCTATTTCTAAAACGTTATCGTATTCGGTATACACAATACAATTTATGGTGGAGGCTACGGCCTCTTCGAAACCCACTTCTATGCGTAAACTACCGGAACGCACAAGATTCCAGTGTGTTGCACAATGCGCTGACAGATCTGGTGTAAGATCAAAAGCAGTGAGAAAATAGCCTTTTGCATATGTAACGATCTATTCCAAAACCCTCGTTAAGAAAATGCACCCGTTTTCCAGAGAAAAGTGTGTGAAAAGCTTCAATATTTAGCCGACCTGCACTTCCTGTGAAGCGCGGTTGCAATGGTCTGCTTGGGATTTGCACTCCGTCGACATAAAGTGAGAGATAATTAATCGAAAATGTTTGAAAATTAAACGGATTAAATTTACGATTTCCATTAAATGCTCTGTTATCTACAAATCCAATAATTATACGTTTAGGAAGTTGACCAAGAATGACATTGTCGATTGTATCTCCGAGAATCCCCGCGTGAAGAGTGAAAGATTTTACCTCTACTCGAGTAATCGAGAATTTTGCAGTTGTCGTAGATAGTGCGATGGCGTGCGCAAGTAAAACGCCGGGATTGATTTTAACACGACGAACAATAAGCGATGCCTCTTTTATGTGTAACTAAAATGTATCTTTATTGGAAGAATCCATTAAGCAAAAAGCATCTTTGCTTCTTACTAAGCGTACCCTCATCTCCACACCGTTAATTAACATTTTATCTTGATTAAAAATGTCACAATGGAGGTGTCCAATGCAGTCGAAATATTTACCGCCTTGCGTAAAGTATTTACGATTATTGAGTCCTTCGTTAACTGGAGACGGTGATTTTGCATCCGGTGCTGCATCGAAAGTACCTGCTGTATCATCATACCACAGACTAGACGTTAATAAAGATTGTTTAGCTGGAGGAGAGTAGTTCAGCAATGTTTCTATATAGGATCTATATGGATACGCATTATTCGGCGGTGACACAAGTTTTTGATTCAAAAAAACATCTACTTGATTAAACATAGAATGAAGAAAATTATTAATCGGGGCCACTCTAGCACTTTCAATATCTGTCTCAGCCACAGGTGTAATTTTTGCTTGAATATAGAGCATAGTATGTGCGAGATCTATGTAATGCTCGCTTGCACTGGGTACTACAAACTCTAAGGGGGCATCACTCTCATCATTCAGCGATGAAACAGGTTTATAATGCAGATATGTACTATTCTCTAACGATGTTTGTGTAGCCGGGAGAGAAAAAATATCCAATTCGCTCGACATACATTCCGACGAGTGCGAGTGTAAAAAAGCCATTATTTTACCGTGGCCCGAATATATCGGTTATATTTCTATAAGTCAGTGAGTTTTTCTTCTTCTTTCTTCCCCCCGCCGATCGAACCGCCTTTTTTTTCTTCTTCTGTTGTCGCTTAACAGTAGTAGTCTGTGTACGTTTTTTACGACGCGTGCTACCTGAAGCACGCTTCTTCGTTGACTGACGCGGGCGCTTCGAAGGTCGTGACTTATAACCCTCGCCTTTCATCATATCCGCAACTTTATTGGCGGCTTTTCTCTTTAGATTTTTACCAGACTCCGTAGCGCGGTATTTAATAGCCTCTTTGAAATTTGCACCGTTATTTGCGACGTCATCTAAAACATTAATACCGGCGCGTACAGCCTCTTTACCTACTGCTTTTGCTCCAGATGTAATATATGGTAAAATTCTACGAAATAAACCTCCAAGCCACGCCCCCACACCACGACCCCGTTGATATGTAGCACCTGAAAAGACGTTTCGGATGCCACCGCCACCGCCACTTGCTCGTTGTAATATCGCATATAGTGACTCATGTTTTATTATTAATCATAGATTTCGTTTGAAATGAAGTGTAACCGTTAACGTCCCGTACTCAAATGGTATACGGTTACCATGTTGGTCTCTTATATCAATAATAATCGAGCGAAAACTATGATGTAGCAGACGTATGTAATGTATAGTTGCAAAATTTCTCATAACATTAGCGCCCAATCTATATCTCGAATTATCTAAAGATACAATGCGCAAGAGAGCGGCTTGTGTGTCACCTACTGTATACGGCTTGCATATGTCGGTATATATATATAGCTGATCAGCTATAGCACGAGAAAGCGAAGCTGGTCGATTAGCTAGCTTCAGAACGCTTCCCAACGGGGAAGTTACAAATATACCATCCTCTCTTGATTCAGAATCTTCGAAACCAAATATACGACGTAATTTTTCGTTCAACATAAGGTAGTGTTGTTGGATACATTTACATTTACGTTGCAAATCCCTAACGAATTTTTTATTTCTTTGGCTAATTCGTCAGTATTTTGGCAAATACCGTGTGCAAAAAAAATGTATCAACTGGATCTGTAATGTCAAGTTGAAAAGTGTAAAATGCTTCTGATTCTTGTATATGTGTAACTGTACATGGTACATGAATTTCTGCTAACCCTACACACCAATCGCCACTCAGTCTTACTTCGCGAGAGAGCTGGGTCGTAAAACAACTCGTTGTATTATCACCGTAGTATGTCATACTACTATTACTAGGTAATACTAAATAAAACTCTTCACTGTTTATATCCATTGCTTATCTTTTATAATTAAATTTTCTTAAGTTCAGACTATTTTATCCAAGAGTTAAATTTATCCGGATATCCTAACCACTTTACTAACACCTGTTTATTGATCCACGTCCTTTTGTACGAATGATACGTTCAATTTTGAATTGCTTATCATTTTTCATACGATTTTTTCCAACAAGTACTAGTTCTGGCGGATAGAAAAATCCATCGATGATTTCACAATGTAAGTCTTCCAAAATATATGTCTGTAGATTTTGACGTTTTGAAACGCGTTTAATCTTGAATATTTCTTCGCTATAGTTTTTTTCATAACCCTTCTCGAACGTATTTTTCGTGCGACTGATACGAACATACGAACCGGGTGTGTATTTTATATCTACCGTACTCAACGCCCTCTTTCTTTTTCCAACACTTTGCGAAAATGCTCGTTTTTTTTAAATTTTCACGCGCTTTAATAGCATTATACAAATTAACTTCCGATGGCTTCATTCTGATTCTACTGTGAATTGTGTGATTGTAAGCATGTAAAGTTTTTTGTATAACATCGATATAACGTTTAGTAATTTTATGCGAAAAATAGCGTGACATGCGTTCTCGTATTGTTCTATTTGACCTCTCCACAATTGCTGCTTTAATATCGGGATTGCGGGCAGTTCTAAATTGAATATTATATTTTTTTAAAAGATTTTTAAATGCCGAACCGATGAATTCCTTGCCTTTGTCAGATTGTAAGCAGAGAGGTATACGCCCTTCAGAACGCTTAAGAATCTTTTTGAATGCTTCGGCTACGTTCTGTGCCGTCTTGTCTCGCAGTGGCTCTACCCATGCTTTTTTGTTGAGTGTGTCTATAACGACTAGCAGATAGCAGTAACCGTCGTTATAATCTTTCAGAGAAGTCGCATTAAATCACATTCCCACAAATCATCAATATTCGAAACGTTATATTGCAATCTAGGAAATTTTCGATACACTGGTCGATGAAGTGTATATGCGTCTTGATTGCTAAGCCATTCATAAATTTTTTCTTTCTCTTTTTTATTATCTAATGGTTTTCCTCTCTTGTTGACACGTATCAGATTTCGTGCACCAGCATACCCCGCCTCGTGCGAGGGATCGTAAAATTGCTTCTCATATTTCATTTTAGTACACCCATGCTTAGCAACTTATTCATAGCTCGTGCCCTCGTCAATACAGGCGTTGGTAATGGTGGTAGTGGGGGATATTCGAATTCTTTCAATGATGTCTCGTTCGCTTTTTCAACTTGATCTCGCTTTTTTCTTAAAGCAGCGTTTCTCGTAAGCGCGGGTGATGCCGATGACTCTTGATTATACTCTGCCTTGTTTAATCGACGCTTAGCAGTTTTTAAAGGTGCAGATAGTATTTGCGCAATTTTTAGAACGTCAGTGTTACCAATCAAACTGCTCGGTGTATCTGAGGTTTTAATACATTTTGTAAACTCCAGACGTCCAGCAGGGAGCTCGTTCTCCTGTTCGTTCTTTTTACTTTTATTTTTAACAATATAATTCAGAAGTTCTATAATATTTGCTCGATCAATTTTTCGTCCATCTAACGTGATCGTACTTACATTATCCCATTTAAGCCGTTGTGGTGCAACCATTTTCCAGTGCCGTAACAGAAGTCTTGTTTTTTTCGTATAGTTTGGGTAAACTCTCTACTATATCGTCATCAGTGAGTGGTGTTAGTGATGCATCGATTTCATCGAGCTCGTGTATGGCGTCTCGTTCAATAATACGTTCATTATCTTTGAAAAACAAATATCGTCGTAAAGTTTGTAAATAATTTAGACATTTTTCACGCTCATTAATATTGTTTTTGGAGTGTAATATTTTGTGCATTTCTGCATCTAATCTAGATAAATTATCACCGCAAGTTTGCACTGAGTTTTCGTTAGCACAATTATTATTATTATCAACAATCATTTCTGATGAGCCTATCCGTGAAGACGCAGGTTGCTGTACTGTTAAAGATTCGTTCGTGGGTAGACGATATTGTTGCTCAAACCGCTCTTCTGGTACAAGAATCATTTTCCGCGCTCGTTCCATTATTCACTTCTGAATAATTTTGAGATCAGTGTACTAATTATAGGTGCTAGCAATAAAGGTAAAAAACCACCACCACTTTGTAATAATACTTGCTTTCTTTTCTGCCAACCGACACTGCTAGATGCTCTCCTTGATGGTTTTGAGTTCAACAACACCATGCAAAACGTTTAGAATACACTCGCAAATACACTTTATAGTAGTTTTATCGAACGATTGAAGCAACGCTTTACGTGATTTGCAATCGCTACAGTGTTTAAGAGCATAGAGGAGTAATGCGTTCTTTTTTGTGAAGTGTCGGCCAACTGGTGAAAAGGACCTACTACAAGGCCTTGATGTTGTCGTAACCATTGTTAATGTAAGACTATGATATATATAGCCGTGAAACTAATTTTATAACTACTTTAATACTTTACCCTACTTTAATGTTTAACGAATTTTGAAATGTTTCGGGATATAAACGTAATGTAATTTATCATCGGGAAATATACAACTGCGTACGTGGTATTAATCTAAAGTGTTTTGCGAAATATCAAGGGAAAGATAAGAGTGTGAATTTTTAGTGGCATCAATGTAAGCCTCCTGCAAAAATTTAGGATCTTCGGGGTAAGCTTGCCTAGCCAAATGTTGTATTTGGGCGCGGTCGCGTGGATTTTTAAAAAGAACCATATATTTAGTTTTTAAACTTATATCGCGTTGGACTTTTCCTTGATGAAACATATTTTGCGTTATGAGACAAACAGATGTATTCCGATGATGACTGTCACGTGTGAAAAGATCTAAAATTACATTGCTCGACGATGATTCTCGCATTTTTTATTTCTTGGTGGTAAATCAAATGTTTTTGGTAATGAACGCAATTTCATATGAAAATAATTCAAACTGTCGATAAATTTTGTTCTACCTAGCTGCAATGTAATTATGTTTTGACCGTTTAATATTACACTGGGAAAAACTTGATTTGATCGTTCTGCTAATTCCTTCAGAATAAATTGCGCGTCAAAACCTCGCGCGTTATGGGCAATACATACTATCTGATCAAAATCAGAGCGCTCGCGAACACTTATGTCGATCAATCGTTTGACGGGCTGCTCATGAAAAACATATTCTCTTATACCACAACTCGAACACCATTGAGATAAATCATCGATTTCGATGCAATCTGTACACGCCTGCTGTACTATGCATAAATTCGGTACATGTATTTTAGTTGTTGCATGATCTTTATAAGCTATGTCTTGCCGTGTCTCGATATCATAAAACATAAAAAGCTGTTTTTTACGTTTCTGATTATTTTCTACAGGTTTGTCGATTATTGGCTGCATGTAACACATTTCATTATAGCTGTGATTCTTTTTACAGTACTTACACCAATGAACACCGCACGTATGCCTACCACGATTACAATTAATTAATTTACAACAGAATTTACACATTTTTAAAACATCGCATAATTTTTTATTATTTTTTTTATAAGAACCTTTTATCTTATGGTGTTCAAAACAATCAACCCCGAAAAAATCACGATTACATAAATGACATTTAATAATTTCAACGTTATTTTCGCTTGCATTACAAGGTGGTGAGATAAAGCATCGTGGACTGTTAGGGTGAAAACAAGTTCACCAAACTAACAACACGAAACTTAGTAAAGACGGGTGCCCGCAAAATCGCCCATACGGGTGATCTCAGTGAGACTGATTGTCGCGGCGAAACTGTTTGAATTGGTTGGCTGAAAATGGTATGGAATGAAACATTTATTTTAACAAACTTACTTTATTGATGTTCGGGAAACCTCCAAATTCGACCTTCTCGTTCAAACTCCAACACCAATGGATGTAAGGCTCGGATGGTACTCTCTTCCAACCAGAGAAAAGATATATGGGATAGATTGATCTCATTGAAAAGTTTTCTCCTTATTAACCCAAAAATGGTGGTGGTAATGACTTATATTTCAAAACTCAAAATGCGGTTCCAAAATCATTTATTCAAACTTAGACTCAAAAAAATTAAATTCACTTTGAAATGGCACTTAATAAAAAGAATGAGATTGAATTTTGAACTCGAGTAAAGATACCGAATAAAAAGACCGTCCTACCTCGAGGAGCGCACACACTGGAGTGAAGTAAAGGGGAGGTGACGATAATGAGAGAGCGTCTTAGCTTTCTCCCACGAAGGGTCTTTACTTCTCCTCTCTTCGTACTTCAGCATAGCCGCGCTCTTTGTCTTAGCATTAGGCCTTATGGGCCTATGCTACGGTCAACGGCTAAACTGCAGCGTTGGCTGTGCACACGCACTTCAGCCGAGGGAGGAGAAGTTGTTTTGGTTTCGAGTACATTCCTTTCGCGTTTGTTAAGCGACGAAGTTTCTAGGCCTTTTTTATATGATTCTTATTCTATATTGTTATATCTGAAACTTCGGCACTTAACATGGACAAATACGTTTGCATGTATATTGATCAACATGATAATAACGTTTGTTGCAAAATTCACAAAAAAATTTTGTTCTCGCAGCACCAGTAAGGTTTAATATGGTATCAAAATGATGCTCAGTAGCGTCATAAAAAATAGAGATGGTTTTATACAATTCAGTGTCTTCCCCCTCGAAATACACGCGTCCGTCAAACAAAGGTGGCTCACCATTCCCGAAAGTTTCTTTACTGTATACGACTACAGCTATATTTTTTTCTAAAAAATGCTCTTGAAATTTTTTTATTTCGTGTACACCGCATCCTCTACGTGGTATAATAACACAGGTATCTTGCGTCAGTTTTTTAGCCAGTTCTTTTTGCATTTTTCGGCGCCCATCGCAAATGATACGCCAGGCTTTTTTTATTTCAACATTATCACGCGTTAGTAGTACCCCGGCACCATGGAGAATAAACAAAACTGACCTTGACCCCCAGTGACATCACTCGGGGTCACTAGAGGTCAAGGTCGAGTTTGTTTACTCTCCATGGTGCCATTTGGAGAGAGTCCCCCCACTCCTTTTCTCTCTATCCAAAGTGCCTCTGGTTTTTAGAGACACTTTGGAGAGAAACGAGTCCCCTCCCCTCCTCTCTATCCAAAGTGTCTCTGATTTTTAGAGACACTTTGGAGAAAACCCCCTCCATCTTACCCTCTTTCTATCCAAAGTGCCTCGGCGTTTTAAAGGCACTTCGGAGAGAGCGTCGGAGCGGCATCCTGTGGTGTTGGCGATCCGACGATTGGCTGACGACTGACTTGGATATCCCTGTCAGTGCAGCCTTTATATGCACACACACACACACACACACACACAAAATTATTAATTTTGTATACTCTTACCTTTTTATGATGATGATGTGTTGATTTTTTTTTGTTGATGATATTGTTTGTTACTTAATACACTGCTTAACTTAACCTATTTTATACTAAAACTTACACACTTATCACTAATACTAAGCACTGTTTTTATTTATATATATATATATATATATAAGTTTATATTAGTGGGTTTCTTTGGCAGTGTAGCGGGTCTGTGTTGCAGTCCGGACACAGCCAGAATCCACATTCCTCGCACCTCCACCACCAACGCACACGTTGCATCAAATAAAACTTACCACACCCGTAACAAAAGTCCCGATTTCTACGCGGAAGTTCTCGTTGCGGTACGGGAAGGGCTTGTCGTTCAGCGCGACTCAAATTTCGCATAAATAGCACTCGACGATCTCGCACACGGCGTATTTTTTCCTGCATCCGCCTGACGTCTCGTCGACGTTTCAGCCGGAGCAGATTGGCTCTCACCTGCCACAGGTGCTTTCGCATGCCAAGAAGCCGATGTAAGCGAGCTTCTCGTTCAGGATCCCTTGTGGGGTCGTATATGTCATTATTATTATTATTGTCACTATCACTATCACTACTGGTACTACTATCACTGTCACTGGCGGAAATATCCTGGTTATTCCCAGTATCGCTGTCAATTGACTCTACGCCAGAGTCATCCATTTGATCATCCTCCTCCTCCTCCACCTCTTCCTGTTCTACAACCCTGTCTTCTTCGTCCATTTGCTCCTCCTCATCATCATCATCTTCTTCAGCATCGCGTAGTAGCAGAATTCTTGCAGCTTCCTCCTCCTCGTTCACAGCCCGAGCCTCGGCCTGTCCGGCAAAAATTCTCGCAGCATTCTCATCTGCCTCTTGGATCGACCATACTCGATCCATCTCGTCGTCGCTATTGTTTTCGGCAGCTCCCAATTCCGGATATAGGAGTAGTGGCTGTGGTGAATTTATTTCCGAATATGCGATAAGCGGTGCCACATTCACAGGACTGCTCGCCATTATAGCGGCAACCTCCTGGTCGAGTACCGCATCATCCAAAAATTGCGGCAGCATAGGGTCGCGCGGTGGTGGTGGTGACGGTGTAACGCGGTACCGGTATACTGCGCGCGCGTTAATCTCCACAACACTTAGAATACGCATTTTTAAAATTAGTATATATCTTTAGTCTGCGAAAGTTGGCGAAGGACTAAAGAAGCTGCGCGAATTTTCGCCTCTTGCCACACGCTTTTTCCACCAATTTTTACTTCGCAAAGCCCTTGCATAGACACTTTTTGATAAAACTGCGAGACGAAAGTCGTCAGTTTTCGTCTGACTACATCTCAGATTTATTAAAAAGTGTTAAACGCATGGAAACTTGGTCTCGAGAATAATCAGATGACCAAAAACTATCTCGAGTTTACGTGGGAACGGTATTTTTCGTCCGCAGCCACGATTCTCGGGTGTATTTTTTACGCAAAGTGAAGTAAAGTCAGCATATGCATCTCTCTCTCTCTCTCTCTCTCTCTCTCTCTCTCTCTCTCTCTCACTCACTTTTTCTTATGATTTTGTTCTGTGACTAGCACGTACATACAGAGTACAGAGCATTAGTCGATAATACAATCGAAATTATATTTAAATTTGGCCGAAAATCAAGCGAACGGCGAGATAGTATCAGGAGAATATGTGCTCAAGAAGGTGGCAGACTTCTAAGACGCGAGTGAGAGAGAGAGAGAGAAA
>CM053171.1:23260838-23323398 GCA_012977825.3 Pteromalus puparum
TTCACATCGATTAGTCGTTCCTATCTCATGTTCTATCACATTGAATGCAAAAAATGGCAATAATTAGCGTTTAATTGGCTTTTTGAGCTTGTAGGTTAGGTTTTTGGTTAATTCTGCTGATGAATTCGGATTCAGCGGTAAAAAATACACAAACTATAGTGTTTGCGGCATTAAAAAAAATTGTATTACGACTTTGCGGCATCAAAAACCGTATTTTTCCAAAAAATGAGCACCTTTGGACTTGATTTTGAGGTTAGGATGTAGATCTGATGCTTCCTCGATAGTTTTCCTATATTCTAGAACTGGTGAACTTGACGCTTAAGAAATTTTACTTCGATTGGTTGCTTCAATCGGAAGTTCTACGATTTTGACAAAAAAAAAAGGTCGATTTTGAACAGTGTGCGCCGTAGCTTGCGAGTCGATACGACGATTATTGAAAATCGATTAATCAATCGATCGTCTATAACTCTGAAACTATCGGTTCAATAATTTTGCGGTATAAGAACTTTTTTATGTACACCGTAAGGGCTACACTAGGCAACATAGTTACGGCGTCATACACACACTTTACACATACACACGCACACAGATACATGTTACTTACATAAANACACACAATACATGTTACTTACATAAACATACGACGAAATAGCGACTACAAGGGGAGAAAACGATCATGTCTCACCAAGCGATGGACGTAGACTGGCAATTTTTTATAAATATTCAGTATATAATGCTGATATTTTGCTACCACAGACGTTTATATATACTAAATTATGAAATTTCCCGCTTCTGTGTAATCTGAATATCATCGTCATCGAAACTTGGCTTTCTGACGATGGTTTTATTCTTATCATAAACGAAAAAACACAAGTACACATGATATACTGACGCAGGTATACGTTGCATAGAGTCCTGAATAAAGTGATAAAAAGTTGATATATTCTTGAAGAATTTCTTGCAAATACTCATACTTTGCAGAATTTCTCGCTTCTACGCTATCTGATATGTAGCGTCGTCAAGAACCCAGCTTACCGTTGCCGGGTTTTATTTTCGCTACGCAAAAAGCACCCTCTACTGTCGAGTTTCGTAGCTTAGTGGCACTATAAAAGAGGCCTGAGTTGAGCAGTTAGCCATCAAACAGTATCCAGCAGTAGCCACGGAAACTTCAGAGAGAACTGTACAATCCACGATGGACAAGCTTCAACTGTTGAGAATCGTGTTTACTGTCTTGAGTGTGGCTCTTGTACGTGAGCCGACAACGCGCATTTTTTGCAATGAAGCATGGCGTCGTTCTTTAAAACACTGCTCCGTCAGCTGTTTATTGAAGCGCTTAAACTATATTTGGCTCGTTTTCTGCAGGTCTTCTCGTACTTTCATTATCGACTTATTTATAATCGTCGGCTTTTTGTTTGGAGGTCAGTGAGTGGAATTTATCCGCACGTCTCGGCGAGATCTATCGCGCAGTCGGTGCGAATGTCAGAGTGCCTGCTGCTCTAATTGTCAACCTCATTATGCCAGCAATATCATCTGATTCTTGGTAAGTTCGTTTTCTCTCTCTCTTATAAGCATTGTGCCAAAAGTTCATTGTAGCGTATTTTTGTCTTTTTTTTATCGTGCAAATTTGAATGCACAGATCTTGATAAAATGATGACCGACACTGAAGAGATGCGCTGATTTGAACTCGTACAACTAGATGATGAGGAGGGGGCAGCAGAAACCCTCAGCGTCGAAATGGAGACCAATCGAAATTGCTCATTGGACCTTACAGCAGTACAGCAGTAGCAGACACACCGGCCGTTCGGTGACACGTCAAGATGGAGTGCAAGAGACATCAACAATCGTAGCTCCTCAACAGATACAGGTAGTTCATATGACGCTGCTATCTACTACCGCTGCTACTGCCTGCTGCTGCCTTGCTGCTGCTGCTGCCTGTGACACTGCAGAATCAATCGTTCACAATGCTGCTACCCAGCATGAACGTCGATACATCGCAGCCGAGCCAGCCCCATCTGAGCTGCATCGACTTAACGGGGGCGAACATCTTGAACAAAACGATGACGAGGATAATTAACGCAGGATTGATAATGATGATTGATGATGCATAGCAAGTCTCTGATGCGTCGTCCTCATCTTACTGCTCTTATCTGCTCCTCCTCAGTCGGTTTATCCTCAGTCACCGAATCAGTAGTTGACGAAACGTCGGGGCACAGTAGCACAGACGATGTATCTGGTGGCGCTGATGATGAATGTAAGAGCCCTCTCACATGCACATTACCACAAGAATAAAATGTGTAAAATAATAAAACATATAAATTAGCATTATGGTTGCAGGAGGGCACTGGCGTTGAACAACCGCCGAGACAGTATATCGTGATTCATCGGGAGTTTACGAGATATAATCCGTTTTTCCGCCTGAATAGTCGTGAGGTGCTGATCATCATCAGGCGGCCACCTCAGAATGCAGACGTCGTAGAGTGGCTAGGGCTCGCTATGCATGATCTGTACAGGCATGTGTGTGAGACTACAACACCCAACGACTTTGTCGGTATAACAATAAACTCAGAGCAGTTTAGACAGGATATAGTGTGGATTTCGTATAGATTTGTGCGAGAACTGAGCGCAGTTGAAATGTCAGAGATACTGCAGAGTGTAACACAGAGTAACACAGACTTTGAAATTGATAATACACTGTTAGTCAATGTTAATACAGTGTCAGTGCCTCGAGGGGCGGGTCGAGTCTCGCTCACTTCTGAGACCACTTTTAAACGATCTATTTTAACCATTCAAAATAAGGATAATCTCTGCCTGCCTCGATCGCTTGTTTGTGCGCATATGTATGCTATCCGCGGTGACGTTCGCACGGGGTATCTGCAGAAAATGTGGGACAAAATCAGACAATGTAATGGTAAATGGCAAAAAGAGAAGGCTATAAAACTTGCTAACAGTGCTAGAGTTGTTATACCCGAAACCGGCTGTGGGATACCCGAGATAAAACTTTTTCAAGAATACTACGCGTGTTTAGACGTTGTAATAGTAGTCTATTCATTTCAAGGTTTTGCTCGAGGTGAAAAGCCTATATACGATGGATCGCAATATGTTCATAATGTCGGTAATACTGCTAGGTATACTCTTCGTATTATGTATTACGAGAGTAGCCGACATTATCAGCCTATTTTGAACTTGGTTGCTGCGGCCGGCAGTAGGGGATATTGTATACCTTGCAATAAAAAAGTAACAAACGAAAAGAATCATAGGTGCCCGAACAAGTGTCGTAGTTGTCTGCAGAAACCGCCTTGTGAACGTGACCAAACTGATAGGCATGTAGTGTGTCCGCACTGTAATAGAATCTTTTTCAGTCAGATGTGTCTTTCGAATCATCTGAAACCGGGGTCATTTGATAAGAATCATACAGTATGCGCGAGTTTAAAAATTTGCACGAGGTGCTGTAGAACGATTAGAGCTACCACCAGTAATGATACAGCCCCTCATATTTGCGATACAGCTTTTTGTAAAGTTTGTAAGCTGATGCAGCCAATCGGTCATCTTTGTTTTATGCGACCTATAGCTGAAACGCGTCAGCAGCCGACTACTAGTAACAGTACGAAAAAACAGACTTTATACTTATTTTACGATTTCGAGACACAACAGTCGGAAGCTGTATTGGGTGATGATAAGACACATATACATGTTGTCAATCTGTGTGTAGTACAGCAGGTATGTAGTGGCTGTCTAGATAACGAAAATATTTCTGAGTCATGTAATTTTTTTGGGGTGCGAGAGCATGTGTTCAAGGACGATCCGGTAAAAGAGTTAGTAGACTTAGCCTTGAATCGTAGAAAAAATATTGCAGACGTGATCTGTATCGCACACAATGCTCAAGGATTTGACGCGCAGTTCGTGCTGAAATATTTGGTGGGACGCAAAGATTTCCGTGAAATGCCTTCCGTAATTCTAAACGGGTCAAAAATAATTATGATGAAGTTTGCACACATAAAGTTTCTCGATAGTTTAAATTATTTACATATGGCTTTGAGTGCTTTACCGAAAGCTTACGGACTTGGCGGGGGTATTGAGAAGGGAACGTTTTCCCACTTATTCAACAGACCGGAGAATCAGAACTATGTGGGCGAGATGCCACATGTAGAGAGCTACTCATCCGACTCGATGGGTGTCGAGGAGCGAAAAACATTCTTAGAGTGGTACGCCGGTAGAAAAGAACAAAATTACATTTTTGATTTTCAAAACGAGATCATCAAGTATTGCAAGCAGGATGTTAAGATATTGAGACTTGCATGTCTTGCCTTCAGAAAGACGTTTATCGAATGCGGCTCGACAGATCCGTTCGTAGAGTGTGCCACTATTGCGTCGTCGTGTATGCGTGTGTACCGTGAGACATTTTAAAAAAAATATACTATTGGCATTATACCGTCGGGTGGCTATCGTCGAGCCAATAAACAATCGCTAAAAGCAGCACAATGGCTCACGTGGATGGAGCATGAGACAGGCTGGTCGATACAGCATTCTATAAATTCGCGTTTAAAGAGACTACCCGAAGGCCCCCTGGTGGATGGATTTTGCTTGTTAGAAAATAATGAGAAAGTCGTACTGTAGTTCCACGGGTGTTATTGGCATGGCTGTGTTCGCTGCTACACTGATGGTCGTGATTTGGCAATCGTGAATGGCGAGAGTATGGACGAGCGGTACGAGAGAACGCTTAGAGTTTCGGAAAAAATTAAGAGGCACGGGTATCGTCTCATTGAAAAGTGGGAGTGTGATTTTGATCGCGAGTACAGCGAGAACGAGCAGATGATGACGTATATAAAAGAGGTCACAAAAGACTGGCATACACCACTTAATCCGCGAGATGCATTTTTCGGTGGTCGCACGGGTAACACGGTAAAATCATACAACATTCGCGAGAACGAAAAAATTAAATATGTCGATGTATGCTCTTTATACCCGTACATTTGCAAATACGGCCGCTACCCCGTCGGCCATCCGAAACTTTATGTGGGTGAGGTTGAGTGTGCGCGTGTAGTTGGCCCCAACAACGACATCAGCCAGATTGACGGTCTGGTGATGTGCGAGGTGTTACCACCGAGAAATATTTACCACCCTATTCTACCCGTAAAAATGCATAATAAGCTGCTATTTCCGCTGTGTAGATCGTGCGCCGAGTCCATGTGTCAGGAAGACTGTAAACACGAAGACGTGAACGTGCGCGTTTTTGTCGGTACCTGGGTGGCCGACGAACTTAAAAAAGCCGTGGAATTTGGTTACGTGATTACTAAGGTATTTGAAATATGGTCGTATAAAATTACACAATTCGACAAACGGTCGCGTAAAGGTGGTCTCTTTCACGAGTACATCGATAAATTCTTCGCGGAAAAGACCTATGCAACGGGATACCCACCAGAGTGTAGAAATGATGATGAGCAAGCAATAGATCGGTATATTCAGAACTTTGAGCAAGGGGAGGGCATAAAGCCCGACAAAAGTCGGATAAAGTTCAATGCTGGTCTACGCTCTGTGGCAAAGCTATGTCTCAACTCGTTGTGGGGCAAGTTTGGGCAACGCGAAAACATGACAAAAACCGAGATAGTAAGAGACCCACAGAGATTGTTCGAGCTACTAACGAGCCCCGATAAAGTTGTAAATTCTATACTACCGGCCGGCGATGAAGTCCTCTACGTTAGTTGGGCAAATAATGACGAGGATGCCGAAATTGAACCGTCACCACTGTGCAACGTGGTTATCGCTCCCTACACTACTGCTTTGGCGCGACTCAAACTTTTCTCCGAGCTTGAGCCACTGGGAGAACGCGTGCTATACTATGACACAGATTCCATAGTGTATGTGAGCCGAGAGAACGGATGCGAGTATGAGCCGTCAACGGGGCCATTTTTAGGACAACTCACTGACGAGTTGGCGGGTTATGGGCTAGGCACATACATAACATCCTTTGTCTCCGGCGGACCAAAATTTTATGCTTATAAGTATCTAACACCTGAAGGCTGTGAATCGTGTGTATGTAAGATCAAAGGCATCCGATTGAATGCATCAGCATCCGAAAAGATTAATTTTGAATGTGTGCGTAAACTTGTGAGTGGTGAAATACCACCGACATTTGTTTGCTTTGACGCTATTAGACGTACAGCGTTGCATGATTGGTCACAACGCTCGCGTTTAAAGTCTGTAATCCTGTCTACGCTAACGTCCTTTGTTGCCAAACGATAAAGTTATCCTTACGCTAATGACTCTAAATGATAATAAAAAGTTTAAACTTAATACCACTCTTTCTAATTTAATAACTACGTCGACTAAGTGTGACTCATCTAATCAGCACAAAGAAATGTTTCCACACTATAGAGTTACCTGTGCTGTCGGACTCACATGCCCAGCTAGACTCAACTATACAGAGAAAATGTCGTACATAAGAGAAAAAAATGCAACAACGGATAGATTTATGACAGCAAGGCAAATGTTAGTTCGGAACTGGTGAAATTGTGAAATTGTGAAAACTGTGAAAAGTGCCATGATACTAAGTAGACATTTTAACTTACAAATGTTTTTACCGTTTTACAACATAAAATTACAATACAATAATATAGAATCTTAGAATCGTGCAATATAATCTTATTTAATGTACTATATAATGTCGTCGTAGCATTACTAGTATAAAAGACAAAAATATAGAATCATCTACGAACACTTTAGAAAATATCAACAAATAACTTATTTTTTATATACAACTATTAAACGGATTATATGTCATTGTTAATTTTTATATGCAAATACTAATTTTATATATTGTTATCAGACTTGGGGCGAAGAGAGTCTAGGGACTCCCGTAACCCAACCTAGGTTAAGTGTGAATGAAAAGGATGGTATGATCTGGGTCTGGAAGTCCGACATGGATTTATGCTATCCCTACGTATGAATGAGGCTGTATTGTATGTAGTATGACTGGAGGTTATTGCTGTAAAATAAAGCAATAACTAACCAGTATTTGTTGTTTATTACAGTTATATGTTCTTGTTATCTGTTGTTAATCCGGACCTGCAAACAGGAAATTGTTTTCCTCTGCAGGATTTGCGGCGTTATAGTGTGTTATTGTGTGAATAATATCAGCTCTGTATCGGATGCAAATGTTTGTAACTCTGGAGTTAAATAAATAAATAAATAAATAAATAAATAAATAAGCGTTAGAAGCAGGTTCCTAAATTTACAACAGATACACTTATAAAATAATATTATTAATTGATGTCATCGACTTAACAGCGTCAATGGTTGATGTAGCAAGGTTAGAAATGTCGCTGGAAGCGGTATAATGAACTTATATATAAGAATAAGGGACCCTTAGCTTAAGTTTTATTTTCTTAATATATTTGTATTTATTGAAAATTTAATTGTCAATTATTTGTCGTCACATAGTTGATGTATCGAAATTTCGAAACGTAGCTGAAAGCGGAATACTGGGTGAATTAAAAATGTCGCCGAAAGCGGCATTCCGACCTCATATATAAAAACGAGTTACCGTAAGTTTGAAGAGCATCGCAATTTTAGCATTGGGATTTCATCAAGAAGAACGATACATATAAATTTCGAATATTCTCAAAATATTTATATTAATTGAAAAATTAATTTAAAATTAATGTTTGCATTAACTCGATGAAGCGAGAATTTCGAATGAAGCAGAAAGCGGTATACTGGGTGACTTGTCGCTAAAGGCGGCATTCCGACCTCATACATAAAGAAAAGTTACCGTAAGATTAAAGAGTGTGGCATTCTTAATATTAGGAGTAGTAGAAAAGGTCGTCAAAAAGAACGAAATATAAAAACTTCGAATATTCCTAAAATATTTGTATTAATTGAGAAATTAAATTTGAATTACATCACGTTATACAGTAAATGTAATGAGATATACTATGTCGCTAAAAGCCGTATTGTTGGTAAATGAGACATGTCGCCAAAAGCGGCATTCCGACCTTATAAATAAACGAATGAGACTGTTAGTTTAAAGAATTTGGCATTCCTAGTAGCGAGGGCAGTAAAAAAAGGTCATCCAAGAGGACGATACTTGAAAACTTTGAATATTTTTAAAATATTTGTATTAATTGAAAAATATTGCTAACTTTACACACATTTCAATATAGGTGAGTAAGCGTTAGAAACAGGTTACTTAGTTTACAATTACTGATTAGAATTTTTACATATTTATTGCTTGCTCTAAAGATTTTTTAATTAAGGTAACAGTTTTTATTAATGCTCTTAAGGTGAAATATTTACAAATTTTATTATGATTTGTGATATCACCTTTATCCTTGTGCCGCTGGTTTTGGTTTGTTTGTAGAAACTCCAATGGCAGAATACAGCGACAATATCAAACTTTACTGAATATGTTTTGCCTAAGGATCCTTGAGTAAAGGATCGGCTCAAACTTCGACATGTTGGATTTTGGCCGCCATAGACGGTCGGAAAAATAGGCGTCATATATAAACTGCGAGAGCTGATAAATGACTAAAATCATATTACTTTTAGGCCTTGAAGCCTAATGAATGCTGAGGGGCATAGGACGTTCTTGAGCATCTTAATTTTGCTTTAATGACACTTTTCCAATTTTTTGCTTTTCTTACCTGGCTGAAGGAAAGGGCAGGAGAGCGGTCAGAGGTAACGCGAGTGAAAGCCCGCTGGAAAATCTTTAAGCCGACCCTATAATAAACCTTAATCCTACACCGAACCAAATTTGTTGCTCATTGAGCAGGTAGAACATATTCCGCTGCACTTTGGCGGGCCTTTTCACTTTTAAAATAATCTTTCTGTTAAGTGGTTTTCTTAACATGAATATGAAAATGATTTTTATTGGGATTCGTCTCAAACACCTCTACAGGTGTTGTTACCGGGCTGGTTCAGGCCGTTGGGGTAACCCACGTTTTGAACTTTTCACGACAATTATTTTGAGAAATTTGAATATGTTAATTTAAAGTCTTACCCTTTTGTCGTTGAGCTGGTCCACAGAGACAATCCCGAGAAATGGTCCAACGGAATTGATTATTTGTTGATGTATAATGAGAGAAAGGAATATTATTCAAGAAATTCACCACTGGTAGATAAGTTCAGTTGCGAGGTTTAATTTATTCAAAAACACTCTATTTCAGGAAATTATTACAAAATGATTCGACACAATCGATTGAAAATCACTTAGCAAAAAAAAAAAAAAAAAAATATGAAAAGTGAAGACCGACTTAAACTTTTACAAAACAATGATTACTATGTTACGTCCAGACTACTCTTAAATAAATAGTTATGAACGTAGTGATAGGTGTAGTGGCAAGGCTGTAAAGAATATTAGTTCGCGCCTAACACTCTGACTGTTAGTCAAATAAATGAGAAACTTACCTTTGAGTGCAGTGTTGCCAGTATGTAAACTTTTTCGTGTTGGGTAGGATAGAATGTTATAAATAACGTTCAAGGCACAAATAAGTTTCACTGTAACGATGTAATTTATTCCACTAGCGTTAGCAAATTAATTACAATATTACTCGACGATGACGAGAATAAAATAAGGCAGATGTATTTAAAATTATGACTGTTTCCACGTATGAGCTTCGCCGATTGTCGAACTGACGTGTACGGAGCCCGTGTCTGGTAACGAACTGCCGATTTGAGTACATGCAAGGCTTTTTAAACCCTTCGTTAGTATTGCAATACATAAAAAGTGGCACTCGCTTATGATGTCACGAATTGCAAGTTCGCTGATTCGACAGTGACATGCTTTCGGCAGTGTGTGGAAACAGGTCGGCTCACGCAATGCATTTTTCTTTTGAGAGCTTGAATTTCGATCTCTGTATTCTAATAACTTCTAATTTGTCTCTAAATGTATGCCACGAGTCACACGACGTGACAACTAATTAAAACACTTCAAAAAAAAACTAAGACAATTTGTAGAGAACCGGTCTCGTAGGCAACTGTACGGAGAGTGACGCGCTCGGTGAAGCCAAGCCACGCCGATCTTGAAGAGAGGGAGAGGGAGAGGGAGAGAGGAAGCTTTGTACTTCCTCCCACACACAGTCCCGTTGTTTACCCCTACAGCGGCGTTGCAGTTTTCTTGGCTTGGCTCATTACCGAGGCCTTATGGGCCTGGCAACGCCGCAGGCTTCGAGAACTGCTGCGCTAGCGGAGGGGTGGAATTGTTATGAATTCCTACTCAGTGAGTTAAGTGTCGAAGCTTCCAGAGTTTTATTATGCGATTTGATTTTGAATTAAATTTTATTATTCTCTAGGAGCTTCGTCACTTAACATCCTCCCCCCCCCCCTTCAAGACGTTTGTCGTCCTCGACAAACCGTTTGCCTAAGGGTATGTGGTACATTTGGTGAAAACAAGCAGATCAATGGACGTTTCTAGATTTCACCTAATGATGGCTATGTGGAATGGAGGTGCTCAGAGATGGTGTTATATAGTTTATGTGTTTGTGTGTGATTATTGTGTTGGTGTATTGCAGAACTGTTCGATCTTATTGTTACTTTTTGTTATGAGTGTCTTTTCTTTTTATATTTTTCTCCAGGGTTTAACTTGTTATTCCAGACGTGGTCTACAATACTTGTACAATGCAGTTTGTTATTTTGACGCATGTACTTTCTTTATTCACCATCACAAAAATTTTTATTTAAGGAGAGAAAAAGAAATTTTTTTTTTTGTCTACAAGAAGAAAAAGAAAAATTTTATTTTACACATTTTACGTGTGTTGTGGTCCCAGTTTGCATTGTTTGTGTGTTAGTGTAACTGTGTCTCTGTGTAATTGGTGGGATATTAGTGTGGTTAGATGAGATATCAAGGATCGATGAACTCCTACGCTTCGTAATTTTAGAGACCTACTTGATTTTATTTTGGTGTCCTTGGTCCATGGTCCTTCTATAATATAACGAATTTATTCCTAATACTTAATATTATGTATGTGTTATGTGCTAAATATATAATATACGTGCTATTTTAATTGGTGCAGGGTCAAGTTGAAATAATTGGTCGTAACTCCATTTTTATAAAAGTATAAAATATATATTATTATCAAACGTTTCGTATAATGTTGAACTTACAAAGTTACAGAGGTAGTTGGTCCATGAATACAAAATACTTATGTGCTAAATGGAAGATAAAAGAAAATGGAAGTAACTTAATGTCTAAAGTGTTTTTGACTTATGTGCTAGGAGAAAGAAATATGATAATGAAAAAAAATAATGGTTTAAATGCAAAACTGTATGTAAAAAAAAGGTATTTCTAATATATGATTATTTGAAAAGAAAAATGGATAGAAAACTATTAAGTGTTGATTAGAGGCTTGAGTCGCTTGTGTCGCTGTCGTATCTTTGGCTTCCGTTCTTCTTCTTTTCGCCTTTTGGTTTGGCTATTGGGGTCCAAGCTTCTCCTTCTGTTTGGGTCCCTTTGTTCTTCATTTTTGGCTGCTTCGTCTGTGTTGTTGCTTCACGTAACATTTTCGTCTTGATTTGCTTTTGTTCTACAGTTGGTCCTTGTTCATTTTCGGGTGTCGAAGTGCTTGTTGAGGCCATTGACGGGATTTCTTGTTTTTTTTCTCCTTCTAATGCTAGGTGTGGTCTCCTTAACGGCTCCATTGTTGAGGTGCTGCCATGATTGTTTTGTGCACCGTTTGTATTTGTTGCTTCTGTCTTTTTGTTCGCCTTGATGAAGTTCTCCCATGTGCACGCTCTTTCATGAGAGTACCATATTGTTTTGGCAATCATCTCACCACACACGTAATGCATTTTGTGTGTGGCGCTTGTTTTGCACAGCTTCCATCTAGCATAATATTCGCCCGATGCATTCATGAGGGCATGTATGGCATTGCTCTTGGTATTATATGTTACATGCCTTACAAATCTCTGACTCAGCCTCTCTTCATTACTTTTGGTTGCGTTTTCTATTTCCTGTACTCCTTCAAACTGTTTAAAATGCCTGACAAAGTCCGTTACACTCTTTTCTTGTGGTATTCGGACCTGTAAGCTTGTGTTTTGTGTTATTGTTCGTGATTCTCCGCTGTTTTGCTCCTTTATCTTCTTATGACCTGGTCTTGCATCATACACGTCGTCGGCATCCCTGATTGCTGTGTTGGCGCTTGACTGCTCTTCATATTGTATGAAGGCCACTTTCATTATTGCTCCTGTGTATTTATCAGTGAGATCAGTCGGTCTGATTTCTTTTATTTTGCCGAACTTCTCGAAGTACTCGTGGATCTATTCTATTGTTGTGTTTCTCGGTGCTTTTATGTATACGGTGTCCGGTGCTATTACTTTGGTCATTCTAGGGGTTCTTCCATTTGTTTCTTGTTGAAACTGAGTGGTAGCTTCATTTTCCTCATTATTTCTTTCTATATTCCATCTTGCACCATATTTTGGGTCGGACTGAGTTACCGCCCTAAAAGCGTCTTGGTGTCGCGCATACTCCAGTAAGCTTATGAATTGATTCGTTGGGGCTTGCGTTATCTTGTTCCTTGTCTCTATCGTGTTAAAGCTTGATGTCCTCCCGTAGGTCTGGAAGTGTTCCCTCACTTGCCGTTCTGTTTCTGTTTGTGGGATTTTAACTACTACTTTGTTATTTGGTTCCACTGTTCTTTCAGGGATTTCTGAAACTTCCAGTGCCTTGTTTTGTTCTAGCATATCTTTTAAGACGTGCTCCGCTCTAATTGGTCCTGCTGCTGCCTCTTCGTAGTCACTCGATGACTCACTCTTTAATAGGTTGGTTCGGCTTTCCTCTTCTAGATATTTAATGGTCAGTATCCCCTTGTTTGGTCCCTTATCCCGTTTTTTTATTTTGATTTTATTGTCTCTGCTCCTGCCGAAACTCCTTACGTGAGTCATTATCTTGTCCATTTCTTCCGCTGGCTCGAACGTTATCACAACGGTCCTCTCATCTGTGTCTGATGGTGCCACGTCTATTATTTTTACTGTCCGTTGGTCCATTTCTGTAAAAGAAAAGTATTTTTTTTTATTGGTCATGGGTTTCATACTCTTCTTTTTTTTTTTATGAATAATTATTTGATGGTAACATATTTTGATTATTCTTGGTATTAGTGATTTCATGCGTGTGCACGGCTTGTTCCAATGGTCCATGTATGAGCATTTGAGTGTGTGATTGTGTAGTGTGTTAGTGTAGTCATGTTGTATATTCCAGGACCATTAATATTTTCTTAACGTATGATAAATTGCGAGTACATCACAAATTGAACAAGGAACTCGGTTATCAGAGCCATTTGACTTAGTCAGTAATTTAAATTGTCGAATATGTGGGCCTCCGGAGGAAATACGTCCCACACGATTGTGAAGATGACTTATTGTTATGGGTACTGTATTCTTTTACTGTAAGTAGGCTGCATTTATATTTCGCTTGCGTCTACATGTGTGTGCTAGGTGTTAATTTTGCATGAGTACGTTCCGGTGTGCGGGTGTGCATTTTGCTACACAGCGCATTGGTGCACCTAATGAACATCGTGTCTTTTTTGTTAGAAAAGTTAAATCGATCTATCTAAAGGTGCTGAAGATTTACTCGGTTTCTCCAATTCTCTTCATGTATTATTAACAGGTTGCGTGGGGTTTACTGAATCAAGATTCGCTGATGCCTTGACTTGGTATCAAACAAATCCTGCTTCAGCAATTGAAATATTTATGTGAAACTCACAGAATTGATGACACATGGGTGTGATTCACTTGCTTATGCATTCGTTACGCATTGTGCGTCGACATGTATAAGCAAATGAATTGATTGAAGCATGTCTGTTTTCCAGATTGTAAAAGTGTGTGCCTGGGCATCCAGACCCGTGGTGATTATCGTACGCACGAACTTGGTCGAAGGTATGGGGTTTTTGACGTACTACATGATGACTCAGATTACTATAGTGAAGACAGTTGTTAAAGGTTGCTGTGCGTATGTACTTCGATTTAGTGTTTCGATCACGATTTGTTGTACATCATGAAAGTTGTTGCAGGAAGAAGGTTCTGATGGACAAAAACATTTCGCGGGTGTGTGCGAATGCAAATTAAGATTGATTGCTGAAAAGTGTTTCACTGATGAGGGGTTGTAGATGCATCCCAGCATCTTTAATGTTTACGCGGGCGCGGAGGTTTAACTGGGCTAGTCATGAAATCGATGTCAAGTTAGTAGAAAAGTACGAAGACTTTGAAAACGAATTTTCGGTTTCATGATTTCTTTTGTGCGGGTTATTTTTTTCCACGCGAAGATGTTAAAAATTTATTTGTTTGGGCCATTCAATGGCCTTTAACAGATAGCGATAATCGCTTATGATTTCGGTTTTGCACAATGTGGATTCACTGATGCGCTTTGTCGTTTAAGATGATATTTTAAGCTATTTACGGAAAATGCTGCTTAAAATGTTCAGGAGAGCAAACTGCTGATAGAGGCTCGAAAAAAAAGAAAGGAATTAAAGAATATTCGTGTGCATGCAACGTTTGATGTCATACATTGACAAGAGAGCTAGGTTTTAATTTTGAAAGCTTTTGAGATATTAGTTTCGTCCTGGGTGTTTTTTGATGCGTTTCATGTGGGATTATGCTTTTGCGCGTTGTGATCGTGTGGCATTGTATAGTGTAAGAAGTTGTGAGTGTATAGTTTTGTGTTTGATGTGATTGTGCTGCGGTATGAATTTATCTGGTAGTGGGTCCTTATTTTTAAGCCTAGGGTCCATTTTAGTTACTTTGGTTGTGTAGTTTTAGTGGTTTTAGTCGACACTCATGTCGCTTCCGTCCTGATCGTTGATCTTAGGTGAATTGTTCTAAGGTGAGGGTATCGTTTTGTTCTCTGGTTTCTTGCATTTCTGATGTGTTTATGTTAGCGTCTTCTTTTTGGTCCTTTTTCTTCTCTAGGGTTTCTAGGTATGCTAATGTTCTTTTTATTTCTGTAAGAGTGGGTACCTTTGATGGTCCTTGGTCATCTTCTGGGTTCTCTATTTCTACTTTGTTGTTCCAAGACATTTGCTTTTTGCATGTCATTTCGTGCAGATGGTACAGTTCACTTTCTATCATGCTTTTACATTTTTCATGGAACTTCATGTCTCCTGTTCCTATAGCTTGTCTTGGTAGTTTTCTTGGTTCAGCGTAGGTAGCTTTGTATGATGCTTCGCTTTGGGTCCTTGCTTTTTCAGCGTTCTCTTCTTTAAAGTATTGAACATAGCCATATGACAGGCGGCCTTTCTTATCTCTGACCGTTTCATAATACGTCATTGTTCCGTATTGAGCAAAGTGCCTGAAAAACATCTCGTCTTTCTCTCTGTCTGTTTGGTCCCATGGTAGTAAGCAGAATAGTCTGTTCTTTGACACAGTGTTTTTGGGTACGTTGTTCGATATTACGTGTACTTCTGATTTCAGATTAGCATGTTTATTGGCCGTGATTTCCACTAGATTATCTCTTGATCTTTCCCTGTGATTGTTCGGAGTGGTGTATGGGGTCACTCTTCTTGTGGTCCTTCTGAATTTGTCTTGCCTTACTAGACTTGCTCTCAAGTCATAAGCTTTCGTTATCTCTTTTTCGGTATTAAATACCAAGGTGATTTTTCTGCTCTCTGATTCGTAACGGTGTTTCTCTGCGTAAACGGCATTTGGCGTGCCTACTCTCTCAAATTCTTTGATGATGGTTGAAAGTGGTATTTCATTGTTGCAAAATAATGATATTCCAGTGCTGTGTCTACTCGCCATCTCTTCTTGCTCTAAAATCATACACATATTTCTGGGGTCAACTTTTGTTTTATTTGGGGTGTGGATTTTTATGTATAAGGTCCTTGAATGTTTAAATGTTTATGAAACTTCTGCTTCTTGTTTGGGTAACATGGAATTGGTTTCGGGTAGTTTATTTTTCTCCCCTTGGCTACTTTTTGAGGGATTTGGTATATGCGATGGGCTCATATTAAACTCAAAATTCTCATTTTCTAGGGTTATCGCATTGTTAGTACGGGGTAAATTTACTCTAAGTGGCGAATGATTGCGCTTTTTCTTTCTAAAGCATAATATCTTTCGCAAACACTTGGTTCTAATAACTATTATGAGGATTACGATAATTATGATTAATTGTGACGTTAAGCCACCGTACAATAACGTGTTAGTAGTGTGTTCTTTTCTTTTGTGTTCTCCGATTTCTTTTAACTGGGTCATAACGTCATGTAAGGGTCGTGCTTGACTACTTCTCATATTCGGTCCCATTATATTTACTGAGTGAAGGTCATTTGGTTCTAGATTATTCGCTTCCTGTTCCATCAAGGGGTACAGTTCGATGATTTTCAGGTCTATTTCGGGTTTATATAGATAGGTGAATTCTGCGTTTCTGGTTATTTCGCCAGTGATCACATCATTTCTGGTCCTTCCAATACAAGTTGGGGCTATGCGGATAATTCCTGCCTTTTCGATGGAGACTTTTTCTTCCATTTCATTGTTACAGCTAATGGTCAATAATTCTTTATGTGGTGTCGAGTATAGCCATGACTTGTCTTTTCTAGATAATTCCATTGTGTTTGCACGTTTGTTTGGTAACGTATGTCACACATTTTCATTGCTTGCTTTGTGGGATTTAGTAAAAGAGTTACTTCACAATCTTCAGACTCTGGTACATGTCGAAATGGTCCTAGTGTTGAGCATATGTGGGCGTACTGGGTTTCGATGCATTTTTGTCTTTCGTCTTCATTTAATTTTAGATATTTGGTGTGGTCGTTACTAATTGCGATGTAAGTGTGCGAAGGTTTTACAAATGCAAGACCTATTGTTTGATTTTTGTTTAATTGCAGTATTGCTACTGCGTGCATCTTATACAATTGGTATGGAGTCCTATCCACTAGTGGTAAATGCAATACTGCTAGCGTTCTTCCATTTTGATGCACTGCATCTACTTTTGATACCTTCGTTATCTCTTCACTCCTCATGTGTTCCGCTGGAACTGGGAAGTCTAGTTCTCCAGTCGCTCTTCTTACATCTGAGTTGATTTGTTGTAGGATTTTGTGTTGCAGGAGTTCTGGGTGAATTTTGCTTTCTTTGAGTTTGCGTAGCACGGATAGTATTTTCTCGTTACTTTTGATTATGTGTTCCAAAGTTGATTCCACGCGTTTCACGAAAATCATAATTCCTATCAGGTGTTTTAGTTCATCATTTTCCTTAAGTACATGGGTCACTGATTTCGTTAGTGCTCTTTCAAAACCTTCTAATACCTTTTGATGATTTCTGGTGACGTTGTATAATTCTTCGAATTGTGCTGATATTATATGTGAGTTCTTGTCTAACAGATGCACTATTTTTGTTTGATCTGCGAAGAGTGTGTCGATGTTCTTGTTAATATTGTCCACATCGTCGGTGGTCACTAGTCCAAAAAGACTTTTGCTTATGCTTCCTATAATTCCTAATTTATTTATTTAGACCATATACATATGTCTTATAAGAAGACATCCTATAGAGACAAACTTAGTTGTCTGTACATAGGGATGGTACATAAAAAAAACACTTAGAATCTAAACTTAAAAAAACTAAATAAGTAAGANAGCGTTTCTTGTTTCAATTGTAGAAGGTCAATGCCTAGAGCATGTCTACATTTTCGTTCTTCTATTATTGTGATGCAAGTGTTATACACAGATTTGTAAGTGTCTATTGGTCCATGAAACTCCATGAAGTTTTTGACATCAATGTAGATGTTTACCTTCCAATCTGCTCCCTTTATCTTCAAGGAATTCAATTTCTCGAAATAGATTCCGGGGTTATTATTTAAGGGTTCTTTTTGGTACACGTGTCCACATAGGGTCGATTTTAATGTAAAACGTATTATGATAATTATTACAATTCCCTTTGGAGCATTCATCCTGAAAAATTAATCATGTTAATCGGAAAATTCGGTAGGTTCTTTGTTATCGGATTCATCATCCACATGCTTTAATTTGTCTATGTGTTTTCGGATTCTCTTTCCATTCGGGTATTCTAGAATCACATTTTTCCTACCTATAAATTCAATTATTTTTAAGGGTTTCTTTCGGTAAGCGTCAAATTTAGACGTGCGAGGTTCATTGCTCAACCTTGCATATCCCCCCACTTTCCCTTTGAATTTCCTAATTTTCTTATCATACCTTTCTTTTGACCTAACTTTATTGGCTATTTGTGTTTCTCCTGCCAATAATTTCATTTCTTCTAGCCTTAATACTAGGTCACGCATGTAAACATTATAGGTTTGGAGTTTTTCAAATGAGGGTATTTTCAATGGAAAACGCGCGACTCGTCCGTAGACCAATTCGAATGGGGTGAAGTTGGTTGCTGCATGCACACTGGTATTATAGGTGAACGTGGCAAAGGGTGCTAAACGGTCCCAATCATCATATTTTTCTGAATAAATGCGGATGAATTCTATAAGGGGTGCATGGCTTCTTTCTAGAGAGCCATTAGTTTGGGGCCTATATCCGGATGTGGTGAGTTGATTAATTTTAAACAATTTAAACATGGATTTCACTATATTTGACAGGAAACTTGTTCCTCTATCAGATAATATTGCTCGAGGAGCTCCAAATTGACAAATTAGATGCTTCGCTAAAGCATCAGCTATGGTACTAGCGTTTAGATTTTTGATTGGTATTGCAATTAGGTATTTCGTGAGATTGCATTGCATGGTTAAAAGGTGGCAATTTCCACTAGGAGTCATCCTAAGTTTTCCCACAGTGTCAATTGACACTTTGTCAAAGGCTTCTATAGGGGTATCTGTGATTAGCATTGGTTCTCTCGTTTTGAATCTTTCTATTTTCTTCTCTTGGCAACTCGCACATCTTCGAATGTAGTTCTGGATGTCATTTCTCATTCCAGGCCAATAATATCTCTCACGAATCTTTTGGTATGTTTGATTTATGCCTTTGTGTCCACCTGTCAGACTATCATGTAGATTCGCCATTATTTGTTTTCTGTCTTTTTCTGCGGGTAACTCTACTTTTCCGTAGCAAATTATCACTTTGACGTTTGATCGATTGAAGTGCTTCGTCAATAATTCTGTTATGAGTCCTGGCTCTAATTCATCGGTTAAATCACCTTTTCTAGATATTCTCAAGCTTGTTATTTTCCTGTTTATTAAAATTTTCTTTAAATTGTCAAGTCCTTCGTTTAGCGATTCTTTGCTAATTTTACTAAAGTCTAGTCTTCTTTGCAATTTTGCTTGACTTTCCTCAATTAATCTCCTTACTCATTCTGCCAACACTTCGTCCATATGTTCAGCTCCATAATTTGGGTCTAATTCGTGCATTCTGAATCTCATTTCTTCTGTATGTCATCTCCTTCGGAAAAATGTGAGGGTAACTCTAGTTCCGGTTCGTCTTCTTCTTCAGGTGATATGAGGCTCTTTCATTCATATCTCTTTATGCTTTCTTCAAATTTTCTGCTAGCTTCTTCAACTTCCTTTTTGCTTAAGGTTGTGTTGATGGATGCTTCTTTTGCCGATTCATCGTCTGTGTTTGCTTCTGTATTTACCTCTGTGCCGGATACTTCCACTGGAGTCACGTTCACTTCGATGTTGCTTATTGTTCTATTTTGGCTATCTGTGGATGAGAACGTTTCGTCGTCACTCTTTTCTTCAGCTTCTGTGTCGCTTGATTCTGCATGTTCAATTCTCAGTCCACTATACCTGGGATCTGGTAAAGGAGGTCGCTCGCTTTCGCTGCCGGCTAACGCCGTGGATGATAGCCATGATCTTCTTGTTGGTGACAATTTCGACTTGTTCGTGGTATCGCCTTCTGTATCCGTAGACGCATCATTACTTTCCGACTCACTCGGGGTTACTACTTCTGCTGGAACTTTCTTTATTGGTCCTTTGGTCGTTCTTGTGGTTTTGACTGTTTTCGTTGATTTTGTTCCTTTCGTGGTTTTCGGAAGTGCTCCTTGCTTTATGTATTGGGCAATTGGGCTTTCTACTTTCGTTGCTTTTCCTCGAGTTCTATGCGCGATCACGCTGTGTTCTGGTTTAGGTGCGATTTTGTTAGTCTTTGAACCCATGGGTTTGCCTCTTCCTCTTCGTACTTGTGTTTTGTCGGATGCGGAGTGAGTTCTGGTTCGAAAGCTCATTCTGTCCAAAACTAAATTTTTAGTTTTGTCTGCAGTTTTCTTTTCCTTTTCTTCTATAATTAGCACTTTGATTATTGGTAAGTTCTTGTTGATCTCTTCTTCGGTCATTTCTGGAGGATTCCTTGATAAGGCATTAGCATTTTTATTTAACTTTCCTGGTTTGTATTTAAATGTGTACTCATATCCGGTGAATCTGAACATCCATCTTATGAGTCTTTGACATGGATCCTTTCTACTATGCATCCAGTTAAATGGTTCATGGTCACTCACCAGGGTAAATTTTCTGCACAATAAATATAGTCTGAATTGGTGCAAAGCATAGAGTACTGCGAGGCATTCTTTCTCCGTAGTTGAATAGTTTCTTTCAGCCTTGTTGAGCGCTCTAGACAGGTACTGCACTGGATGGTCGAAGCCGTCTTTCTCTTGACTCAATACAGCGCCAATGGCATAGTCAGAGGCATCTGTCGTTAGTGTGAATTCCTTATCAAAATCTGGGAATTGCAAAATTGGCTCCTTCATTAGGCATTCTTTCAATTGCTGATAGCTGTTTTCACACTCTTGTGTCCACTCGAACTTGACATTCTTTTTGAGTAAATCATGAACTGGTTTTGCGATTTTCGCAAAGTGTTTTATGTATTTTCTATAATACCCGAACATACCGAGCACTTCTCTTACGTTTTTAGCACTTTTCGGGGTAGCAAGTTTGGCAATTGCGATTACTTTCTCCGGATTGGGTTCTACTCCCCTGGCACTAATTTTGCGTCTCTGAGTCTCTCCATTAAATTTCTGATCCTCTGTTCATGTTCTTGGAGATCTTTGCTGTCTACTATGATGTCATC
Source organism: Pteromalus puparum (assembly GCA_012977825.3). Classification (NCBI taxonomy): domain Eukaryota; kingdom Metazoa; phylum Arthropoda; class Insecta; order Hymenoptera; family Pteromalidae; genus Pteromalus; species Pteromalus puparum. The sequence continues at coordinate 23,281,766 of CM053171.1, forward strand.
TAAATAAACAAGAATTTCGATATTTTGAAGTCCTCTAAGCACTTTTTCCATTAATCGTTGGAAAGTCGCCGTGGCGTTCTTTAATCCTTTCGGCATTCTGGTGTATTCATAATGTCCGTTAATGGTCGTGAAGGCTGTTTTATAGCAATCCTCTGGTGCCATGGGTATTTGTTGAAACCCGCTTGCAAGATCAAATATTGAGAAGTAAGTCGCTCCTCCCAATTGGTCCATTATATCTGCGATGTTTGGGAGAGGATAAGCATCTCGGATTGTTTTCTTATTAAGCTCTCGGAAGTCTATTACCATGCGCCATCTTGGATTCCCGTGACTGTCTGGTTTCTTTGGTACGATCGAAATAGGAGAGTTGCATGGTGAATTTGACTCTCTGATTATTCTATCCTTTAGTTTCTTCATGACGCTGTCTCGTACCACTTCCTTGTGTTTTGGTGGATGTCTATATTGCTTAGTGTTTATAGGTATATCATCCTCGAGATGTATTCGATGCTCTATCAGGTGTGTACACGGCAATTTGTCTCCTGGTAATAAAAATCGATCAATGTAATCTTCGATTATTCTATCCACAATATCTAATTCCTCTTCGTTTAGATGTTGTCTGCGAATGGCTGATTTGACTGCTTCTATTCTTTTCATTTGGTCCGCTATTATTTCTCCGTCGAAGTTACTATCGTGCTCTCCTAGAAAATCAGCTTCTGTTTGGAAAGGTATCAATTCCTTGGGGTCAACTTCTATGCTTACATCTTGTTCAGTGGTGTTTATCGACATCATTTTGCATGTGTTGCCATTATTTATCACTACACCTTCTCCTAGGAACATATTTTCGTTTCCTACGTCTATTCTAGGTATGTATCCTTCTTTTAAATCACTGTGAATCAAATTGATTTTCACCACTTGTTTGGTTCTTCTTGCTTTTATTGTGTACCTGACCCTTTCATCAGATTCATGATTTTCTCGGTCCATATTTTTAGGGATTCCACTTTCTTGTGATTGGTTCACTTTCAGCACTTCATCAACTTCATTCACTTTTCGAGTTTTATGATACTTGGACTTAGGTTTATGTTCTTCTTCATAACCTAAGAATGGTATCGGGTGCATTACGTCTCCGCTCACCATTAATGCATTCTTGTGGTACGATATGACTGCTTCCTCCCTTTTCAGGTAGTTTCGTCCTAACATCCCGTCATATTGTATTGGAAAATCGTCCGTTACAATTTGGAATGTCACCGGCGTTCCTCTAATTTCTAAATATACTGATCCAAGAGTCGACACTGTGTGTTCCGTTATTCCTCCCAATTCTCTGGTGTCCTCTGCACATATGGGCATGTCGTCATGTATAAGGCTGAGTTTTATTAGATTTACTGTAGCGCCATTATCAACCATAAATTTGACCCATGGTTTAGTGGTCCCCGTTGGTATTCTTATCTTCACTGCTGTGGCTTCGTCATTCTCCTAATTATAGTTTTCTTGAGATTGGCTTGACTTGGTTAATACCATCACTGGTGCTTTCTGTTGCTTGGTATTATATGGATAATTGTGTTTATATAGTAAGCGTATATTTTCCCTCTTACGTTAAATATTTCTAAATTCTTGATTCTTATATGACGCTAAAATATGATTTTATAAGGTACTTTTAATCATATATTGATTAGTTAAAATAATTAAAAATAGGTAATTAAAATTATAAGAGTTGAATGAGGTTATGATAAATCCTAATTTTATCTCATTCCAAAGTCACAACAGAGACACTTTCATTTGGATCTTTGTTGAGCTTAGATTCTAAAGGTTTTTCAAAGTTTCTATTGTCTGATTCGGTTTGGTGATGATTTTGGTCGCATCTACTCACTTTAATTATTTTCTCCCTAGTTTTTCTTATTCGCAGTTGAGCATGAATTTCGTGAATTTGTAAATCTAATTGTTTTATTTCTTCCACTAAGCTTTCTCGTTCAATTAACAATTTTTGCACCGATAATTTCTTCTCCTTTCTTTTGTTAGCGGGACATTTGAATTTTGAAAATTCCCTCTCAATATTCATTAATTTGATAAGTTTAATCGAAAATATTTGAAACTGATATATGACTTTCCAAAAAAAAAAAAAATACTACTAAGATTTGATGTGAAAGTGAAGTGACAGTAAAATACTTTGATCTCTATAATGTGATGAATTAGTAAAACAAAAAGGATTATTTAAATAATATGTTATTAGAAGAAAGATATTTTAACCAAGTTTGATTTATTCTAAATACTTTTGTAATTAATTAGTGAAACTAAAATCTATCTGTACCGTAAAGTGAAAGATAATTTATCATCCTATCATTGCTAATTACAATAGCTAAGAACAATGAATTTCGCTTATTCTACTTTGCTATTATTTGATTAAATAGAATGATATTATGTAAATTATTTATATCATGATAGTAATTATTTATAATTAATTAAATTTGCAATGCAAGACTGATTTTCCTCGTCAAGTCGCGCTCTCAAGGTGCATTGAGAGTCATCATTAAAAAAGAATTAAATTGAATAATTTTGAAATTCAAGTCTTAAGATTATCGAAAATAAATTCGTTGAATAATTTGTCGAGATGAGATTTGAATCCGATAGAAAATGAAATAAAAGTTTCACAAGTTTGCGTTGCCTAAATTAAAAGAAAATGCGGTGAGGTACCTTGACGTGCTTTGATTTCGACGCACAATGTAGTAGTAAATAGGCTGATCACTTGCCCCATTGTCACTAAAGTTGAGACTAAGTTCACTACCGTTATGCGTTGAAAATTTACGAAGTTAAACAGGGCCCGAAGTCTCCCCACTCATTCGCATCCGCGTCAGCACTCCCGTCAGCGTTCGCAAAGCTCCTGTTACTGGGTGTTTTGGTAATTTGATATTATTCGCGTCACTCTCTACATTTTCTTACATTATTTAGAATTTTCTTTTTTTTTATGCGCACATTAGTTAGACTTCATTACTAGATGATTCCTCGAGTTATATTTTATTTGTATGTTATTTATCCGAGGGTCCACTGCAACGATTCCGTTATTTATTCTCCATTTTTAATTGTCTATTAATCTCTATTTATTATGAGGGTGCCGAAACTGAAATGGATTTCGGAATTTGCTTGGTTTTGTTTAACTCCTCCGCGGCAAAATCGAGGATACTTTCAAACTTCTTACTTATATTCGTTTGAAAATTTGAATCTTGATCGTGTTCATCTTGTTTTATTTTGTTTAATACTTGTTCATCTTGCTTAATGACTCTACTGGCGTTGAGTTCGCGCACTTGTAGATCTATTTCTTTTATTCGTTCAACCAAGTATTTTCTTTCCATCAATAAATGATGCAAAAATGCCTTTTTCCCGCCCCTTTTCTTCTTCGTTGCCTTTAATATAATTGACTTCGAATCATTTTCATTTTTCATTTGTGATTACGTTTTGGATTCAGTGACCGCTGTTCAAGCAGGTCGAGAGGGAAAGTCGCTACTAAGCAGACTATAGGATTTAGAGGCTTGAGTAGTCGCTGTTACAGCAGACTGAAAAACCGAAGGAAAAGTCGCTACCAAGCAGACTGCAGGATGGGTGCATCTGCCAATAAAAAAAAATGATAACGTTGAAACTGAGCAATTCCAAATGTGACTCAAATGAATTAGTTCAAATTCAAAAACTAATTCACAATGATCTAAAATTTGAAGCAGCGTTCTATCCTGCTATAGCATGTAAATTTTCTCCTCACTGTTTGAACGAATAAGAGCACTAGATGTGTGCAATGGTTCTTACGTTAATCTTATGTAGTCGAATCAACTTCTATAATTCAATGGAGTTCAAAAATGCACCAGTTCAATTTATTGTGACTTACTCGAACAAAAAGTTCTTTACAAGTATACGTATTAAAACAAGATTCGGTTACTTGATCAAGTTCATATCTAAAAGAAAAATTTACTACGAAAAGATTATTAATGTCAATTCATTCGATTATGAAGCTTATTTATGGAGATTGTTAATTTGTAAATAATTCATAATCACATTCGTTGCTCATGCATTTAATTACTCGTTAAGAATCAAGTTTGTTATTCAAGTACCGCCATTCATTCTTCGATTATTTATTACATCACGATCAGATTGTTTTGCATATGTATGCTACAGTTTTCTATGGTCGCTCTCGATTAGTTCAGAACAATACACAAAATTTTCGATTTACTTTTATTTAATTAGATTTTCAATGGTTATCTCTTTTCACGGTTATTGTTTAATCTTTTATGGAATTTATTCGCTTCACGTCAGAATTTACAAAGTTAGCTTTCATCAGAATTATTTAGTTCTTTTTCAATGTATTTAACCATGCATGATTACGTTAGACACTCACACCATTTAGATACTTTTGATTACTCACTGATTCTTCACTGTTTTCCAATCAAAATAAATGCACCTAGTTGTTCAAAAAAATTTTAAACACGTTCAAAACTCGCGCGTTCAAATTGAATTTAAAATGGCGAATGCTTTTTCTTTTTCTCCATTGATGATGCGTAATTTAATCATTCACTGTTTTCTTCAACATTCGAAATTTCCAAATTTCAAACAACAATAATTTTAAAATGAAAATGAATTTAATTAACTTGACTGACAAATTTTATTTAATCATTGTTTTGTTTATATATTTTTGTATTTCATTGTTCATTTAATCGTTTGTTTACTGTTCATTCACTAAGCGTATTCTAAACCGTATACTAATCACTTTATGATTATTTCGAATTATGCACATTCACTGTGCTTTAATCAAATTATTTAAATCAATCATTTATCACTTGGCTTAACTCAGAAAATTATAATGTTTCGCTTGTCATTATTTATTTAATATTATTCTATGTCAACACGTCACTAATTACTGTATTCCGCTTTAAACTCCCAATCCACCTTTTGAAATTCGCGCGCTATGATCCCATCCCAAGATGGCCGCAGCAGCTCTCGCTTCGACTGATCCGCTCGGCTGCTGACGTCACGACGCGTATNTCGAATATTGATCGATCGACTCTCGCGCCTATGTTCATGCGACAGCGTGTCGCTGCTGCACTCGCCCCGATCAGCTGTTAGTGCAACTTGCCTTAAGTACCGCGGCGCCGTGTTGTCCCGCGAAGTGCCCGATATTTATTGCTACGGAGCAATAATCAATGGCGTATGGTGCCCGCGCATGCTTCTATAAGTGCCGTGTTGTTCTTCAGAGAAAACCTACGTCGACAAAAACCCACAGGAAACGAGACGCAAAACAACCTTCGAGTTCCTACGTGCGTGTCAGCTTGGATCAGCACAACAGTAAGATAAGTTTTCTTTGAATCTTTTGTAACTGAATTCAAAACAATCTTGGAGTTACTTGATACTCCTGCTGCCAGCAAATGACTCGCCACCCTATGTAATGTGAGTAATATTCTTTACAGTAAATTTTTCAATCTCACTCTTTGTTCTTTGTCTAATTATTTATTGCTTTTCAGATTCGAGGGCCCAGGGCTTCCCAATTTTCCCAAGGATTGTGCGCTTGGCGCACCTATTTTCCTCACAAACTATTGTAAGTCTCTTCCATTATTTAAAACAAAGTATATAATATTTGCTTACTGACATTTTTGGAACATTCTACCGTAAAAATTTTTGATTTTCATTCTTAAAACTAGTGCAAACATGTATTGAATGCTCGCGTCGACGACTTTTTCTCAACTTGCTTTGTTTGAAAATTGGAAATCATTGCAAATTCTGCATTCAAATTATTTTAGAGGGATAGAATACACGAAATTTTGTGCGCCTTTCAACAACTTTTTCTCTCTACTTAAATTTTCATGTGAGTGCTTGGAGGTTATATGCACTTATACATACTACCCAGCTTGGTTTCATACTCCTAGTCTTTCTCGCTCTTTCAACAATAATCATGGTGTTTTACAATGTTAAATCAATTGAACTAATTATCATCTCACTTGCAAGCAATCGTACTCCTAACATTATGTCTCAATTTCCCTTTGCATCTTGTAAAATCATGAAACAGTGCCCGAGCACTGGAGGAGTTTCCGCTATTTTTGAACTTTGATTGCATTTTCAAACTGCATTTTATTTCTAAATTGTCTTATTCACTTTGTGTACATAATAGAATTTTTAGTTTATTGCTAGTGATGATTTTAGATTGAAATTACGCGTTTTTATGTCTTCTCAAACTAATTTCATTGCAACAACCATAAACTTTTGGATTACACTTTGTCAAAATTTTACACACGTTTACACTTCTTTACTGAAAGCTATTGATCATTATTTTTAAACGTTATTTTGATTTTAAAATTTTAATCCACACTATTGAATGTTAANCAATCCACACCATTGAATGTTAAAACTAACTGCGGTAATTGTCCCTCTCCGACTTTTCTCACTCTTTAGGCAATTATTGATATTGTAATTATTTGCTATTCGCGTTTCTTCCTGCTCACACGTATGACTCTATGTAAAAAAAATTTTAAAATTAACACAATTTCTATTCAATCCCATGTACTTATCTATTAAAACATAGATTATGGTTACTCGGATGTGAAACTTTGTCACTTATTCAAACTTTGACAGCTAATTTTGATTTAACCTCAAAAATCATATTTCTTGTTTTCTCTCATGTTCATGATTTTAATCAATAGTTTGTTCATGCTTTTATATTGAGTGTCTGCTACGGCTTTAGGCTCTCACACATTCAATCTTTTTATCTTACTTGAAAGTGCGTTTCTCCAATTTAACATTAACATTGTGCAATAATGTGACTCTATTTATAACAATTAGAATAATTTTGATTATTTTAGACCTCATTTATTTCAAAATTTGCCCTTTTTATAATTTAACATGTAACATGCGTACTAATCATGCTTCGTTTTTGACACTTGATTTTAATTTTGCATTTGATTTATTTGACAATGATTTTAATTCACTTTATTATTTTCAGAAAACTAAACTTTTCATGGTTAAGCTGATGCGAGTCCAGGAAGCCAGATTCTCTCCTATGAGAAACCAGAGTCCAGCACTCTACAGCGGCCTCGTCTAGGCACTGGTTTAACTCCTGGAAACTATTCGCCAGTGCACTGGAGTGCTTACCTGTTGACCAATTTTTTAAAGCAAATTTTACTTAAAAAGAAAAATTGAGGATGATTTATAAAGGAAGTCCTACCGGGCCCACCCCTAAGTGTATGTGTCAGTGATCAGTGCGTTGAAGTGTTTGCGTATAAAGTGCGGTTATGACCAAGATAAAGTGTATAATTATGTGTTCAATATAAATGTAATTATGCGACTTGAAATTTTTGTGTGGTTTCAAAAATTGTAATAACCATGAAACTTCAAAATGCCAATTTGTATCTTTGAAATGTGTGTGTATTGATAAAAAAAAATATTGACTTTGCAGAAAGAGGTGATGGATTTTTCAATGTGTATTTGAGGGTAACAATTTAAATATTTCGTGTACGCATGACCTTACATGTTTGTTGTCGGTTCAAGTTTGCAATTTTGCTTACTTAATATTATTTCCCATTTTAATGGATATTTTTTTTTTTTTTTTAATTTTCTTTCCCTTCGTCCTACAGAAATATATAATTTTTTTGATTTGATTTATTTTATCCGCGTGTTATCTTACAACCTTAAATCGATTAGAACGTGGCACAATTTGCCAATTCTTTCATGAGAATGCAACACAATTGAAACTTCACTGAACACTCTACGTTAATCAAAACGCGTTTTCTCTTTTTCTTTCAATCTCGATGCACAGTTGAATTTGAATCTGCTGAATCGCGTTTATTCAACACAAAAATTCAAGAAAATCACTCAACCGTCTCTGCGCATGCTACTCGGTGTATATTTGTAGAGACCACGCGGCGTGTTTATGTGCTTGCGCGCGTGTCTATCCTTTGTTCCGCACTGATGACTTTTACGCGCGCGTTTCTCCGTGTTGATTCGATGCACGTTTCAAAAACTCAGTTTTGTTTAATCTCCGTTATTTTTTTGATTGCACTATTTCCGTGTTCACGATAATTTTTAGAATCGTAATATTTTTCGCGGCACTGATTTTAATTTATTCAAAACGCGTGAGACGATATCCCGGACGAACCCCCAATTTTGTTAAGTGGTGTTCTTAACATGAATATGCAAATGATTTTTATTGGGATTCGTCTCAAACACCTCTACAGGTGTTGTTACCGGGCTGGTTCAGGCCGTTGGGGTAACCCACGTTTTGAACTTTTCACGACAATTATTTTGAGAAATTTGAATATGTTAATTTAAAGTCTTACTCTTTTGTCGTTGAGCTGGTCCACAGAGACAATCCCGAGAAATGGTCCAACGGAATTGATTATTTGTTGATGTATAACGAGAGAAAGGAATATTATTCAAGAAATTCACCACTGGTAGACAAGTTCAGTTGCAAGGTTTAATTTATTCAAAAACACTCTATTTCAGGAAATTGTTACAAAATGATTCGACACAATCGATTGAAAACCACTTATCAAAAAATTTATGAAAAGTGAAGACCGACTTAAACTTTTACAAAACAATGATTACTAATTAAAACACTTAAAAAAAAAAAACTAAGACAATTTGTAGAGAACCGGTCTCGTAGGCAACTGTACGGAGAGTGACGCGCTCGGTGAAGCCAAGCCACGCCGATCTTGAAGAGAGGGAGAGGGAGAGGGAGAGAGGAAGCTTTGTACTTCCTCCCACACACAGTCCCGTTGTTTACCCCTACAGCGGCGTTGCAGTTTTCTCGGCTTGGCTCATTACCGAGGCCTTATGGGCCTGGCAACGCCGCAAGCTTCGAGAACTGCCGCGCTAGCGGAGGGGTGGAATTGTTATGAATTCCTACTCAGTGAGTTAAGTGTCGAAGCTTCTAGAGTTTTATCTGCGATTTGATTTTGAATTAAATTTTATTATTCTCTAGGAGCTTCGTCACTTAACACTTTCATTAAATATTTTTCGATTCCGCATAGCTTTAGAATTATGTTTATATTGTCAAAAGCAGCTTTCATTTTTTTAAAAAATAATTTAAAAGTCAAGAGGTCGCCATTTTAAAAATTAAGTTCTTAGGAATTTTATTTTCTTATGGAGATATGATTTCCTAAAATTTAGATCAGTGTATATAAGAAAGTGGCCACCCCAACTACTTGTGAATTAAAAAAAGAGTTTAAATATATCAAAAACATAATAATTATGACTTGATTGTTTATGTCCTAGAGCCATACAAATAATATTTATACAAAATATTTTTTAATAATATAATTTTATTTAATGCTACGCATAACAAGCATGTGCAGATTTTCATTGCTAAATGCACAGTTTGTACACTTAACGGTTTCACTTGTACACTCACTTGTATTATGACTTTCAGCACATTTCAAGCATACGGTTTCATTGCGGCACTTCTTTTCACTGTGTTCAAACCTGCCACACTTATTGCATGGTCCAATGTTTATCAAATCGTAGACTTTACAATTTTGATAGCCTACATACACTCTATTTCTATTGTCTCTTACATATTTATATACTTCAGCAGGCACTTCCATCAACACAGTGCACTGTTTACTGAATTTACTGGTGTACATGTGCAGCACTTTACCTTTCCTTGTGAAGTCATTGAAATTTCTGGTGTTGATATCTTCTTCTATTTCTTCCAAATCCATATTAGTGTGGTTGTCTATACCTATAATTTTTATCTTCGGATTATGAAGTTCATGCTTTTTTACATTGCACAGACCTTTCAATTTTTCTTTAAGTACACTTTCAGTTAGTGCGACACTATCTTCACTCGTACAACTAATAATAACTTCATCTTTCTTATTTATAAATATGTTCTTTGTTTGTATACACTTTTGTGCCTGTAACAATCTATTACCGATTTACCTATTTCTTAATATCAACTTCACTATTTTCACTTCTGGACTGTGATTTTCGGTACTTTTTATTCACGGTTTTGTTGTTGTTGTCTTACTGCATCTCTGTACGTGAATGTCTTGTGAGTAGCCTGATTGAGTTTCTTTGTAGTTTTTTTTAGTAGTGATTTTTCTCCGTAAGTTCAGCACCAAGTTCTTAGTAAGTTAATCCTCTGTTCCACCAAACTCCATCTCAGTGTCACTTATACTTTATTCTAAAACTGTTAATAGTCGACAGTTTAGATTCCAATCTCAGCCAGTATTTCTCTTCTTATTTCTTCCAGTGGTTCTTAGATTTTATCTGTGGTGCATTAAGTACTCTTTCTGTTTCATCAGGCTTTTCTCCTCATTTTAGAGGTTATGTTTCTTCTCTGTGTGCCGTGTCAGATTATAGTGTTTTCCCCAGTTGTTTATAATTGTCCATATCCTCATATGAGACAGTTACGTGGAAGCCTCATCACAGATGGATGCACACCACTGTTTCCACTTTTTGTTCCGTATGACAAGCAAAAATGCGGGACGCTTATCAGGAGGCTTGCGTCCTGGCGCCATTTGGAAAAAACTATATAAAAGGTAATTTTCGATAAACATATATAACTCAAAAAAATAAATAGTTAAATGTTTTGAAAACATTCATGACAATAAAAAACAACAATATCTACTAGTTGTAAAAAATTTTAAGCAAATTTGGCCTTTCTGAGATAAAAATCAAAAACTAAAAAAAATGGGATTTTATGTCCTACGATTACGGGAGTAAAAAGGTTAATAAGTTAAAATTTTAGAAAAATTGTCTTTTGATCACTTCGCTAGGTTCTTTTTGTAGCTTATGAAACTTTTAGTTTAAAGATATTAAGATTCAAATTCTTCAATCTCTCACCCTGTATACTCTGTGTGACTGAACATTATTATTTTTGTTAAACCATATAATTTGATAATTAAAGCATAGTATATTTTGAGAGTTTTCTTGTATAATAATGTCCGTGAAATGGTTTTGTCTGTGTGTGTGTTGTGTGTGTGCGTGCGCGCGTGCGTGCATGCGTGCGTGCATGCGGCGTACGTATACTGTTATAATTCTGGAACTACTTGATCTATGATCGTAATACAGATTGGACGTGGTATATATGTTTCTGATTCTGAATTCGAGTAAACTATCCTTTTAGTATCGAATGGTAGCGAATATTTAAATCAAAGAATGAGTTGATTGTCCCATGTAATTATCTTTCACTAGCAGAATAGGAGGAAGCTAAGTGCCAATGACTTGGCAGCGGTTTTTTTATAGCGATTTTTTAGTTTTGAGATATTAGTTTTCTCCGATAAAGTTATTGAAAAAGTTAATAAAAGTAAATTGCTTAATATGCACATGAAAGAGAATAAAATTACCTATCTTTTTACCGCGGAGAATTTATATTATCTTTCGTCGTTCTTTTATTATACACCATAAAGTGAAATTTTTTTAAATCGTTATAACTCAAAAACTAAATAGTGAATCATTCTAAAAAAATACATGATTATTGAAGGTAATTAGAACTATGTACCACTTTAATTTTAAGTCAGTTCATCGAAGAAAAACATCATAAACTGAAAAAAGTCGTTTTTCTATGGGAGACCATAACTGGAGTAAAATGGCATTAATCAAGTTCAAATTTTGAATTTAGTTAGTATTATATAGCATCTTGATCCCTATGTTTGGGTTGTTTACGAAACCAATTAGTTTCGAAGATATGAAGCTTCAAAATTTTTTTCTCATCCTGTATACTATGAATCGTTATTTTTACGTGACGCAATGTTGAAACTGTTACATTTCCTTACAAAAAAAAAACGCGCCGAGATATCTACCGCTTGGTGGTGAGGAAACGATATCATTTAGATGTAATGAATACAAAGATTACGTTAAATAAAATATTTTAAAGTGTTAGTAAATAAGATGTTAGATAAAAAAGGGAGGGTGATGTCTCTTGGAGATCAGTTTAACAAGTACCTATGCAAGATATACGAAAGAAAGGTAGGGAGAGAGAGCGAGAGAGAGCGAGAGAGAGAGAGAGAGAGAGAGAGAGAGAGATAATTATATATATGTAATTGATTCAAAAGAATTGTATCCATAAAAAAAAAAAAAAAAAAAATGATATAATTATATATGAAGTAAAAACAATTCTGATATTAAGCAATACATAATGTTGAAGGAAGCTACGTGCCAAAGAATTGGCAGCGGTTTTGATAAGTAGTCAGGACGTAACACCTTAAAGAACTCCCACTCTGTCTGTTTTCCGGAGAATTTAGGAATGTGAAGTTTCGGCATGCTATTTAACTCAGACGCTCGAAATTCGCGTTCGATCGCAGCAGCCTGCGCGTCAGCCGCTGTGTTGTTACGTTCTGGATTCACGGGTCGATCTACAGCCTCATGCTCAGCTAAACATGCCATCAAGTCTGCCTGTGCGCTTATGTAGGCACACTCCGTGGCAATGAATTCATCGTTCTTGAAATATTCCTGATCCATAAACTTCTCCCTTTTACCCTGCAACTCCATATCTCGATCGAGGAAGTCGCTCCAATACGTGTCCAGCAACCTCAATCGCGCTTGAAGAGTGTGCGCGTTCAGCGTACCCGCCTTTTTTGTATTAATAATAAAGTTGGCGATATATTTGGCCCGACGACTTTGCCCAGACAACGTTTCCAAATATGTGGCCGATGCCATAATACACAAAGCTGCCAACAGGCCGACGAATAAAGTTAAAGTAAAGAAGCAGGAAGGAGAAAAACATTTTTCAGCGTATAACGCGAAACCTCGACTACAATACCACACCACTTAGAGAGAGAACGAGCGGTGACTCCGAAGAAACGCGCCAAAAGCGCGCGAAAAACCGACGCTGAACGCCGCAGGTATGAGTAGTAGAGAGAGAGAGCAAGCCAATATGGCCCCCTACTTGCGCGCGCGAGCCGATGCGCGCCAAGGTACCGCTACGCTATCAGCGAGCGAGGGAAAATGTCGTAGGCCGTTGCGCAACGGCGCGCGGCCGTGCGAAATACACGTACGAAGAAGATAGAGATACAACTGTACGAAGCGCTGCCGCGTAGAGCTAATGCTTCGCTATACGCGCGAAGCTGTTGCCGAGTGGCCGAGAAGAGCGGGGGGAGAGAGACACGGCTCCCACCTCGCGCCGTGCGAAACACCTCGAACGCTACTGCGCTCCAAGAGAAAATCGAGAAGCCGATAACGGCTTCTGAACTTTTGAAATTCTGAAAAATGTTTACGACTTTACTGAAGCAGGTACGTATATATGGATATGCCTGCACTCACGTAAGCGACAATTTGTCAACAGAGAACAAGCCACAACAAAAGCTGGGCGAAGAGAGAACGACAATATAAACAATTTAACAACTCCTCTTTGTCCGTTGCTTACGACAAGAACTGCTGGCCCAGGAGATTCTCCAAACGCTGCCCAGACTGCTGGCGAAGGCTGAGTCCCCTGGAGTCCGATGACGACAAGCTGGTCCCGGTGTTGCCTCTTTACAGCAAAAGGCGTCCCTCCGCCGTACTCGGCTTGCCACTGGAATGCGACGACGATGAAACTTGGTTTCTTCTGATGACCTCTGACTAAATCTTCAATCCTCTAATCCTCTAACTTCTAGACTTCTAAATATCCTCTAAAAATGCGTGTATTCTAATACTTCTAACGAAAGTTGACCGTTACGACAATTACAAGGTCTTTTTAAGTGTGGTATAAATTACCGACTAAGACTAGCAGATTTTATACCACACTTGTAGCTTTGGGATTTTATGTTTAAAGAATCAATAAAATTAAAATACCATACGGCATCACTGGTGGTGTGCAAAGAAGCACGAGAGAGCAGACATCGAATTTAAGGGGACGGATACACCTTTAAATATTAAAAAATAAAAAAATTGAATTTTGTCTTTATAATTATGTTAAATTGTTTATAAAATTATTTATACAATGCTATAAACACAGAAACATTGTGAAAAACTAAAAACAATATCTGTATATGTCATATACTAGGTACAACAAAGCTTCGAAGTCCAGAAATCATGATTTTTATTTTTACAGCTACCGCATACTTACTTAGGATTATGGTTTTGAACGGCACTTTCACTTTGACAAATATACTTAAAATATATATATTTAGGTTATCAATGTAGGAATTTAAAAAAGAATTTGTAATAAAAAATTTTGTTTAAAATTAAAAAAAATGACAAATATTGTGCATTAATTATAGACAACATTTTTCTATCGAATTCTTTTTCAAATTCCCACATTGATAACCTAAATATATGTATTTCAAGTATATTTGTCAAAGTAAAAGTGCCGTTCGAAGCCATAATCCTAAGTAAGTCTGCGTTAGCTGTAAAAATGAAAATCATGATGGCTTGGCTTGTTGTACATATACATTCATTATTTCGTTTTTTTACAATGTTTCTAAGTTTATAGCATTGTTTAAGCAATTTTTTAATCAATTTAATATAATTATAAATAAAAACTTTTTAATAATTTTTTTTAATAATTTTTTTTAATTATTTTTTTATTTTTTGACATTTTAAGGTGTATCCGTCCCCTTAAGCAGCGTTTAGCGCGGTTTGTACTTGGATGGGTGACCGTCCGGGTGATCCCGCCCCAACAGTGATGGCGTTAGATGGGGAATGAAAACCTAAGGCTCCTCGTGGAAGTAAGGAGTACTTAAGTTTGACTTCGCCATTGGCTGACTCATGGCGTGGATTTTCTTGCATAGCAAGTTTTCCCTACGTCACAGAGCACATCTCTGGGTGAATGCGGGAGCAGTGGGTTCACATACTGCAGAAGCGAATTTGACTAATTCAAATAGTTCGATGCTTTTTAGGAATGAGGGGGTTGGGACCAAAGCATCCCCCACAGAGGTGGTAGGGATGTTCCCGCAAAAACCCGGAAACGGGTGTACGGATGGAAGAATGATAATTACAAAAAAGAAAAAAATTACAATATTTCAATACATAATAACGGTATAAAATTATAATAAATTTTCCATACTACAAATAATATTAGTTTGAACCATAAAACGTGCTAGATTTCGAGCCAAAAATTAAAATTGGTCACTCTTCAGCACAAATAATAAAATGTACTACTTCTAGGGAGCGACAATACAATCTGTATATTTTTTTTAAGTTTCATACAATAAAGTTTCTACTTTAATTAGAAGCATAACATTTATTATATTATTTACAGATAAGGTCACTAAATACTATTATTGAAATTGAAAAATGAATATTTCGGGACTATTTTTGGTAATACACTTTATGAATTGCCATGCCCTGCCAGATATAATCAGGATTGGTAAGTTTGTTTATTTTATAGTTGCAACCAGCATAAAATATAAATAAATTATCTCTAGTATATACTTTTTTGTAACACCTCTATTGAAAATTTATTGCAAGATCTGAGATAAGATCTTACCTAAGATCTGAGATAAGATCTTACCTAAGATCTGAGATAAGATGTTACCTAAGATCTGAGATAAGATCTTACCTAAGATCTGAGATAAGATCTTACCTAAGATCTGAGATAAGATCTTACATAAGATCTTATATAGATCGTTATATAAGAACGTATGTTTCACTTAAAAAACTCGTTTGATGATAATTTACACAAGATTTTACATTAAATCTTACAGAAGATCTTAAGTAAATTATTAATAAAGACGTTTTTCTTTATGTATTACATAAGATCTTATATAAATTCTCATATAAGATTTTGTGTTACACTTAAAGTAAAACGTTTTCATTGATTATTTATGTAAGATCTTGAGTAAATTATCAACAAAAAAATTTTTTAAATTTAAACATTAATACTTATATAAGGAATTATATAAGATCTTATGTAAGAACTTGTAAAAGATCTTACATAATATCTTATGTAAGATCTTGTACACGATCTTGCGAAAGATCTTGAATTAATGTTTTATAAAGATGATTTTTCTTATCATAGTCGTAAGATCTTGTAGGTGATCTTATGTAAGATCTTACTAAGTTCGTGGTTGAAAATCGATGATAAGATCTTGTATAAGATCTTGGACAAGATCTTGTACCACATCTTATGTCAGATCTTATCTCAGATCTTACAATGCATTTTCAATAGGGACATGTACGAGTTTTGCGTTTTTGCTTTCTCTAAGAGAAAGCTTTGTGATGGTGAAAATTTCGATATCAAAAATTTTGATAGATTTCGATGTTTTCGAGGTTTCTGAGTCAGGAAAAATAGTTTTTGAAAAAACTTGTCTGCTGTATGTATGCACGTATGAGGTATGTGTGCAAAAATGGTAACTATGATAACTCATCCTCCTTCGCTGAAGCATTACAGGCTCATCAAGTATGATCTAAAAAAAAAACTGATTACATTTTGGAGCCGATTTATAAAGACTTGTTTAATTTTGCTTCCTCCTCAAGAGGAAGCTTTGTAATAGTAAAATTTTCAGTTTTGCTAATACTTCGTGGAAACGCATTTGGAGGTGTTTGGAGTACGAATCATACGTTTTTAGAAAATGTCCGTGCGGATGGCTGTGTGTGTGTGTGTGTGTGTGTGTAGGTACGTATACCGCCATAATTTTTGAACCATGCGACGGATCGTAATAAAATTTGACATGCATATATTTTTTCTAATTCTGAATTTAGGTCATTTTTTATTTTATGATTCTGACCATTTTATGGCCATATTATAGCCATTTATCTATTTTTGAAAAAATATTTTTGCTTTTTTATAATGATATGATTTATACAATATATTCAACAATAGTGTATCTAAAAGAACATAAATTTGTCTACTTTTTCCCGCAAGATTTTCTAGATTGACTGATCTGTTCATTTTTTATGATATAAAAGGTAATTTTTCGATAAACATATATAACTCAAAAAATAAATAGTTAAATGTTTTGAAAAAATTCATGACAATAAAAAACAACGATATCTACTAGTTGTAAAAATTTTAAGCAATTTTGGCGACTAGTTTTTGAGATAAAAATCAAAAACTAAAAAAAATGGTTTTTTTATGTCGTACGATTACGGGAGTAAAAAGGTTTAAATTGAGTTGAAATTTTAGGAAAAGATTGATCTTTTGATCACTTCGGCTAGGTTCTTTTTGTAGCTTATGAAACCTTTTAGTTTAAAAGATATTAAGATTCAAATTCTTCAACTCTCACCCTGTATACTCTGTGTGACTGAACATTATTATTTTTGTTAAAGCATATGATTTGATAATTAAAGCTTAGTATATTTTGAGAGTTTTCATGGTTTTCAAGGAGTTCACGGAGCTCTATCCTTTTGATATCCATCTTAACCCCCAGTCCCCTGATACCCCTCCCCCACAAGTGTCTTCCTAAGCTATCCTTTTAGTATCGAATAGTAGCGAATATTTAAATCAAAGAATGAGTTGATTGTCCCATGTAATTATCTTCCACTAGAAGAATAGGAGGAAGCTAAGTGCCAATGACTTGGCAGCGGTTTTTTTTTTTACTAAAACATTTACAAAAATTTTAGATGTATTCTAGATGTATTCTAAAATTCAAAAGCATGGCAGTCGAGAACAGTGCTATTATGAGTATGTGTTAAGTTTTTAATATTTTTATTCAGAAGCTAAGAATCATTTTATTAAAGAAACACGATCCTTTTAATCATTACATATCTTGGAGAAAGCATACTGTTAATGAAGTTGGCAGCGGTTTTTAGAGCTTGAAAGCTAACTAAGAGGGAGTTTTCTGACCGGTCTACAGAAGCAAGCAAAAAAGATCATTTTGCCCAGTAATCTAAAGTAGAAATTTTGCCTCGCTGGGAAAAAAAATAGTATACGCACTATAGCCAAGGTATTGGTAAACTTTGGCTATAGTGACATATAGCATGACATCCTTGGCTTCGCCTCGGATATCCAATTACACGTGCTATGGACTTACCAATCCTTTTCTGCCTTTGTGCGTAATCTACTATTTTTCGTGAAATACGTGTAATGTCCCACGTTTATACACATGAAATAAGTATATGTATAACGCCTGTGCGATGGCATTCATGCACACGCACAGATGACGTCTACCGAAACCGACTGCGACATTACGAAACCGATCGCCGAAAATCGGAGCAGTGATTTACCTGCGAGTCAGCACTGCTCGCGCGCGGTTCATTACAACACCTGTATGCGTGTATCCTCGTAGTGGCAGATGCTGATTGGTCGCGTAGTGCCTTCCCAATAAAATCATGTCAATTGCGTGTATCGACACCGAGGCTTTATAAGCTCCGGGATCGATCCACGCAGGGCCTTTCACGTATACTCTTCCTACCGACAACTGGACCTGGTGATTGAATACGAGTGCTGTATTCCTGCTCGCATCGCTTATTGAGTGCCTAGAACCCACTCAAACTTTGTGGGTAGAATATAGTATAACTCTTCGTTGCTAGACGTGAGTTGAACGTAGTACAGTAATAGCGAAGGACCGCCGAGCGGCATCTCCGGCGAAAGCAAGTGAAGTAACCTTCATCTGTGCAGTAGGCCAACCTTACTCTTTATTGCCACGAGTAATCGTGTAGATTAAGAACAAATAGCACCTGCCACGAACGAGTGATTAGAGCCATTTCTAGTGCGCAGAGCAACAATAATTGTAAGTCCACNAAAATAGTAATAAATCTACCTAAGTTACAAACGATTAAACTATCAAGCATCCTGTATTAAATTGTGTAACATCAGCTGAGTTCTGGGTTGTCTCCAATAAAGAAACTATAACAATTAATCAGATTCTATAATAATAATAATTATTATTATAAGAGTATCCTTAAAACAACCTAAACACCTAAGAATAAAGGAACAAAGTAAGCTTGCCAGCATCATCAAGACCGAAGGTAAAAGCGAGCAATTTACTTGCGGACATTCCATCGTCCGAGTATCTGCAGCGTGATATACTACTGTCCGCGATTCACTTCACCGCGACTGTGGACACACCAACAGCGTCCGCCTGAAAGAACCGGTCCGCGTAAGCATAGAGAGCGGACAGACTACTGTCCGTACACGAGCGTCCGCGTAGCAGTCCCACCGCCGCGATAGTCACGTGCCACTTGTCCACGTAGATTGTAGATTCAAACACCTCTAGTAACAATAAGGCTCACGAGCCTATGCTAGTTTCCGCGAATAAAATAATTATTTGAACGACTCGCGCAGCCCGTATTCATACCAAATACGGTCTTTACACACGCATGATTTACGTGTTTGTATCTATTTAGCGGGCGTGAGCACCTAGTGCTTTTTACTGTTGGGTAAAAAAAGTTGGCAACAAGCAAAAAATCGAAAACGGCAAGAATGAGTTAGTAGCGGTAAAATATAGTATCTTCCGTGTCATCTTATGTGTAAATTTTCTACATACTTTTTGCTGTAACGAGCATTTAAGTCTTGTGCCCTCGCATTTCGGGCGATATAAATAGACCTAGCAGACGACATCAGCGGTTAGCGCCGACAGGTTAGCTCTGCGGGCAAGAGAGCGTACATGGGCAGACTCGATATTGCCACTATCAAAACAACACCCATACGTGCCAAACCGTCGACAATCCAGGAATCCGCGATCTGCACCCGGCGCACAAGGGGACAACTGAGTGACCTGATCAACTGGAGGGACGCCTCCAGACCCGGACACCCGCCTCTACTCCTGAACCTGCCAAGGACACGGTCGTGAGGCCGAGAGTCAAGCGTTTGACGATTGCGAGCGAGTAAGTACTTAGCATCCAATACCCAGACGAAGCCGTCGAAGCGAGACTTGTTGCCATCGAGTCTTCGGCCCAGCATCGCCTGTGAAACCATGCGTGTTCCTCTCGCAACCACACGTGCGAGCTTTATGTAACATTATTTGTAATCCAAGTGTCTATAAAATAGGTTACCCTTTTTATCTCTCCGAAAGTGTTATTATTGTGTTACCCTTTTCATCTCTCCGAAAGTGTTATTATTGTCTTTCTACTCGATAGTCTCGCTCGTTGTTAGAACTCACAGACACGCAAAGAAAAGCGTAGTGCTCTATGCGCACTACGCATTTGTATCTGAGATATGGCGGGACCACGCACAGGCGATAGCGTTACACTCAGCGGCTAACGTCCACTCTTTATCGCTCAGCCATCACTAAGGGATAGCCATTCGCGGTGACGTGCAGCATCTTCGCGATCGCACGGCTCGTCCAGTATGCCTCGTTACAACTTGCTCATCCAGTATACCCCGTGACCCGTCGCACTGCATACTTTGTGTATACTTTCTGGAGAATTTTTTCACAGATATTTAGCAGTTTCTCTAGCAGCGCTTGTGCAAACTTTCCGTGCCTGCTGTATCAGACTCAAGTTTCACATACTAATAGTGTAAAATACAATAAACTTGAGAAAAGAGTGGCCAAATAGGTACTACCAGCTGGGTGATAGGACCGAAAATAAGTACTAACACCTCCAAAATTCTAATATTCAAATAATACTAAGGGGATTCCTTCCTGCTCGCTTCGCTCGCCAATTCCCACTTTCATTTTATATCCTATACTTGTAAATTGCATTAATTTCTATCTCTGACTTGATTTATTTATACTTATTTTTGGAACGAAGTTCCTTATTGCGCGTCACTCCCGTTTGGCGGATGAGGGCTAGGCCGAAAAAAGTGTAAGATATACTATAGCAAAATCGCCACGCTCAAAACGACACGTTTTTGCTATAGTACGAATTTTCTCTCAGTGCTCAAAAAGGGGATGCTCGGAGAGGGAATTGGCCGCCGTAGCTTATACGGATGAATGTAATTTACTATGCTTTTCTCTCTCCCTTCTCTCTTCCTTCTCTCTCTCTCTCTCTCTCTCTCTCTCTCTCTCTCTCTCTCTCTCTCTCTCTCTCTCTCTCTCTCTCTCTCTCTCTCTCTCTTTCTCTCTCTCTATCGTAAGTAGTGTGGACGCACCTCCGTAGTTGCTCTGTGAAACTCGCTATTTACCTAGTTTTTGCACTACGGTGCGAGCTTTGCCATATCAGGCGGTGTAGGACCTTGTTGGCTCTCGTTGGATATAACATTCAGGCATTGTCATCTTTGCTGTTTGAGCCTTGTCCTGCATTTAGCTTGACAAAAGTTTTGAGGTTACTTTCTCTCGCCATCACTGCTTGGCCTGTTCGCTCATCGCTGCCCCCTGACTGTCACCGACACCGTCCGTTACTGCAGAGACGACCAGCAAGCCCGCTCCACTCTACTCCAGCTCAGCGATCTACGTCCGTCCTGTGACTCATCGGCGACTCATCGGCGACTCTGCTGGGTGCGTGTATGTACCAAGTTTGTGTGTGCGTTCGCGCGTTGATGTGTTAATCTTTGTGAGTGAGAGCCCCAGCGCTAGCATCCTTGCTATTACCGCATTCTTTAATTTTGTTGCTATCACTGCTGTGCGCTGTGCGGACACAAGGAATTTTTGTGTAATTCGCGCTTATTTATTTTCTCGTCAACACGTGGCGTGATCGTGGCGTTCTTAAATGCATCAATACTTGCTTTGTTCCGGCGCGCGCTCGTAAATGTATCAACACCTGTTTGGCGCGAATTTCTGATGCGTTCTTAAACCCATCCGAACTTGCTCACGCTCACCAAGTCTTCTTGAAGTCACTTGTATTTGGTGGCGCGAAAATTCATAAGTAGCTTAAGCTCTTCTACAGTATTCCGATCCATTTATTGCGTTTTTAGTTTTTAGTTTTTAGATTAGTTTTGCGCTCTTATTTATTTATTAGCTCTAAGTTTCGATTATTCTATCATTGTGTATTAATGCCAGTGTGTAGGAAGTGCGGCCGTAACGCTGTCTCCAAAGTCATCTCGTGCCTTCGTGTGGGCTTGATTTCCATGAAGGGTGTTTAGCGCGTTTCGCGGGATTCAAGACGTGTAACAGATGTTGCCTTGAAACCTACAAGGCTCTAATCTCACCGCCTGATTTCTCTTCACTTGCAAGCCGCACTGAACGTGACTCTCGTTATGATGCTGGCCGTGAACTTGAGGCAGCATCTCTTCTTGATATCAGCGCTTTGAGTAGTGCTAGCCATAGTTCGGAGATAACTTTTAACGCTGATTTCCAACTATCAACGAATATTCGGGAAAATCGATCTGATAATTGTACTTTGCTTCCTCCTCCGCCTACTGCAACGATGTCGCGACATTCTAACTGGAATGTTGATGATAAGCTTGGCGAACTCTTCAACCTTATTACTGTTGGCAATGCGACCCTCACAAGTAAGCTCGATAGGCTAACCGCTAAGGTTGATAATCAGGAGAGTAGAGTTGCGGTGCTCGAACAGGATAATGCCAAACTTGCGAATGAAGTTGCGAGCCTAAAGGAGCGTTGTGACAAGGGCTGCAAATATGTAGAGATCAAAGTTTCAGGGATTCCGTCCTCATGCTAGGCCTCTCTAGCTGATATCACGAAACTGATCTTTGCTAAATTAAACGTTGCTGATGATCTCGCTGATGTTAGGAATGTTCGCGCAATTATTAGTCGCCCTCAGCTGAATAATGCTACTACTGGCTCTCAACCGCAGTCTCAGCGTACACCTCGCTCGCTTGTTTTTTGTATTCGCTTCAAGAGCGTCTGCGTGCGTGTTGATGTTTTGCGAGCGAAGCGGACATTTGGCACCCTGAAGTTCAGCGATATTGTGCAAGGTGGATGCGATTCTACGATCGAGATGCACGAAATGTTGTCACCTTTCCTACATAATCTGCGTCTTGCTACCAAAACTCGTGCATCCGCTTTAGGCTACAAACATGTCTGGGTTCGCGACGACAAAATTCTAGTCAGGAAAACTGATGGTTCAGAAATAATTACGATCATCACCAATTCTGACCTGGAACGTATGGTCTGACAATCACCATCGAGTGTCCCCAAGCAAGTCATCGCACCTATTCGTCGTCCAGATAAAATTCGTATTGCTCACCTCAACGCTAGCTCTGTCAAAGCTCATTTCAACGTATCGAAATAGAAATTCTTTTATCTGTCAATAGTATTGATGTTTTGATTATTACTGAAACCTGGCTTACTCCTTTCGTGCAGTCCTCACTTTTTTCGATTCCTGGTTATAACTTCATTCGTAACGACAGAGGTCTCATCTCCTCGAGGCATCGCAACCCTTCTACTGTCGAGGATACTACGTATGTTCTCAGTGGAGGCATCGGGTTTTACATACTCTAGGATCTACAGTACACTCTATTGGAATCCTCTGTTATCAGTGATATCAACGAAACTGAATATATGCTTGTCAGTGTCGACTGTGAGTCAAAAATTTTGCTTGGCGGTGTATATTGCAGACCGAAAGGGCATACTCTTAATCATTTCTTCAACTCCTTGCAGAACCATTCTCATCGGTTTGGTAATGTTATTGTGGCGGGTGATTTTAACTCAGACGTACTCTCTGATAATTATTATGGCAATCATCTCCGCTCCTTGATAAGCGAGAATAATCTTCATCTTGTTCCGTTTGGTGCTGCCCATCACACTGATAGCTCTGATACGGGGATTGATGTCATTCTCTCAGACTGCAGCGACAAGATTATCCATTACGAGAAATCTACTGCTCCGTACATTAATGGCCACGACTACCTCTTGATCGATTTTCTGTTTGATCTACCTATAAAGCAGGAATTGTCGATTATCTCGCGTGATTTTCGCAAGTTCTCACCAACTGCTTTTCTAAATAACCTTCTAACTGAACTCTCTTCATCGGTTTACTCTGACCCTTCGGCCTCTGTCAACGATAAGCTCGTTGGTTTTCAACAAGTGGCATGTAAGGCCCTGGACACTCACGCCACGTTTGCTACTCGAAAACCTGGGCGCAAATCCTCTCCTTGGTTTACACTGACCTTAAAACGTAAATGTAAAGCCCGTGATCGGCTATATAAGGCTGCAAAACGATCTGGGAATCGGACTACCAGTACCCGCTATAAGTCTGCCTGTAAAGAGGAGAAACGTGCTATCAGAAGTGCGCGCGAGGAGTACCTACTGCGTGGTTTCTCCGAGCGAACAAATGCTGGGGCTTTTTGTGCAAAAATGGCCTGGTTCCTGCCAAGAGTCAATCTCCCTTGTATCTTTTTGACAAGAATACCCTTGCCGAGTACTATTCTTCTGTTACTTGTGCCCATCCAGTTTGCTCGTCGGAATCACTACGTACTATTCTTGACGGCCAGCATATCAGCTCAAGTCCTAAAGCTGAATTTAGGTTTAGGCACCTAGAGTATGTTGAGGTTGCTCAGTATATGCAAGCTTGCCTCCCTAAAGCCAAAGGCCGCAGTTGTGATGAGCTATCACTCTCTTACTTTCAATCTGTCATACCTCAGATTACCCCGTTTTTCACGGGGGGTTTTCATCTTTTTAATCAATCGATCCTGAGAGGAGTCTATCTGGAAGCAGTCTGTTATCGTGCCGCTTACCAAATGTCCTAAACCAAGCTCTCCGAGCGGTACTCGCCCAGTCGCGAATATCCCGCACTTTGCTAAGGTATTTGACAAAATCATTACTGATCAAGTTATCGAGTACCTTGAAGATAACGATCTTATCTCGCCATTCCAATTTGGCTTTCGTAGCAATGGTAGTACATAAACAGCGCTGTTAAATGTAATGGAGGATATCAGACGTGGTTCTGATAAGGGCCTTTTAACCCTGCTTGTTTTATTTGATTTTAAGGGAGCCTTTGATTCCATTGATCATTCTACTTTGCTCACTAAGCTTAAATAGATTGGTTTCTCTGCTGATGTCGTGCTTTGGTTTCATTCATACTTGACTGGGCGCTCACAAGCAGTGGTTGGCCTTGATGGCTCCTTTTTTGTCCGGTGTTCCGCAGGGTTCCTCACCTGGCCCTGTGATTTTTCTTATTTACATTAATGAGATTGTCTCTGTGCTCCGACACTGCAAACAATCGTGTATGCTGTTTGCTGAAGACCTTCAAATTTATATGCAATGCTCGCCTAGTGACATTAACTCAGCCGTCGCATTCCTAAACGAAGACGCTAGCCACATTCTCAATTGGTCCCAAGAGAATGGTCTCTTCTTGAATGTTGGTAAAACGAAGGCTATGATCATTGGGTCGACTCAACTTCACATGCGCCTGGATGTACAGCAAATCGACCCTATTGTTGTGGGTGGGTCACTGATTCCCGTTGAAGATTCTGTCTGGAATCGCCATATATAACGTGGTTTCAGACCGGGATATCAGAAAACGATGGGGTCCGCATCCGTATATAAGCGATCAGTGACGCATCCACTGATCGATGAATAAGCGAGAGGAAAAGTATGTAGCAGCTATTTGCAGGCTTCTTGAAGGCTGTGCGAAGCCTGGCCCGTAGCGCCGTTTGCTGTACGTGCACGTCCTCGTGCACGTGAGCCCGCGGAGGCATCGTGAGTGATTTGGCTACGTAGCTAGTTCGCGAGATAAACTAAGAGTGAATCGCATGGGAATGGATAGAGTCAGGAGCAAATTGACACAAGCCGAGTAGTAGCAAAGTTTCTCTTTATGTAAAGACGCGAAATCAGTACAAAAGCAGCGTGGTGTAAGAGAGACGGAGCAGAGCGAATAATGCCGAGAGAGAGAGTATTGCGATCGGGCAGGTACTTACAGAAGTGCTTCGTGAAACTCGATAAATGCCTCGTGGCTTTGACCGGACCGGCGCAGAACTAGTGACCAGGGCCCGACGCTGGACAGCAGGACGGACGCCTCAAAGCCTCGTGTGTGGCCGGGTGCAGCAAGAAGTCGAGCGGCAAACAAATGGACACTCGGTGCTGAACAGCAGCAGGACGATTCCAACGACACACGAAGTATCTGGTCAAGGACGCAGCAGCAGTCCTCTGGAAGATGAACGCACGCACGCACGGATATCTCTAGCTTAAAGTACGCGTAGCCGCGGTAACAAAGCAGCAATATCGGCACGACTGTACAGCTCGGCGCTAAACTTCTAAGTGTCGCGGCGCGAAGCACGACCGCGTGGTCAGTGCAATCTCTCTCCCTCTCTCTCTCATTCTCACTGATAGCGCCACACGCACATACACGCGCGCGGCTCTCTCTCTGTGTGTTAAGGATGTCTGCTCCTCTCACTTACCTGCTGCTGAAAAGGATGTTATACAAGAATGTTTACAGATAGAACATGTTTATTATAATATGATGATATAATATAGGGGAGAGAGGGATGTAACGAGTGCACACAAGGCAACTCGTTATATTCCCCACCCCCAGATGGTGGTAGCACAGGGTACCAGCTCGATCAACTGTCTCTCTCGACTATAAGGAAATGAAAGATGAAAATTGGAATGTAGAAAAATGTTTAAATTCATTTAGTAGAACAATACTTAGATTTGCTCAATAGAAAAGGTAATAAATGATTAGAAATTATTAGCCTCTTCGTCTCTCTCTAATAATTACATACGAGGTAGTAACGCGTAGAAAAAAAAAACGAAAGTCAACTGCTCATGCATCTTGTCCTCTAAAATTATCGAAACAGGGTAATAGCGCTGTTTGATGGGGCGAGCACCGCCGACGTCGATGTCCTGATAAGTCCACCCAATGCAGCCTAGCTGTTCACCTGAGGGCTCTGGTAGCAGTTCTTCCATCTGATCGTCGATTTCCGTGCGCTGTTTCTCGGTAAGTGCTTCAATTCCGAGGGAGGCGAGCGATAAAAGCTCTTCAGCACGCATAGATGAGAGGACGGCCGATATCTCAACGTCTGTGCCTTCGAGCAGTAGCTTATTGCTACTGGATCAAGCATCGCCGAAACTGCGCGAGCGAAGCCTGCACCTCCAGGTGCGAATGCATCAATTCCGTAATATATAACGGGGTTTTAGACCGGGATATCAGAAAACGATGGGGTCCGCATCCGTATATAAGCGATCAGTGGCGCATCCACTGATCGATGAATAAGCGAGAGGAAAAGTATGTAGCAGCTAGTTGCAGGCTTCTTGAAGGCTGTGCGAAGCCTGGCCCGTAGCGCAGTTTGCTGTACGTGCAAGTCGTCGTGCACGTCAGCCCGCGGAGGCGTCGTGAGTAATTTGGCTACGTAGCTAGTTCGCGAGATAAACTAAGAGTGAATCGCATGGGAATGGATAGAGTCAGGAGCAAAGTGACACAATTTGACTTCGGAATGTAAATTGCTTCGAGAGCAATTACGTACGCATTCCAATTCTTTCGACGAGAAATTTGTTAATTTTGAAAATAAGATCGCGTCCTTGACCTCCGAATGTCGCCATAACAACTCCTGTTCAGTTGCGGATGTTGCTCTTGACTCGCACCCTCCGAGGCCGGGTATCGTTGATGTCGCTGTGCGCTCAGTTAGCGAGGTTGATACACCTTCCCCCCCCCCCCACGTGTTTCCATTCCTCGTAAAAAGACGCTAAAGCGCGCTAGCGCTCTGGAGTCTGCTCGCCGTTCCACCGATTCTGGACCCGGCGGCACTGGAGATGGTGTTGATGCTGAGGGAACTGAGCTGATTGTCACGGGGATTGTCGACTGCCCCTCGACTGGCGTCGATCCTATCGATGTCGCTCATGTGATCCTTAGCACCGCCCTTCCATCCCTTATAAAATCCGAAATAACTAGTGCTAGACAGATCGGTTCCTCTTCATCAAACACTCGTGGCGATCGTCCGCCACCGCTTATCGTGCGCTTGTCCAGCGAGGCTAGAGTGGCTGAGGTTATGCGGGCGAAGTCCTCTCTCACGCGCTTCAACACCAGAGATATCGCAGCTTCCAAACTAGAAGAGAGGATTGCCAAAAGCCTTTTTCATACGAACATTTTCATAAATGAGGCCCTCTGCCCTAGTAACTACTCTAGGTTTAGGGATCTCAAGTCGATTGCGAAACGCCTTGGCTTCAAGTTCGTGTGGCATAGGCGCGGCAAGTTTCTCGCTAGATTGCGCGAGGGAATGAGGGCTCACGNGAAACGCCTTGGCTTCAAGTTCGTATGGCATAGGCGCGGCAAGTTTCTCGCTAGATTGCGCGAGGGAATGAGGGCTCACGCGTTCTCTGTTGCCTCCGACCTCAACGCGATAATTGATCGGCATAATAAGGACACCGCTTCTCCAAGTGTTCCTCCCCCTTCTGACGCACTTCTTACTCCAGCACAAGGAGTTGGCTCTCCTGAGCTTCCTCTTTCTCTGTCGGCTGACCTTGCGACCCCCGCATCTACTGCGTGACTGGACTGTTCTGAATTTTCGGCGAGCGGTGCGCTCAGAGCGGGCTTTGTGAATGTTACCTCGCTGCGGGCTCATATCGGCCAACTTCGATCTTATCTCCATGAACGTCCTTCTTATCGTCTTTTTGCCATCGCTGAAACGCACCTTGATGCTAATGTTACAGAGAAGCAGGTTGGTATTGACAATTTCTCATTGATTAGACAGGCTCGCAACTCGGACGGCGGCGGGCTGGCCTTGTTTGTTCATAATACACTTAAAGCCTCCGTTATTGTGCGATCGGGCACTGAACAACAAGGGAAGCCTGGGATCCCTGAATACTTCGTCTGCAGTGTTCAACAGGGTCACTCGGCGCCTATACTTGTTGCAGTTATCTATCGCCCACCTCATGTGCCGTTTCGTAAGGGTTCTGATCTAGTTGAGCAGCTCCGCGCCTGCGCTGGTGATTACAGCCACAAAATAATCATGGGTGACCTCAACGCCAACCTGCTCTCTGCATCGCCTGACGCGAGATTTGTGCGCGACTTGGCAAGCGATCTGTCCCTTAAAATTGTGGAACATGGCGCGACGCATCATACGGATGTTTCCCACACATGGATTGATGTGATTCTTGATGATGATAGTGACGAGGTACTACGAGTTCGGGGAATCGTCTAGCGACTTTTCGCAGCCACCATGCCATTATTGACGTCAGCATAAAGCTTCACACCATCGGTATCAGCACGCCCTCTACATTCACCTACCGCGATTTTAAATCGATCGATTCTTCAAGCCTTCTCGTTTCTCTCTCAAGCTGTGATTGGTCGCTTCTTGATTGCCCGAACTTGGACGTAGATGCGGGTTTGTCTTGCCTTACCGCGAATCTCTCAAATGTCCTGGATGACCTTGCTCCCCTGAAAATATTTACGCCCAAGCACAGGCTGCATCCTCCTTGGGTGGACGACGAGCTTCTCTGCCTTTACAAAAAGCGTGACGCGGTGCGTAGGCGGTATGGCAGAACCGGTAATGGTATCCTCTGGGAGGAGTATCTCCAACTTGCGGGCGAGGCTGAGTCTCGGACTGAACTGGCGCGCAGCTCCTTTCTTCAGAATAGAATTTTCGAGGCTTTACATCACAAGAAATACATCTGGAGGGAATTGCGTGCTCTTGGGCTTTTGCCTTCTTCCAAGGTGGACCTTCATGGTTTTACTCCTGCGGAGCTCAACTCTCATTTTGCCGGCGTGTCGGTTTCTGATGTGGAGTGTGCGAGGGAGATGGAGGATGTTTTGGCCTCGGCCTCTGAGAGTGGCTTTACTTTTCGTGAGGTTTCTATCGCAGACGTGATCCTTGCCGTTTCTCATTTTTCTTCGGGTGCTGCAGATGAGGATGGCATTCCCCTTGGAGTGATTGTCAAAAGTCTGCCTATTATTGGTATACGTCTTGTTAATTTGTTTAATTCGTCTCTTTCGCGAAATGTTTTTCCGGGAGCCTGGAGACGGGCCCAACTGGTACCACTGAAAAAGAAAGCCACTCCCTCCTCTGTCTCGGATTTTCGACCGATCGCTATTCTGAGCTTTTTATCGAAGGTCCTTGAGAAGCTTGTGCACACGCAGCTCATGGATTTTCTCGAATCGAGCAACATCTTGCATCCTCTCCAGGCTGGCTTCAGGCGTTTCCACAGCACTGCACTGCTTAAGCTGACAGAGGATATCCGCCTCGGTATTGATGGTGTTGAAGTGGTCGATGCTAATAATAATAAAAAACTTTCTAAGCTCGTGACTTATCTACTTCTGTTTGACTTTAGCAAGGCCTTCGATACCATCTCCCCGACTAAACTACTCCGCAAGCTGATCGCGATGGGGTTCTCCAGAAGCGCTGTTCTGTGGATGAAGTCTTACATTTCCGATAGGCAACAAAAAGTTTTCACCAAATGTTCTGGCCAATCCGATTGGCTTTCAACAAATCTAGGTGTTCTACAGGGCTCGGTACTGGACCCCCTTCTCTTCAGTTTGTACATTAATGACATCGCGGAGACACTTGACCTGAGCCAGATTAATCATCTGCTCTACGCAGATGATCTGCAAATTTACACGCAAGTGGAAATGTCTAAGCGTTTGACGGGCGCGGCGCGGGCGGTGTCGGCGTGGGCGAGAGCCTCTGGCCTTCACCTGAATGTTCTGAAGACAAAAGCATATTCTTCGCGTCTGAGCACAACGTCAACACCTTAAATCAGCTTGATCTTCCGGGAATTGAGCTGGAGGCTGGGGCTCTCGTTCCATTCGAGGAAACAGTCAGGAACCTTGGTATTGTCATGGACTCGATGCTCTCTTGGAAGCCACACGTCGAGTGCTTAGCGAAGAGAGTAAATCGCGTCCTTTATGGCTTGAAGTTTCTCCGAGCCTGTACCACCGAGGCTTTACGCAGGCAGCTGGCCGAAGCGCTGGTTGTTCTTCACTTGGACTATTGCTCTCTCGTTTACCTCGATGTGTCCAAGGAGCTTCGAGTCAGACTTCAGCGTCTTCAGAATGCATGCGTGCGATATATCTGTGGGGTAAGCCGATATGATCATATCACACCGCACCGACAGAGATTGGGATGGCTCACTGTTGAGCAACGGGTTGATTACTTCTCGTCTCTGCTCCTCTATAAAATTATTTGTATAAACAAGCCCTCTTACCTCTGCGACTTCTTTGTAAAAAATTCCGCGCGTACTTCCTCCCGAGGAGAGGGCAGAGAGCTAGTGGTTCCTCGTTCACGTACGGACGTGGGGCTACATTCTTTTAGGGCTCGAGGAGCGCGGCTCTGGAACACCCTGCCTCGCAACATTAGACAGCGGCCATCGCTTNAAGGAGCGCAGCTCTGGAACACCCTGCCTCGCAACATTAGACAGCGGCCATCGCTTGGCACTTTCAAGGCAGCGATGCGAAAGCACCTGCATGACACACACATTATATGCGATTAATGTTGTAATATTTGCATGTACCTGTACTGATGTTATTTTTTTATTGTATTTATTGTCGTCGCACTCTGTTCTTGTTATGTGACTTCGTCTTCTATCTATGCTGTATATCATATTTTGTTAATTCAAATAAAGCATACTTTTCTACTATTACTCTCTACTCTACTCTTCTCTCTCTCTCTTCACTCTCTCTCTCCTTCTTTTCTCCCTCTCTCTCTCTCTCTTTTTTATCTCTTCTCTCTCTTTCTCTCCCTCTCTCTCTCTCTCTCTTCTCTTATCTCTCTCTTCTCTCCTCTCTCTCTCTGTCTCTTCTCTCTCTCTCTCTCGAGCGAACCGGAATGGTGGGAGTGTTGGCCTCTACTACACAACTCTCTCACAAGCTAAAATCTCACTTCATCCGACGGCACTTGGTTGGGCAGGCCAGGAAGCCTGCGTACTTTTGAGGTCTCAGCGGGGGAGTTAACCTATCTTTGTCGGGTGTTTATCGACACCCATGCCCTTTCATCCAGGGCCAGTGACTTTTATGGAAAAAAACTAACACACATGCACTGTTACTTATAATTGTCATGGTGTGATTTCAACGCTGATCAGCTTCTCCTCTTCTGAGGATGTCAATTTATCAGGTCATTCATAGATGGAATCACTTGCTGTCGAGTTCCCTATGGTCAAGCACCACAACAGGGACTCCGACACCTGGCTTGACCTTCTGCTTAATTGACGAGCAGGATCGCGTTCTCGCCACACTGGAAGACCGACACTCCATTTATTACGGTACGATGATTTTTATAACGGCCACACCGACTTACAGATGCAGTCACGTACCTTCAACTTACTCTTACAGAAACTAAAAGGCATCTGCGCGAGAAGCTAAGGACTTCTGGGGTGCGTGCGACTGGTCATTGCTCGCTACATCATCACTTGACGACTACATCCACTGTTGAACGCTACTTGACTAACGCCATAAATCATCTCGCCCATTACGAACAGTGACCCACGAAGAAACGTCACCCGTGGTTCACCACGGCTCTTCGTGACTAGTGAAAAGAGCGCAGACTTCTATCGACGTTTTTACAGATCGCGTCTCCCCTCAGACCTACTAATCTATAGATTAGTTAGGGATGACGCTCATCAGGTCGAGGATGCCAGGCTGAATTATTACTATTCACGCTTGGCGTCTCTGACTGAGCGCGGTGAGATCTGGGAGAGCTACAGAGACTTGGAATCACCACCTCCAGGGAATCACCTCCCTCTCGTTTCTCTACTGAAGACCTCAACAGGCACTTTAGGCGGAATTTCCACCGATCCGCTGGCCCCTGACGTTGCGGACTATCTGCTAGGGCTCGAGAGTCTGAACACCCCGCACACTTTAACTTCAGGGAGATAGCGGAATCGGAGCGTTTTAGCTGCGATAATGCACTTTGACTCCCAGGCAAGAGGCAGCGATGGCATTCCACAGGGCATAATTCAGAAGGCATTGCAGTACTTGCTCCTTTCTCTGTAAGAATTTTCAACCTGTCCCTGAGCGAGTCATGCTTCCCTCTGTCTGGAAAAAGTCTCTAGTGCATGCGCTAAACAAGTCAGTTCCCCAACATCTCTTACTGACTATCGTCCGATCTCTTTTATGTTTTCTGTCAAAGGACTGGAATGGCTGGTACACAAACAAATATCTGAATATCTGGAATCGAGCTCTGCCTTGATGATCTACAAACCGGTTTTCGCTCCGGGCACAGTACTCTCAGTAGGCCTGATAAAGTTGACGACGATATCAGGCTAGGGTAAACAAAAAGATGGTTACACTTCTCCCTCTTTCGATTTCAGTAAGGCGTTTGATACTGTGTTCACGTCAAACTTCTCTCTAAACTAACCTCCTCGCTTCTCGAAACAGGTCATCCGCGGCTTGCTTCATACCTTAGGGCAGAGAGCAGGCTGTCATTGGTGATAAGGCGAGTCTCCACCTTTCGCCCTCTCAACACGGAGTCCCACAGGGTCCGTCCTGCGCCCTGCTATTCTCGTTATACATCAATGACATCGGCTTCTGCCTTGACTCAGACACCTATCACCTCATTTATGCGGATGCCTCCAGATCTACTGTCAATGCCCCCTCGAGGAGCTGGACTCCTGTTCCGTTAGGATGACAGCTAATGCCGAGAGGATTTCAGGCTGGGCAGCACAAATTTCCTGAAGTTAAACGCCAGAAAACTCAGGCGATCGTCCTGGGCTCCCTACTACATAAACGCTTTACCAACTGTAGCTACACCTACATAAAATAGGAGGAGTCCGGTCGAGTATCAATCATCCGTGCGCAGTCTCGGGTTATTGCTAGATTCGAAGCTAACCTGCAAAGGCATGTCAAGCAAATATGTAAACGGTCACTCTTTAATGTATCGTCTAAATTCTTTCGAAAAAGCACTAACCTTAGACTGCGCAAACATCTTGTGCAGGCTCTCCTGTTTCCCATCATTGACTATTGCTCACTGGTTATACTGCGATTGACTAAAGAACTAGACCTCAAACTACAGAGACTGGTAAATACAGGAATTCGTTACATCTATGGTGTAAGAAGGGAGCAACAACCTTATCAGGCGTGAGCTCGGTGGCTCACCACCGCCGACGTAGGAAGTACTTCATGGCTTGTTTTCTAAGAAAACTATTTAATACTGCTGTACCATCCTACATCTTAGCCTATTTTAACTTCCACGTCGCCTCCGCCCAGTGAGGGGTGAAGTGAGTCCTCTAGACATCCCCTTCGCCACAGAGACGCTGAGGAAATCATTCCACATCAGCGCCTCATATCTCTGGAATTCCCTACCATCTCACTTACGTAACATAGCTCAATTTCTGTGTTTCAAGGCGCAGGCTAGACAATACTTTTTCGCTCAAGAAGAACCGAATGGAAACAACTGAGCTCGCAACATTCTCTCACACACTTTCACAAACAATAGTAACTATCACACAAACACCTCATGCATAACTTTTCGCTATCTCATCTCACCACCATTATTTAACATACTTCATATCATCTATCGCTCAAACCTATAATTAATCTGTAAATATTTTCTATAATATTATTTGTACAACATAATGTACAGCAATAAACACATAAAATCTAAATCTAAATCTCTCTCTCTCTCTCTCGTTCTCCCTCCCTACGAACACATCACACCTTACCGAAAACGGCTGGGCTGGCTCCGAACTGACTCGCGAAGGCAGTACTTTGCTGCTTTACTCATATAGAAAATCCTGATTGAGGGCACGTCCTACGCACAGGGGAGAGCCGCCGGAACTTAAGACCCCGGCTTTGACTGCGGGAGCTTTTCAAACTGAGAGTGTCCGTCTGTGGAACTCTCTGCCGTCATCTATGCGTCACGCACCTTCTTACGCAGGTTTCAAACGAATGCTGCGTCAGTATCTACTTGATATCGACCCGTAATGTCCTTCGTATGCTCTGTAAATCGTGCGAATAGAACAGTATTGACAAAATGTTGTGCAACTCGCGATGACGAGTTTATTATAACTATTCTTAGAAATTTAAGACTTTTACATTCTCTGACTGTGTTATTAAGCGATGTAAATGATATACCTTGACAAAACTCTGATGCTTAAATTGATATTGTGTAATCACACTGCACTTGATGCGTTCCTATATTGTATTTACTTGTATTTTACCCTGATTACTATGTAAATTTTGCTATGGCGAATAAAAAGGTATCTATCTATCTATCTATCTATCTATCTCTCTCTCTCTCTCTCTCTCTCTCTCTCTCTCTCTCTCTCTCTCTCTCGGCTCTATTATGCCCCTATATCGTCGGTCCGTTCGAAGACTAGCACGTCTCGAATTTCCTTGAAGAATACTTTTCATTTTTTGCCGCGAACACTGGCACGTTTCACGTTTTTGCCGCAAAGACTAGCACTTTTCATGAAAACATTAGTGGTTTTGGGGCTTGATGCTTAAACAATTGATGATATTTATAAGCGCCAAAGCTATATAAGGTAACATTCACATGCAAAGAGTCAGCTAGTACAAAAATTATTAAATAATCATAAGTTTTTCTTATACTACAAAGAGCATTTGGTTTGAGCCGCGAAACGAGCTACACTCCGCGGCAAAAAGTGTAAAGTGCTAGTCTTTGCAGCAAATAACCAAATTTCTCAAGAAACCAGAGTTCTCAAGAAACGAATTGACAAGTTGGTGGCTCGACTAGAGGACTTGATTGGTGGTGCAAGCCTGCACAGCAGGACTGTGGCACCTGACTTCGCTGACGAGGTGAACGAGACTTGGATCATGGTCTCTCTTCTGGACTCCAAGGATGCTCCGCCTTCCGTTCCTTACAACACCGAGATGACTTTACCTTCCGTTCACCGGGACACCGCGAAGATTCCACCAACAAGCCGGACGCCTCATAGGGTTACCTCTCTATCGGCACCGGTGCAGGATCGTCAAGCGCGTAAGTCTTTGAGGTGCGGTATCAATCAATCAGTGCAATCGGGAGGACGGTGTTGAGGGAACAGAGTTGATGGTTACGGGAATAGTCGATTGCTCTCGAGCAGAAGCAGTTCCCGCCGACATCTCTTTCGTGATTCTCAGCACCGTGCTGCCCTCCCTTGATAAAAATGACCTTCTTAGCGTTCGACAGACAGCTCCCTCTGCATGACGGGGTAGGTCCTTCAGAGCAGGCGCTGAGACTGGTGCCTCCTCGGCTCCGGTGACGGCGAACGGCGCGCGACCGCCGACATTTATTGTGAAACTTTCAAGCGACGCTGTGAAGGGTGCGATCCTGAGGGCGAAATTCTCCCTTACGCGATTGAACACTAGTGACATCGAGAGATCGCGCATGAGTGATAAGGTTGTCAAGCACCTGTGCCACACGAATATTTTTATTAATGAAGCACTGGACTCCATTAAGTATGTTGAATTTAGAGACTCAAAAATTTCCGCTAAAATTTATTCCCGTCATTGGGAGAGGCTGCGCCCTCTGATTCGCGCGCTTCTGCTTCAGCTTGTAAGCCGGCCTCATGTGTCGAGCCTCCCTTCTGTTCTCCAGCCAATTCTTTGGTCCCCGCGACCACGGCCTTCGCATGTACTGAGTGACTAGGTTCACCGGTCCCATTCGTGAGTGGCGCGCTTCGAGCGGGCTTTTTCAACATCACCTCGCTGCGCGCACACATCGGTCAACTTCGGGCCTATCTTTATGAGCACCCCTCTTACCGTCTCTTCGCCGGCGCGGACACTCATCTTGACTCTAGGGTTTCTGAAGAGCAGGTTGGCGTGGAGAACTTTTCCCTGATAAGGCAGGATCAAAACTCGGAGGGTGAGGGGGAGGGGGGGTGTGGCCTTGTACGTCCACAACTCGCTTAAGGCCTCAGTTATCGCGCGCTCGGACACTAAGCAGCTGGGAAAGCCAGGAATGCCTGAGTATTTAATTTGTATCGTTCAACAGGGTCGTGCGGCGCCAGTGCTTGTTGCGGTCACATACCGTCCTCCTCATGTACGGTTCATTAAGAAAACTGACCTGGTTGAGCAGCTTCGCGCGTGCGCTGCAGGCAACTCTAGTCATAAAATAATTGCGGGTGAACCTAACGCCAACCTCCTCTCTGCATCATCCGATGCGAAGTTGTGCGTGACCTTGCGAGCGACCTGGCTCTGAGAATGGTAGATCACGGAGCGACGCATCACACGGCAGTGTCTCACACGTGGATCGATGTGATTCTTGTTGGCGAGAACGATGAAGTCTCTGGTTCGGGAAATCGTCTAGCGCCGTTTCGCAGTCATCACGCCATTATTGATGGCACCGTAAAACTTCACACCATAGCAACACCTTCTTCTTCCACCTTCACCTACCGAGATTTTAAGACAATAGATCCATCTAATCTCACTTCTGCTCTTTCAAGCTGCGATTGAACGCTCCTCGATTGCCCGAATCTGGACGTGGCGGGCTTGGCATGCTTGAGCTCGAATCTCCTACAGACCTTGGAGACCGTAGCTCCCCTGAACACATTTACGCCCAAACAGAGTTTCCATTTCCCGTAGGTGGACGATGACTTTCTCAGCCTTTACAAAATGTGCGATGTGGTACGGAAGCGCTACGGGAGAACGGGACTTAGCGACCTCTGGGAGGAGTACCTGCGACTAGCGAGTGAGGCGGAAACCCGAACTGAGCAGTCACGCAGCTCCTTTTTACAGAACAGAATCTTCGAGGCGCTAGCCGACAAGAAGGATATTTGAAAGGAATGGCGCGCTCTCGGTCTTTTGCCCTCTTCTAGGGAGGAACTGCACGGTTTTACCCCGGAGGAACTTAATTCTCATTTTGCCGGCGTGTGGGTCTCCGACTCTGAGTGCGCGAGGTAAATTAAGGATATTGCAGCATCGGCCTCTGAGAAAGGCTTTGCGTTTGGTGAAATATTCCTTGCCGTTTCCCACTTTTCCCCGCGCGCTGCGGGTGAGGACGGTATCCCTCTTAGAGTGGTGGCTAAATCTCTTCCTGTTATCGGTCCGCGACTCGTCAACCTATTTAACTCATCCGTTTTGCGTAGTGAGCATTTTTCTGGATGCTTGGAAAAGAGCTCATTTGTTGCCAGTAAAAAAGACCGTCGCTCCCTCCTCGGTCTCTGATTTTCGGCCCATTGCTATCTTGAGCTTTTCATCAAAAGTCCTAGAGAAAATCGTTTACTCATAGCTTATGGAGTTTCTCGAATCTAATAACATCCTGAATCCCCTTCATGCGGCTTTCAGGCGTTTCCACAGCACGCAAAATGCGCTGCTTAAACTTACGGAGGATATTCGTCTTGGTGTTGATGGTGTCGAGGTGCTTGATGCCAATAACAATAAAAAAACTTCCTAAACTTGTGACATTTCTTCTCTTGTTTGACTTCAGCAAGGCCTTTCAAACCATCTCCCTAACCAGACTACTTCGTAGACTGATTGAGATGGGGTTTTCCAGAAACGTGGTGCTGTGGATCAAGTTTTCTATCTCTGACCGGCAACAGAAAGTTGTCACTTTAACTCTCGGACAGTCCGACTGGCTTTCAACCATCTTGGGGTTCCACAGGGCTCGGTTCTTGGCCCCCTACTCTTTAGTTTCTACATTAACAATGTTGTAATATGTGAATTTATACAGTCGTAATACACAGAATGGTACACGTCGCGACATCTCCGGGTTCGCGGCGATTTCGTGCAGTCAGATGAGCTCATGCGAGAGCAAGTGAACTGCGCATGCCTCGCGTGTACAATATAAGCGCCAACTACACTGTATACTCTGAACTCGCGTCTCTCTCTCTCTCTTGCCTGTAAGACTCCAATCTGAGCGGACGCACTACCGACTATGGCTGATGTCATTTATCAATAAATCATCAATTATTATAAGTTAAACTTCACTGCCTTGTTTATTGATCCACGCATCCTTTCCAACAAACAATATCGCGGAGACGCTAAATATAAGTCACATCAAGCCTCTGCTTTACGCAGATGATCCCCAGATTTAGACGCAGGTGGAGATGTCTAAGCTCGACCTTGGGATTGACGGATGCGGCGAGATCGGTATCAGGGTGGGCGAGGGCATCTGGTCTCCATCTAAATGTACTGAAGACTAAGGCTATTTATTTTGGATCCGATAACAATGATACAATCTACTATCTATTATTTTATATTTATCAGCTAGAGACTCGATGTATTTCGTTTGACTTAGTTTCATTTCACAATTGTTGCAGCCATATTCAATATTTATCAAGGGGCGCGATAGCGCCACGATGGCAAGTCTAAAATACGAAGTACATACGAAGCCTTCGGGAAGCACCGCGCCTTATATATTCTTTGAAATCATGGTTTCTAACCTTATTTTTTTCCTAACACTATTTTTTAAATGCTACAGTAGCATTTCATGTGATTGTTGGCATTGATTTGAAAGATATCAAACTTATTTTAAACGTCAAAAAAAAATTTTCACAAATTTCTTTAATGTAATAAAGTAGATTGAAATTCGGCCTCTTTTTTTTCATAATCTCGCACTTTTCATCAGCCAAAACGACTTCCGGTTGACGGTGTAATAGGTTTGATAGGTGTAATAGGTGTAATATAATACGTACACGAAAGTATTACCCGAAACTCGGTACTCGGGGGTTTTCGGGGTCGCTAAACACGAATATCGCGACGGCAACGGTCAACGAGGTACCTGGTGCCCAGAGTGGACAGTATTACATATTTTGACTGTTGATACCGTATAATGTAATACATGTATTACAGTCTCTATAAAAGTAATGAAATCTCCTAAAAAAACCTTTCTTAAAGGTAAAATATTGGCAAATAAAAGTTTATTTACAAAAGTTGTGAAATCCTCAAAACAAACATAACTGATGTCGTCAAGTTATTGTTTTTGATATTTTTCAGGTATATGCAGGTACATTATTTTATAAAATAAAATTAAAATAGTTGATACAATAGTTTACATTCATGAAATTCTAAATTACTCATCTTCCTTGACATTTCAAAAAACATATTTAATCACATACTTTTAATCCATAGTTCAGAAACTATTTAAATAATTAAAATCATACAATATTGAAATACACGACTCAAGATTTTAAAATTTAAAAATTTTTCTAATAGATTCTGAACTATGGATTAAAAGTATATGATTGAATATGTTTTTTGAAATGTCAAGAAAGATGAGTAATTCAGAATTTTACTTATGAATCTAAACTATTGTATCAACCAAAAATTGAAGTAAAAAATATTTTATTTTATAACATAATGTACCTGCATATACCTGAAAAATATCAAAAACAATAAATTGACGACATCAGTTATGTTTGTTTTGGGGATTTCACAACTTTTGTAAAGAAACTTTTACTTGCCAATATTTTACCTTTAAGACAGGTTATTTTTAGGATTCCAAGATACTCTTTAATTTTTCCTAAATCTTTCATTTAGAATTTATCTGACAAGAGATTCTTAATACTTTGTATCTTTTCCTTGCTTTTACTACGTTTTAACAAATCATGTACATAAATCAAAATATAAATTTCATCATTCTCTTTTTATTTTTTATTTAATCAAAGATCTGCATTACTTCTCTTAAAACCTAATTTTGTAATACACTCATCAAAGCACTCATACCAGTCTCTAGGACTTTCTCTCATTCGATACAACGCTTTTGACAATTTGTAAACTTTATTTGATCCATCTTCGTAACCTTTTGGTTGATAGACATATACCTCCGAGTTTATTTTGCCATTTAAAAATGCGGTTTCTACATCCATTTGCTCAATTCATTAGCCGTTTTGGGAACAATACGAAAGCAAATTGTTTAATGTTTGATTCTTTGCAACTGGGGCGTATATGTCATCAATTACATCAGTTGGTTGAAATCCTCGCACAACTAACCTAGCCTTATATCTATCATCTGATTTCCTCGTGTAAATCTATTTAACGTCCAAGACTTTTTTTATCTTTTACTTTATCTACTAATTTCCAAGTTTTATTTTTATTTATACATGATATTTCTTGATTCATGGCTTTTGGCCAATTTTCACTATTCTTACTATTCAACGCCTCCTCAAACGTACAAGATGCATCTACTCTACAGTAATGTACGAAAATATTATTATTATTATTTATAAACTTTGCCGAAAATTGATTTATAAATGAAAGCGTAGCAGTATTTGGATACCTTATCGGACTCTTTCTTACAAGCGTAGATCTACGTGGAGTGATTGACTTCAGATTTACATTCTCATTTTTCTTTGTAATACTTTGTGCTTTATCGCTCTCATCTGCACTTTCAAAAACATTATCGTCGAGATCACTTTCATTTTCGGAATTAAGTTCTCTTCTCTTACTCGACTCGAGAGTCAGAGTACGGGAAGAAAAAGTTTCGTCATTATCGAGACCAATACATTTTTTAGTTGATTCAACAACATCAACATGTCTCGAAACTTATAACGAGTTGCCTTGTATGCACTCGTTACATCCCTCTCTCCCCTATACTATATGATCATACTATAATAAACATTCTATCTGTAAATATTCTTGTATAACATTCCTTTTAGCAGCAGGTAAGTGAGAGGAGCAGACAGCCATAACACAGAGAAAGAGAGAGAGAGAGAGAGAGCTGCGCATAGTGTGTATGTGCGTGTGGCGCCGTCTGCAAGAATGAGAGAGAGAGAGAGAGAGAGGGAGAGAGATTGCACTGACCACGCGGTCGCGTCTCGCGCCACGACACTTAGAAGTATAGCGCCGAGCTGTAAAGTCGTGCCGATACTGCTGCTTTGTTTCCGCGACTACGCGTACTATAAGCTAGAGATATTCGTGCGTGCGTGCGTTCGTCTTCCGGAGGACTCCTGCTGCGTCCTTGACCAGATACTTCGTGTGTCGCTGGAATCGTCCTGGTGCTGTTCAGCACCGCGTGTCCGGCTCGAGCAGTGCATTTGCTTGCCGCTCGACTTCTCGCTGCACCCGGCCACACACGAGGCTTTGAGGCGTCTGTCCTGCTGTCCAGCGTTGGGCCCTGGTCATCTGTCCTGCGCCGCTTCGGTCAAAGCCACGAGGCGTTTATCGAGTTCCACGAAGCACTTCTGTAAGTACCTGCCCGATCGCAATACTCTCTCTCTCTCTCTCTC
>CM053171.1:23323404-23390771 GCA_012977825.3 Pteromalus puparum
CTCTCTCTCTCGGCATTATTCGCTCTGCTCCGTCTCTCTTACTCCGCGCTGCTTTTGTACTGATTTCGAGTCTTTACATAAAGAGAAACTTTGCTACTACTCGGCTTGTGTCACTTTGCTCCTGACTCTATCCATTCCCATGCGATTTTCCCTTGGTTTATCTCGCGAACTAGCTACCTAACCAAATTACTCACGACGCCTCCGCGGGCTGACGTGCACGACGACTTGCACGTACAGCAAACTGCGCTACGGGCCAGGCTTCGCATAGCTTTCAAGAAGCCTGCAACTAGCTGCTACATACTTTTCCTCTCGCTTATTCATCGATCAGTGGATGCGCCACTGATCGCTTATACACGGGTGCGGACCCCGTCATTCTCTATTATCCCGGTCTAAAACCCCGTTATAAACTGTTATTTTATTATTTATTAGTACTCTACAGCCGACTTCGCTATAACCTAACAGAATTCCCATATCCACTTTCTTATCCCATTTCGATAGTCTTTTTTTGTTCTGGTTTTCTAACAAAGACTCTACTACTGTACAATTTTAAGTGTTCTACATTTGGCCTTTTTATGAAGAATATTTCATACGGAGTTTTTCTTTCAATTGTGTGTGTTAATGTACGATTTTTTAAATACGTTGCTGCGCATATGATTTCAGGCCAATATTTGTTATCTACTTGCGCATCATCTAACAAGCAACGTGCCATATCCATTATTGTTCTATTAAATCTTTCCGCTGTACCGTTCAGTTCATGTACATACGCTGGACAATTATTAATAAAAATACCCTTCTCTTTGGCAAATTTATAAAATCGATTATTTAAATATTCTTTTCCATTATCACATCGAATTTTCTTTCTCTTTTTCCCGTTAGATTTTCAGTTTCATTAATATACTGAACCATGCAATCAAAAACTTCATCTTTACTTTTAATACAGTAAACTCTAGCTATTTTACTATAACCGTCAATGAACGAAACAAAATATTCTTCTCCATTCAAATCAGCGGTTTTATACAAATCCGTGTATATAATTTCTAATATATCATTCGCCTTTGTTCTATTATTGTTGACCGGCAGATTGTGCCTTTTATTTTCAATACAAGTTTTGCACTTCATACATTTCGATTCAAGTTCATTTGGAATACCATTTAACAACTGTTGTTTACACAGTGTATTCAAATAGCTAATGTTTACATGTCCGAACATTCTATGCCATTTTTCCTTCAAACTCATATTATTATTATTACTACTGTCTGCTCTGTTTACAATATTTTCCTCGAAATTCAATTTACTAGTCATCTTGTAAGTTCGATTTTCTTTATAAGCAACAGCTATTAAATTATTATCTTTATCTACAATTTTTGCAATGCTATTTTTCGAGATAATTGTATTATTATCAGTTAGTTTACCAAAACTAATCAAATTCATAGCCATTTATTTAGCATAATATACGTTAATCATATTTACTTTACTCTTTTTACCAAACGCATCAAAATAACTTACATTTCCAATTTTTGTTGCTTAATTTTTGATACATTTTTCGAAGTACCTATCATTATTTATTATATGATCAGAGCACCCGCTATCGAGTAGCCACTGAATTTCATTACCTAACCTCTTTTCGTCGTACTTCGCCGCGTGTACCGTTGCTATCCTGGCGTTGGCCCCTGCGCTGCTCTGCTCGTGTGTAGTGTTGGTTCCTTGCTGCTGTTGCTGGTGATGGCAGAAGTTTCCGCGCCCTCTGGTGTAGTTGCCTCTTCTTCCTCCGCTGCCGCCTCGGCCACGCGTTGAACCTCGCCATTATGCGCCGCTATGTTCCGCGTGGCCGCCATCTTGGCATTCTCTTGCAAAATGCCCGGTTTGACCACACTTGTAGCATTTTCCCTTTTTCGTGACGAAGGCGTTTGACTTTCTTTCCGAGTCTTCGTTTCCGTTCTTCATTTCAGCTATTTGAATTTTATTCTTTACGTATTCTGCTGTTTGATCACTTTCTGGTAGCGTATCTATCAAATCACGAATATAACTGTATTGGTTTGGCAAAGTGTTGAGCATATAAGTTAGCTTCTCTTTTTCACTTATTTTGGCACCTGCGCCTTTCAAATCATTCACTCTTGTTCTCAAAATCACTGAAAAATGTGGCAGTATCACTGTATTTTTCCAATTTTTATTTTTCCAGTTTATTTCTACATACTATTTGTAGAGCTGTAGACTCCTTTTTATACATGTTATGAGACTTTTTCATTATTCCATAGGCTGTCGTGTCTTCACAGACATATTCTAGTTGCCTATTTGAGATCGAATTATAAATTATATTCATTGCCTTTAGATCATTTTCATCTCAGGAATCCTCATCCTTTGTCTTGGTTCTTGACATTTCTTTAATTTCAAAAATAATTCTATCCTTTTTCTCTACATACTGTAATCCTCTCCGTCGAACACTGGTATAGTCAAATCTTTCCTCTCCATTTCGTCTACTTGAATTTTAATCTTCTCCTCAACTTCAAAATTTTATTCAATTTCTCGGTCATTCTCGAACGTTCCTTCGTGTTCGGAATCTTGCTTT
The DNA here is from genome assembly GCA_012977825.3 of Pteromalus puparum. NCBI lineage: Eukaryota > Metazoa > Arthropoda > Insecta > Hymenoptera > Pteromalidae > Pteromalus > Pteromalus puparum. Next base: position 23,325,971 of record CM053171.1, read on the forward strand.
TCAATTTTCACGACTTTCTTCGTTTCCGGCGTTGCTTCGTTATCCATAAACCCAAATGCTCTCTGCTTGCACTAGACCACGTATTTCACGATCACTTTTTAATCCGCGTGCATCACACTGATTTTACACTTTTTCTGTAAAGTTTTGCTTGTATTTAATAGTCCTTTTAATCTGCGATCTGACTTTGCTTATATTTGTCTTCTTTTATTAATTTATCACTTTAATTTTTCACTTTGAAAATTTTAGTCACCACGTGGCTTTTAACCTCACTTAATTAGCTTTATAGTACTCGAAAGTAACTATATAACTAAATAAATATACAAAACCAAGGTTTGCTACCATATTGAGAAACAGTGACGTAGGCGGGAGGATTGTTTATAACAAAGGTTTATTATAATACACACACACACACACACACACACACACACACACACACATATATATATATATACATATATATATATATATAGAGCATGCCGAGCATGCGTGTGCTCTCCAAGAGCGTACAACAACGAGTGGTCTTGAGTCGTAGTTGGGCAGAGACTATATGTCGTACGACTCACATATATAGTTCTGGTAGGGAGTCGCACATATGTGTGTCTATCCTATACGCAATGCTATACCTATGGTGCGCAACGAGACGAGACTCACTGGCGAGTAGTTGCGCACAGCGCTTCTGCGCATCCTATCTCTAGATACAATAATATAGTGTACAGATAAATGTACTATCCATATTCAAACAGTAATTTATGAGAATTTTAGTCTTCAGAGTTTATAAGTAGTGTGTCCCCTTAAGCAGGTGCCATTGCTGAATGCGTTCAAGTCAGCGATGCAAAAATTATTTTCCTCATCTTCTTTGCGTGAGGAGTAAACTGTATATACCGTGTTGTTATGTGAATCTGTAACTTTAGTGTCGTGCGTATACTTGTATGTTGTTTTACCTGTTGTTCTGCGAATTTGTAATTTTACTGACGTGCGTACACTTGTATTTGTGACGACTTTCTTTCCGATTAGCGGCTAGCGGCGCTCAAGCGCTTGTTCGTAGATGTTGTTTTAATTGTACACTTTTCATTAATTCAAATAATAGTATATTGTGTACCAAGGGCGTAAAGTGGGCTTTTTTAGACCGAGTGTGGAGTTTGCAGTACGAGTCGAAGGCGAGGTAGTACCGAGCCAAAGACGAGTACTGCAACCACACGAGGTCAAAAAGCCCACTTAGCCCTTGGTGCACATCATATTTTTTGTGACGCATGTATTGATTTTCGTGTCTAGTTTTTCAATTATTAAATGCCAGGTGCTATCGGCAATGTGTTTTAGTGTGTTTTCTGTGAAAATATCTCCTGATGTGTGTTCTCCTGTCATTTCTCTTGCTACTACGTTGAAAAGTGATGCTTTTTCCATTGGAAACATCAATTGTTGTTGTAATTTGTCCAAGTCGTTTTGTGAATAAACTCCACTTGTAGCTAGTCCTTCGATCGATTCAAAAGTCCAGCCGATTTTCATATTTTGTTTTAATGTGTTTGGTGCTCCTGTTTTTGAAGGTCTTGGTGCGAATTTTATCCATTCGTCAGCTATTTTATAATACCTAGGTATTATAGAATTACATTCAACTTGCATTCCTTTTTTTATTAAGATATGAGTTTTTGGTATTAAAAACCAAGTTTCATTGACTGCTAGTACTGGTAAATGGTTATAGCATTCATTGAGATGTAAAATCTTGACTGTTTTTGGAGTACATTTTATGAGACGTACCATTTCTCCGGCAATCTTTGCGATGTATCCTGGTTGTTTCATTATGTTATAGGCAAATTCGTCCGGGGAAAGTGTGGTTATGGTTAGGGAATTTTGGATAACTTTTCTTTCCAGTGCACATTTTTCTGTGATTATATTTACGTATAAATCATTGATTTGTTTTCTTAAATGTTTCTCGACGATACGAATTTAGAATTTACGTAAGTAAATAAGTCTAAATTTACAGAATGATCGCTATTCACTCTATCGCTTTCGTAAAAATACATATTTAATTTACGACTTTTTTCTGCGATCAATAATTTTGGATGTTCTGTTCTTATGAATTCTCGATTATAATGCATTATTTTATTTTTAACAGCTAACGCGAATGTGATATCATTAGAACTAACTGCATAAACGATTTCTTTGTTTTCATTGCTAGAATATTTAGTAGCAATGCCTTTAAATAAAATGTCGTAAGCATTTTTAAAACATTCACCTGTAGGTAAAACATCCCAAAAAGTAGTACCGCCTTCCATATCCATACAATTTTTATCTGACAATTTACATACTACTCCCGAGCTTAGCATTAACTTATCGTTATTTAAATTTACTCTAGCTGTTTTTTTTATTAATCTTATTTAGATTAAGCCATGAACACTTTATTCCAAGAAGCAAACCTATCTGCGTAGGAAGCGCCCGAACAAGACTTTCCCTCCGCGCTTCCCGCGAAATCTACGCCTTTTGTCGTAGTTGCATTTATTTTTAAATTAGATATATTATAAATATTATTAATAACTGTTTCATGAATAGTTTTACATTGTTCATGACTTATTTCTTCGATGTATTCTCTGTTCGTTCTCTGTTGGTATGAGGTGTCCAAATATTCCGCAGTCGAAAATTGTTCGATGGATCTCAATTTTACATTGGATAATCGGCACTGTCCTGAAGTCTGCTATTTGTACAAGTTCTATGGCGACGCTTGAAGAGTTTACTTGCGTGTTGTGGAAATCGCATTCTCCAGAATCAAGTAACGAAAATGTCGTGATATTTGGCGTTGCAGATCCCCAGTCATATCCAATGACTGCTTCATTTACTTTTATAAATGCCGTGAGAATTATTGATGTGGGTGATCATGATTGTTTTACCTAGAACAGAAAATTATGTTAGTTTTTATTTTTATACAAAATTAATTTATTAGCATGGACTTTGTTTCGCTTCCCATTTATGTTTATTATGATATTGCTATTTTTGCCGACATCTAGTATTTCAAAGGGTCCAAGATTTTGATTTTTCTCTAGTTTTCCGGGTTTTGGTTCTTTTATGAGCCAAACTTGGTCTCCCTTTTCAAAATTTACCGGATTCACGAATCTATCATACTATTTTTTTTTATTTTTCTTTTGCAAGTATCAGATTTTCTCGCGCTAAAGCAACAATATCTTGCAATTTTTTATTAAATTCATTATATAATTGTTAAACGTTGGCAATTGTTCAGATGCTTTCAAAGATTCACTTGAAGGCAATCTAGGAGGGTAAGCGAAAACAAGTTCATGTGGAGTGAATTTATGAGCGCTATGTACGCTTGCATTATAATGAAATTGTGCTAGTTCTAATAATTCATCCCATTCTATCTTTTTTGTGCTAAAATTTTTCAAATATTCACATAATGGGTGATGCGCTATTTCTAATGATCCGTTGGACTAGGGAGAAAAGGCTGTAGTTTCAATTTTTGAAAATTTAAATCTCTTTGCGATGGTTTTTAATAGTTTACTAGTGAAATTTGCTCCTCTGTCTGTTAAGACTACTTTTGGTGAACTGAAAATACATACAAATTTTTTGATAAAACTGGCTCTGCAGTTTGATCTGATAGCGGTACGGCGATTAAAAATTTAGATAGTTGATCTTGTATCGTTAATATATATTTATTTTGGTTTTTTGTTGAATTTAGCGGGCCTACTACATCCATGGCTACTTTATCGAATGTCTTAAAAGGGGTATCTGTTATTATCATAGGCTGTCTTGTTTTTATCCATTTAAGTTTATTTCTTTGGGAATCTTCACAATTTTTAATTCTACTTTTAATATCTGCTTTTACATTTTCCCAAAAATATTTACTTCTGATACGATAGAATGTTCTGTTCACTTCTAAATGTCCTCCTATTGAACTTGAATGATTTAGTTCAAATATTCTATCTCTTTTAAATCTACATATTCTATATAATTTAGACAAATTACTACTTTTATGTTAGAATTTTCAAAAACTTTAATGAACATTTCTTCTACTTCTAGCCAATTGATATTATTTATTTTTAAATCTTTAGAAATGCTAAAACAGTTAAATTTCTTGTGTATCATAATTTCTTTTAAAAATTTGAAGCTATTTAATATATTACCTCTAACTTTGATTGCTGATTGCCCTGTTTTAATGCATAATACGAACAATTTTTTTGAATTTAAATTTAAAATTTCAATTTCGTTTATATTTAAATGTTCACTAGCCGTAGTGTTTTTGTTATTTACTAACCACTCTGTTTTCTGGTCTAAGCAGTTGCCCTATTTATTTATTAAGTGTAGAATATTATATTTCCTCAATTCTATAGGTATTTTTGTATAAACAATGTTTTTATCTACTTTAGTATTTATTATTTCCTCCTCGCATGTTTTTGGTTTAGTAGGTTCTTTAATTTTAGTTTTATTGCTTCCTTCCTAAGGAATATTATTATATTATTCCTTGTAATAGTAATTTTTGGAGTTTGTGTAAAAACATGTGGGAAGTGTGTTTTGATGAATTTTTAGTCGAAAAATGGTGTTTTTAGAAAATGTCCGTACGGATGTATGTGTGTGTGTGTGTGTGTGTGTGTGTGTGTGTGTGTGCGTGTGTGTGTGTGTGTATGTATACGCCTGTTTCTCAGCTTCTACTTGGTGGATTTTAACCCACCAAGTCTCATTTTCTTTGTTTTTGCTAGAAGATAGTGGGACGAAAGTCCGTTTTTACAATTTATATACGCGTTTTTTTTTTAAAGTGATTTTTTAGTTTTGAGATTTCAGTTTTTGCCAACAAAGTTATCGGAAAAGTTAATAAAAGTAAATTGCTTAATATGTACCTGAAAGAGAATAAAATTGCCTATGTTTTTACCGTGAAAAATTTATATTATCGTTCGTCGTTCTTTTATTATACACCATACAGTGCAATTTTTTTAAATCGTTATAACTCAAAAACTAAATAGCGAATCATTCTAAAAAAATATATGATTATTGAAGGTAATTAGAACTATATACCACTTAAATTTTAAGTCATTTCATGGGGCAGATCCTGAGAAAAACATCAAAAACTGAAAAAAATCGTTTTTCTACGTGACGCGATAACTGGAGTAAAAAGGCAATAATCAAGTTCAAATTTTGGATTTAGTTAGCATTATATAGCACCTTTATCTCTTTCTTTGGGTTGTTTATGATACCAGTTAGTTTTAAAGATATTAAGCTTCAAAATTTTGTTTTCTTACCCTGTATACTCTATATAACTGAAAACTGTATCGCTTCGATCTCAGTTTCCATTAATGGATTTTAATCTATACTTAGACTTTTTTTGTCGTGTTATATCGAGAATATGCTATTGAATTAATGTAAATCAGGTGGAAAGTATAACTTTTCCACTCAATTCGTTATCAATTTAGAAAATATTATGCGATTGGGGATACCACTTTAAACAAAGTTTTATATCATTCATTTCTACATGTAAATCTCATTAAATGGGGAGATATGAAACTTTGTTTTAAGGAAATGTAAAAGAAAATCAAAAATTAATTCAACTTAGTATAGAAAAATGTTAAGATAAGAAAACTATTACATTTCCTTACAAAAAAAAACGCGCCGAGATATCTACCGCTAGGTGGTGAGGAAACGATATCATCAAAATTTCCTCGCTGACTCGCTTCTCAAAGTCTATTAGAGGTTTATTATCTTTAAAACTTGTGTTGAATGAAAAGCTTGCTGAAGATACGTCGTAGTTTAATAAATTTAGCTGTGGATCTCTCTCAGTTCCTACTACAACAGTTTTTTTTTTATACTTTACTTAGTTTTTGGATGTTTTAAGAAAGCTGTTACCCGATTTGTTTAAAAAATATATATATATGTTGTTTTGAAAAGTTTCATAAAATTATTATTGTAATATTCTATTTAATAATTATAATGTTCCTTTCCCTGGATCTCCTCAGAGTCCTTGGCGGGGAAAAGAAACGAATTGGCGTTAGCCCCAACGTTAAATAGTTTGGTGGCCCTGAAAAGGGCCGGTTGTGTATTTTAATAGAGTTAAGCCTGGCGAGGCTTGAGGGCTTGCTGTGGCGAGCGGCGACGAGGCCGCTTGTGTAGCACCTTGATTGAAAGGACACGGCTCCTCGAGCGGCTTCTATGTTTCTCCGCAGTCATGTGCAGCTGGGCCTTCCTCTCGGCGATGATGGCTTGCGTTCGAGGTCCAGGAGGGGAGATACAGGGCGGTGATGGAGACCGTGTCCGGGAGCCAGGGCTTCGTCCGATCGTCGGCTCGCATGACTACCTGCAAGAGACTGGCGACTTAGCGGGCGCGTCCGAGTTGTATGCTGTGAGCGCGGACCTCGGAGAGAGTCCGCGACTGTAGCGAGCAGAGCGGAAGAGAGGATTGTCCGGGAGACGTAGTCGCGTCCGGCGGTTCTTCTCGCTCGACTGCCCGAGGGGGACTGGCTGCTCCGTACGTTGCTCGGTGCTATAGTCCGGGAGCGCGGATCTCAGGGAGAGTCCCGGAGACTCGATGCTCCTTCGCGGTGTTGTAGAAGAAGGTTCGTGAAGAAAGCCCAAAGTCAATGTAGCGTGAATATGCTATCAATAATTTCCGTCTGATTTGTTAAAATGTCGGCGTTTTTGTTATTTTTATTTTTATTGATTTCAATTTGCGCGAAATTTAATAAATCGTCGAATTTTTGTCCTATTTTGCGTTGGAATTCTGAAATTTCCGTCTTGTTATTTTTCTGGACTACTCTTTTTGTTTCTGGGATTGCATTAAAATTATAAATTTGTAGGTTTACACTTTTGATTTGTTCTATCAATATTCTTCTTTCATTTAGCAGTTTTTGTGATTTTATAAGATTTGTCCATGATTTTTTTTAGTAAAAGTGGTGTATATTATATATATTTCCAACAGAAAAAATTTTTAATGTTACATGATAAACAAAAGTTTTACACATAAGAATATTTTTTGTTTTTTAGCAAGAGTCAACTCAGGCTTGACCCCTTAGTCTTTCTTCTTCATATACCTGGTCTCCTAAGGCTATCGCCTCAGTGAAGGCGGCAGCTCCCCGTGTGAAAAATTCAAATTCATAAAGAGATATCGATGAGATTTTAATGAGATCTATATGAGATCTCATTATGAATTTCAGATATATGAGATCTCATATGAGATCTCATATAATATTTTCACGCGGGTCCCTGAAAAATATTTGTGTTGTTGCTTTGGCCATTGCTAATTTAAGGCAGATCCTAAAGAAAAGCCTATGTGGTATTTACGAGAAATAAAAAACTTTCTAGAGGTACTAGACTTAGAGACCGATAACGAGATGATACTAATTAATGGTCAAACCTTAGAAAATTCGGCAGCAGCTTGGTTTGACATCACTCAACAATCAATAAAATCATTTGATGATTTCTATAATAAATTCAAAACTCGATTTTGGAACGTGGATATCCAAGACGAATGGGCACGAAAGGTAATATATAATCATTATTTTTTGGGTTCAAAAAGTAGTCGCCCAGAGTATGCAACTTATGTATGGGGCTTTGCACAAGATCTTGAACGAAATTTCACTGACAGACAACAGCACTTTGATTATGATATTAGATATACAGTTAGATCACAAGGAATTCAAACGCAAGATTAATTCTTTGATGTATAAGCATTAGACCGGCGATGGCTCCGTGGTAAACCACCTGCCTCCCGGTCAAGGGGTCGTGGGTTCGAGCCCCCATCAGCGCGATCAGTTTTTTCAGATCCGATGGAAATCTTACTCACGACACCGGGTTTGAGAAAGGCGTAGGTGTGATGAGCCTACCCTGGAAACTTTCGAACGCTAAAATTCATCTAGAAACACAACACGATACGTTGTGAGGCCATGAACTTTCGAGTTCGAAAAAGCCACCCATTTATTTTTTTTTTTTTATTTTATAAGCATTAAAAGATAACGGCCCAGATCAGAAAAAGGTTACTTTCAAATCACTTTCAGGTCAATCGCAAAATTCTGAAAAATCAACAACGCAAAATTCAGATAATAACTTTAATAAAAATAAGTCCTACTTTAAAAAACCTAATTATCAAAATAGGCACCCTTCAAAAACAAGGACAACAAGTCCAAACTTTAAATGTAATCGAAGCAAAAAAACTGACAGCAACAAAACCAAAAGAAAATAAATTTAAAATTTCAACCAAATCTGATTCATTTTCCTTTGATGATTATTTCGATGAGTCATGCTTGAAAGACACGTGGCAACTTCCAAAAACACCGTAGAAGTTGTTTCTTCTGCCTCGGATAAATCTGTGAAAAATCTAAAAGATAAACAAGAGATAACTCTTCAAACAGTTTCTATTTGTACCATTTTTAATAATCCACGGGATGGCCTACTATACGAATCGGATTCTGAGACAAACAATAACAAAATATGTGCTTGCCCGGAAATTATAATTAGAATCAACAATATTCCAATATTCCGGTAAAAGCCCTAATTGACCCCAGCAGTCAAGTTACATGTATTTCTGAAAATTTTTATAACTTCAACTTAGAAAAATTTAAAAACGTCTATTGTTGGTACTATAATCAGAGGTGCAACGGGATTAAAACCGACTCGATTAAATAAGGAATTGATGTTCCCTACACAAATTGGTACTTACACGAAAGACTTGATTTTCTTGATTATTCCAAAATTAATTCGAGATTATATCGGAATTGACGCAATCAATGAGCTTGGTTTTCTTATAGATACAAAATATGATGAAATTACAATTCGTATAAAGACCACAATTGCAAAAATCTCTTATAAAAGTGTTACGTCCTAAGTCGTATGATGACTGTCAACGGATGAATCATTTAATGGTTATTGTATTAAGAGTAAACTCGGAAAACGATTCAAGCTTCGGAAGAGAGTTGAACGCTTCGGTGCTTAGACACTCCCGCGATCAAAAGAACGGCGGCAAATGCCTGTACGGGAAACTGCTTTCTATTAGGAATATTATTGTTTATTACTGATGTTATTAGTAATTTCTCCGTGTTCTAATTATTCTTTGATAAACTCTGATTATATTCCCTCCCTTTGATATTCAGTATGTTCGTTCATTGAAATGGTGATCGACCCAATTGAGATGTAACTCTACGTCGTAGCGTCCTAATAGTTCGTTGTACGATAATTGAATTTATAAATCATTAAGAGAGAACAAATGTGGGTTTCAAATATTCTGTTGAGTTAGATCTTAGCAAGGCAAGTAGGGCGTTAGTATCTCAACCGCAGCGTAGGTTTCGGAGAGAGAGAGAGAGAGAGAGAGAGAGAGAGAGAGAGAGAGAGAGAGAGTGTAACGAGCTAGCTTATAATAGACGTCGTGTCGACACCTACCTTTTGTAGTTCTTGCTTCTGCTTGGCCGGAGGCTCTGCTACCTGCTCGTCCTCAATGAATGCGTCGAAGGTGCAATTGAATTGGTCGAGAGGGATGTTGGAACAAAGGTCTCGTATTGACTTCACTCACGATTTATGCTGTTATAACTTGATTTATTCAAATAACTAAACAGCTTGTGTCATTAACGCTCTTTATGACGCGGTGTAAATGCAAGACCGACGATTTACAGTATAATGTTAAATTTAGAATCCGAGAGACGATTAATTCGAGAGACTGTGTTATACGATTCGTGAATAATTAAGTTCGAGATCAAGTGTAATTTCTTCTAAGTCCGTTACTTCAAGAATTCTCTAAGTTGCTTTTATGAAAAAGATTCTAAGTCCGTTACGAGTTTAACTTATGCGAGAGCGTACTGAGAGACTAAAAGTCTGAATAAGCGTATTAATAAGAGTATGGAGCCGTACTAAATAGTGAATAATAAGAAGGTGCGTGCGGTCCTACCCGGGCCTTTTTATAGTTTGACTTCATGTTCAAATAAAGTCTTAAACTATAAACTATAAACTATAAACAGTCCCTTACCAAGTGTCAACATTTCCATTTTTTCATTGTGTCTTTTCTGCTCTTCCATTTGCTTCTTAGAAGTGTTCGCCCTCAGCTCCTCCTGCAAGCGAGCCGACTGCACTGAGACCAGCAAAAAGTGGAATAAGTGCTGGAAGAAAGCCACCTACTTTGTTGGGAACAGGCAATATGCGTGAAACACTAACTTTACTTTTTCCACCGATTTTTTTCACATGCTCACGAGCAGTCTTCAGCGTTGACTTAATCATAGAGTGAGAATCTTTGCCAGAAATGATAGATTTTTCTGCTGACTTGATCAATCTTTTTAGCGTTATCTTCGTTTTCTTGGGTTTGAGAGATCTACCTCGTCCTCCTCCTCCTCCAACACCCATACCGAGCTTAGATTTTAATTTCATAGTATTTGCTACGGCAAAAGCTGTTGCTCTCTCTTTCAAACCAGCGTCTCTAGATTTTACTCTTTTCCACGCCTTCTCTGCTAAAATGTTATCAGCTGCGTCTCTCTCTTGAATATTGACAGGATTCTTCGAGTAGGCAATGTCGTGTTCCTTGCAAACAGCATCCAGAGGATTGATTCCTGGATCTCCACGAGCTAAACGTTCAATAAGTTTAGTTCCTGGACCACAGTACTGATAACCAGGCACATGAAGTTCAATGGGTAACTTGTTGATCAATTTATTCACTATGCCTGAACCTCTTTTTTTCTGCATGATGCTAGCTCTTAGCAAGCTTATGTTATACTAACTGAGAAAAACTATAAATGCTTGCATTTATAATAGCTCGAGTCAGTCGTGATATGAAATAGAAGCATGGTGGATCTTCAAAAGTCACCAGCGAAATTGCCAGTGATTAGTTTTGATCTTTGGACGCAGCAGCAGAAGAAACAGCAAAATCGTCATGGAAAATTAGGACCCAGCAGTATAAGAGCAGTATTTTGTCGTCCATCTAATTGTGGTAAAACAAATGCTCTCTTATCTCTGATCATTCATCCTAATGGTCTAACATTTGAAAATATCTACGTATACTCGAAATCTCTAAATCAACCAAAATATAAATTTTTGGAGCAACTTATCGAGCCTTTGGAGGGAATCAAGTACTTACCCTTTAGTGAACACGATCTTGTCTTATCACCCGATGAAGCTCAACCAAATTCAATTTTTGGTTTTGACGATATTGCTTGTGAAAAGCAGGATAATGCCAAAGCTTTTTACTGCATGGGTAGACATAAAAGTATAGATTGTTTTTATTTGTGTCAGTCGTATGCACAAGTACCAAAATACCTAGTGCGTGATAATGTCAATTTGTTGGTAATTTTTCGTCAAGATGATATGAATTTGAATCACGTTTACAACGATCACGTTAATACAGATATGACATATCAACGTTTCGAAGATATTTGTTCAATGTGCTGGAATGATGGCAATCATAGTTTTCTTGTCATAGACAAAGATCGTCATATTAATGATGGTCGCTATAGAAAAGGTTTTGATCAGTTTGTAATAAATATACATATACAACAGGTACTGCTGAGAGAGCGAAAGAGAGAGAGAGAGAGAGAGAGAGAGAGAGCGCTCGAGCATTGTCATAGCAACCCCCTATTTGATCGAGCTGACCAGCAGGGTTCTGGAACTTACGTAACGGCTAGCTCCAACTCTGTCGCTTTCTCGGTGAATTCAAATTTATTGATTCTACTTGAACACAAATTGTATTACAAACAAATGTTATACAAAATCATCAGACCCATCACCGGAACTGTATTTCCAAATATTATAAAAATAAAGATCAAAGAATTTTGTGGGTTTTTCTTCGATTGACTTACGACTAACCTCATTCTATCATTCTGTCGATCAATCGTATTTTACAAATATGTATTCCTTAGTGTTTTGGAAAAATGATTCAGAGTGGAGTTTACTACTAACCAAAAATACTAGAAGTAACGGTAATGGTGTGGAGGCTAAATGGCGTGGAAATTGGTATCCCGCTGAAATTCTTCTTTATTCAAATTTTAATCTTCTAATTTATGTTATAGTTGTTTTATGATTTTATTGTTACAGATAACAAAAATGATTTGCTAAAGTTAAAAGTGCTATCAGACGGTTCGATTAGTGATTGCTGCCGTGTCAAAAGTAAATAAATATTTTCTTTGCGTAATTAAAATTCTTTATACACTTATGCATACACAGACATCTGCCCTTGCCAAGCTAGTACAAAAGAACTTGCTTCTCGTTCTCTGGCTTCCGTTCAAAAGTTTACATACACACTCATGCACACCAACGACGAAAAGCAAGCAAGGAGGGTCCGGCCTTTCTCTCTCTCTCTCTCTCTCTCTCTCTCTCTCTCTCTCTCTCTTCCTGGCCTACGTAGATTTAGGTTATTAAAATGTTTCAGGTTCACTTAGCAGTGATTCCAACAAATTCGAAGAATCTGCTACTAGTACGAAAAGTATATCCGATTCACGTAAGTAGTGATTTTGATATAGTATATTATGATACAAGTGGCATAAATAGTCCTTCACGGCATGGCGTGTATTCACAGCATCCGAGCGTAGCGAGGGAGCTAAACGTCGTGCTGTATCGGACTATTTATACCACAAGTATCGTACGCTATTTTATAGCACTGACTAGTATAAATCCGCTGTCACGCCTATCCGTGGCCTAAACAGTCCATTTTTGCACCGTGCAGTTAGCAGTTAGATCAGCGCGGTGCAATAGTGGACTATTTATGCCACGGATAGGCGTGACATAGATGCGGATTTATGCCACACAGTGCTATAAATATGATTTTCATAGTCTTTGATAAAATCTTACTTTCGGACATTGCTCTCAACAGCGAAAGCTGGATCAGCGCTGCAACATCTATCTGCAGTAGCTACATCGTCGTTACTATTTCCGACTCCTGCAACTAGATTATGTTCACCGTCTCTAACGACTGCAACTACATCGAGTGTGCCATTGCCGACTCCTGCACCAAGATTTTTGGCATCGTCGTTTGCTTCTACTGAAGAATCCTGTGCATCATCTACAGCACATCATTCTTCCAAGTCCTCATCTACCTTTGAAGCATCCCATTCTGTGAATGTACCAAAGCTTTTTACACCCCCTCCTGTACCAGCACCGAGGTTGTGTATATCCAGTGTCAAAACTGTCGAAATAGTTTCTGCGTCGCCATCAAGCTCAAGTAACAGCCGAAAATAAACCGTTTTAAAATTTTGAAAAGATGCGAACATATTTTGTATGTTTATGTTTTTTCCGGAGAACTACAATCTAATTCTTCAGTTACGACACCAGAGACTGAAGACTTTGCATCCTTTTATGCAGCGACGAAGCCTACAACAGGAATGGTATTATGTAAATATGATATGTACGTGCATGCACGATAAGAAGAGGCTGGTCTCCCAACCTGCCCTGCAGAAAAAAAGCTTACATACACAAACACTCGCTCATGCACTCCTGCATTGGTTTACATTATACACATGCTCATGCAAACCCCGGCATTCACTCCCATATACACGCTGATACACCCCTACCCATTCCACAAGCGATTAGCCATACAGAGAGGCTTCTCTCTCCCCCCCTCTCTCTTTCTCTAACTTTCAGAAAAACAGACAAACGTGGTCACGCTTACCCCTATTCGCATACATACACACGCTCATGGACACTCACCCATGATGGACCAGTAGAGAGAAGACGACCTCTCCCTACTTTTCGCAAAAACACACACACACGAACACACGGCCACACACAGTCCCGCACTCGGTTACATACACAGGTACATGCACGACTCTCTGCTTGACTTTAAGAAAAACGTACACACGTACACCCCCGTATCACTCACATACACACGCTCATGCATACCTCCACATCAACACATTCGCTCACATACACACGCTCATGCTCAACCCCGCATCAACACATTCGCTCACATACACACGCTCATGACACCCTCACAATTGCTCTCATACATACGCACATGCACACACACGTATTTGTCCGCGATAAGCCAGTACAGAGAAGCCGGCCTCTCTCCCTGGCTTTCGGAAAACCGTACATACACGCTCCCACGCCTAGCGACACAATCCCTCGAATACACACGCTCATGCACACTCTCACATCAACCCACGGTAAGCCAGTACAGAGATGCCGGACTCTCCCTACTTTCTGCAAAACCGCACACACGCGCCCTCACACAGCTACAGTCGCTCACATACTCACGCTCATGCACATCCACTCATTCCCCTGCGGAAAGCTACTACAGAGGCCGGTCTCATAACGAATTACCTATATAAATGCGAATTAAAAATTTCGATTTGACTAGCACTTGTTAATTATATTTTTATAGATACGACTTAGAGATGGGTACGATATTTTTATTTCAATTAAGGAGTTGTCATAAAAAGAGGAAAGATGGATTAACGACAGCAAGGAAATGATCAGAAGATTGATGAAATTAATTATTGGGAAACCTCAGTTAAAGCTAATAACACCCACTGGAAGAAATAATTACAGAAGAATCCCAAATTCTGTATACAACGCCGTTTTCGGTAACATGCAACATGATTGATTTACATACTGATGACTGTCTTACTAAGTACTAACTTCTAAATGTAACTGATTAAATTTTTATTTCAGAGTACTTTAACAGGATAGTTGAAGTCAAGAACCGACTCTCACCACTATCGAAGATGTCTCACTCTAATGTGCAATGGTTTGAGAAATCTTAAAAACTAATATACGCTTCCGATTGTAACTTCCAAAATTTTTGTATCCGATATTATTAAAAACGCTTAAGCCCTTCGCTTACGCTGAACTATTGCAGTGCACTGTCTACTCCGTGCGACAGAACGCAGTGCCAATTACGATCTTATACACAGTGCATAAGATCGTGGTCCAAACACTGATCTTTTTTTCACGAGACTCAACGGAAAACTCTTGGACTACAAAACAGGCGCCTAACCGTGATCTTTTCAAAAACTTCCTAAATCTAAACCTTTTCAAATATTCAATGGATATTTTTGCAACATACAACCACCCGCGATCATTTGATAAATCAACAAATATGATTTCTGTCCGGAACATTATACAGTTTGAATATAGACGTGCTGGCGACTTCAAAACTAAAATTGGATTTGACGTACTCCAGGGCCGGAAACTAATGCCACCTGTGTTGCGTACTGACATAAGTATCTTGTATCGCCTCAAGAAAGAGCTGCCCTTTCGGAGCAGCAGCGGCTTATTTCTCGCGCTTTTCTGGCTTTATCACGCTGGCAAATTGCACAAGGAACTCGGTCTGCGTCGAGACTAGCAAGTTAAGACTTTTTTACAGAGAAACTTCAGAAAACAGCAGCAGCCTCGATTTCCGAACAACTGTGGCTGGCTTCTCGCGCTTTTCCGGTCTCATCATACTAGCAAACAGCACGAGAAGCTCGGCCTGCGTCGTGAATCAAAAGATGAGGCTTCTTTACTGCGAAAATTCAGAGAACGGCGGGAGCCACGATTTCTGAGCAGCTGCGGCTGTCTTCGCGCGATTTTTTGGGCTTATCACTGGTAAACGGCACGAGAAGCTCGGTCTGCTCCGAGACTCGAAAGACAAGGCTTTTGTGCTGCGCTTTTTTGGAAAACAGCAAGAGCTGCCTTCTCGTAGGTATTCTCGCGCCTACGCAGGTAACCTTGGTCAAAAAATAGAAAAATCTTTGCAGGGGTGACCCTGCTCGTTTTCCGGAAGAGTTCTCGACCTAATTTGATGTTTTATCAGTGCCGAAAGGAGCCAAGGTGACGCGAGGCGTTGCACTCGCGCGTACGCAAGTAACCTTGATTAAAACTTCGAAAAATTCGAGCTGAAGTGACCCTCCTTGTTTTCCGGAGCAGTTCTCTACCTAAATCGACATTTTCTCAGCGCTGCACGGTGAAACGGTAACGCGGCGCGTTGTGCTCGCGCGTACGCAGCTATTCTGGGTTAATACATCGAAAAATCCGTGCAGGGATGACCCTGCTCGTTTTCCGGAACAGTTCTCTACCTAAATCGTCGTTTTCTCAGTGACGCATGGCGATACAGCGGCATGGTGCGTTGCGCTCGCGCGTAGACAGCTTATATGGGTTAAAATATCCAAAAATCTTTGCGAGAGTGACCCTTCTCGATTTCCGGGACTGTTCTCCACCTAAATCGACGTTTTCTCAGCAGCAAACGAAGCCAAAACGACGTGGCACGTTGCGCTCGCGCTTACGCAAGTAATCTTGGTTGAAACACCGAAAAATCTTTGCAGGATTCTTTGCAGGTTCTAAACACAACGTTTTTACAATAAAATACTCGGAAAACAACGAAGCTACCGCAATACAGACGTAAGAAATAATTTAAATATCTATCTTTATGAGCTTGCAGCTTTTAGTGTGCGTCTGGACGATATTAACAAATTGTAGGAAATCAACAGCTACACTTATTCCATAGAATCATTTATTCTACGCATCAGTACATTTAAAACAGAACCGAGCTTGTTCTTCCGTGTAATCGTCTACATTAATTTAAGCACAAGTATCATGGAACCATATTAAGCAATAGTCAAACTGTATAGATTGATCTCCAACAATTTTAGCGTATTTTTCACAACTAAATTTTTCAGATTTTGTTTTTTCTAGAATTAAATTTGTGAAAGTCTTGAAAGTTTCAGATTTTAAAAAATTTTCCAAGATTGTAATATCAACGTCTTTATTCATCAATGCGTCAGTAATACATAAGTTGTCCAGGTCGGTATCTTCTAACATTTGGCGAAATCTCTGGGGTTTTAGATTCGTAAGTGCTTCTTAAACATTCACCAATTGATCCTATTAGATTTTCATTATTGGTTATTATATTTTACAATAATAGATTTTAAACGAAACATAGTATATTACGATACGAGTGCGCAAAGTAGGGGATTTTTGCACAAGCGCATTTTGTCACCCGGGCGTAGCAAGTGTGACAAAAAAGCGAGTGTGATGATCACCTACGGGCACGAGTATCGTGTACTTTTTTTGACACGAGTGTGCGAATCTACATTCTTAGCAGATAAGCGTGCGAGCAATTCAGAGTTTCGCGCCCCAGTGTGAAAATCAGGCATTGATTTCGTTTCACGCACGCTACGCAGTTAGGAGAAATTTCGCACACAGAGTTTCAAAAAATTGTATGTAACATATCGCCGCCTGAGAGGAATGACCATGTAACTCGGTGCTTGCTTCAAAAACCCTGAAACTAAGCTGCTGCTTTGAGAACTCTGTTATCGTCTGAGCTTAGAAAACTCCTGTTCTTAGGAAATTCTTCTGACTTGGTTTTTTTTTTCTAGAATTTTATTGCGGTAGTCTTTATAAATTTTAACTTGCCGCCTTGCATCGCGAAACGCAAAACGCAAAGCGCTTCGCGGTTTGCGTAAAAGGCACGACCGCTGACGCTCGCGCTTCGCGCTCGCTGTCTGAAAAAACATATATTTTTTATCTTTTTTGTATACAATTAAAAATTTTTTGGGCATGAATAACTTGAAAGTTTTATAATTATTTTAGTTTTTGACTCATGATTTTCAATATTGTTGATTTTGGAATATAGACATTTATACAAATTTTAACGTGTATTCTTTTATCGCAACGATATTTATTTTAAATATGATTGAAAACCCATTATTATTTCGTAAGATTTAAAAAAAAATATCTTTTTATAGTTCTTTAATTCAAATAATACACGTGAAATTCCATAAAGTGGCCAAATTCGGAACTATCCTATTGGTGGAAAATGCATTGGTTTATATGTAATCTGTGACGTCACGCTTAACAAACCGAATTCCATCCTGTTCCTAAAGTTATAAATTTTGTGCAGAGATAGTTTATTACATAATTTAAGCAGAAAAAGTATTAGTATTATTATCAGCTTAGCAAAGCCGAACAGCTGTTCGTTGGTTCTGTCGAAGCGAGGCAGCGAGCTCTACCACTGCGCATACATTGTGCGCATCGATCTGGCGACCGGTCGGCGACATGCACAATCTGCAGCCTTCTGCCGTGTGTTTTGACGTTTCGATATAGCCTCCTGGCCTCTGCTATCCGCAATGTTTTGCTCTGTTTAACTTTTCGGCGATATAAGTGAGTGCGTAGTGAAAAACAGAAACGACGACGCGATACAGCAGTGATATATGTAGTTTTAAAATCACAACAGAAGTGCCACTATGGTGCCTATATGTGTTTACAAGCAGCCTCTGCTCACCACGATCCCGCTCGCGGATCAGCTGCTCGCGATTGTTGCTTTGTAATACGGTGCAAAAAGTATTCAAAAGTGATGCACCCACAATGGCACTGAGGATGCAATGTGTGAGTGTCAGTTCAGCAAGGAGTGCTATAGTATAGAAAGACATGTAGCTCCAACAAGAAACTTGAATTTTTGTTTGGAGGTTATCTTTTGTTTTTGTGACTACTCCTGCTGCTGCTCCTGCTGATTCTACTGTTGTGCTGATGTATATTTCTTGTTAAATGCTGTCTAGGTGACGATTTAGCATTACACAGTTCCACCAAAAGGATTGCTGTGTTCTTGTGTTCATTATTTTGAAAACAGATATTTATTGTGTTAGGTGCAGTGAAATCAGTGACTATGTGATTGTGTGATCTGTTTTTAGAGTTGAACCACTGAGTTGCAATTCTGATGACTCCCACTGATAGCTATACGGCATTGGTATCAGAGGACAGAGAATTTAGTATTTATCGTTGCCAATTTGACCATGTAGCATAAGCACTACCATAGTGCTGATTCGCACTATCTGGGTGGTGTAGCTTGGCGTTGATGGCTACTTCAAAACCCTCGAGGTGTCTCTGAAACTGATTCATACCATCTAAGTAGTGCAGGCTGACTTCTGCCACTACATCAAGATGACCTTGAAGCTAGATTTACTCTGTCTGCAGTGGTGCTGATTGGCGTCTGTGGGTACTTCAACATTATCTGCTCGTGCTGCTTGGTGTTTCTGGCTGATCTAATAATCTTCAAGCTATATTCGAACTTTTTGGCTATCCTTGAGACGTTGCTATTTGCTTGAACCACCTGAAATTGACCATGGACCCGTATTCTTGCTTTCTGACAGTCCTGGTTGGCGTAGCTGGCTGCTTAAACCATGTCGAGATGATCTTGGAGCTGGATTCACGATTGCTGGGAGTATTGATTGATGTTCTTGGATACTTCAACCACTTTAATACGGCTCTGGAGATGGGTTTGTAATATTCTACATGGTAATATCCAAAAATTACAATGACTCGTACTGTATGTTTAATTAATATTGAATCTTTAATAGGTTTTGATTTAAAATACTTTATACATGTTCTAAGTTTTCTAAATAGATATCTTTTATTGCTTACGGGTATCTTAACAGTGATTATTATCAACATACTGCTAAGTTTTTTATTTGTAAATATAAACTATGCAAAAAAAGTTTGTAACATATTTTGATGTATGTCTAGGTGTACGAGTAATGCTGAATTTTTTGGCATCATAGTCTACTGCATGCGCAGGAGTACGACTGAAGATATTGGTGTCGGCATCTGAGCCATTAAAATGTTGGAGTTGGAAGAATGCTCCATCAAGACTCCGGCAATACTGCTTACTACTATTAACGGATCAATTTTGTTATCAGGTGAGATCAGTGAGTTGAATAATTGTTTGTTGATATGAGTTTTTAATCTGAGTTCTTTTGTTTTTTAGTGTTTAAATCATACTGCAACTGGAGATATCATGGTCTGCTGCATGAGGAGCAGTAGGATCAAGGGCATTGGTCATATGCCTGATCATCGATAATAATTGAGCTTCGTTAGTGTGTAACTTTCAGGTACAATATCTTCTATATAATTTGAATGATTTCATATAATTGATGTAATTTATATTTTTGCAGATGCAGTGCTTCTAAGATGCTTTAATTTTATTCTTTTTTTTAGGTACAAAATAAAACGAAACAATGCGAAGCAGTTGCAGCAAGAATTTATACTTTGAAGAGGATATTATTATTTTGAAACAAAAGAATATTATTAATTATCGTAGCCAAGATTTACATAGCGCATTTTGATGTTTAAAAAATCGTTTCTATAGTTGTTGAATGTCGAAAAGTGTTTAAAAAATGTTTGTCACGGTAAAAAGTTGTGTTTTGAAAATGTTTACAACTTTTATATCTAACATTTTCATGTAGTATGCAAGTTTTATGGCAAATAATTGGTTTTTTAGCTGTAAAAAGTCTTTTTTTGGTTGTAAACTCGAGTTATAAGCATTTTCATGATTCGATGTTAATGGGAAAAAGTTGTATTTTTCAAAGAGCTACAACTTTTCCATTAAAATTTTTTTTTGTAAAATGCTTAGAATTTGAGTTAGAGCCAAAAAACCGTTTTTAGCGATTTTTGGAGGTGACCGCATTCTGCTTATACATGCAGGATTAAGCCCAAAATAGAACTGTCAGCTTACTATTATAAGAGGAGTTCGCACATAAATTTTTGGCCCGATTGATTGAAGTCTCTCAGAGTTAATCGTCTAACACCAAAATTTTTATTCAAAAATACGCGTAAAAATCGAACAAATTGGGCCCTCATTTCAAAACGACGTAGAGGATCAAGATAAAAAAGAAAATAGATTTTAGCTTTTGCGAAAGGAGACTTCTCCTAAAATTTCAGCCCGATCGGTCGAAAATTGTGTAAGATATCGCATGGTACACATTTTTCGCACACGAAGCCATAAGGCAGTTCCGTGTCGCGGTCGTGCCTAAAAACTCTTTTTCTACTGTAGTAAAAAATTAAAGGCAAGGACGCGCTTGAGTCAGACGGTTTTTATCGCTTGATGAGACAGTATTTTCAAAGCACACTTGAGTTACTTGGTAATTCATCGTATGCGTCAATATACAAAGAATAAAACTTGCGAAATTTTACAACAATATTTAAAAATCATAACCTTTATAATTTTGAATCCTTTGCATTTATCAGGAACATCTAAATTTTTCGCACTTTTGTTGGCTTTATATTGATACCTCAAATAGCTCTTAGTCAGCGACAAAGCGTTTTTTGGTGGAATTGATTTCAAAGCTTTCGATGCTACTTGATTGATAAAATCCGCCGAAAATAACCATCCTCATACAAGCTCAGTTTTAAATATATTTCTGTTTCGTGTATGTCCAATAAAAATACGACTCTATTCCTGTTTTTGTATTCACTAAAAATCATTATTGTATTGTATAAACAAGGTAGGATAATACATTTCTATTCGCTGATAACCAAAATGACAAAAGTCTACTGTTGACGAAAATCGAGGTAACTGTAGATTTCATACCTTGAAAAAGGCGCCCTTTTCGTGTAAAAATCTCGGGAGTTATTGAAAAGTTGCCCTGAAGCTACGATATACCCAATAAATATGCCCAATTTCGCGGTTTTCAGATTTTGTATCGCGCCCCATCTTAGTTTTACCGATTTTTCGTGTAAATCTGAACATTGAAACCTTTTTTCTTGAAAACACGAAATGTAGACTTATATCATTTTGCCTGTCAGCCATAGACTTAAATAAGGCATCTCAAATAATATAAATGAAAACTTTATTTTTAAATACATACCTTACATGGATTTTGATTTGCTCCTGATAAAGACGACAAAAGTTTCATAGTTGTTGAATTTGCTCACGCGTTGGCTTGGTTGTAAACACAGGCTTAAAAATATTTGTCAAAAACTGTTCTTCAAAATTATCAGTCTCATACAAGACAGTAATAAAAGTTGTATATTTATGATGACTATCAAGTAGACGGCGAAGTACAGATGTACTGGACATGATAAACTATGGATATTTTTAAAATTTATAAGCTGCTTGAGAGAATCTTATTTTCTGTCTGAATAATGTACGCGAAAAAAATAAGATTCGTGAGTTCGATTAATTAATAATTTAGGGACTTGTGGCGCAGATATTATTATTAGGAGTAGATAAGGAGCAGTAGGTCAAATAAATTGTACACATATTTATGATTAATAGAATAATTGTGGCTAGCAGCCTTTATTCGTTTTATTTATCACCAAAGACTTACTCAAGAATTTATCAAACGCGTCAATTAACTAGCATTGGAATAAACTAAACGTAGAAAATCGCCACCTTGAAAATAGCCTAAACAAAGTTAACAACAATTGCGGAGACTCGACATATCAATTCTTTTTATATACGAAGGTTATAATATTATTCGATAATGTGACAATATTGACTGCTTTCATATGAATCAAGTAGTTGTGAAAATACGCGAAGAATATTACGATTTATGGAAGATATGTTTAAATAATTATATTGCAACAAATCAATTATATGTATGATGACTTATTTGCCATCACCGTGTATCCAGACACGAGATCCGGCATTCAACGGAATAATTATACGGAAAATAAGTCTCGAGCCGATCTAAATATCAACGTAGTAAATGAACGAAAAAGAGTAATATATTATAGCAAATAGAATGAATCACTTAGAAAAGATATTGTGGTGGAAATTGATAGTCGTAGGATGGATGACCTGTAAATTGCTAAACATTAAGATTCGGATGATGTAATATGTGATCCTCGTAAGTGTTATTTATTATTTGGTTAGCTTTCCGAGGAGTTAGGATGATAATGTTAGTTTACGCATAATTCCCGGAATGCGACCATAGACAACCGACTAGGACGTGATATAATCACCACCAGCCGGACAGCGAAAGCTGTCTCTTTTGCGTCTGTCGGTGGCAGGGTTAGTTGATTAATTATGCGCTGAGTCTTTCCCGAAGGAAGAGACTCCCCGGATCAGTCTGGTGTGGAGATCCCCGGGTGCGAGAAACAAATCAATACCAATGTTAATTTGTTAAAATAAAAGGTTAAAATTATGAATACATAGTCCAGCGGCGAGGCGAAACGGCAACTCGAGCAGCTAGGACCTGGCTTCCTCTGGAACACTCTGGCACGTGGTTTCGTCTGTAGAAGAATCATGTGGAGTGTTGTAGTCTGTTGGAGGAAGGAAATGTACCGATACGATGCTTCACTTGAGCTGGTCAGCGAGGCGACGAGCGAAGCGGGACCGCTAGGAGAGGGGTATGCGCAGCGGACGAAATCTCGTTTGCGGCGTAGATCTGCTGCGTCGGCGGCTCTCATACGATCGATAATCGTATGGGAGCCGCGCAAGCGCGCGCGAGAGAGAGAGAGAGAGAGAGAGAGAGAGCGAGGCAGCCCTGTACCTGCACTCCGCGGCACCTGAGCTAGTAGATTAGGGCCGTACCTGCACGGACCCAGAATGTGGCCGTTGCATGCTGATACTACTCAGAATACAAACATTAAAAATTGGGTTAACGTACCAGTTCGACAGACAACGACAACGACATATAGTTAGTTTGATTTTGCTGTTATAACTTCGGAGCGTTAAGACAAAAACAATGCGCTGTTATGTTTTGTTCGAAAAATATTTCTGGTTCTACAAAATTTGCATAACACTGCGTGACTTACATCCGCGTTTAAGACACAGTTATCCGTAGCGTAAGTAGTCCTTTCTAGCACCGTGCTTATCCATTTGCTACGCTCGGGTACTAACCTCACGGTGCCAGAAATAACTGTTTACTCGACGGCTGAGAGTGCCTTAGCGGATTCAAAGCAAGCTCTGCTGTATTGTACGATACACATATTTCCAGTAACATTTGCCAGAAAATGCAACTTGTATCATAATTTACTATAATGTTATATCGACGGCTGAATGGAATAAAAACGTATATCGGTATTTCGAGAATTTCGTATCTCGGCGGCGGCTTCGAGAACGATGTATCTCTAGAATCGGTTCAAGAACTACTTTTACTTTTTCAATCATTGCGAAATAGACGCGATAAAAAAATTGTAAATAATAGAGCTGATTCTATATTTTGTTGATAGTTGACTCAGCCGTCGATATGCCCTCTGCGCGCGGCGCACACATTAATAAAGCTCTAGTATTTAAAAAAAAAATGTATGATGTAAAAACCAAGTCGTTATGGCTTCGTTTGCTGCTGAGAAAACGTCGATTTAGGTGGAGAACAGCCCCGGAAAACGAGCAGGGTCACTCCAGCGAAGATTTTTCGGCGTTTTAGCTCAAATTAGCTGTGTACGCGCGAGCGCAACGTGACACGTCGTTTTGGCTTCGTTTGCTGCTAAGAAAAAGACGATTTCGTCAGGGGACAGGGAGCAGGGTCGGAGGACAGGGCCAGGATGGCGGGTCCGGAAAAGAGCGTCGGCTCGAAGCGGAATGGAAGACGCGGATGTGGGCGAGTGTTAAACCACGGGAAGCAGTAAAATCGAAGTGAAGCGCATCGCAGAGTCGAAAAGTGATTTTAACAAAAGTTAATAAAGTGTTGTTAACAAGAAATTCAAAGCGTCTTATTTGCCACCCTATCCTATAACCCGTTCACTCTGTAAAAACGTCTGTAAAACACGGCGCTGTCCGAGCTCTTCGTGCAGTTTGCCAGTGACATAAGGCTCGAAAAGCGCGAGAAGAAAGAGCTGCTCCGAAATCGATGCTGCCGCCGTTTTTCGAATTTTTGCAGAATGAAAGCCTTATCTTTCGAGTCTTGACGTGAGCCAAGCCAACTGTTGCCAGTGACATAAGCCCAGAAAAGTACCTAGAAGAAAAGCGCAACTGCTCGTTAACGCAGCTCTCGATGTTTTCCGAATTTCCGGGCTTCCAGTGCATAGACACGTTAGCACGTAGTGTAGTAGCACAACAAGTATCGTAAAAAGTATCTTAGGACGACTCTCAAAAAATGTGTCATAAAGTATCACAAAAAGCATCTTTAAAGATATCGCGTAAAGTATTTTGGAAAGTTCCGAAAAAAGCATTGTAGAAAGTGTCAGGAAAAGTATCTTAAAACGTGTCGAAGAAAGTATCAGGAAAAGGAAATGAAGGAAATTGAGCACATTTATCGGCTTTTCTAGGTTTGCCGTATCACAGTTCTGTATCGGTGATGCAGTCGAGCAACCTATCCGACTTGCTCTGATCCTTCTCCGGTGCAGGCTTTTTGTCCAAGATAATATCGATCACGGACCAGTTTTAACTTCAGTTTATTACGGTTTTCAACGATTAATATCCTGGGTAATGCAAATGTATGACAGAGTTAATGAGCAAATCCTCTACAAGCGTGCTTCTGATTACGGCTACAGCGAGCCGCAGACGGTACACCGTCACCATCATATAATACGTAGTCTAAATGCCGGTGCTGAAGTCAATCATAGCAGTTGCACTGGTGAACCAGCCTTTCATCGGGCTCTCAGTACTGTTATCGAGTCCATTATCGAGCTGTTTCTGGAACGGGTGCCGATATTCACTCCAAGAATGCATCAGGCTGGTCGGCTCTACATGTTGCTGTCCATCACCAGAGGCGCTTCCATTGATGTGAGAACTTTAGACGGGCTTATTCCTTGCACCGTTACAGGCTTTTTTTCCAAGGGGCTAAAGTACCCGCGTCGCTCGCTGCTCCGTTGTGACGTCCAGCGAACTAGCTCGTGCAGTCCACGATACCGGCCTTGTGCTGCTACATCGAGTCCAACTGGGTCTTGATGGCAGGCTGACCTAGCGAAACTCGTTGATACGGCCGATAGCCTTGTTCGTTTCCTAAAAGACGGTGGTTGTCTGTCCGTCATGCCTGTCGCTTAGACTTGAACGAAGGCGGCAAGCGCCTTGCTGCAGTTGGCGAGCAGGCCGTCCTCCTGGTGCTGCAGTCCATCAGCCTACTACTTGCATACTGGGCATCCTCTCAAGCAGCATCTCAATCCTCTGGAGGATCTTCTCGAGCCAGCGCTGGTGGACGAAGCGCAGGTGCAGTCAAGCCTTGTCTCGGTCGACATCCTTCTCGTGGTCCTCGCAGAAGTTGCCTTCGGCCAAGTTGCTGTATGAGACACCGGGTAGACTCACGCGAGAAACTCCTGCACGTGATGCGCGAGCCAGTGAATAAGCAAGCAATTAAGTAATAAAGTGCATGAGCGCGTGTATGTGACCAATTTCCCATTCTGTTCCGCCGGGGTCCTTTTTTGATGTGAAACATCTAATGGCGCGGCTCGGGGGTTCAACCGAATCGTTTTGTTGTGACGCTTTCCCCTCTCGTGCCTTTACAGTGCGCTCCCCTCTCCCCCTCTCTCTTGCCTCTACAGCGCGCTCACCTCTCCGCCTCTATAGCGCGCTCCTCTATACTGGAGAGAGAGAGAGAGAGAGAGAGAGAGAGACAGACAGACAGACAGAAGAGAAATATACATGCGTGCGCGCGTCGGCCAGAGAGATAGATGCTCTTTTATTCGCTTAATAGCAAAAATACAATAATGAAGCAACTAGGTTGCTAAAGTAGCTTACATACATGGTAACCATGATACAGTTAGTTTACGCACGCAGTTATAGAATTTACGTGCGGCACAAATAAAATATTTTCAGATAGTAGTGCATTATAAAATATATAAGGTGAAAACACCATCGCATATCACAATAAATCAGTACTTTTCGACATTTTTGTCATAGAGCTATCCATATTGCACGACATTAAAATTATACGCTGTAACATGATAAGATACAGATAAATACATTATATATAAAATACAGAATAGAATACTATATACAGCCAATAGACTGAGTCAGACTAGAATATAATTAGCAACGCTGGTCGAATTGGGGCAGTCAAAGATCGAGAGCAAGCAGATGCAGTCGCAGCGCTCTTTTAAATGATGCAAGCGATGGAAGATTGCGCAGGGTGGAAGGGAGAGAATTCCAGAAACGAGCACCATGAACTTGAAAGGCCCTAGCTCCGGCCTCGGTGCTCGCTACGGGAATGTTGAGTTCCGGTGGATCTCCCCTACTGGAGGCACGTGGCTTATACTTCGTGAAAAGTGAGGCCAGGTACTCAGGCTCACCGATTCGAACTGCCTTGTACAGAAGAATGGCCTCGAAGTAGAGCCTACGAGAGTCCGTGCGAAGCCACTCCAATCGCCTCCTGTAGGGGGTGATGTGCTCATCCCTTCTCACTCCAAAAATATATCTCACACACGAATTGCTCAGTCGTTGCAATCGAATGCGCTGTTCATTCGATGCGTCGAGGACAGTCACAGTACAGTAGTCCAAGTGTGGTTGAATAAGGGTCTCGACCAGCCTCCTACGGAGAGTCTCGGTGGTGCAGCCCCTAATAAACCGCAAGCTATAGAGGGCTTTATTTACTTTTTTTGTGATTGAATCTACTTGCGGCTTCCAAGTGAGTTTACTATCAAGCACAACACCGAGACTCACGACCGTATCGCTGAAAGGGACGATCACGCCGTCCCGCAACGGAACTCCAGGCAAGCTCCATGACTTGATA
Source organism: Pteromalus puparum (assembly GCA_012977825.3). Classification (NCBI taxonomy): domain Eukaryota; kingdom Metazoa; phylum Arthropoda; class Insecta; order Hymenoptera; family Pteromalidae; genus Pteromalus; species Pteromalus puparum. Next base: position 23,353,225 of record CM053171.1, read on the forward strand.
TCATTTACATTCCTCATGGAGCCGAAAAATATGGCTTTGGTTTTACTGGTGTTCAGTCGCAGGCCGGAGCTCCCCGCCCAATCAGCAACCAATCGTGCCGCATCAGCCAGCCGAGCCAGGCCCTCGTGGAATTTATCCTTGGTGGTATGCAGATAAATTTGAAGGTCGTCAGCGTAGAGTAGATGTTGAACCGCAGAGCCATCAAGTACGTCTTGTAAGTCGTTAACGTAAAGACTGAACAGCAGGGGTCCCAGGACAGAACCCTGTGGTACACCCAGATTGGTTTCCAGCCATTCTGAGTTACCATTTTTATTCGAGATAACCATTTGCGTGCGCCCTTGTATGTAAGATTTTATCCACAGGAGGGCCGTCCTAGAAAACCCCAACTGCTGCAGTTTAGCAAGCAATTTCGTAGGCGAGATGGTATCAAAGGCTTTGCTGAAGTCAAACAGCAGCAAAAGAGTCACCCTTTTTTTGTTGATGGCCATGCGTATGTCATCAGTCAATTTTAGTAACGCTGTCTGTGTACTGTGGTGTTTTCTGAAACCTGCCTGGAGGGGGTCTAGTATATGATTTTTATTGAGATACTCCGTGATCTGGGTGTGAGCAATCTTCTCGAGTACCTTTGAGAGGAAGCAGAGCAGTGCAATTGGACGAAAGTCCGTGACATTCGAAGGAGTGCTGGTCTTCCTAAGAGCTATCAACTGCGCCTGCTTCCAGATACCCGGAAAGATTCCCTGAGCGAAGGAGCAGTTAAATAGATTAAGCACGAAGTCGCCAATAATTGGGAGGGCCTTAACAACCACCCCGCACGGAACACCGTCGACACCTCTCGCCTGCGAGGAAAAATGTGAGATAGCAAGGACGACATCGCTCATACTGACAGGGCTAAAAGTGAAACCCTCCTCGCTTGCAAGTGAAATTATGTCCATTGCTTTGTCGATATTTTCGAGAGGCGACGCCGATACTCCCGCGAAGTGCTCATTCAGCTCGCCCGGCGTAAAACCGAAAAACTCCTCCTCCTTACGCCCAGGCAGGAGGCCAAGATGCCGCATAACCTTCCATATATTTCTGTTTTCATCAAGAGCGCCGGAAAGTTGCTGGTGAAGGAAGGAGTCTCGCTCTTGAGCAGAACGCATGTCGACCTCGTTAGTGAGTCGAAGAACCTCATCGAAGAGCTCCGCCCTTCCAGTGCGTTCATATCGTCTGAGAGTAGCATTGCGCTTGTCGATGAGGAGCCTCAACTCCGGACCAGACCAAGGAGCATATTTCTTACGCGGGCAAACCGTTTTCATAGGTGCCAATTCATCTATTGCTAATTTTAGATTGTTATTTAAAGTACTCAAAGCGCCCTCCAGATCGGCTTCGATTGAACTCATGGCTGTCCAGTCACAGCAAGACAGAAGGTCGACAAGAGAAGATGTGTTAATGCTCTTGTAATCGCGGTAAGAAAAAGAGTCTCTCCCAGGAGTGGGAGAGAATATGTTTAACGAGACATCTATGACGCAATGCTTGCCTAAGCCGGGCAGCCACTGGTTCTTAGAGTCCAGGATCTCGTCATTTTCGTCAGTCATTATCAGGTCAATCCATGTGTGAGACGATGGGGTATGATGCGTGGGGCCATGATTGATTATTTTAAGAGATAACTCCTCGGTCAGACGCTTGATCGTAACAGCGTCGTCTGAATTGGACAATAAGTCCGAGTTCTGATCGCCCATTATAATTTTGTGACTATACTCGCTACAAATGTACCGTAACACGTCGAACAGGTCTGAGTCCTTTTGCATTGGGATTTTGGGGGTCTGTAAACAACTCCGAGCAGTACCGGAGGTGAGTCGCCCCGTTGTACGCTACAAAATAGGTACTCAGGAATTCCAGGTTTTCCTGGTCCCGTGGTGTCGGAAAAAGCCAATTTTTTAATTTTAAGACCGTTGCGTACAATTAAGGCTACACCACCTCCGTTTACATTGCGGTCCTGCCGAATGATGGAGTATCCCCTGATGTTAAGTAGGCTGTCATTTACAATCGGACCCAGCCATGTCTCAGCGATGCCGAAGATGTCCAAGGAAGGGCGCTCCGACAGATAATCGCGGACGATCTCGATGGGAGCTCTGAGCGAGTTAATATTCACAAAGCCTGCCCTTAAGCCACTCTCCGCCCCCGGCGCGAGAGAGAGAGAGAGAGAGGAAGAGTATGTATGCGTGTGCGTATCTATGAGTGTGCTATACACAGCGTTGGGACAGGCGTGCGCGCGTCGACCAAAGAGAGAGAGAAAGAGAGGAAGCGTATGTATGCGTGTGCGTATCTGTGAGTGCGCTTTAGACAGCGANTGTGCACGTATCTGTGAGTGCGCTTTAGACAGCGATGGGTCTAGAACTATAGAGTGTGTTTATGCGTGACTGTGCCTATCAGGGAGTGCTTGCAGTATACGGCGCGCGCTATAGTCGCTTTACTTGTGTACACGGCATCGTCTCGTGCTGTACATTTGGCGTTCGACGCTTACAATCGATGCAGTATTTATAAGATACCTTGATGATGTTATGTCTAACACTTTCGTCGCATATTTTAGTTATCATCGGCCAATCGTCACTGTAATACCATCACAAACATTGACTGCTAGTATTACAGAAATAACTGATGATACATCTGACAATATTTAACAGTATTGCAGAAGTGTAAATATTTGTAATATATTTCTAAACAAAAATATTAATACTTGTTACTTTCATTTTACACTTCCTCCAATACAACATCCTTTCCATTACATACCTTCATAAAACTCAGTTTTTATGTTACAAAACAAAAAATATTTATTTACTTTATTTTATATAAACTTCTTTCAATAACCATAAATTTCAATGTTTCACATCTGCCAGGCGTCCCGTGACGGCTCACTTTTTTTTATTTGTGAGCGTTTCAATCGCACGTTGAAAGGCAAGATGTGGAAGTTATCTAGCCTACGTGGTACCTACAAATGGTTGGACATTTTACAAAATTTAACTTTACAGTGTAATAATATTCGACATCGAACAATAGGAATGAAACCTGCAAAAGTGAATCCAGATAAAGTTAATCATATACTTGATCGAATTAGGAAGCCAAAAATTAATCTGTTTAAAGGAGCTAAATTTAAAGTTGGAGATAAAGTATGCGTAAGCAGAAACAAGGAGGTTTTCGATAAAGGCCATACACCCAATTGGTCAACTGAAGACTTTACAATAACGCGAGTTTCACCTACAAAGCCCTACACTTATCATCTCAAGGATTATCAAGACAAGCCAATAGCCGGAGGATTCTACAAGGAAGAACTTTTCAAGACGAAATATCCAGATGTCTATTTGATTGAGAAAGTTTTGAAAAAAAGTGGTAATTAGTTTATGTAAAATGGTTAGGTTTTGACAATACTCACAATAGTTGGATAAATAAGAATGATATGTAAACAAATACAAATAAATTATGATTAAAAAACTTGTTTATTCTTCATTTATTTTACATTTCCTTCATTTTTTTAAAAAGTACTGGCATTATAACTACATTTGTTTGCGCAATTATTTGCCTGAAACGTTCTCGATCACGTGCAGCCTCCTCCCACTTCCCACATCGAGCTTCATGATGCGCAAATCTCCATGTATACATCAAGTGAATGGTGGGCTCTTCCTTGAATCGTACACACTTAATTTTGTTGCTGGAATCGAACGTTTCTAAATTGAATTTTATGTATAACATCTGTATAGTTATAATTTGAACTTCATAGCCATTATCTCAAAAACTAGTCGCCAAAATTGCTTGAAATTTTTACAACTAGTAGATATCGTTGTTTTTTATTGTCATGGATTTTTTTCAAAACATTTAACTATTTATTTTTTTAGTTATATATGTTTATCGAAAAATTACCTTTTATATCATAAAAAATGAACAGATCAGTCAATCTAGAAAATCTTGCGGGAAAAAGTAGACAAATTTTTGTTCTTTTAGAAAATCATTATAAAAAAGCAAAAATATTTTTTCAAAAATAGAAAAATGGCTATAGTATGGCCATAAAATGGTCAGAATCATAAAACAAAAAATGACCTAAATTCAGAATTAGAAAAAATATATGCATGTCAAATTTTATTACGATCCGTCGCATGGTTCCAAAATTATGGCGGTATACGTACACACACACGCACGGGCGCGCGCGCACACACACACACACACACACACACACANAATTTTATTACGATCCGTCGCATGGTTCCAAAATTATGGCGGTATACGTACACACACACGCACGGGCGCGCGCGCACACACACACACACACACACACACACACAGAGCCATCCGCACGGACATTTTCTAAAAACGTATGATTCGTACTCCAAACACCTCCAAATGCGTTTCCACGAAGTATTAGCAAAACTGAAAATTTAACTATTACAAAGCTTCCTCTTGAGGAGGAAGCAAAACGATAGAGAACAAGAAACATTTTTTATATGTACCAAATTCCAGGTGCAACATGTCTCCGAAGGTCAAAATTCACAATTTCCATTTTTTTCATTTGTAAGTAAATTAAATCTTAAAAAGTTTTCTTCAATTTAAACAAAATATTTGTTAAAAAATGTTAAAATTGACAAATAATTTGTTTAAATTGAAGATAACTTTTTAAGATTCAATTTACACAGCTAGAACGGCTGACCATCTCAAGAATGCAGGAGGAGAGATGCAGACTCCTTTCTCTCCCCTCCCCTCTTCCGCGGGCCTACAGCGCAAGTCGGCGAGATCTCCTACTCTCCGTCCGCGCCCGGTGCCGCATCATATTTTTTGAAAATCCACTAACGTGGAATTTTCATTTTTCGGAGCAGCTCCTCCGCAGTCTTTAAAAGGGCTCGCGCTGAGCTGACGCCGTCAGTTTCTCGACGGTCGCAACTTAAGCGCCTCAAAAGCAACTGCAATGGGCCGCAATTTCGAGCGCTCAGCGCAACATAAGCGCCAGTCTGTGGTTTATCCACGACGTCTCGTCAACGGGATGGACGTTTCGGTCCAGACTGTCCTGTTTGGACAGGAAGTAAGCCACCCCGGGGACCACGTAATCACGCCAAGGTCGGCGGAGGAGCGTGCGCGCTTAGCGCACACGTGGGAGTCGCGCGGAAGGCGTATGCTATTCGGCAAAGCCGAATAATGCGACTTTCCACCTCAGTCGCCTACAACACCTCCGTCACCTGCGCCACCTACACTACACAATAACACACCTTTATGGTGATTATTCTTCTACGACAGACAAGTGATTTTGCGACCCGAACAACGGCGTGACAATCAATCTGGCTTAAATATATTGGTCTTTCTACCTCAATCAGTTATCTCAACTATACTTCCTTCACGTACTGATGTTGTCTCCTGCCCTATGAAACGCCGCGAATTACAATCAGACTTTGGTTTTCAAGCGAGTAACCGGAGGAAGTTTTTGAGTTGATCAGTGACTATTATATACTTTCAACTTCAGCAATTGCTCTCTGCTAAGTCTCGTACCGAAGCGATCTCTCCTCAATATCGTACAAAAGTGGATAAGTCGTTTCGTCGACTCACGACACGACGTCTTGCATACATTCTCGCGCATGCGCAATATATAGTTACATACTTTACATCATTTCTACGGGCCTTCTGAAAAAGCATTTTACATTGGCGCATTACAATTCAATCAGGCATTAATCATTCTCACGGCTTACAAATTTCGGTGTATTGCGATTACGATTTTGGCACACAATTAATAGAGCACACACTCTTGCCATCTCACACACACAAATGCGCGCTCAGACTCGACGATGTGCTGCAAATGCGGTGGAGCGCGGGGCCGCTTCCCCCTCCCGGCAGTTCGCTCTCTTCTTCTGTGTAGAGCCTCAGGGAGGCGGTATGAGCGTGTAGTGGTGAGGCTCGCGGCCGAACCAAGCTGCGTAGCCCGGCGAGGTCTGCTGTTCTCTCTCTCTCTCTCTTTTCTTTCTTTTGCGGTAATCCGGCTCCTATCCGGCTTCTATCTGGCTCTCCCTATCTGAATGCAATACCACGAATATAAGTATGGTCTCGTGGTGATGAAGTTCTGACAGAGAGTAGCAAGAGAGAGAGAGAGAGAGAGAGATTTCTACCTCGACGGTCATCCCGTCGCAAGGCACACGAGGAGAGTAAATTTCATGGTCACTGCTCAAGGTATATACACAGCTCTGGGTGCTTGTATTTAAAGCAGCACGTTTTTGTTCTTATTCTTTAACATATATATATATATATATCTATATATATATATATAATTTTTTCTCTCTGGGAGTGTAGTGGAAATTTTTCGGAAAGTGAAAAATCCGAAAAATTTCCACTAGGGGACTGTGTAACACCCCACACCAGCTCCGCAGGGTATCTTATCTAACATTTCAAAAAACTAAAGTCTCACGACTTTATTTCTAGCTAAAACACGCGCAAATACGCGAGCTCTCCCACTCTTTCGATTGACATTCTGGGTCTCAGCTAAGCAGCCGATCGCAACATCACGCCAGCAGCGCCAGTAACCAGCAGCGACGGCAGCAAAAGTCATGGTGCACCAGCAGCAAGCGACGTGCGCGCACGAAAAAATGTATGTATACTAACAGCGGCGAGCGACACGAGCGCGCGTGTATACCTATATATGTAGCACAGCGAGCGGTGCGGCGTGCGCATCTCCTTACGCTTGTACGAGTGGTTTTTGTATATAGGTGTGAATGTGCGTGTGTAAATATGAATGTGAGAGTTTTTTCGGTGGCTTGAGCCCCGCTCTCTCTTGAGCCTTTATAAGGACCTGCGTGGCCTATGACCAGTCACTAGCTCCAGCGCGATTTCAGCGACTAGCCTCTTCTCAAGAGCAACTTACGACTTGAGTAGATAATACTTAGAGTACTTTCTCGCATTATTTGTATACTTATAAAATTTTCAAGATAGACAAGTTATCGCAAGTCAAGCGTATCTGTTCTATACTTAGAAAAATTCAAAGACTTGTCATAAACTTATAAAATTTTCATTATTTCTCAAATACTTACACTCAAAAATCAAAGCGGATTTATTTTTCATTCGTGATATAGAATATATACAATAATTAACGCAATATTCTTACTCCTATTTATAACTTGAATATATTCATTTCGTTATACCAACATTAATCAAAATCTTATTATTGTGACACTTTCCACTACCTGGTATCCCGCACCTGAATGATTATTGATATTGCAATTATTATAAATTTCTAAAATCATTGATTAAATTGGTGTTATTTAGACTGTTGTCAGTGGAAGTCGTGACGTGTTGTCACGAAAAGTCGTGACCGTTACAAGTGGGCTGGGAGCAGCAGATAGAGGAAAACGGCAGTCGCAAATAGGAATTCGGAAGAGCAGGGTTGGAGGGCAAAGTCGAAGTTACAGTGCGTTCGAAAAAAGTTTGGTCCAAGTGGGATGGAACACGTTAGACGAACGAGTGTTGAACCGCGGCAAATAGGAATACAAGCGAAGCGCATCACAGAGCTGTAAAGAATGATTTAAATGAAGTGTTGACAACAAAGGAATAAAAGCGTTTAATTTGCCACCCCGTCCTAAACCCATTTATGGTGCCCCGGGTGAGGAACTACATCACCTAACAGGATGGGTTGACAAATTGCGGTTCGTTTCATGGCTCGCATAAGTCGCAGGCGATTATCTCAGGCGATAAGTCGCTGATCCAGTCACTCTCTGCGAATCTACCTTGGACATAAGGACATCAAGTAAACCTCACTAATGTTATTTTTATGGGCTCAATTAAGGAAGGCTTAGATAAGAACGAACTTAAAGCTTTTATTTCATCTTGTATCTGAGGTAAACAGAAGTCCTAAAATTTTGCAAAAATAATAAAGCATAGTGTATAACTTACCTGAAAAAAGTCAGAGGACACACATAAGAGCTCTTTCAAACGTTACATAAAAAAAAAAATTATAGATTACGTGAGTTAGCGCAATAGGTCAAGGACACTGCATTAGTTTAGTTTTACGTTATTTAAATACCTGCATCACCAACCCCTTTTGCCTTATCAGAGTTCTGTTAATTAGGATCATTATTTCTAGAGTTCTTCGAATTATTTTTGCTGTTGTAAAGATTGTTTGTCGTCGATCGATTTTCCTCTGTGTTATCGCCGCAAGTCGATTCTACGGTTTTGTGTTGCTCCATCGCTGCTGGGTAGTGGCGTCGACTGGATCATCCCAGTTACTCCCTGCTGTCCATAGCAATTGTAGTAGCAGCTTGGCGCGTACTATAACTGGGGCCAGCAAGTCCAGAGGGTCATAAAGTCGCGCGATCTCTCCTAGAATGGTCCTCTTGTTGATCGCCGTTGTTACGCTAGGCTGTCGCACCTGGTAGCGAAAATCGTCGCCCGTTAGCGTCCAGCGCAGGCCCAAAGTTGAGACTGCATCGTCAGTGTCAAAGCAGCGGTTCACTGAAGCGTTGGTAAGCTCGACATCATGCAGAATCTTGTCATCGTTGGCAGCCCATTTGCTTAACCGCATGCCAGCGGAGGCGAGAATTTGTTGTAGTTCCATTTTGGCGGCCAAAGCACCTTACAGAGTGTTAGAGCCAACCAAAGCGTCGTCGACGTACACTTTCTCGCGTAGAATACGTGCACCTTGTTGAAATTTCTCCTTTTCGTCCTTAGCCAACTGGTGCAGGACCCTTATGGCTTAATACAGTGCGCAGGCGGTGCCGTAGGTCACGGTAAGCAGCTGATAATCCTGAACCGGTAACTCTGGGAAAGCTCTCCAGAGAATTCGCTGCCAGGTGCCTGAAACATCTTCACTATGTCGGCAGTGAAGACGAAGCAATGTAGACGCCAACGTGTCAAGATGGTCGTGATTCCCGGCTGCAGTATGGGTCCAGCTTGCAGGAAGGGGTTTAGCACCTCTCCGAAGACTACACGAAGCTTCTTTCCTGGAATAGCGCGATACGGGAGAAAGCAGTGATCGTTGCCGATGGGCCTTGGAATACGCTCCATGTGTACTAACTCCTCATATTCGCGGCGAAACGTTAAGGGGACAAGCCACTTTTAAACCCTGAAAAATAAAATTCTTATAAATAATTACAAAAATAAATTAGAATTGTTATATAATTTTTATACTAATATTAGGTTCTATTACCTGTATTTTCACCATGGTGAATCCATATTTGCACCTATTTACCCATAGTGACTCTCCGTATACTGTTCTGAGCATTTTGGCACTCTCCGTAGGATTCCATGTGACCACATGGTTTGATAAGGCTAAAATATTAGGAGCATGCTTTAAACACTTGTACTTTTGATATGAATGAAGGGATTTTGATTTGAATGCTTAGAAAATGTTTAACAATGATAATACTTAATTTTTGGCCTTTTTTAAACTTTTATGCCACATTTTTTTTCATAAAAGATTTTCTAGCAATTAAGCTGGTTAGGTCCTACCTTAGCGAGTTCTGATTTTGGCCCAGAGGGCAAGAATTCATCTTTCATAGCTGGTCCTAGATTGTTTTGACCTAGCTTTTGGTGCAGAATGGAATGATGGTCCTGTTGGCAGTGTTTGCAGCGGTATTTGGAAGGGCAGGCAGATGAGAAGTGGCCTGAGAGCAGGCAATTGTGGCATAACCTCGAATTATCTACCATTTCTCTCCTCTGGTGCTAGTTTTTCTGCAAAAGAGTTGAACAGTACCCAGTGAAGTGCTCACCTTTGCAGATTGAACTGCCTGGACCGTTGTTCGCCTTCTTCTTGGAGGTTGTGTTGCTTGCCAAGTGAGCTGAAACAAATTTATTGTTAGCCGGAATCAACCTGGAGGCTTGAAGGTTAGCTGGCTGCCCCCTAAATCCACTACTCGGTTATGAGTCACTGCAGTGTGCAGTGTTTAATGACTTGGAGCGATTCTCAAGGAAATTAGTTAAATCTGCAAAGGTGGGAAAGGTTTTGACACCCGCCAGTGACTTCTCCCAGTCCTTTCGAGTCTCCCATTCAAGGTTGACGATCACTAGCTGGACGAACGAGTATCCCAGAAGTCTACCGGTCGTTGCAAGCTGCGAAGGGCTCTAATTTCCTACAATGTAGTGTCCATGAGGCGAGTAATCTCAGTCACAGACTTACTAACAGCTGTTCGGGAGTAACAGGAAGTGACTGCTCGGTAGGGGTTACTCAGATGGTTTGGTTCAGGGCCTGGTCAGCCGGAGGAAAGACACTGCAGTTCTCCTATCATCTTGGCCAGCCTGGATGATAGCTCGATCTTTGCAGTAAGGTAAGCGGTTTCTATCTCTGCAAAGTAATCAGTGGTGAAATACTTATTTTTCTTTAGCTCTTCCGCGTACTTATAGATCTCCAGGTGCTTCTCATAAAAGCCCTTCCAGTAGCCCTCCAAAAGCAGAATGCGGCCTTTGATGACCTCGGCTGATATGAGCTCAGCCTTAAGCCTGTTAAGGTTTTCTATACACCTCGAAATTAAGTGCTCGGTGGCTTTCTGCGCTATGAGAGAAGCATCCCACTCGTTTATCAATATCTTAGCAAGTGAAAAGGAGAGAGCGAGCGAAGCCCACCGAAAGCAAAACTGACAGCGAAGCTAGTGGAGAAGCAAGTAAAACAAATACTTACCGCTTTGGACTCCTGGACCGCAGCGCAGTTGGTACGTCTTGACGTTCGTCACGTAGCAGCACCTTTTTCTCTTTAGCCAATCTTCTTCACAACAGCAGCAGCAACAGGCGTTGGCCGGAGGAGCTTATGGCTTGGCGAGCAGATGGTGACTCGGCGCGGCAGCACTGGCAGCGGCTGTCGCAACAAGGCGAGCCCGGCACACGGTGCCCAGTTCCGGAATCGGAGCACGTGTCCGAAAAGGTGGCGCCGTTGCGGCGCGAAAATTCAAAGTTCGAATTTTTGAACACTGAGTTCCTGCAGCGCGGCAAAAAATTCGTAGCACGAAGGTCGTCTCGACAAAATTTAAGCACGAAAATATTGTTTTTTTCTCACTTTTAAGCCACACACTTACACTATTCTCTACGTTCTTTCGAACCGTTTTCTCCCGGCTTTTCACTCGCGCACGAAAGTCCCGCAGGCGAGTTTCACGAGTCCGCAAACTCGAGAGACAAACTAAGCCGGTTGTTTTGTATACACGAGAATCCCAAAATTCGCATTTTTTCACTGTTCACGGTACTGTTCACGGTAACAGCCACACGTGGCTGACTTTTCACTCGCGTAAACGAAAGTTCCGTAACGCGAATTTATCGATTCCGAAAAACCACTGCACTCGCATGATTTCTGGAAGAGTTTCAGCTACGCGTCCGCGACTTACTCACCTCAGTCTATGCTGATTTTCAGACACAAAACTCACGTGTCGCACGTTCTTATCACTCAAGCAGTATCCGGCTAGAAGAACCAAATGTTATCGCCGTGAGTCAATTCTACGGTTTGTCTCCTTCCCAAGTTAACAGCATTTACGTTTTCGTAAATAAACACAAAAACAAACGACGAAACCCCCACCGCACTCGCCTATCATACATCCAGTCTCTTACTTGAATACAATTTCGGAACTTCACAAGAACGTCATTGTATATGAAAATTATGATTGAAGATTAAAAACCGCTGCCAATTCTTTGGCACGTAGCTTCCTTCAACCTTATGTATCACTTTAATATCTAAATTGTTTTTACTTCATATATAATTCTATAAAGTTTTTATGCTTTTTCGTTTGATGGATAAAATTATTTCGAAATAATTATATTCCATAATCAATGCGTAACTGAAAATATTGTTTTTAACGATTTAATAAAACAAAAAACAGAAAAAAACTAGCCAAGGTATAGATCAAAATCCATCAAATAGAAGCTAAGATCTAAGCGATGCAGTTTTCAGTTATATAGAGTATACAATATACAGGGTGAGAAAACGAAAATTTGAAGCTTAATATCTTTGAAACCATTTGGTTTCATAAACAGCCCAAAGAAAGGGATTAAGGTGCTATACGCTAGGTAAGGACCGCCGACAGCGCCGCCTTCTTGGCATAATCGGGGTGTTGCAGGCAACACACTGTATATCTATATACATCATCGATATAGATATACATAACTTTTGAAAGAGAAAAACAGTTGACGAAGGTTAAAAAGTACATAGTTCTTGAAAAGTTCTTGATCTCCAACTTTTATTATTAGAACCACCAAATTGTCTAAACTATCGCCAAAAGCTTTAAAAAAACGAGTTGAATCTCCATCTGATTGCATGCAACTAACTGTATGCAACATATTTGCTGTATGCATATTTTTGAAAAATTTCAAAATTTTTAATTGCCGTAGACTACTTAAAATTAAAGTAGTCTATAGAATAACATTCGATAATCATGATGTTTTAACGAAAAGTTCAAAATTTAGTTTCCGAGATATAATGATAAGGATATAGTTCGCGGAACGTATCTAAAATCACCAGTGATCGAAAAATCGCCATGAATATACGCACATGCGTAACTGAAAATCTTATTTTTAACGAATTAATAAAACAAAAACAGCAAAAAACGAGTCTAAGTATAGATTAAAATCCATTAATGGAAACTGAGATCGAAGCGATACAGTTTTCAGTTATATAGAGTATACAGGGTAAGAAAACAAAATTTTGAAGCTTAATATCTTTAAAACTAACTGGTATCATAAACAACCCAAAGAAAGAGATAAAGGTGCTATATAATGCTAACTAAATCCAAAATTTTAAATTGATTATTGCCTTTTTACTCCAGTTATCGCATCACGTAGAAAAAACGACTCATAGTATACAGGGTGAAAAAACAAAAGTTTGAAGCTCAATATCTTTGAAACTAACTGGTTTTATAAAAATCCCAAAGAAAGGGATCATTGTGCTATATAATTCCAGCTAAATCCAAAATTTGAACTTGATTATTGCCTTTTTACTCCAGTTATCGCGTCACGTAGAAAAACGATTTTGCTTCCTCCTCAAGAGGAAGCTTTGTAATAGTACAATTTTCAGTTTTGCCAATACTTCGTGGAAACACATTTGGAGGTGTTTGGAGTACGAATCATACGTTTTTAGAAAATGTCCGTGCGGATGGCTGTGTGTGTGTGTGTGTGTGTGTGTGTGTGTGTGTGTGTGTGTGTGTGTGTGTGTGTGTGTGTATGTACGTATACCGCCATAATTTTGGAACCATGCGACGGATCGTAATAAAATTTGACATGCATATATTTTTTCTAATTCTGAATTTAGGTCATTTTTTGTTTTATGATTCTGACCATTTTATGGCCATATTATAGCCATTTTTCTATTTTTGAAAAAATATTTTTGCTTTTTTATAATGATATGATTTATACAATATATTCAACAATAGTGTATCTAAAAGAACATAAATTTGTCTACTTTTTCCCGCAAGATTTTCTAGATTGACTGATCTGTTCATTTTTTATGATATAAAAGGTAATTTTTCGATAAACATATATAACTCAAAAAATAAATAGTTAAATGTTTTGAAAAAATTCATGACAATAAAAAACAACGATATCTACTAGTTGTAAAAATTTTAAGCAATTTTGGCGACTAGTTTTTGAGATAAAAATCAAAAACTAAAAAAAATGTTTTTTTTATGTCGTACGATTACGGGAGTAAAAAGGTTTAAATTGAGTTGAAATTTTAGGAAAAGATTGATCTTTTGATCACTTCGGCTAGGTTCTTTTTGTAGCTTATGAAACATTTTAGTTTAAAAGAAATTAAGATTCAAATTCTTCAACTCTCACCCTGTATACTCTGTGTGAGTGAACATTATTATTTTTGTTAAACCATATAATTTGATAATTAAAGCTTAGTATGTTTTGAGAGTTTTCATGGTTTTATAAAATGTCCGTGCAGATGGTTTTGTCTGTGTGTGTGTGTGTGCGTGCGTGCGTGCGTGCATGCGTGCGTACGTATACTGTTATAATTCTGGAACTACGTGATCGATCGTAATAAGATTGGACGTGCATATATGTTTTCTGATTTTGAATTCGAGTAAACCTATCCTTTTAGTATCGAATAGTAGCGAATATTTAAATCAAAGAATGAGTTGTTGATTGTCCCATGTAATTATCTTCCACTAGCAGGATAGGAGGAAGCTAAGTACCAATGACTTGGCAGCGGTTTTTTTTCAGGTTTTGATGTTTTTCTCAGGATCTGCCCCACGAAATGACTTAAAATTTTAGTGGTATATAGTTCTAATTACCTTCAATAATCATATATTTTTTTAGAATGATTCGCTATTTAGTTTTTGAGTTATAACGATTTAAAAAAATTGCACTGTATGGTGTATAATAAAAGAACGACGAACGATAATATAAATTTTTCACGGTAAAAACATAGGCAATTTTATTCTCTTTCAGGTAGATATTAAGCAATTTACTTTTATTAACTTTTCCGATAACTTTGTCTGCAAAAACTGAAATCTCAAAACTAAAAAAATCACTATAAAAAAAAAAACGCGTATATAAATTGTAAAAACGGACTTTCGTCCCACTATCTTCTAGCAAAAACAAAGAAAATGAGACTTGGTGGGTTAAAATCCACCAAGTAGAAGCTGAGAAACAGGCGTATACATACGCACACACACACACACACATACATCCGTACGGACATTTTCTAAAAACACCATTTTTCGACTAAAAATTCATCAAAACACACTTCCCACATGTTTTTACACAAACTCCAAAAATTACTATTACAAGGCTTCCTTAGGAAGGAAGCAAAACTCAAATAAGATTTTCATGCAACTAATGAAGTCCAAGCGTTTTACTATATAGAGTAGAATAAGAGTTTGAAGTAACTCACTGTTCACCCCTTGTCTTATTTTTGCCTTGTTTGACTTGACGATTATTAACGTGGCTAAGCAAGTGTGCAAGGGACATTGTTATAACAACAGAATGTGAAAGAAAACTTAATTATTGATACTTGATACTTGTATTGAACCGTGTATCTCTGCCAATAGCATACTGCGAAAAAAACGTCGTAGTTGCTGAGGCTTCATGTTGATATTAATCGTATTGAACTTTGATGCATTAAAACAATACAATAATTATAGTGAAATTTATTAAGTATAGGTTATCGAATCAAATTTCGCAATAAGCTGTTCAAAGGGCGCTCCATTTTGCTCAGCGCAAAAAATAGCTCTGTTAAGAGCTTCTTTTCTAACACTTGCTGTAGCATTTTAGGTGTAATCTATCGAAAATAGCAATTATTCTATTTCTTAAATCTTCTTTATTTTCTATTATCGAATCGTAAATCCCTGCTGCACAGACAAATAAAATAATTTTAATTTATGAAAGCGTATAAAATTAATGAATTATAGTACATTACGATACTGGTAGCATAAGTCGTATTTTGCGGCACGGTGTGTATTTACTCTGTGCGCAATTAACTATCAGGGCCGTCTACAGGCAAAATCGTAAAACCTTAGTTTGAATAGATGTATTGAAAGCATAGGAGATTTACTCAGAAAACAATTATAAGCAAACTATGAGCAACTAATACCGTGAGTAAATATTTTCCCATTTTACTAGTGTTAATAATAATCATATGAAAATATGTGCAACGAATATAATCTATAGTTATTAATACAGTTGATTAAATTGCCTATCGTAACCTCAAATCGCAATGTTTTGAAGGATCAGCTGATTGGCTAGCATACGACGTGATGGACTTGGTAATAAGAACAGCATTTACTCCGATCTTCCACTTCATAAATTTTGATCCTCAAAATATTAATAAAGGAAAGGCTTTAGCAGTTCATCGTGTTAGACGTGTCGGAGAGATATCAGAGTAGTATATGGGCCCGTATGGAGAGACTGGGTGTGGCCTAAGTGGGGAGGGGATACAGTAGCCGGTGTATATGTAAACAGTAGCACTTGTTTATGTAAACAGTAGCTAATTAGGTCAATTAACATGATTTATGACCCCTAATTATGTAAACAGTAGTTAATTGTTCTAAACAGTAATTAAGTAGGTCAATTAGCATGAGCAATGACCGCTACTGTATAAACAACCGATAAAAAAGTGTGTCATCGCTAGGGTGCATGTTGCGTGACCTACTTTCAATTGTTTAAATAAATAAATTATTATTTAAATAATTAAATTTCGCCGCCTGCCACGCTGACCTCTATATATGGGAGCAAGGGTTCAAGTGGCATAATTTATGTGTACTAAATATTTTTAAATAAACTATATAGGTCATGTTTCTGCTCTATACAAGCCTCGAGTTTCCCTCCCCCCTTTTACGCCATACCAGCCCCAGAGCTCTCGGCGCGCGTGCCGCGACTCTCTCCCCCCACCACTTTACGCTATACCAGCCCCGAGCCTCTCTCTCTCTCTCTCTCTCTCTCTCTCTCTCTCTCTCTCTCTCTCTCTCTCTCTCTCTCCTTCTACACCATACCGGCCCGAACTCGCTTTCGATGACGAGTTTCTTTCTGGCAGAGCGCGCGTGCCGCGACTCTCTCCCTCCACTGCTTTACGCTATATCAGACCCGAGCCACTGTCGCTCTCTCGCTTTTCAACTCGAGGCTCCCCTCCCCCATCTTTTACTACGTACCAGCCTGAACTCGCTTATACGATGACGATGCTCTCAGCGCGCGCGTGCGTCCCTCTCCCCCACCGCTATACGCTATACCAGGCCCGAATCTCTGACGTTCTCTCGCTTCTCGACTCGAGGTCCCGAAACAGCCGTCTACCTGTCAGTCGTATACCTTTATTGCCCCTAACGGTGACTCTGATCCGCGCTGAAAAGATATTGTTCTACGTTTATGATAATATGGTGGCCCTGAAAAGGGCCGATTGTTTTTTCAGATTATAAAAAAATTAGCGTTTTAATTTACTGTAGCCGTCTTTCTCTGGATATGAAAAGGTGTTTGTGGAAAATTCTTTAGGCTTCTGTGACGAGGAAGAGGAAGATGCTTTTCTTGACAGGTTATTATATCCACTTTTCTCTGGAAATGAGAAAGTGTTGGATGAAAATGACGACTGGTTTTTCGGTGTCTTTGGCTGCTTCGTCTTCATGAGGGGCTGTCTCTCCTCCCACGTAGAACCTTCGTTCTGCTGCTTGCTCTGCTCCTGACCCATTGTCGAGTTGCTTCTTTGCCGGTCACGTGAAGAATGAGGCATATCGAAATGAATTTATGCATATATTATGTTCCTACATCTCGACTCGAGGCTCCCCTCCCCCACTTTTACTATATACCGACCTGAACTCGGTTTCTATGACGCGACTCTTGCCCTGCCGCTTTACAGGGCCTTCTCTCTCTCTCTCTCTCTCTCTCTCTCTCTCACTCGCTCGCTCTCCTTTTCCCGTTCTGAAGCTGGCGTCTACCTGTCGGTCGTATATCTTTATTGGCCCCTAGCGATGACTCTGCTCCCTGCTGTAAAGAAAGTGCATGCATGTCCCTACTACTCGGTGCCGCAAAGCCTACTCTAAATTTCAGCTTTGGGGATGATGGGAGTGGATAGTTTTATACTCCAAAGAAGAAAGAGAATTTTACATATACCTTAACATTGATTCAAGAAAGTAAAAGTAAAAATGATATGCTTACATAATAGTGTTTTCGCCTGTGTGTGTGTGTGTGTGTGTGTGTGTGTGTGTGTATGTGTGCGAGCGAGCGAGCGCACTCAAAGAGCGGTACAATATTTACACCTTAAAAATTATTTTAACCAACCAACACATGTACACATACGGGTTGCACGCAGCTGGCGGAGTTGACGCATCGGGCCGCCTTGGAGTAATCCAGGTAAAATCTCCTTCGGCGGCGTTGGCATCCTGTGGAAGTCGTATGGACGGGACGATTTTGGTGTGATCGCTTTATCGTTGTCGACGTCGTCGTCGTCATCTGGTGATGGTGGAGGTGAAGGTGATCTTGGTGACTCCATGTCGAGGATGCATGGGCACGGTTTTCCTTCGCATTTCCAGCAGCGAAATAGAAGACTCTTCCAACACTGATCCCAAAAGTCGTATGCTGATGACATTGCATAGCAAATTCTACACCGCACGCTGATGGGTACAAACCGTACGGCTAGAGAAGCTCTTCGCTCTTCTTCTTGCTGCTTTTTTTGCAATAGCGCTGACATGTCCAACAGCCGTTGCTAGTAACGGTCGAGTTGGCCGGTAATTTTCTCCAAGGCACGATTCTTTGCTTCTATACTAGCGAGAAGTGCATCGCGGCGGGCTACAATTTTTTTTAACTCTGCCATGGTGGCCACGTGTGTGCTCTCTGCTAGGTCTCAGAGCGAACTGATCGCCGCGAGCCGTGCCATAAACGTTACCCAATAGCGTTAGCGGAGAAAATTCCTGCACATTGGTGGGGGAGTACGTGCCTCAGCGTCATTTAATGAACAGCATTGTTTTAAATACGAAGCTTTTGCTATACTCGAAGTGATTTATTGTCGTAGATACTCGAGATCCAGTGCAGGCACGGACTTTTAAAAAAAAATGAGTCGCCTTCCAGCAAGAAAAAGGTTCTCATTGTATCGTGTGTCAGCTCTAGGAAGAGTGGGCATCATGTGCGTGGACCTCGTCTTATTACCGCTACGAGTTTTCAAAACTAAGCATACCGTAGAACGATTCATTGTTCTCAGTCAGGTACTTGAAAAAAGGGTCGAACTGTTTCGTTTAGGATTACAGCTCGACGAGAAAGAGATTAAGAATGATCATAAAACACAGCTCGGCGCTTGTGGTGACAGGCCTGCNGGTACGTGTCTAAAGCGTATACACTGACTACAGTATCGGGGAGTATTTTTTTTCAATGACTGGTGGACACTCGGATTTTTCAGCTTGCAATGTACGCTGCACTCGGGAAACTCATTTACGAAAGATTCGACCTTTTTTCCTTGCTCCAGCGGAATATTTTCGATGGCCGGCGCAGCTTTCCGCCACATGGTAATTTTTTTCGCGGAGGCTTGATTTTCTTCTGCAAAGCCCTTATTCGCCGAGAGTTTCGGTCCAAGGAGGGCTTTTTTTTATCAGAAGAAATTCCCTCTCTATAACCCATCGACGTTCTATAAAACCTTTCTGAGCGCCCCCGCAGTCCTCAGTTGATTCGAAATGCGCGTAGCTGCCAGAGTAGAAGGTATCCCCAGTGTTTTTGTGATGGATGTACATAGTGAGATTCGTGACGCGGTCATCCGTACNTCAGTTGATTCGAAATGCGCGTAGCTGCCAGAGTAGAAGGTATCCCCAGTGTTTTCGTGATGGATGTACGTAGTGAGATTCGTGACGCGGTCATCCGTACTGCCAATATGTTGTGAGTTCCTCTTCGTGTCATAAGAGAGCTGTGTAATCAGCGATGGTACAGGAGAGTTGCCATTATGAATCACGACCAGTTGGCCCGGGCGTTGCGATTTCTTCTATCGCGGTGCGGGTATCGGCGCATAGCTGTTTTACATCGACGGCTCGACCCACTCGCTGCTCGTGCTCAGGGTTGTACAAGAATACTTGATTGCCCGTGGTGCACGCAATATTGCTATCTTAGCGCCATTGTTTGAAGATTATGGTAAGTTGTACAATTTTTCCTTATTCAGATATATAAATATATATAGATTATTACATTTTGATTATTTTTTTTTTGTAGCTAGGCGTAATCTCCTCGAAGAGGCCGAAGAAAACGATAGCGATGTCGCGCCCTCTGAGCCTCCATCTCCGCAATATGAATCTTCCGAAGAGGAGGATGAGGAGGAAGAGGTGGACATGAAGGATGAGGAGGTGGATGTGGAGGAGGCTGAGGAGGACGAGGCTGAGGAGGAACGCGCTCCTATTAATGTGGAGCATGGTGATTCGTCTTCGGACGAGGCCTATGAATCGGGCTCTAGCAGCGAATTGGAAGTCCCAGATCACCGCGAAGCGGCGGCTGAAGGACTTTTACTTCTCGCTGGAGCCGCGCTCGCACTCGAGGGAGAGGATGAGGGAGAGGCTGGTGCAGCTCGCCTTAGGCTACATCAGCGCAGGGCTGTGATTCCTCAGCCAAACGAAGAGGTGGAGGCAGATCAGCCCGAAGAGGAGGCTGAAGAAGCTGCAGCGGAAGATGAGGAACAAGAGTATGTCGGCGGAGAGTCCGATTGGGATGCAGCGTCTGAAATCTCCGACGGTCCCGACAACGGTGTGCCAAATATCGAAGT
Source organism: Pteromalus puparum (assembly GCA_012977825.3). Classification (NCBI taxonomy): domain Eukaryota; kingdom Metazoa; phylum Arthropoda; class Insecta; order Hymenoptera; family Pteromalidae; genus Pteromalus; species Pteromalus puparum. The sequence continues at coordinate 23,373,350 of CM053171.1, forward strand.
TTTCCGTGCCGGCGCACCAGCTCCGTTGAGAGAGCGAGAGCCTCTCGACAGGGCTCTATAACTCCTGGAGCTCTATAGGGATGACCCCGAGGGTGAAGTCCCTTCGAGAGCGGACCTGTTTAGCGGTTTCTTTACCCGCGAGCAAACGCTCGAGGAGCGGCGAAGACGTCCAAACCAAGGGTTCTTCGATCAGCAAAACTTGTTTGATCGAAGAATCAACGAAAGTAAGTTTTTTTTTTTTTTTAAATTAATTTAAAAATAATTTTTCAAATAAAAAATGTTTATCATTTTTTATTATAGTTCTCAGACATCGCGAGAACTTGGGCATACCCCTCGATTTGGGTGCAGTCCCAGAGAACGATGCTGCTGGTGCCTTTTTATTGGCTGCCATGCGCATCCGCGATAATGGCCGCGCGCGAGAAGTACGGTGGTTCAACACCATGGTCGAGAACTCGCGCGAAGCCTTAATCGCAATGACTGTAGCCGAATTGAGGGAGCTGTTCGACGTGATCATAAGAAACTGTAACAGCATCGATAAACCGTAAGCTCTTATTGCAGTCGACGATGAAAACATCAGCAGCGCCGAAGAGGAAGGCCCGTCATCCTACCTGCCATCATCATCATCATCATCATCATCATCATCAGCATCGGAGGAGGCAGACTCGGACCACTCGAGTTCAACAGGGGCAAGCGCCTCATTGTCCTTGCTGCAGAACGTCCTCTTCTACGATGCGGGGAACTGGAGCAGCAACGACGACGACGAGGCTAGTATAGTGAGCGACACTTCGCAGGTAGGCGAGAGCGACGGTGGAGTAATTTTAAGTGCGGTAGCGATCGATACATCGCAGGTAGGTGGTGGTGCCGGCGGCGACACCTTTGACTCTGGCGAGAGTTCCGAAGAGGTGGCGTCGCCTGCTGCTGTTAGTTTAAATAGTTCAGGCCATTCGGACGAGGAAGTTGGTGATAATGCGCGTTTTATTATAATAGACGACCGTGTCCATCGCGTACATAAATTTCGCACCGACGCACACCGTTTGACGCTGAGAGTCAAAACACCGCCGCGTCATACCAATACGCTAGCCTGGTTAGAGTTAGCAATACTTGAAATTTTCGAGTATTTGCAAACTCTCATCAGAAGTGGCAGTGATCGCGTCGGTGTGGCGATTTCGAGCGATTATTTCGCGAACGGGTCGGCCGGATTGTCGTACCGTCTCGCGAGCGCACTCGAGGCCAACGATATGTGGGAACTGGTTGAAGGGCTCGTTCAGAGCAACGCCAACTTTCGCGTCGACGAGTCGTTCGTAGTGTGTTTGACCGTCGTAGAGATGCCTGTGGGTGCAGGTGGTTTTCGACGGAAAAACCTGACCGTCGACAGCGTTGCTCAACGCTCCATCATCAGTATCACAAATCGGGACAATCTTTGTCTGCCGAGAGCGCTCGTTACAGGCGATGCGAGAATTGCCTATCAGGCAAACGGCACCGCTGCGATGCGCGCGGAATGGGACATTATGCGCGGCGGTCGTAGGCAACTATACAGTCTGAGCGAGCTCGAAAATTGTGCCAGGATGCCGGAGTTGACGTACCTGCCGACAGCTGCGGTATGCGTGAGCTTCGGCAATTCCAGAATTATTTTACGGCTCGCAATATCGCTACAGTTGCTTACGAGAAAGAATCGCTGGGCAGCGGCGAAGCACCTTTTTTCGACGGACGCAATGATGATAACTGCACATCCATTATCTACTTGCTGCACTCAGATAATCATTACGACCTGATCCTTAATATTTTCGGAGCTGCGAAGGCAAAATTTTTTTGCACCTTCTGCAATCACAGCTACTCAAATATTGAGGATCACAGGTGTAAGCAGGTGTGCTCACGCTGCTTCGTCTCGCCACCTTGTAGCGAGAACGAAGTCTTGCGAGAATGCACATCGTGCAACCGTAGTTTTTTCGGCGATGTATGCTTCCGTAACCATTCGGTTAGTGGAACATACAAAGCGAAAAACAAACGGTTATGCGATGTGCTGCAGATCTGCAGTACTTGCTGCAAAGTCGTGAACCGGCAGCGTGGAAAGCACGAGTGCGGCAAGAATTGGTGTCCAAAGTGCAAGTCGACGCATGGATATAACGAATATTGTTATATCCAGCAAATTAAAGAGAAAAAAGCTGCTTCGCCGCGGAAGAAACTTTATGTTTTCTACGACTTTGAGACGAGGCAAGAGGAATCGTATCGTGGTGATGAGAGCATAAAGATGCATGTCCCGAATCTCTGTGTGGTACAGCAAGTTTGCTCCGACTGCATCGATTCGGAGGACATTTCGGGATTATGCCCCTCGTGCGGAGTGCGCGAGCACATATTAAACAAAGATCCGGTCGAAGAGCTGTTACAGCTCGTGATGCGCGACAGATCGGACTTTGAGAATATAATATGCATAGCGCACAACGCACGAGGATACGACGCGCAATTTGTTCTACGCCGACTTGTCGAGCGTAAAACAAATTGCGCGCCAAGCATAATTCTAAACGGGCAAAAAATTGTGTGCATGCGATACGGGCGCGCAAAGTTTATCGACAGTCTTAGCTACTTTCAGATGAGGCTGGCTGATTTGCCAGCTACATTTGGATTAGGTGAGACTGCGAAAAAAGGCTGTTTTCCGCATCTGTTTAACAGGCTGGAAAACGCCGATTACCGTGGCCCCCTACCAGATGCACACTATTATTCGCCCGACAGTATGTCCTCGGGCGAGCGGGAGAAGTTTATGCTGTGGCACAGCGAGATGCGCGCATCTGGCGCAGTATTTGATTTCCGTGAGGAACTCATCGAATACTGTCGCATGGATGTGGCGATTCTACGTCGAGCTTGTATGGCGTTTAGGAAAATTTTTCTCGATGTTGGAGATACGGACCCTTTTGTAGTGGCGACTACAATAGCGTCCGCGTGCTCGCATCTTTATAGAAAAATTTTTCTAAAACCGCAGAGCATTGGTCTAGTGCCCAAGTGCGGTTACAGACGAGCCGACAAGCACTCGCAACAAGCCGTCGAGTGGCTGCTGCAGTGCGGGGGATTTTTGGTGGATGGCTTTTTACCAACTGCTAATCCAACTGAAAAACCAATTGTTTTTGAATATCAGGGCTGCTATACGCACGGCTGCCCTGACTATTTCAAAAACAATCGCGATAAGCCGAACGCTTGGGGGCGTACTTTCAACGCCCTGTTCGAAGGTACGCGCGCCAAGATCGCGAAGCTCCAGGCGTTGAATTACGAGACTCGCGAAACATGGGAGTGCACTTTTGATCGGGTCAAACGCGAAAACCCTGAAATCGCAAAATATGTGTCGGAGCATCCGCTGATCTCCAAAATTACGCTCAATCCTCGCGATGCGTTCTTCGGCGGGCGGACCGAAAATTTTGTCGCCGTTTACGATGCAAAGGAAGGCGAGCGTATACTCTATACAGATATATGCTCGCTGTATCCGTACATCTGTAAGCGGGGCAGATTTCCGCTCAGTCATCTGAAGATTTACGTAGGCGATGAGTGTAAGGAGTTGACTGGAGACAGTCTAAACGATTTCACTTTCGTAGACGGTCTGGTCAAGTATAAGGTTTTACCGCCGAGAAACTTACCAGAAACGTACTAGCCTCTCTTACCTGTAAAAATGCACGGTAAGCTTCTCTTCGCACTGTGTCGTTCATGCTGCGAAGAGATGCGACAGAGCGATTGTTGTCACGACGCGGATGCAAGCCAGCGCGAGTTTACCGGAACTTGGGTGGCGGACGAACTGCGGAAAGCCATCGAGCTCGGTTATAGAATAACCGAGATTTTCGTAATATGGCAGTACAACATGACCGAGTTCGATCCGCTCACAGGTGAAGGGGGGCTTTTTGCTGGTTATATCGACACATTTTTGCGATTGAAGCAAGAAGCTTCGGGTTTTCCAGCATGGTGCGTAGACGCCGAATCAAAAGCGCGCTACGTTCGCGAGTATCGAGAAAAAGAGGGAATAGCGCTCCAGCATGCCAATATCGCGAAAAATCCCGGCCTACGCACAGTGGCAAAACTTTGTCTGAACACCTTTTGGGGCAAGTTCGGACAAAGGAGTAACCTAAAGCAGACGGAAATTATAAAGGAGCGCGAAAACCTCCTTAAACTTCTGACAGCCGAGGAGAAAGAGGTCTTGAGTCTCCTGCTCGTTAACGAGGACATTATGTACGCGAATTGGCAGTACATCGACGACGCTGTCGAGTCTACTCCATATACGAGTGTAGTTATAGCGGCCTANAGAGTAGAGTAGAGTAGAGTATGCTTTATTTGAATTAACAAAATATGATATACAGCATAGATAGAGACGAAGTCATCATACAAAGCATAGTGCGGACGACAATAAATACAATAAAAACAATAAAAACAATCATACATAAGTACAGGAACATGCAAATATTACAACATTAATCGCATATAATGTGTGTGTCATGCAGTGTAGTTATAGCGGCCTATACGACAACTCTGGCCCGGTTGAAGCTATACTCATATTTGGAGAAGCTCGGCAAGCGAGCGTTGTACTGCGACACGGACTCGTGTATTTTTGTGTGCAGCGAAAATGCGCAAGAATATACACCCCCGCTAGGTTCGTTGCTCGGCGATATGACCGACGAGCTCGGCAAGGGGGTTCACATAACCAACTTCCTCTCTGGCGGCCCTAAATTCTACGGTTATAGAACCGTGAATTCGGAAACTGGCGAGATATCCGAGACATGTAAAGTCAAGGTTATCTCGCTAAATTTCTCGAATTCCTTAGAAATAAATTATGTTAGCATTAAGGGTATGATTAAGAATTATTTTAATGAGTATGAAGAGAATGAATGTATTAATCTTAAGTTTAATTCAATAAAAAGACTTGCTGACCACACCATTGTCACGCGCAAAGAGGTCAAGTCATGTAGCGTAGTTCTAAAAAAGCGTAGGTATGCTTCTGCCGGGTTATCGCTCCCGTATGGTTATAAAAGTTGAGTTAGATTTTAAGCGTATAATAAATATAGCATGTAAGTTCATTGTAAATAAAATCAGCGAGCGCGAACGCACATGTGTGTGTGTGTGGGTTATGTATATACATATAATAATAATAATAAGTTTTGTTTATCTCTAATTTTCAATAAAAAAACATGGATCTCAAAATTGTTTTATATTGTATTTATTCGATTATATTGAACCGTATCCTTTTCCTTTTTTATCCTCTCATTACGCTTATTAGCAGCAGCAGCAGCAGCAGGGCCGCTCGTATTAGCGCATAAGCGGCCCCCGAGCGGACATATACGAGCCGCAAGTATACGCGCACAGGCGGCTCGCACGCGATCGCGCCGCTGGTACACGCTGATCATCGTGCCGCAAATGTACGCGTATATGCGGCCCCGCGACTGTATACGCGTATACGCAGCCCCGCGTGAGTATACGCGTATCATCCCGCGCGCGCGCCCGCCGCCGCCGCCGCCCGCGGTTGTAGATTTGATAAAAAAGCGCATGATGGAGAAAATTATTTAGTTGAAAACATGGATACGCGTTGCAAGCATCCATTCACGGCGTGCATAGCAGGACCCACAGGGCTGGCAAAAGCTGGTTCCTGAAGAAATTTCTCGAGCATCTGCCGCAGATGTGCGATGTTCGCTTCGACAGAGTGCTGCTCTACTATACCGAGTNTTACGAGCGTGATATCGACGAAATAGAGGCTACGTCGGCGCCTATGACTGAAGAAATTATACTCGACAGTGTTCCGAACACGTACGCTCAAAAAGCACGCCTTCTGCTAAAACACTGGAAAACAGTTGCCGGCGATCGACTCAAGTGGGATAGTACAGGCAGGGTCAGTATAGATGGCAAGCCCATACAAGATTCCAACATTATAGAGCTGATTAGCGACTTTGTCGCATGCAAGAAAAACCAGTGGATCCATCGGAAGTGCCTGTAGGACGTTTTCCTTTCGCCAAATTCATCAAGACGGTCGACACACCGATCAACCTGATTGGAAACCCAGAAATATTAAAAATCGGTAAAAATTTGACATCTCCGAGTAATACAGCGAAACGTCGACTACCTAGTAAAGAGAGCATTGACGCGTTGATGGAAATTAACGTCGCTGAAAACAAATCAGCTGCTGCCGCATCACCTGCTTTGACGAGAAGACAAGCAAAGAACAAGTGGCTACGTCTTGACAATTTTTGACGACATGTCGTACGAGAAGCAGTACTACGATGTCTCGCATGAGGCAGGTTACGCGGGTGCGCGCAATCTCGTGCGCGTAAATCGAAAAGGTAAACTATTTAGTGCGGCTGACAAGCGGGAAAAGGAACGTATATACGAGTGGCTTAGCAACCAAGATGCCTATACGCTGCACAGACCTGTTAAGCGTAAATTTCCGCGTTTAAGCTACAACGTGACCAACATTGACGACGTATGGGAGTGCGATCTGCTTCAATTAACCACGATTAAAGAACACAACGATGGCTACTGCTACCTGTTGGTAGTAGTGGATGTACTGAGTAAACAGGCCTGGATAGAGCCACTACGCGATAAGACAACCGCCAACGTTACCGCAGCCTTTGGCCGAATACTCGAACGCAGTGAGGGACGCGTCCCGATACTCTTGCAATCCGATAAGGGTAAAGAGTTTGTAGGCTCGTCGTTTCAAGAATTTTTAAAAAAACACGATATCAAATTCCGTACAGTGCGAAATCCCGATATCAAGGCGGCTGTAGTCGAGAGGCTGAACCGTACTATACGCGAACGAATGTGGCGATACTTTTCTCACAATAATACGCAACGCTACATCGACGTGGTGCAGAAAATCATCGATGCTTACAATCATACGCGTCACAGTGGTACAAAGATGCGGCCATGCGACGTGAACATCTACAACGCTGCGAAAGCGCGAGAAAATTTAGAAAAAAAGAGCATGGCTGCAAACTACTTACAAATATCGCGAAAAGATGGCGTCAGGTGTAATGAATAAATACAAGCCCGGATCTTACGTACGCATTAGTCGCACGAAAAATACTTTCGAGAAGGGATACGAGAAAAACTTTAGCTAAGAAGTTTTCAAGATTAAACGTAATTCAATAGACAGAATTTACCGACATTTATTCTGGAAGATTTGAACGGCGAAGAGATTGACGGCTTTTTCTACCTGGAGGAACTCGCACACGTTGGCACGCAACGTATGTCGGATGCTGCTCAACAATTCAAAATAGAGCGTGTAATTCGTACAAAGGGTCGTGGCTCGAGAAAGCAGCTGTTCGTCAAGTGGGCTGGCTATCCGGACAAATTCAACTCGTGGATCAAAGCGTCAGAAGTACAAAAAATTTAAAAATGGACGCCAACGATTTTTACCTAGTTTTGCCTAGCAACAGCAGCATGATGTACTACAGCGACAACGCTACGAGCTGCTTTACAACACAGCTTTCGCGCGAGGTCGGACTCAACGGAAATTGGTCCGTTGCGCTCGTTGAAATTCACGTACCGAGCACTGTCACGCACATTCAAGAATCTGACGCCTTTTACACGTTCAAACAGGCAGAAAATGCTGAGCAGGAAATTCATGTTTTTCCACACGGAATTTACAATAATATCGAACAACTAGCCAGCGAAATAAATAAATCGAAAGCATTTCACGATCATCTTCGTCTCGAAGATGCACCCTTTCAAAAGGGCTATTACGTGCTACAGCGTAAATGTGGCTGCGTGGAGCAACACTTTACAACGTTCAACGAAAAACTTTGTCGTATTTTTGGCTTCGAAGATTCTGAGACACGTCGTAAAAACGGCACTTTTGTCACATCATCCATGGGCAGCGTTGTCGCATTAGGCAGCAGACCGGCATCGCTATCTCGAGCTATACCCGATCAGCTCTACGTGTACACGGATATATGCGAACCGCATACTGTAGGCGACACTCAAGCTAGCCTACTGCGCATAGTATCCGTAGATAGTGCAAAGTACAAATTCGGCAGCAATATCATGAGACATTTTGCACCTGCTCATTACAGTCCGCTTTTACATCATAGTTTTTGCTCGATTGTCATAGATATAAGGGATCAGCACGGAGTGCGAATACCATTCGAATATGGAACGTTGACGGTTACGCTTCATTTTAAACGTAATCGCTATTGAGAGAGAGAGAGAGAGAGAGCAAGACTATGACACGATGAGTCACTATATACTTTACTACGACGAGCAAGTAGGAGGTGGGGGAGTGAGACACGTTTTTTCCGGTTCATCGTATCAGCGCGGTAAAGGTGTTGGTGCATGGCTCGGAGGTTTATTTCGCAAAATTCTCCCGTACATTGCGTCCGATGCCAAAGCTGTGGAAAAGGAGGCTGTGCGCGCTGGAATCAACGTCTTGGACGACGTTGCAAACAACGGCTCGAATTTTAAGCAGGCGTTCAAATATCGTGCCAAAGAGTCTGGAAAAAATTTGAAAAGAAAAGCCGGTGAAAAAATAGCAGACATGATGAAGGGCTCTGGTTATAAATCACGCGCAGTGCGGCGAAGACGTCAGTCAAGAAAGACACACGCATCGAGTAATATCGTTAGCAAAAGACGTAAACAGCAGACGCGAGGAAGGAAGAAGAGAGTCACCGCTACGAGAAAAAAGAAGAGACCTAAAAAGAGAAGTAGTCAGCAGCAGCAGCAGCAGCAGCAGCAGCAATCTTTGAGAAGTGTTTCGGATATTTTCGGTTCTAGACGTATGTAGTACACGCAAAAATGGAATTTTTACATTCTCACTCGTCGGAGTGCATGTCCAGCGAATTGGATCTTTTCACGCTTCCACCCACCCAGACATCCATCGAAAGCAGCAGCTTTCTACATTATAAACCTGTCTCGTCTCTCAGTGACGATGTCAACGCCCCCTTGGAGTTTGTCGTGCCATCAGGTAGCGAGCATTACTTTGATCTGGCTCACACAATGCTTCATGTGCAGGCTAAAATCGTACCCGCGGACGAGACTGCCGCAACGACCGAAGACGCTAAAGTAGGACCGATCAACAATTTCATGCATTCAATGTTCAATCAGATTGATGTTTTTTTCAATCAGAAAATTGTTTCACCGCCTAATAACGCGTATCCTTACAGAGCGTACATCGAGACGCTTCTCAATTATTCACCGGCTGCTAAAGACTCACATCTTACAGCGAGTTTATGGTATGACGACACGCATGCTGCTTTTGATGCACCAGCTAACGCGGTGAGCACTGCGACGGCTCCGATGCCCGTAAACAAAGGCCTGGAAAACCGTAGATATTTTACACAGAATCGCCGCTACTTTGACATGATTGGACACCTACATCACGATCTCTTTAATCAGGATAAAATGCTGATAAACGGTGTAGAAATGCGCGTGCGCTTAGTTAGAAGCAAAGATGCTTTTTGTCTAATGGATGCGACCTCGGATGGAAAATTTAAAGTCAGCATCAGAGAAGCAACTCTCATAATCCGCAGAGTAAAAATCAGTCCGGGCGTTTTACTGGCACATGCACAAGCGTTATCGAAAACCACGGCTAAATATCCCATTACGAGAGTCGAAGTCAAGTCGTTTACTCTTCACTCGGGAATATTGGGCGATTCGATCGACAACGTTATACACGGTCAGCTGCCAAAAAGAATAATTTTGGGCTTTGTGGAAAACAAAGCATTCAATGGAAACCGAGCGTTGAATCCGTTTAATTTTCAAAACTTCTCTATAAATTATATTTCTCTTTACGTCGATGGTGTACAAATTCCAAGCAAGCCTTTGCAGCCACGTTTCACAGGTACCGATAAACTTTACATAGACACTTATCAGACAATGCTGACAGGCACAGGCGCGCATTTTCTCAACGAAGGTTTCGGTATCAATCGCTACAACTATTACAAAAACAATTCTTTGACGGCTTTCGATCTCACACCCGACTTATCGGCACACTGTGCTTCGCATTGGAATCTCGTGCACTCGGGTAGCATACGCATAGAAGTGAGATTTGAGACGGCTCTTCTTACAGCGATCAATTGCATCGTTTATGCCGAGTACGACAACGTTTTGGAAATTGACTCTAACCGTCAAATTGTAACGGATTTTAGCGCCTGATGCGCACGCACACGCGATCGCAGCGCCTACAAAAAAAACTCTCTTGATTCGCTTCATAAGTCGAGCACATCAATAGTCAGCAGTTAGTCTCTTTCGAATCGGCTACCGAACGTGTACACACGCAGACAAGTGCTTCACCATGGCTGACTACGTGATCGATATTCAAGGCTTTCGGGATTTAAATAAAAAATGTATTCCCAAGGAAGTGGCCATTTTATCTCTTCAGAGTCGTATAATAGGTCATTGGATTATTCGCGCACCGTGCAGTTTTGTCGAATTACCCACGGACATGCAGCAGACAAATAATCATTGCACTCTCGAAGTACACGGACTGGAGTGGCACGATGGAGACATTTCGCTCAAGAATCTTCGCCGTAATCTCTGCACCTTCGTAAAGAACGCTCGCCGTATATACGTGAGCGGAAAAGAAAAAGCCAATTTTTTGGAAAAAGTAGTGTCGCGAAGAATCATTAATATAGAAGAATACAACGCACCCTCTATCGCCAACTCGCACTGCTATTCCCGAACGTCCTGGTGTGCATCAGCCATGGCGTCAAGAAATTCGAAGATAAACCAGCTTTTTGTTGTGCAATGCGTCGAGCCTATCAGATTAGAAGATGGATACACTCACTCGTTGCCGGACATCACCGAACCGAGCCGTACGATATAAATAGTCAGGCAATGTATCAGTCTTTACTAGAGCACGATCAGCATCAGTTACAGCGATACCACACTACCAAATTTCGTTGCCGCGACGTTGTTGATGGAATTCAAACGAAAGACGATAAAACAAAAACCGATGACGAGGAAAACGAAGACGAACCAGACTACGTAGATGCACCGTCAACATGAATACACGACAGATAATCACAGCTATCGGAGAATTGAAAGCCGATTTAGTTGGAGTTTACGCGGCTAACCACATTCCAAAATTATTATCCACACCGACAGCTATAGTAACGAATCTCGACACATCCGATCAGCCAGGGTCACACTGGGTAGCCATCTACATCGCTAAAAATGGATACGGAATTTACTTTGACAGCTACGGAGTTGCACCCGTATCACCGTCCCATCTCGATAGACTCCGTGGAAACTGTGCGCGTTTCGAGTGGAACAAAAAACAAGTGCAAAGCATCGACTCTCAAGTATGTGGCGAGCACTGCATTATGTTTCTTTATCATATGTGTAGTGGGATATCTCTACGAAAATATCTACGTCTAGTTTTATCGGAGTGAAAAGAGTGAAAAATAAAACATTACGTCATCGCCAACGTCATCGTCGTCATCATCATCGAGTCAACGCATTCCCACGCACGAGTTCCACAGGACGTGGTCTCTGTAATCAGATCTGCACATCTAAGAGCGGATATTTAAGCTCGTTATCTAGGAATTTTATACAAACATATTAAGTGACCGTAAACACGTACGTGTCTCGGCACGTTGAACAATACAGCCTCTATCGATATCAGATGAAACGTGCCTTTTTAATTTTTTCCAGACTCCCTCTATGGAATGTAAACACCATAACATCCGTTTCTCAGACTGTGACTCGTGTTGTGCTCAAAAAACCGTTGACGCTCTTTGTCGCTCAGGCTTTATAAAGAAGTCGGGGAGCAGTCACCAGCCATCAGTCGAACAAACGCTCTCGCCTAGTAGACCTCGTGTAATGTACATAGTCACCATGGATTCGTCGTCGTCGTCATCATCAGCAGCAGCAGCAGCAACATCAACAGCATCAGCTGTTGATAAAATCAAACCGATTACCTGCAACTTGCTGTGCTCAACGACTTACGCGCTCAACAAATCCAACTGCAAGCGTGCATTGATCGGCCTGGAGTATCACAGTGGCTACTACAGAGCAGTGCTAAAAATTTGCGCCAATGAATCGCCAGCCAAGTATGTGACCCTCGACAAACAAAGCTGGGAAGTGATCATAGATCAGATGGAGGCTATGCAGGCCTATCTGAACAACGCCTTCATGTTCTACCAGGATTTTGGAAATCCTACAAAGATCCTCCTTCCCAACCACGATCTGACATTCACAAACTGCTTCGGAGCAAGGGCGATCGGCATCGACGAGAGGCCAACACCACCAGCATCACCACCAGCTGAAAAGTCAACCCACAACGCCCAGCAGCCTTTCAACGAGGAGACGCAGCAGCCACCAGCCGAGCCAGTTTGCAAGAAGCCAAAAAGATACGAGAGCCCTCCGAGCGTAGTTATGCATCAGCAAACGTTCATCGGTTTAAAACAGGTAAAAGAGTGCATTGATTTACGTTTTAAACTGCTCGAAGAACTTTCGGGACTGGTAAATCGCGGTGTAGATTATATTTTAGATTATATGAAAGACTTGATGATGCGAGAGGATGCTGAAAAAGCTCGCGAAATCCTAAAAAATGTAAACTCATTCAAACAATATTACGCGCTTCATAAACATAGCATTGACGAATTAGTTAAGACAAACTTAAATTTTGCCACTGTAAGCACCGATGTTTTAGATATAGTTTTGACAGAAATATATTCGTTTGGTCTACCCAGAATTGCTAAAGATTTGTACGACGTTGTGTTCACTGTATAAGTTTCTTATTTTATATCATTAGTTTGTAAGTTCTAAATATGTTTCTTTTATTATCAACTACTTATTGTTCTCTGCGTGCGCACACACACACACAAATATATTAACATGTAATCACCACTTGCTTTTTTTACTTTATTGAATAAATATTAAAATGTATGAAAATCTTTTTTCTTTTTGTACGAAAAACCCACTCCCATCAATAATCCCCAAAACCAAAATTTAAAGTAGGCTTTGCGGCACCGTGTAGTAGGCCCATATAATATATGAAAAGCAATCGGCCCTTTTCAGGGCCACCATATAAACGTAGAACACTCTATTTTCAGCACGAGCAGGATCAGAGTCACCGCTAGGGCAATAAAAGCTCAACAGGTATACGAACGACAGGTAGACGGCTGCTTTAGGACGAGAGAAAGAGAACGGCTGGTCGGTGGGAGAAGAATCGCGTCATCGTCAAGCGTGTTCGGGCCCGTATAGAGTTAAAGGGGGGAGCCTCGGCTCGAAAAGACTGTAGAGGCTTGGTATGGCATAGAAGAGAGAGAGAGAGAGAGAGAGAGAGAGAGAGAGAGAGAGAGAGAGAGAGAGAGCGGCGCGCGCGCGCTAAGAGCTCCGGGCTGGTATAGCGTAAAGCGGTGGGGGAAGTTGCCGCTGAAAAGAAACGCGTCATCGAAAGCGAGTTCAGGCCGGTATGGTGTAGAAGGAGAGAGAGAGAGAGAGGCTCGGGGCTGGTATAGCGTAAAGTGGTGGGGGGAGAGAGTCGTGGCACGCGCGCTGAGAGCTCTGGGGCTGGTATGGCGTAAAAGGGGGGAGGCAAACTCGAGGATTGTATAGAGCAGATGCATGACCTACATAGTTTATTTTAAAATATTTAGTACACATAAATTATGCCACTTGAACCCTTGCTCCCATATATAGAGGTCAGCGTGGCAGGCGGCGAAATTTAATTATTTAAATAATAATTTATTTATTTAAACAATTGAAAGTAGGTCACGCAACATGCACCCTAACGATGACACACTTTTTTATCTGTTGTTTATACAGTAGCGGTCATTAATCATGCTAATTGACCTACTTAACTACTGTTTACAACAATTAACTACTGTTTACATAATTAGGGGTCATAAATCATGTTAATTGACCTAATTAGCTACTGTTTACATAAACAAGTGCTACTGTTTACATAAACACCGGCTACTGTATCCCCTTCCCACTTAGGCCACGCCCAGTCTCTCCATATGGGCCCATATACTACTTATCAGGAATGGATAATCATTGTTTACTACGAGCAAGTATAGTTAGAACAACTTCTGTCTCAGAACACTCTTATAAAGTTTAATTATAGGTAAGTCTTATTGTATTAGCGTGTGTGTGTGTATATATATATATATATATATATATGTAATGCTCCGCACATGATCCATCGTGCATAAAAATAAATAAAAAATAAATAAAACAAGCTAAAGTCATTCGACTTTATTATAGCGGAAACCCGGGGTGTTGCTGTCGCCTAACTTTTGCATACTACTACGCAGTCAGCAGCAGAGACATGATAGAGGATGCAGTGACAGTGGACTCGGTGACGCACATGTGTGCGTGCGCTTCCCTCTTTTTTCTACTACGTGCAGCAGCGGCAGTAAGAAACCCATAGCAGCTTATTGGGAGTTTTAACGTGGTTCGCGCGCTGGTTTTGCGCGCTCGATGGTAAACAAACATGGCGGCCACAAAGTCATCGGAATACATAGGGCTCTTATGGTGCTCAATAAAAAAATCGAAAAATATAAACTTTTTCACAGTGAAAAATGTTATCAGTGTCCTTACACACTCTGTGTGAATACAGTTAGGCATCACCGTCGTCAAAAAACATGATAGAAGGCCAGAACATTATAAGTTCTTGCATGATTATCATGAGTGGTGCTATCGTGAAAGCTCAAGAGAAGATTGAGCTGTATTCTTTAGTTTTGCAAACAAGTTCTTTGACCTCTGAGCCTCATCTAATCACAGGGACATTGTTACTGAAACAAATATCTGAAAACGATAAAAATGATGTGGAAGTGGTTGTTGAAAAAATGGACTGCTCGTGTAAAGCTGGCACAAGTCAAAGTTGCAAACATGTAGTGGGTGTGCTTTTGTACTGTAACAGGTAAGTTACTCTGGAAATACGTAATAAAGTTTATTTTTATTGAAAGTGGGGAGTTTTTTTCAACAAGAAATTATTTATTGCAGAAATAATTAATGTCAACTCTAGGGGATGATAGAGTTCACATACAATTTACACTAGTTTTTATTTAAATATTTATTGAATAAATACCGAACTCCATATGATACCATAGATAGAGAGCGATGACGTAGCGACAGCGAGTCGCGCGCATGTCAGTATGCTTGTGTGAATGGTGAAATGTAAATATGTATGAATGATAGTATAATGTGTGAATCTTTTTGGCGGCTAATTCCGCGCTCGTTTAGCTTGCTATAAAAGGCCATGCGAGGCCCATGGCAAGCTACTAGCTGCTGCGATTTAAGCGCTCTAGTTAATACACACTCTACAGCAATTTAGGCATAGATTATACATTTACAAATTCTAGTTGTAGCAATTTACGCGCACTAGTAAACACTCTACTGCTAAACATGGGAACTATGTGGGAAATCAAGTTGTATAAGTAGAAATGTAGAAATAATTTGATAAGCTTTTTTCTGATTTTTTAAATAATTTTTTATAAAATTTAACATATTTCTAATGTAACTCTTTTTTAACATATTCAAAATAAAATTCATACCATGACTAATGGACTTTTAAACAACATCCTTGAGTTTGAGCTAATTTGGTCCATATCAAAGTATCAGGAAATATGTCTACTAATAGTAGGAAAAAATTAAGTTGATCTACAGAGTTCAAAAAAAAATTTGGATGCAAAATTATAAAAGTTTATTTAAAGGTGGTGTGTCTCCTTCAAGTAAAATCTTTCTATTCTAATCTGGAGTTAGATTTACACTTCAAATTAGTTAATGCTTGCCATTTTCTTGATATTATTAGACTTATTATTTTGCTTCCTTCCTAAGGAAGCCTTGTAATAGTATTTTTTTGAGTTTGTGTAATAACATGTAGGAAGTATGTTTTGATGTATTTTTAGTCGAAAAATAGTGTTTTTAGAAAATGTCCGTATGGATGTGTGTTTGTGTGTGTGTATGTGTGTATGTATGTGTGTGTTTGTTCGTCGACATCTGTATCTCAGCTTTTACTCAGTGGATTTTAATCCACCAACTCTCATTTTCTTCGTTTTTACTATAGCATGATGGGGAAACAGTCCGTTTTACATTTTGTAGGCTTGTTTTTTTATAGCGATTTTTTAGTTTTGAGATTTCAGTTTTTTTCCAATAAAGTTATTGAAAAAGTTAATAAAAGTAAATTGCTTAATATGCACATAAAAGAGAATAAAATTACCTATCTTTTTACCGCTGAGAATTTATATTATCTTTCGTCGTTCTTTTATTATACACCATAAAGTGAAATTTTTTGAAACCGTTATAACTCGAAAACTAAATGTCGAACCTTTCTAAAGAAATATATGATTATTGAAGGTAATTAGTATTATATACTACTTTAATTTTAAGTAAATTCATCGGAGAAAAACATCAAAAACTGAAAAAGGTCATTTTTCAACGTGACGCGATAACCGGAGTAAAAAGGCAATAATCGATTTAAAATTTTGGATTTAGTTAGCATTATATAGCACTTCGATCCCTATCTTTGGGTTGTTTCCGAAACCAGTTAGTTTCAAAGATATTAAGATTCAAATTTTTTTTTTCTTACCCTGTATACTATGAATCGTTATTTTTACGTGACGCGATAACTGGAGTAAAAAGGCAATAATCGATTTAAAATTTTGGATTTAGTTAGTATTATATAGCATCTTGATCCCTTTCTTTGGGTTGTTTACGATACCAGTTAGTTTCGAAGATATGAGAGCGGAAGAGAGAGAGAGAGAGAGAGAGAGAGAGAGAGAGAGAGAGAGAGAGAGAGAGAGAGAGATATGTAATTGATTCAAAATAATTGTATCCATCAAACAAAAACAAAAAAATTGATAGATTTATATATGAAGTAAAAACAGTTATGATATTAAGCAATACATAATGTTGAAGGAAGCTACGTGCCAGAGAATTGGCAGCGGTTTTTTTATTTTTAATATAAACAAGAAGGACCAAGAAAAAGTCTAGTGAGCGTTACATGTATAACAGTTTTTATAATTAAAAGATTAATAACATTACTTTTTCTTACAGCTTGATGGAAAACGTACAGTAATAAATGCTACATGCACTTACATATCAGGGATCGCTAAAAAATGTAAGCACATCCATGCATTAATTTATTATGTCAATACATACAGGAAGCTAATCTAAAGACTTCTTCTTAACAAGAATGAAAGAAACCATCGGATTCTCAACTAGGAAAAGATATCAATGCCCAGCCATTAGTGATCAGTGATGTGTTTAAAGTACTTAGAACATGCAATAAAAATCTATCAACAAATTAATATTTTTTGTTCAAAGTATTTTAGAAGAAATGTTAGAAGTTGTAATAGTATGCAGCGATATAAAACAAACTGATTGTGAGTTATGTGCTAAAATGTCAATCGTCAATCAACCTCTCGACAAGTAGTGATATCCACCCTATATTATATAGATCTGAGCGTGATTTTAAGCAAAAATCCCCTCCACTCCCCTCCAGCCCCCTCCACCCCCT
>CM053171.1:23394185-23439471 GCA_012977825.3 Pteromalus puparum
CTTTTCTTTTCAGAATATTTGTTTTTTTATTAGGCGTTAAAATATGTGATGTTGAACTATCGTTATTAGATTCAAGAATGATGTCAAAATGACCAGAATCTTGTTCTCCACTTAGTAATAATTTTAATTCAGAAGGTTGAGAAATATTTCCAAAGGTAAAATTACTTTCAACATTATTTAAATATACTCTGACATAAACATTATATAGGGCGGAAAAACCTCTTATTTCAATCTCATTCCCATAAACAGAAAGTTGAAGTACATTCGTAAATTGAAATTTGGGGGTTGGCGAGCGGAGCGAGCAGGGGGGTACCCCCCCCTAGTATATATATATATATATATATATATATATCCGTATAAGCTGCTTAGATAATCCCCTCTCTGAGCGTCATCCCCTTTTCGAGCGCCGAGAGAGAGTTTGTTCTATAGCCAAAAAGTGTCGTTTTAAACGTGACGTTTTAAGCGTGACGGTTTTGCACTTTGTATATTTTACACTTTTTTGGCCTAGCCCCTATCCGCCAAGCGTGCGTAACGCGCAATAAGGAACTTCGGTCTAAAAACAATTACGCTCTCAATTACGGTCAGTGTTAGTTTCAAGTGTAAGTTTCTAGTATAAGTTTCTAGTGTAAATTTTAAATTGTAAAACTGTAGTGGACATCAGCAGCAACAGCAGCAGCATCCGGAAATATAAAGTAAGTAAAAATCATATTCGTAAATAGACATAAATATATAAATGAACGTGTAATTGTGTGTGCGTGTGTGTACGCGCGCGCGCGTTTGTGTATATGTATGCGTGTGTGTGCGTTTGTGTGTATGTGTGCGTGTGTGTGAATTATATGCGTGCTCCCCTACAAAAAACCCTTCCGTCCTTAGCCAGCCGTCGGATCAGCATCATCTTAGGAACTCGCTCCGTCGCTCTCCGAAGTTCCCTGAAAACCCTGAGGCACTTTAGATAGGCAAGGAGGGAGTAGCGGGTTTTCGCCAAAGTGTCTCGAAAAATTAAAGGCACTTTGGATAGATAGAAAGGGAGAGGGGGGCTATCTTCAAAATGCAAATGACACCATCAAGGATAAACCATCTCGACCTTGACCTCTCACTGGCTCAGTTGGGGGGTCCAGGTCAGTTTTGTTTACTCTTTATGGTGCCTGAGTACTACTAACAATGTATTTCAAAATAATAGTAAGCTCGTGAGTTACCAATCTACTATATTCGAAATAATTGAATGTTTTCTACTCACACAACCTAAAAACCGCTGCCAATACTTTAGCACTTAGCTTCCTTCAACATTATGTATTGCTTAATATCAGAATTGTTTTACTTCATATATGATTCTATAAAGTTTTTGTATTTTTTTTTAATGAAAAAAATTTGCCAAAAAAAAAATATTGACACGGCCTGCTCGCGCCCTCTGCAGCGACGCACCAGCAGCTCCGCGAGCCACAGCCCCACAAGGCTCTCGCCTAGCAGTCATCACCCGCATGCGAGATGCTAGTCGTTTTTTTCTTCGCTCCGCGCGCACGAGTCACGAGGTCTCGCTCTTTTCCTTTATTCTCGCCGCAGAGAATTGGTGCATGGCACCAGGTGATGCATTCAGAGCCCTTGACGTAAACTAAACATCTTGGCCTTGCTAAAAATAGATTATTTTTCTTCTTGTTGCACAATTTTATATTATATTTATAACATGAAAATTCTGGCAATTGCAAAAATTTTTCTTATAATTAGTAATATCTCAACCTAAATTTGATTTACATTCTAGGTGGATTATTCCATTCTACAGATAGCAAACAAGAAATAGCTTTTCGCTATGCAGTTGAAAAAATAAACGGAAACAGAGATATTTTACCAAAATCTAGATTAAGTGCACAGATTGAACAAATTTCTCCGCAAGATAGTTTTCACGCCTCTAAACGAGGTAACTATTTATAAGATAAAAATGATAAATGAGCTGGTTACATTCAATATTTAAAAAAAAATTCAAGACTGATCTTATTTTCTAAATCAGGCATCATCAAACGAAACAATAATTAGTTGTTCAAATTAGGAAGCACAAGGTGTTAACGCTGACGATTTAAATAACTTTCAGATAGATACAAACAATCTTACGCTGATGTATACAGCTTCTAGCGTCAGCTGTTTCTTCGACTGTAATAATATACTCACGCAGGTATAGACGGCGACCCTCACACAGGTGTTTTTTTCCTACACCTTTACGCAATGTACTCGAGAAATGCACACTATACAAACTTTATGAAGATACTTCTCGAATACGTATACGAACTATCCCACGCAAATGTATACAACTTCTAACGACCGCTGTCTTTTTTTTTTTTTTTTTTTAATGAGAAATCTAAGCTAGACAATACTTACCGTCGACTCCCTGTTAAAAATAGTCTATTAAAATCCATAAGATTCTCTATCGCCTTATTCGCATTAAAACTCAATTAAATTCCATTAAATTAATTAAAGTCTATTAAATTCTATAGAAAATTTTTCTATAGAAAATTTTAATTGTAATTTTCCTCATTGACTCTGAATGATTGAATGGAATTTAATTGAGTTTTATTGGGAAAAACGCGATTATGGCTTGCCATTCAATTTTATCGACTTTTATCGATTTCAATGGAATTGTTTTAGCAGGGCTGTGCGTACAAATTGCGAAGGTAATATCCCTTGCACTTTCCAGAGACAACCCTGCACGATTTTCGTTTATGATGAACCTCCTGTTTTAAAAATCATATCTAGAAATATCTGATGGGTTTTGTAGATAAATGCAAAGGCTGGTTGATATATTTTACTCACTGTGTGGACAGGTCTCTCTCGCATAGATGTGCATACATTTTTCTAGGCAAACTAAGCAAATTCAGAGAGAGATTTTTTCCCAGAATCTTTTCTCGCGCAAGAAGAGGAAAATCTCGCATTGTCGCAGTCAAAAATGGGTAAGGCTTTTTACCCTCCTTTTCGCACCAATTATAGGACTTCGGAATAATGCCGTGGGATGAGAAGCTGCTGTTGTTCGCAATAAATAGCCAATCTTAGGTTACGGTTCCTTAGGTCGGTTTTCGGTTTCAATTACCAGACAATCAAAGAAAAAACAATGGCATTGAAGAAGCAGCAGCAGCATCCGAGGAAGCAGCAGCAGGAATAGCATCAGGATGATGCGTTTATTTAGGCAGAACTAAGAAACAAAACTTATTGATCATAAAGTTAGGTGAGTCTTGGTCTGTTTGCACAAGGTTGGTTGTTCACTTCGATATCTTGGATGTGCTCCTCGTCATCGTCCGTTTGTTCATATAGCCCGTTTCCCACTATTATTTCAGCCCCTTCCATAGCCTCTAGTAATATTGTATATACCTTTTCTCTCTTCGTTTGGATCCTATCCTGTCTAATGATAGATCCCCGTCATGCATAAACTCTCCTAAAACATCATATTCAATCCGGATTGGTTTGCCTCCATCACCATAAAGTGTAATTCCCACCTGCGATGCATTTTCATTGGTTTCTTTATCATCTCTACTCTGACTTTTTCCCTCTCTTCTTTGTCGTACAGCTGTACCATTGGCTGTATTGTATCCCCTCTCCTCATCCATCTCCTCCTCTTTGTATCCCCTTTCACTTGCATTGCAGCTAGTACCATCTGCTTTTACATAATTCTATGATGTCCTTAAGGCAAAGTGTCTGTACTTTGAGGCAATAAGTAACTTTTATCATCCTGAAGACTTGAAGCAATTTTTTCCTATTTTTCTGTATTCACAATGTGTAATTTTAAACAAATATTGCACTGCTCACATTTTATAATAACAAGATATTAAAGGCATCTTTGATAATCTTCTAACATGATTGTTTTTTTCACAACACTAGATTTAATACCTTTAGCTTTTTTCACTGTCGTGGCTCCATCTATCGAAATACTGTACATTTTGCTTCTCAAACTAATGAATTTTGTCATAATCTTGCCACAGCATTCGTCTTTCATCAATCTAGGAACTTTTTTATTAACACGTGAAATTCTAAACTGCTTATTTTTGTCATAATCAGAAGTATCAAATTTATGAATATCTTTTTTTAATAACTGATGCATCCTCAACTTAATATATTAAACTACCTGTGTCTGTATAAAGGAGTTTGAGACCAACAGATATTTGTTTCTTGATTGTAATACTTTTCCTCTTCAGTTGTATAGCAAACAAATTTTTATCAAATAGTGCACAACTGTGAAAATTTGGTAGAGCTATGCGTGCTTCTGCTTCATATCTGCCTGTAAATTTATTTACTTATCACACATCCACACGTTGCTGCTCTCGTTCGATATACTTTCCACAGACAGCGTTAATTTGCAATTTGTAAAAAAGTTTTTCAAACTCATTATTTGCCTGCTTTTTTTCTCTGTGTTAAATTTAACATATGGTTTGAGCCACACTCTCTGCTAAAAACGCAAAATCCTATGTATCTTTTTCAATGAAAGTCCATTATCTAATACCTGCTTAAGTGCTATAATAATGAATGACATACCTTTTCTCGTCATTCAAAGTTGTGAGAAGTTTCTTCTGGTTTGAGCCAGGTGATGCAAGATGTTCTGCGCAAAAAGGTGAATCCTTATGATCATCATATATTTCTTCAGGATACTCCAAGTCAACTTCAGCAAAAGATTAGCATGTCAGTGTCTGTAAGATAAGCTCCAATTCAACCTTTGTGATTTTAGGAGCTACTGAAAATACTAGTCCAGAAGTCGTGTAAAAGTATGAAAGGCATAAATCATAGGCTTTAAGAAATGTTTCTCGAAAACTTTCGAAAACGCCAATAGTAAAACGACGGTTTTCAGATAAAGATTAGAATACTCTCCCAAAGTTCGAATATTGAACTTAATTCAAACTTGAACAGCATGCTTATAGTCTTCTTCAGCAATATGAGAATTAGTTAGTTTATTATAAATAGCATATTACAATACAAGGCCAGAAAGTTGGATTTTCTGGTGTGCGTGGCAAATGTCCGAGGCGAAGCCGTGATCATTATGCCACGTTTGCTAGGATATCCAACTTTCTGGGCATGTATTGTATATTTCTTGATCCCCTCTCCCGAAAGTACGTTCAGTAATTAATTATCATAACCTATAGCTACGACAGATTTTCTTGTTGGGCGCTCGACGCGCTCTCTGGTGTCTAATGCATTATTCTTTATGCTTATCCTTATATGATAGCTTTTGATTTTTGATCTTTGAATTATGCCCGCCTGACTTTTGCTGGACCGAGGCGAAGCCGAGGTTCAGTTGGTCGGGGCTGGCATCAAAAATTCATATAAAAGTATAAAATTAACAAGATATATTTACAAATAAACTATAAAAACTATATATTTTCTAATTGTAAACATATTTTGTTACATTATATCACTAATTTTACAAGAATATTTTCACATGAACGTAGAATAGATACATTCATATATATATATATATATATATGTATATATATATATATATATATATATATATATAACAGTTTTCAATAATTTAGGAACTATTTTCATTCTTACGAATAATGTTAAAAACACAATGGTTAAAAGTATTGTGCTCAAACGTGACACCTAGGTCACTTAAAACTGAATTTAGATGAAATTTCTTATTTTCATCTAACTCTTCAAGAATTTTTCTTCTTTTAATCTGAGGTGACTGAATCAGTCTAGCATGAGTAGGTTGATTGTTGATTATAAGTGATTGAGCTTCTCCATTATCTAAAGCGAGGCAACTCACAATGACGACAGACTTATTGCTTTTTAAGGTTACGCTTCGTATGTGGCGAATACAGAAATTCAACCAAGAGAGCACGCTAGCATCAAGCTACCATGCAAACTCAAGTCGTGAGCGCCACCGGTAAAGTTGCGGTTTCTGGAGCCAACAGCTAATACGAAAGTACGTACTTTCGGGGATGGGAGCAAGAAAAACTATTCGTTTCTGGCAATTTTGTAGTCATCAACTTATCTAATTCATTTACAAAAACATATGAAAATACACCTTTTCATCAAAGAAGATCCATCTTTTTATCTGTAAGTCTATCTGATCGAAATTATTTTACTGGTATCGTAACATTTACCTAATATGATATAAGTTTGACCAATGATAAAGGCAGAAAAGGCCAAATCTATGAATGTGAAACTGATGTTACAGTCATCTACGTATTTATTAAAGAAATATATTTCTCCTTATTGTATAGTTTAAAATTCACTCCCCCTTTCATCAATGTAGAAGTAACAATCTCTTTTAAAATAAAGTGAGTATCGTAATTAAGTTTATAAAAAACCACAAGAATTAATTTTTAATCCTTATTATTCAAGTTGCATGAATTATGAGCTGCACCTCTGAAACTAAATGAAAAACTCTATTTCAGAATTACAAAATTTCGTTTAGTATACAAGGAATCTGCTTTAAATAACCTTTCTAAAAGGTAAAATATTGGCGAGTAAAAGTTTCTTTACAAAACTATTGAAATCCCCAAAACAAACATAACTGATGTCAAGTAATCGTTTTTCATATTTTTTAGTTATACGCACGCAGGTAATTATTTTATGAAATAAAATATTTTTTACTTCAATTCTTAGTTGATACAATAGTTTAGATTCATAAGCAAATTGTAAATTACTCATCTTCCTTGGCATTTCCAAAAGCATATTCAATCATATACTTTTAATTCATAGTTCAGAAGTTATTAGAAAAATTTTTTAAATTATAAAACCTTCAGTCGTATATTCCAATATTATATGGTTTAATCATTTAATGAACTATGGATTAAAAGTATATGATTGAATATGCTTTTGGAAATGCCAAGGAAGATGAGTAATTTAAAATTTTACTTATGAATCTAAACTATTGTATCAACTAAGAATTGAAGTAAAAAATATTTTATTTCATAAAATAATTACCTGCGTGCGTATAACTAAAAAATATGAAAAACGATTACTTGACATCAGTTATGTTTGTTTTGGAGATTTCACTACTTTTGTAAAGAAACTTATACTCGCCAATATTTTACCTTTTAGAAAGGTTATTTTAAGCAGATTTTATCACTTTTATAGAGATTATACATGTCTTACATTATAGTCGGTATCAACAGTATAGTACATTTCGATACTAGTGCGAAACAGTTGATTCTGGCACGAGTGTGAGGATTGTCGTGTGACAATCACATGAGTGCTGAATCAACTTCGCACGTGTATCGATTGTGACGTACTATCGGTACTTCGACGTATCATGCGCGTCGTGTCGCAGCTTCTGTGTTTCGTCGCGTAGTGCCGAGCGGCTTGCACTGTATAGCGACTTGAGCGTGGCAAGGAGGGAGAGCAAATGGGGTCTTGATCGGACACCTATACAGGTGTATGAGAATAAATGATAGTATTATATTTAGTAAAAGGACTTACCTTGTAGTAGGTTGAGTACTCGTGGTGGCCAATATAGTCTACGATTTGGTATGCAGGAGTAGTCTTTATAATTGAATTGTATAACTGGATTATGTAGTATAATTGAAGTATTTATTTAGTTCACTTATTTCTCTAGTACATGTACTTTCGCGTAGTACCACTGAATTGATTTGGAATAAAACACTGGTTATTATCTAAGAGTGCGCTTACTAGCGGCGCCAAGCTAATATAATATTTTTAACGTAGTAAACTATTATGACAGCTGCTCTCGGCAGCAGGACCGCAACTATAAGATTCTACTTAAAGACTGAGCGCGCTCGCTAGCCATCGATCCGCTTTTATTAACTTTGTATTTCCCTATTTGGGATGCTGAGTAATAAACTAGATAAATTTTGGCGTACTGTGAAAGATGTTTAGAGATCAAGCTACAGCGGCAGGTCGTAAAAGTGATAGCGCCGCAGCGGTACAAAGAAGCGATCTATAGCGCAACTCCTTATCCTAAACTATTAAGAGATCATAGTTCGTCGGTCGAAAATTGAATATAGGCCGGTGACTCACGTACGACGTATTACGGAAATCGTCGCACGTGTCAATGTCATTTACATGCGGAATCATTATTTTGAGGGATCGATGTGGGCGGCTTAATTAAGGGCTAGTGATTAAATTGTACAGGTGTTGTGTGAATATTTCTATAAGTGAAAATTGGAAAATTTCGCGGTATATTACACGATCATTAATTTTTAACACAGCGTGCGCGAAATACGATAAAACGCACCCGGAACGCATTTCGCATTTCGCACACGCTGTGTTGAAAAAAATATTTAATACTCAAGATTATTCCCAGAGACGACGTTGAAACTGTCCACCCTGGGCACCAGGTCCCTTGGAGACTGTAGCCGTCGCGATATTCGTGTTCAGCGACCTCAAAAATCACCGAGTAACGAGTTTCGACTAATTATGTTACAAATTTCCATAAAACTCCAGGAGACGACGTTGATACTTTCCACCCTGGGCACCAGGTACCTCAGAGACCGTTGCCGTCGCGATATTCGTGTTCAGCAATTCCAAAAACCCCTGAGTAGCAAGGCTGGACTCATTTGCATCAATATTTACTGAAATGTAAATTTTTTATTTATTGTCTTTTCCCAATGCACTTCTAAAATGCATATATTTTTGCAAAAATTCATTTTTTTAAAAGTAATTGATAAACTTAGTTCACAATGTTTGTGGATGCTTTCACGAATCGAACACAAACAACCGCATTCCATCTTACTGCTTAAAAAATCTATGATTCATTGCTTTATTTTCTCGACTATTCAAATATTCGCGCCTCGATGCACAGCCTCGATGCACAGCGAAAAGAAATATACTGAGCGAAAATTCAACTTGCAATATTTCGCTAATGAAGTAATCTTTTAGAATGAATCTTTTTCTTCAGAAAGATAAGGTAAATAGCTTTCAAGTCGATAGCGATAGAGCAGGCTTAGGTGCAACAATAATGATATAAATGAATTTGGATAATTATTTTGAGGTTAGAGAACCCAATATCAAAGTATAATAGACGCGACCGCGCTGTCATCGTGTCATATACTTCGTATACTTTTACTCGCCAGCGCGGCGCTGTCGCGCCTCTTGATATAATCGAAAAGACGACTTACCGCCCTGTGAGATGACAATGGTTTCGTACAGCAAGTTATTCCTCCAAATCTGTGAGTCTCATTGGTTTCGCATTCTTGTAGAGTTTATCAATTTTCTCACCGAACGATTTATGTTGTATGTTGATGGGACATCCACTATCACCGCAATGATAACATGTAGTCAGGTCACCAGTTCCGGTGTAAAAGAATTCAGCATCCGTCAATTGCTAGTAGATGTGCATTCAATAGAGGTCAACAGTCTTGCTTCGTACCTACTAACAGGAGAAATGTCGAGTTAGTTATGACGTGATTTTTTGTAATTGATCGTGGTAATCATATAGGGGATATCGTTGAAATTACCTATAATCGATGCTGTCGATTTCATTTGTCGCGTTGTGAATTTCAGGTGGGACATTAATGAGTTCGCTAACCCATCCAGCAATATTATTCTCTGACCTACATGATTCACTGATTCCGTAAACTTTGATGTCTTTCTCGCAGTACGAATCTAAAGGTATAGATGTATCAAGCACGAGTAAACTCAAAGAAACGGTAATGTCACCGAGTTGCGTGCGCACGACCTTTTGTAGATGCTACACCAGTGGGACTAAAGAAGAAGTGTGTTATGTAGCAGCACTACCTATACTGATGAGTGCAAAGCTTCTTGAAAAAAAGTTCCGTGTATGGTTTCCATGTACACTAAGGTGTCCCTTATTTACCAACTTCAAACATGTTGTATTACCGCTTCCTAGATCGACTCTTTATGCAAAAACATGAACTGTAAGCCCGGATAGAGGTCATATAAATGAATTTAACAGGTGCCCGTAAGCACCAACACATCTCATCAAGTGGCGCGGTAGCGCCACGAAGGCGCGTTTGAGAAACAGACGGAGCCGCGGCGCCCGTGACACTATTTACTTTTACATTGGTGTTCGGATTTTTCATGATACTGAAAAAAATGCTTATAGTTACTGTTCGTGAGTTTTTTTGGCTTATTATTATCCTTTCTAAGCTAAACTATGATTTCCAACGAAAATTTTTGTAAATAAGCCGTTATTTTTAATAATAAACGAGTGTATACATCGCGAATGCTCGGAACAGTTTCTCTAAATTCTCCAGTCTCCAGTGCGTTAGGACCGTGAAGTTGGCTTTCAAAGTGGTAGGAGCATGAAGTTGGCCGTACAAGTTATGTGCAATACAGTTGGGTATCGCTTTCCTACAGTTTTCTATATGCTGCGCTGAGTAAATGTATTTACATTGTCTGCTGTCTTACGGGGTGGCCGATGACGATGTCTAAATGGTGCGCTCTGTAGTTTTTTGTGTTGTGACGGAAGATGAAGGTCACGAGGAGGGAGAAAAGAACTCTGGCTGGTGTATAGAACGTATATTACTGATAGTTGCAGTGGGAGGAGCTCCGTCCTCACTCGTGGTCGCCGGTGATCTGCCCGCTCGCTCGTCGATGCGACTCGTCGACGGCGAGCGGTTCCATGTGCCGAAGTGCAGCGTTGCACTTCTGCACGTGGAGACTTTCGGCTGCGATGTTCCTTCGCTGACGATGCGTCTAGCGCATCGCTCGAAATGCATGCCATCGGAGATGTCGTCGGAGAGCCCAAAGCTCATCCGTGACACGTCCGATGTCGCGTGGGCAGACGTCCTCGTCGCCCAAAAAAAAAACAGAACTAATAATAACCGCGATTGGAACACCGCGCCGAGAGGTGCAGGGGTGTGTGTAAATTTTGTGTGAATCTATGTGTGTACGTGTGTGTGTGTGTCCCTTTTTAGATTATTTATAATTGGATTGTGTGAGTGTGTACGTGCGTGTGTTCGTCTTCTTCCGTCGTCTGCGTGCATGAACGCTAGACAAATGTATCTTGTGCATGTATTTATGAGTGTGTGCGTGTGAACGCGGATGTTGTTCCTTAGCAGCCGCCGCTGCTTCACAAATTGTCTGGATCGGAGCTCCTAAATATACAAATATTTCTTAAAACAAAATTGGAATACATACATTTTTTCCTTAGTGCTAAGTATGCGGTCACTGGGTAATTCCGCTGGTTATTTTATAAACTTAATGATAATTTATGAGAGATTGATACAATGAAGATAAAAATTTAAAAGATAAAAAGCCCAAATATCGGTATAGTGGAAGTTTAAATGCTAATGATGTAAGACCCATATAAAGATATATATAATTGTGAATGTAACATAGTAAATTACTTAATGTAAATGTAAACACTTAATTTCCTAATTCCTGGAAAAGAAAAATTGATTATTGTTAAGGCAGAGGGCTTCTTTTTTTTTAGCCTCTGCACGGCTAGTGTCGTTTTGTTACTAGTCGCAATTTGGCTTTTTTTTGAGTGCGTACTGTATTGCAACATTTGTTGACTTGCGACGCGTGATTTAGATCAAGTTATATGACTTTGGAGCCATCGTGAATCTGCGCGTGGAGGAGTGTCCATACGCGGGCTAGGGGATTACTTGTTGGTGAAGGGGAGACGGAGAAGGAGCGAGAAATTGGATATTGTGCGTTCTATTTCGTTGGAATGCAGTAAACTTCGAATTATTAAATCTTCCCGGGATGAGCTGAAATTAGCAAGCGGCGCCGGATACCTACCTTTTAGTACGCGTACGTTTTTTTTTTTTTTTTTTTTGGGCGGCACGTCCGGTGCCGCGAAAAAACAGAAAAAAAGTCCTAGTCGCGATTTCTCTGACGCGTCCATCTGCCTAGCCTATTCGCTCGGTTCGCTTTAATTTATTTACCGTGAACGGTCTTATTTTATTCGTTGTTGGCGTATTGTCACGTTGTGCGCGTCTTTCTGTTGACGTCGGTGTTTCAAACGCGGCCGAGATATTCGATCGCGTCAAGCTTTCCCTTTTTTTGGTTCTTTCAACAAGAAGACGGTTTCGCCCTCTCGGAAGATGTTGTTCGTGTTTGAGCTTGCGATCGTAGTAGTATTTGATCGGTATTTAGATTGGACACAAGATTCATAGCTGCGGTCCGTCTGTAGCGCCGTTAAATTGTGTTGTCATTTCGTCTATGTATTGGTTGTACGTTACGTCATCGATGGTAGGCGTGAAGCTGGACGGAGTACGGCGCTTGTACCAAAAGGCAGCTCGTGAGGCGAGTAACGGGTGCTCTCTGCTCCGTGCAGTTGTACGCATGGGTAAATTGCTGCTCCATTCGTCCCATCGTGTAGTATCTTCGCATATTTACGTAAATACTCCGTGAGTGGTGATGCATGCGCTTCTATTGAACCATTGATTGAGGTGATAAGCTGTAGTGCAGAATTTTTGATTTGAAAGATTTCGCGAGCTTTTCCAGTACCCGATTGTGGAAGTGTAGCCCTGGTCTTACGATAGCGGCCGGGGGGCCGAATACGCAGATGACCTTTCGTTAGGCTCGCGCACTTCGTCGGTGCTCGCCATGCTTTGTGGGGATAAAATGATGTATTTCGTCAACATGTCTGGACGGATAAAATATACTTATTTCCACGCCTTGAATTCTCCAAGGGCCCATAGAATCTAACGCTATCTGCGCGAATGGGGTTGACGGTGTGCTGCCTGATTAGCATTGGCAAGCAAGTTTTTACGCGGACTTTAGTTTACTTGCTTTGACAGGTGCACAACGGGCGACAAATTGCTTAATGTCTGGGCGCATGGTTCGCCAGTAGAAGTCTGTTCGCAATTGACTTGTACGTCTTCGTCGTTCCGCTGGTGGCCCTCTGACGCGATCCATGATACTCTTGGATTAATTTAAACCGTCATTAAGACCGGCCGGGTACGGCAAGTTCTATTCTGTAGTGGTACCGCGAGCAATGCGCTTGTGTTCATAAAAGTGTGTCAAAATATCTTATTAGTTGGTCCATTCGCCGGCGTCAGATCTCGAGGTCTTCGAACTAGTGACTACGCTGTTTTCAAGCCCCTAGTATCACCGTTAGCGTTTTTACAATTTCGCCAAGCATTTGTCAGGTCTACGCGTACAGGCGCGATCGTCAAGCAGTGCGCTTTGATGTAAACTCCTATTAGCGCTAAATCTTGCGGCGATCACTTTGATCTCCCCGATTTCGAAGTTTTTTTTCTAGAGTCTCTTCGGGTTAACGTACCACGCGCTTCGAACGAGTGCCTGCCTTACTTCGTGTCGATAATACAATCCTGTCGAGGATGAGGTGGAGCATAAACTAAATCTTACTCGTATCGGTAAAGGGTGCTTCGTGTGAGAGACTGCACAGTCGCGACGATTAGCTGTGCGCTTCTTTGCCCTCGGTAGCCCAATGTGGCTCTCGCGCGTGGCCTGGCTTGCGGCCACGGACGTATCGCTTCAGATCTTTTCGTCTAATAAAGCGTGCGCGTTACAGCGGCGGGCGTTTTTTCCCATCGCCTGCTGTCGCTGTTATTACCCCGTCCCTGACTATGCCCTTCGCCGCGGACGTACTTGCTCTCGACGGTCGGCTTTCCTCAAGTATGTAGGCACGATAGCGGTAAGTTTGTCTCTTCCGGTCTATTGTGGGTTGGCTTTCTGGCGAAGTTTTGGTGCTTGGTTCTGCCAGAGGGCCTCTGCGCGATGGACTTTTCGAAATATCCAAAGCTCGAAATTCTCTTCTCGAATGGGTGGGACGGGGCCAGTAGATGGTGCTGGGCTTGACGGCTATCGACGCGGCTTACTTACTGTTTGAGATTCGGAAATGCTGAGCAGCGGATCTGGCTCGTGCACGTCGCAATTATATTTTCCCCAATGTCTATGGCCGATTCGCACCACTCCGTCGCGTTCCCTTGGCGGTTCTTGTGTTTGAAGCGATTCCGGCTAACGCGCTGTCTTCGTTTTCCGCTTTTTTTTCTGCCACTTCCATGCGGTTCCGTGCTTGATTGGCTACCGTCGCTCGTGGGCGGTGGGTCTCGGTGTCGCTTCGTGGGCTTCGCGGTTGGTGGCGGAGTGATTACGCGGATGTACGGCGTGAAATGTTGGCCTGTCAAATTAAGGTGTAAGAATTCTTTTGCCCCGCTCGATAACACGTGACAGAATATGCGACGTTTCTTTGGTAGATCATAATGAATGCAAATATTAAAATTGAATTCTCGCGCGAACAGGTAGGCGCAGTCGACGGTGCCATATTCATTCTTAGATTTAAGTATTCTCGTGGTTTCGGATGGTTCGCCGCAGGAATTTATTGCAGATGATTTAAGCAGATGTTTTCTTAGAACTGTTGCCGAGATGTTCAGCTCCGTGGCTTTAATCAGAGAAAAGAACAGGCAATTCCCCGGTGGCGAGCTTGGTATATCATCCGAGCGTACCAGCTCTGCGTACGGTTCGGCGCAACGCTTTTTTCGTATATATGTACGCATAAGCACGTTCCCTGAACTAATTGACGAGTTCTCAGCGGATGTATCGGGCCTGCGATCATAATTTCGCGGTATGCCCGCGANCATAATCATCCTCGAATGGCCCGACGTCTTCGTTTACTGACTCATCAGCGCTCTGATGGTGCATGAGCGCCTCCGCTTGATTTCCTGGCTCAGGTGTCTTTTCTCGCGTCTGCGTTTCTTCGTTTCCCGAAATCCAACCTTTCATTCCGGCGGTTGCGCTCGTCTTTCGCGCACGTGGTGTCTTGCCTTTTTCATAAGTATCTACCATGTGCGACGTTTTTTCTGCGCTCGCGTTATCGTTCGGTATTTCCTGAGTGTCAACTACCGAGCTGTCGTTCGCCTTTTCTTTTTCGGACGCGACGGATGATTTCGCTTCATATATATTGATTTGCATACCTTCCCTTCCCTTGATCTCCTTTTCCTTGATATCCACCACGAGTTTCTTTTGGAGTTTCCCGTTGCACATCTGCCAAATTTCTGGATCGCGGATTTTGGCCGGAGTACTGTGTGGTGTTGAATTATGTGGCGCGTGCTCGTTGCGCGGAGCCGCAACATTATTAACGTCGGCTCTAGGCAGGTGCGTTAAGCTTGCCTCGCGCTGATCCGGATATACCGCGTGTATGCGCTGGGAAGATTCGGACGAGTTTGGTTCGCTCCGTATTGATCCTTTGTTAGTGATCAAAGGCTTGGCGGGGATTTTAAATGATTGGAGTGGCTCTATTTGTTGCGCTGTTCCTGATGCCTGTACTGCCCCGTCGCTTTCGTCGCTGCTGCTTGTGTTGCTGGGCGAATAAGGCTTGCGCGATATTTGGCTTTGGATAGTTTTTGTCTTGCGCGTCATGATACTCCGTGGTGCTATGTAATTTAAATACTCTTTTGCCCCGGGGGGTAAAATTACACCGAGGCTCGAGCTGTTTGAAACGACTGATTGCACTGAAATCCTAGTCGCGTCGGAGTCCGACGATCTTTCGATGTCCGCTGCGGCCGCTGATGGATGCACGATTTGCGGCGACGCCCTGAATTCGATCGATTCTGCGAGTATCTTTCTTACACGCTCGCGCTCGGTTTTCGACAATGTGTATCTATTTTTACCAGCTTTCTTTAACGAAGTATTAGTTAAAATACATCCGAATCTCGTGGAATCGCGATAGTCCAATGCATATGTAAATTTACAATTTTCGATTTCGGTAAACCATTGAATTTTGATCACATCGTCGCCGTGGTAGATGTCGTGAAGCGCGCGGCATAGATAGAAGTCTTCGAATTCGTTCCTTACGGCTAATATTTCACCGGCTTTGTAAATCAGCGCGGCATCGTTACACTTTTTCTTTATTTTGCTCGTTTTTCTCGACTCATCGGAATCCGACATCGCCTGTTTCATTTTTTGGTTATTATCCACGCCTAGCTGTTTAATCGCTCGCGCGCGGAAAATTCTGCCCGGCGGTGCGCCGGCGTCCTCGTCTGGATCTGCCTCGATTTGCTTCTCAGCTAATTCGTACAATTCTAATCGCGGTAATTCGGGGTTTATTTCGCCCGGTTTGAGCACAGGATTGCGCGAGAGCGCGTCGGCGTTCGCGTTTTTGTCGCCTGGACGGTATACTATATCGAAGTCATATCCGACAAGGGCTGCTTTTAAACGATTGAATCTTAGATCCGGTTTTTTTGATATGTGAAAATGTTTTAACGCCTCGTGATCCGTGACTATCGTGAATTTCCGGCCGTATAAATAATGCCGAAATTGGTCTTTAGCAAACACGATCGCAAGCAGTTCTTTATCGTAGGTGGGGTATTTTAATTCGCTGCCCTTTAGGCAGCGAGAGGCATAAGCGCATGGTTGATCTTTTCCCAGCTTTCCCTGGCTTAGAATGGCGCCCAGGGCAAAATCGCTCGCGTCAGTTGTTACAATAAAGGGTTGCTCGAGATCTGGCGCCTTTAAGACTGGCTCTTTGCACATTAACGATTTTAATTCATCGAACGCGGCTTGCTCTTTTGCTCCCCATACGAATTTCGTGCCCTTCTTGAGAAGCTTGAACAGCGGGTATGCCACTTTCGAGAAGTTCTCTATAAACCTCCTATAGTAGCTAAACAGACCTAGGGCCTGCTTGAGCTTTTTGGGGTTAGTGGGGACCGCGTATTCCGCCATTGCCCTTATTTTCCCGGGATCGGTTTTAATAAAACCACCGCCTACGATGTGGCCGAGTACATGCGCCTCTCTTTTTAAAAACTGGCACTTCCTCGGCTCCACCGTCATGTTGGCGTCTAGCAATCTTTTTAATACCCGGCGGAGACGCACTCTGTGTTAGTCGAGGGTCTCGCTGAACACCATGAGATCATCAGGGTATATCTCGACCTCGTCTCCTTGGAGTCCGGCCATTGCCAGAGACATAGCGCGTGTGAATGGTATGGTAGCTTCTTTTAGCCCCATAGCCATTCTATTAAATTGTAATAATTGATTCCCGTGTCTGCCGTCCGGCGCGTAAAATGCGGTTAAGTGCGCGGACTCGGGATGCATCTCTACCTGGTGATAGCCTTGTTTTAGGTCCATCACCGTTATGTAGTTGGCAGATGAAAGATGCTCAAGGATATCGCTCGTGAATGGAAGAGGATGGCAGCTCCCCTCCGAAATTTCGTTTAATGCCCGGAAGTCGGTTACCAGCCTGAATTTTCGGTTACCATTTGCATCTGGCTTTTTTGGGACAATCCAAAGCATTGACGAATAGTCTGAGTTTGACGGCACAACGATATTCTGTTCGCGAAGCTTCTGCAATTCGCGAGTCATGTGTTCTTTAAGCACTGGCGGGAATCTGAAGCGTTGGCGTTTTACCGGTTTGTTTGATTTTAATATGATTTTATGTTGTAAGAGGTGCGTCGCCGGTAGTGGTTCTCCTTCGAGACCAAATACGCCCGAATATTCGTCAATTATTTCACGAATATATTCGACTTCTTCCGCGTTACAACCCTCCAAATCGGCCAGCTGCAAAATTTTCTCGACTCTTTCGAGCCTGGCCTTATTGTTTGCGCGCATTTTTTCGTTCAACACGTTGACTTCTCTATATTTTCCTTGTAATTTATTTACGTCGAACAACCGTCTTAAACTTGCCGAAAATTCCGCAACCCGGTCAGGTGAGCCGTCCCCATCGGCTTGATGAAGCGAATTTGCCGCGATTGTTTCGCATTCTTGCAAATCCACTATCGGGCTGGCAACCGATACTTCTGTTTCCATGTTTATGCATTCTGCGAGTATGCGTCCATTTTTATTTTCCGCGATGAAATTTCCGAAGAGCAGGTTAGGGTGGAGATCCATCAGTGGGACCCATCCTATTTTCACACTATTATCTCGCACACGCACGCTAATTACTATTTTTACTCGTGGCGGTATAGTAATGCGATCGTCAGTCTCGAAGGGCACCGATACGTCGCCGAATTTCAGGCATTTGTTTGCCGCATCGACGCACCCTTTATGCCTATCTATTGCGTCCCAGCCGATTATTCCCGCGTTTTCTATCGGGAAATCGTTTGGTACGACTTGGACGTTACATTCAAGGCCCTGCAGTTGTATAACTGCTTGCCCGAGCGTGTGCGCTGTGCCGGGGGTTACTCCCTGCACCTTTATTATTTTTTGTGTGTCAATAGGATAACCGGGTGCTAGTTGCCCGATTTTAACTATAGATATGTCTGCTCCCGAATCTGCATAAAATTTGCCTTTTCTATTTATTAATTGAGGGCAATTTATATTTACAATTGGGGGTTGCCGCCCAGCAGTCAGGAATCTTATATTTGCTGACTCGGTTATTTGCTCGAATTCTGGCTCTATGTGTCGACGCCCGACGCTTGAGGAACGCGGCGAGCGCCCATCTAGTTTAAATTCTGGGAGTCGTCGCCTCGTGCGTCGTTCGCGTTATTATTGGTGCCGTGATTATTACTTGAATTATCGTTATTGTTATTACTGTTGTTGTTACCATTATTACCGTTACCGCTGTTGTTATTGTTCTTATTGCGATATTCGTTTCTATTATAACGATTATTTTTACGGAAGTTACGTTGTCCTCTATTCCCGTTGTTATTATTATTATTTGCCCCATTATTGTTCGAATTGTTGCCGGAGTTGTTACCATTATCATTCGAAGCTGCGTGTTTTACTTCGTCGGAATTCACGAGGTAAACTGTTATTCGACAGTTCTGTTTTTAAATAATTTTCGGAAATTTGAGAAGTTTGTACGACCGATATTGTTTTATTCATGCCTGTATAAAATGATTTTTTTGTCACGTTTATTAGTGAATTTTTAAGTAAAAATACGAAATGTTTGAAGTGAAGACTGTTATTCAGAATGTTCCACAACTAATATGTGAAGGGTCTTTTGTTGGTTATTGACTTCAGTTTTCTTTTCTGATGTGCTTTAATGTGTCAGCAATTTTGCTGTAAGTATGTCAGGAAAGATGTCTGTAACTTCTCGCTTTTTCAAGAACGCAAGCAAATACAAGTGCTTTGTAAGTGTTTTATCAACGTTCGATGATCCGGAAAATTGCAGTTCGCAACGTCTCCGCAGTCTTTACAAAAGTGTTTTTGCTTCAAGGCCAACAACCTCTGAAATTGCGCAATTGAAATGTTTTATAAACATTCACAAACAGGAAATATTATCTCATATTCAGTAAGTTGTTTAACGATATTATTTAATAAATTGGATAATTGCTAAAGTTGTATACAAAATTTTTATCATAGGTTATACCAGAACGAGCCAGATGCGAAGATTCTTCTGAAGGAACATGTGATGGATATTTCTGCCAAAATCAAGCTTTTTGACTTTGTGAAAAATTTGGATTTAGAAACGGCCAACTACGACACTCAGTTTCTGAAAATTGTTATGGAAAATGCATGGGGAACACAAGCACTGACCAATGGACTGTTGCTCGCAAAATCTTACGTCAGAAATAAGTTCCAAGCAAAGAGAGATAACAAACCTTTTCCGGAAAATTGCAGAGGCTACCGGATTATTAAGGTAATTTTACTATAGTCTATCTAGCTACCTGACAAATACACACACCCTCACACACGCGCGCGTATTCGCCCGCAAGAAGCCAGTAACAGAGCGTGAGTGTCTGCCTGACGCGCCATAGTCCCGGAGTGGGGGAATTGATTTCGATAGGGGGGAGTGGTGGTGGGGGTCGGGGCCCGAAGATAGGCCAAATTTCACACGACACCGACAGGAAATAAGGGTGCGCCCCGGTCCGCCCAACACACCACAATCCCCCGACCGCACCCCACCAAACCCATGTGCCACACACAGTAACCACCACACACACACGACGGACAACAGCCCACGCACAGAAAAGTGACGCAGAACATGCACTATTGGCGCGAGCGTACAAATAAAAGATTCGCTCGCGTATGCGAGCACATTGTCCTCGCAGCCGACGCGGCTCCATGTCGGCACAGCCGCTTGGGGCTCGCACACCCATAAGGCGACTTCGGAAAAAAAACCGTAGGTCGCGGTCAAAAGTCACCGCGGCAAGAGCGACATAAAAAAATTGCGACCAAGGGGGGAGAGGATCGCGCGACAGAAGTATACCTTCAAGTGCAGTGCATCAACTCACCGCGACACTGATGACGGACTCATCAGGCGACACGGAGAGGTGGCGGCGGCGGTGGATTGATTCCGACGTTGCCGTATGTTAGGCATGCAGCCTGGCTAGCTCTCTCACGACGAGCGACGGCTGCTTGTCAGGCATTCTCAAAACGTCTCACACGCACATCCAGACGGAGAACGGCCGCTGAGATGAACTCCAACAGCAGATGGCGACGGCGAAAAAACTCGGTTTGAGATATCGAATTGATTATTAGAAAAAAAAAAAAAAAAAGCCGTGTTGCTTGACTGCGGCGGGATTGTACGTTATGAATTTTTTAATAGATTCTGTGAATCGAATAGTGCTTTACGCGCGAGGCAACAATGACTCATTCGTAAATTTAATATAAATTTTTATTAAATTTCATGTAAATTAATTTTAATGTAATGTACATTAAATTGCGTGTCGAAGTAAGCCATTGGAATATTTCGCCTACAACTCGCGTGTAATTGTAAAAGAGACTCCGAGAAGAAAGAAAACCGGGAACATTTTTTTTTCTTTTATTTTTCTTCTTCGACCACGATGAAGGTAAGCTGGATTTACCGCCTGAATAAGGCACAGCTAATCGCTGAACTACAAGGAAAGGATCTGGATACCGAAGTGGAGCTCCGCCAACGGCTGGTCCGATACGTCCGGAAATCCCCACGAGAATTCGAAACGAAGCAAGAGGATCCAACAGATTACGACGAAGAGGTGGACTTAAAACAGGATCTAGAGGCAGAACGCGCAGAAATTATCCAGCGGACACTCGAGGAAATTCACCGAGTAGACACGTCCATCCCAGCTGATGACACGCAGGAACACTCACCTAGCGAAAACAAGGTCCTCGATCAGATACGCAAATGGAATTGCCACTTCGAGGGAAAAGACGTATATACATTCCTCGAAAAAGTCCGGGAACTGCAGGAGTCCTACGGTTTTACTAGCGCACAGCTGCTCCAGGGGGCACCGGAACTTCTCCGAGGTGAAGCGCTCCAGTGGCGGCGAAATTACGCGAGCGATTGTGAGACCTGGGAGGAACTGGAGGAGAGGCTCAGAACTTTTTACTTGTCAAGCGGAGAACGACAAAATTTAACCAGGCAAATCGCCGAAAGAGTACAAAAACCGAACGAGAATATACGCGCATACTGCAACGCGTTAACGACATTGATGAGAAGAAGAGGTGGATACACACCGGAAGAACATCTCGACAATCTATACTATAACATGAAACCGGAACTACAACTAAGGGTACGTAGAGAGGAGATCAAAGATGTGCCGAACTTGATACAACGAATCGAGGAGTACGAGGAGATCGCGAGTAAGATTCGCGAACAAGAGCGGAAAACGGCTATCAACAGCACATCCACCAGTAAGAACACCGGAACCAGTGACTACTACGACCGAGCGGAATGCTGTTGGCGCTGTAAGCAACGCGGCCACACCCGCGTCACGTGTAAAAACCAGCCACGAAAATTCTGCTCAGTATGCGAAAAAGATGGCGTTCTAACCCGTGACTGCCATGGATTCCCGGACCATTCGGGAAACGCGCGAAGGGACGGCTCTACGGTGGCGGGAAGCCGTCCCGCGACGGCCGATACCTCATAGAGGTACAAATAGACCAGAACACGGTGCTAGCCTTAGTCGACCCGGGGGCTGTGAGTTCTTTTGTGACCCCAGAGACAGCCATGATAGGTCGAAACAATAGGTGATGGCACGGGAATCAGGGAACTATCGCCACACTAGCGGACGGCTCAACCACCGAACTAACGGACTACGTGGAGGGTGAAGTGACAGTCCTCGGCACCAATTTCAGGAACAGGTTCATCATCATGAAGGGACTACGTCACGAAATGCTACTAGGAATGGATGCGTTAAGGAAACTGAACATCCGGCTGTTCATAGCAGGAAGGGAACTCCAGCCGAGCCAAACTCAGTCATCAAATTGTCAATAAGCGACACCGGTATCCAAGAAATCACCGAAAATCAGCAAACACGGGTGGATGAGCTCATCCGGTACGAGAAGGATTTATTCAAGGACATACAGGGCCCCACACCACTGATTAAGTACCAGATAAAACTGGTGGATTCAAATCCAATTAAGCAGCGTTACTGGCCACGAAACCCCGCTATGCAGCAAATCATCGATGACGCGGTCGAGGAGATGTTGTAAGAGGACGTGATCGAGCCATCGGATAGCGCCTGGAGCTTTAATATAGTTCTGGCAAAGAAAAAAGATGGGAAACGACGCTTCTGCATAAATTTTCAAGGCATCAATAAGATCAGTATTAAAGATGCACACCCGCTACCACAGGTCCACGCAACGTTAAACAAACNAAACAAAATTCGAGGAGCAAAGTACCTGACCACCATTGATTTTAAGAATGGGTATGGCAAATACCTCTAGCGGAAGAGAGCAAACAGTACACCGCCTTTACGGTTCCCGGATGGGGTTTGATGCAGTTCAAAGTTCTACCGTTCGGGTTACATTCGGCACCAGCAGCCTTCATGCGCTTGATGAACGCGGTTATAACCCCAGATTTGGAACCGAATGTATTCTGCTACCTCGACGACATAGTGATAGTGACAGAGGATTTCGAGCACCACTTGCAACTGATTAGCGAAACATTGCGCCGTCTACGAGAAGCTAAACTGAAACCGGACTGGGAGAAAAGCCATTTCTGCCGGAAACAACTGAAGTACCTGGGACACGTGGTAAACGAAGACGGGCTGCACACGGATCCAGAAAAAGTGAAAGCAATCACGGAACTACAAGCACCGACGAACCTCAAGGAGCTGCGTCGATTCTCCGGGTTAATCTCCTGGTACAGGAGATTTATACCACAAGTAGCGAAGAAAACAGCCCCTCTCAATAGACTCCTGAAAAAGAAAGTAAAATGGGAATGGGGCTCTGACCAGTAGGAAGCATTCGAGGCACTCAAGAAAGACCTTGTACGCGCTCCTAGGCCAGCCGATCGTTGAACCAGGCCGAGCGAAACGACTCAGCAACCGAAAAAGAGTGTCTAGCCATAAAATGGGGAATCTGGAAATTCCGCGAATACCTCGAGGGCTATCATTTAATCGTTCTGACAGACCACCAATCCCTCAAATGGCTGGAGAAAATCGATAACCCGTCCGGCAGACTAGCACGATGGGCCATGGAACTGGCACAATGGGACTACGAAGTCAGGTACCGCAGAGGAAAAGACAACACCGTCGCAGATGCCCTCTCCAGACAACCCGTAACCGTGTGCAAGATCGGCATTAAAACGAAGTGCACGTAGTACACAAAAAAACTGAACGCCGTACAACAAGATCCAAAGAGTTACCCAGAATACTGCATAAAAAACGGAGTCTTACACCGTCATATCTTTCACACGCTAGATTTTAACGACACCGATGCAACCGAGGATTGGAAAATCTGCATACCCACCGAGAAACGAACCATCATTCTAAAAGAATGTCACGATAATATGACCGCAGGACATTTGGGAGTGGCCAAACGCTTCAGTGTTTAGCACGAAGCTACTACTGGCCAGGTATGTTGCAAGAGGGCGCTCGATATGTACGTAGCTGCCCGAACTGCCAATCATACAAGGCGCAGCAACAGACGAAAGCGGGGACTATGCACGCAACCAACGTCGAACAACCATGGGAAATGGTCTCGATCGATCTCGTCGGACCACAGCCACGGTCCAGCAAAGGAAACATATGGCCGGTAATGCAGGACAGATTCACCAAGTCGGTGGAGTTAGCAGCGCTCAAGAAAGCCGATAGCCGAGCCATAATCAGACACGTAAAGGAGAAAATCTTCTTCTACCATGGCTGTCCTAACGCGCTGGTAAGCGATAATGGTCGACAATTTGTCAGCAAGGAGTTTACAGGGTTCCTGAAAGAAAACGAAGTGCAGCACCGAAAAACCCCGCCGTACAGTCCCCAATGCAACCCAGTAGGACGAACCAACAGGGTAGTAAAGACGATGATCGCCCAGTACGTCGGAAAACACCACAAAAAGTGGGATGAGAATTTATGCGAACTGGAATTCGCTTACAATACCGCCTGTAGCACGGCAACCGGCTACACTCCGGCATATCTAAACACTGGTAGGGAGTTTAGAACGCCAGGAAGCCTTCTCCAGAAAGTAGGCTCCCAACACACCACATCTCTGTCTAGCAGAATCCAGCATATACGAGATGCAATCGAATTAGCAAAGACGCAAATGGCTCGGCAGTTCGAAAAGCAACAGAAACACTACAACCTTCGGCGAAGAGAATGGAAGCCGAATGTTGGTGACAAGGTAGTCAGGAAATTAGTAACTTTGTCCAGTAAAGCCGACGCACGTAACGCCAAATTAGCCCCGAAATACTCGAAACCGCTATCAGTCAAGAAACAGGTTTCACCGGTGCGACCTTCAGGACGACAAAGGGCCCAACATCAAGCATACACACGTCAAGGACCTTAAACCTTTCACCGACGAAGGAGTAGGAAGCAGCATCGAAGAAGACGAAGAAGGTAGCGACGTAACTTAGCGTTTAAGAAATCCGTAGTAGTCATAATTTAAGTTTAAGAAATCCGTAGTAGTTATAATTTAAGTTTAAGAAATCTGAAGTAGTTATATAAGTTAAGAGTAGAATGAAGTAGTAATATAAGTTAGGAGAATTTGTTTTTCTTTCATTGTTTTGTTAGCATAAAATTTAGCCAGCGCGAAATTTCACCACGCTCCGAAGGGAGGGGGAGATTTGACGAGACGCAAGTCTCGCACATACAGCAAGCAAATGCGGCCCCGAGTCAATCAGCTGACGTCAGCGAGCGCGCGCGCAGCGAACAAAGGCGAGTCCGCACGACGCGAAGTGAGCGCGCGCGCACCAACCGAAAGGCCAGTCCGCATGACCGCGGAGCGCACAACTCAGCGGCGACGCGCCAGGTGGCGCGAGCGGCGCACCGCGGGCACACCTATATAAAGCGGGCCGCGCAGCGCAGCGGCAGTTCTACTCGAGCTGAACTCCTGGCGACATCGTGCGTACACGTTACCAAAAGGAACAGCCAGAGATAGACCGACGCCAACGACGTCGTCTCGTGAGCACACGAGACGACAGTGTTAGCGAACCCGGAACTCCGAGTTGTCGTCGTGAGCACACGAGACAACCAGGAATATCCGAACAGCGCCGAGTCTCGTCTACGTGAGCACACGTAGCCGTTATTCGACGTTGCCACCTGCTCCTGAACCCCCGTCCCAAGGGACTGGTTGTTTTCTCCGCCACCGTGAGCACACGGGGCTGAGAAAATAGTTGAAGCCCCGCCGACGATTCCCGAGGTCGTGCGCTCACGTCTTGGTGAAGCAGCGGCCGACTCCTGCCCGTGCGAAACCAACCACACGCCGACCTCTCGAGATTCGCCTGGTCACTGTGAGCACATGGGACAAGAAGAAGAGCGAGACGAGCGACCTCGATTCGTAGAGCCGTGCGCTCACGACTCTATGGACTCGAGGGATACCTAACCTCCGAAAACCCTCCGATATCCCGAACCCGTGTCACCGTCCGAAACTCCGATACCGCGTCCGCAAAACCGACCTATACATCGAAACCATCGAAACTCCGGCAACGTCGTGTTGATGTACCGTTAACCGCACTAGTTTAAGCCAGACCGATTGTAAAGGCGAAATATTCTAAACAAACCGCGATCTCGATTTCTGTTACAAATGGAGACTAATAATTGAACGATCAACTTGTTATCTTATTTACTAGAATATATCTATTTTGTTATTAATTACATAAACAGTCTCTTCAGTTAACCTTTCCTCTAACCAAATCCTGGCGTCCGGCCGACTATTCAACACACGCGGAAAGTCGAACCGTTACATAATGTATTTAATGTTGAAGCTTTATTATATATACTTGCGATATCTGACACACTAGGAGAAAAAGACGCGCAAGGTCATAGAAAATGGTTGACGACAAATAGCACACGTTGTCATACTCGAGGCACACTCGATACAGATCGTTATATGGCCACATGGTAGAAATACCACCCCGAGCTCCTCGATGTAGCAGGTCTTGCAAACAAATACATCGTCGATAGATTTTTTATCACTTAGCTGTTGAGGTTTGGGTGTTTGTGATTCTGCATTCGTTCGTTGCATCGGAACCGTGCATTCCACGTTGTTAGTCCGTTTTTCTACTTGTTCAACACAACTTGAAAGTGGCCTTTTCTCCTGAAACATTATAAAGAATAAGATTAACTACTTTGATATAACTACATTGGTTTATTCCTAAAAATAAAGTGTGACAAATTCTTACCTCTTTTGGTAGTAGTGTCACATGATTTCCATTCACATTGTTAATGAACTCCTGACCCTTGACCAACTGGACGTAAATACAGGTGGAGAACCACTTGGCGTGCTGCACCCATGGATTGTCTTTGGACTCCCAGTTTTTTAGACCACCCCCGCAATGATAACATGCAGTAAGGTCACCAGTTCCACTGTAGAAGAAACCAGCATCCGCCAGTTGCTCTTTCATTTGAGAAAAGAGAGTAGACGGGCATTCGATGTAGGTCAACAGTCTTGCTTCGTGGCTATCATAGTCCGGGAAGCCAGGTCTCCTGGGGATAGCAATGGTATGTCTGGAACCACGGAACTAGATGGTTTACGAAAATATGAAAAAGGTCGTTATACGTGCGGACGAAATAACACGCATCGTCCACAGCGAGGAGGAAGAATCAATGAATGTATCCATGTGGGGGCTCCTCCGGGCCACCACCGAGGTCAGCGGCGCAAGCAGCGCCTGATCCCGAGACACGACTTCATCTAGAGCGGTCGACACGTCCATCCAGTGGCGCTCCCTGCCGGCCGCCACGATGGGTGGCGACGCTGGCGGTGCGCTTGGGTTTATCGGCCATTATGTTCAGAAAGCGTTTAGCCACCGACTAGGGCGCACGCTTGTATTATAGAGAGAGAGATATTCACTTTGTATTTTCGTAATAAATCAGTTCGTAGTTTATCGCTACTCCATCGCTGTTTCACTGCCTACTACCTTCTGATATCGGGCACTCTTTTCCTGGCGGCCCATACCAGTTCGAATAAGGAGAAACATCGTAAACTCCAAAGTGGTGACCCCGACTCTACAACGCACAGCATCGGCAGCAGCCATCTTGGGATCCAACGGCGTCCCTTCGTCCAGCGCTTCGCAACTTTACTCCCGAGTGCCGCAGCCTCTATACAGCCGGCCTCGAGACCTGGACATCATCATCGAGGATTTCGTCCTCTCAACTCGGCCTCTCTACAGCCGCTCTCGAGGGAACCCCCGCACCAGCCCATCTACAGCGAACGTGCCGGGGCAACCTCTCAACCACAGCGACGACGCA
This sequence comes from Pteromalus puparum, assembly GCA_012977825.3. Lineage (NCBI taxonomy): Eukaryota > Metazoa > Arthropoda > Insecta > Hymenoptera > Pteromalidae > Pteromalus > Pteromalus puparum. Next base: position 23,421,545 of record CM053171.1, read on the forward strand.
CAGTGCAGCCTTCGCCGCAGCACCGTCAATAATTGGCGTAAGGTCTCGCCACGCACAGGTACTGTCCAGCAGCCCGCGCGCGACCGCGAGTCGCTCATTTTCTTTCGCTTTTCCGTCGCGCGCGAACACGGCAGCGAGTCGCTCTCTATTGTCGCTCCGTGTTCGGCTACGTACCTAGTGCGCACTCGGCAGCATCATCGCCGTGTGCTCGTCGTTATTCTCTCTCTCTCTACGCGCGTCAGCGACCTTGAAGCAAACCGCAAGGTCAAGGTCGTCATAGCACGCGCTACGCCGCATCCGGCGGCCATCTTCTTTTCGTCTATCTCTCTCTTTCTTCTGTGCGCGCTCGCCGCCGAGCGTTCCGCGTCGCGATCGAGGCCGCTCGAGCGCACACAACGCGCGTTTCGTCGTCGCTATTGACGACACAGCATTCCTAAAAGGGAAAAGAAGCATACATCGCGTGCTCGCTCGCCGTCCCGCACCTGGTGCACCGTCTGCGAGTCGGCCGAGCCCACGCACCTTACGGCATTTTACGCCGGCAGTCGGCCATTTTTTTTTCGCGTGTAGCCGCGGCCCGCGCGCGTCCCGCTGGCGCCCCGCGATTTTCCACCTCGCCGCCAGGTGGTGCGTCCGTCTCGGCTTCTCGCGCTCCGCTCGCACAACATCGAGACGCGCTCGCGCTCCCGCGCAGCGCAGCGAGCCGCCGCGCGCCGAGCGCTGAATTACTCCGACAACGACACCTCCAGCGAGTTGATGCAGCGCACGCCTCCGCGACCAGCGCTCTCAATTTCTCCGCAAGCGCCAACCATGCCACAACAGCACCTCGATGGCACTGGCCTCGGGCAGCCGTCTCTCGTCTCGTTCCAGCAACAGCAACCTCTCGACGCACAACAGCCTCTCGGCGTTCAACAAGCGCTCTTCGAACAACAACAGCAACAGCAGGCGCTCTCCGGCGCGCATCCGCGACCTACCGAACAGCCCGACGACTCCGCCGCGAAATGCACTCTGCCCAACTACTGGGCCTTTAACCCGCGCTTATGGTTTTCCCAGGCTGAATCCTCTTTTACCACCAACAGGGTTACGAAGGACACAGCCCGATACGACCTGATCGTCGCACATCTTCCACCGGAGGTAGCCCAGGAGGTCTACGACATCATCTGCAACCCTCCAGCAGCCCACCGCTACGAAACGCTGAAGAGTGCAGTGCTGCAGCGCCTCGCCGTCTCTGCGGACAACCAACTTCGCCAGCTGCTGAATGAAGTCCAGCTCGGCGACCGCAAACCATCGCAGCTCCTTCGTCATATGCGACGGCTCGCTGGCGTAGCCATCTTCGAAGAGGCGCTCCGAGTCAAGTGGCTCGACCTGCTGCCGCCACAAATCAACAAGATGTGTCGACTACTGAGAGCGACACCGCTGGACGAAGTAGCCTCTCTGGCCGACGAGCTGGTCACTCCAGACGGAACCATATGCGCGGTGTCTCGCCCAGTCTCACCTGTTTCAAGCGGCTTCGCCTCCGGCGCCGCATCTCCGCTGCCAGCGCAGGAATTGACTTCGCTGCGCTTGGCTATGACGCAAATCACTACGATGCTCAAGCAGCAGTCGATCACGCTGCAGTCCATCGCAACGACGCTCGCCTCCGGACAGCAGCAACAGCAACAACAGCAACAACAGCAGCAACAGCAACGACGCAGCCGCTCGTCTGCACGCTCTTCGTCACGCCAACGTTCGTCTAAACAATCGTCTCCAGGCCCCTTACAAATCCAGCTTGGTGCTGGTATCACCAGCGGTTCGCAAGCGAGGCCACGCAGTGCAGGCCACCTTGCACCTACCCGGCCCAGGGAAACTAACAGCACCGCCGCCGCTTCAGGCAGCCGCGGTTGGCGCACCCCACGAGCATCGCCTGCATGTGATTGATCAAACATCCGGCCTGCGTTTCCTCGTCGACACCGGCTCCGCTGTCTCGCTCATGCCACGGTCGTTGATTCGGCGCCCTCTTCAACGCTGCCCGCTGAAGCTCAGCGCAGCCAACGCCACATCCATCGACACCTTCGGCTGGCACCGCATGGATCTCGACCTTCGCTTACGCCGACCCTTCAGCTGGCAATTTATCGTAGCAGACGTCAGCACTCCGATCATCGGCGCAGACATACTCGCGCATTACGGCCTAGTCGTAGATATCCAGCGACGACGCATCCTCGACACGGACTCGGCACGCCACGCCCTCGGCTCGGTCCAGGCCACCGAGGTGCACTCGATCGAGGTGATCATCCCAGCGGACGTAGCTGAAGGAGCATTCGCCGAGCTGATGCGCAAGTACAGCGATCTCGCTACCCCAGGCAGCACAACCATCGCCCTCCCGGGCCTCGACACACAACACCACATCCTGACCACAGGACCGCCAGCAGCAGCCAAGGCTCGACGCCTCCTTGGTCCACGGCTCGAAGCCGCCAAGGCGGAATTCCGCACCCTGCTTGAGCTCGATATAGTGCGGCCGTCCGACAGCTCCTGGGCCAGCCCGCTGCGTCTCGTAGCGAAGCCCGACGGCACGTACCGCATCACTGGCGACTACCGACAGCTCAATGCACGGACCGTGCCGGACCGCTACCCGCTTCCGATTATAGAGGATCTCCTCCTGTCACTAGGAGGTAGCATCTTTTCCGTCGTCGACCTCAAGAAGGCGTTCTACCAGCTCCCACTAGCGCCTGAAGATGCTCACAAAACGGCTATCATCACGCCCTTTGGACTATTTGAATTTACTCGTTCATCGCTGGGCCTGCGCAACGCCGCCCAGTCTCTCCAGAGAGCTATGGACCAGCTCCTGCGAGACCTGCCCTTCGCTCGGGCCTATCTAGATGACATCATCGTCGCTTCTGCCAACATCGAGGACCACATCACGCATCTTAGAGCGTTGTTCGACGTGCTGCGCGCCGCCAACATCAAAATTAACCCCGATAAATGCGTCCTAGGAAAGCCTCAGGTCACCTACCTGGGATACCTGGTCTCCGCTGAGGGCTCGAGACCTCCACAGGACCGGATAGACGCCATCCTGGCTTTTCCTAAGCCTAACAACACGGCGCAACTCCGTCGGCTTCTGGGGCTCATCAACTATTATCGTCGATGCTTGCCCGGCGCAGCGCGTCTCCTCGCACCGCTCAACGACCTCCTCCAGCACCTACCACCGAAAAAGAAGGCCCTTCCCATCACCTGGACGCCCGCTGCCGAGGAGGCCTTTCTAGCGTGCAAGCGCGCGCTCGCCGAGGCCGCCAGCACCACGTTCTTGCGTGATAACGCACCCAGACGGCTCCACACCGACGCCTCCGACCATGCGGTTGGCGCAGCCCTCGAGCAACAAGAAGAAGACGGCACGTGGAAGCCTCTCGGCTTCTTTTCCAGGAAGCTAACCAACGCTGAGCGTAACTATAGCACCTACGACCGAGAGCTTCTGGCAGCTTTCCTGGCCATCAAACATTTCAAGGGGATCCTTGAGGGTGGACCCTTTACTCTTCTCACAGACCACAAACCACTAACATTTGCGGCGTATCAGCCATCGGAAAAGGCGTCGCCGCGCCAGGCGCGCCAATTAGATTTCATTTTACAGTTTCAGGTCACGCTCGAATACACCAAGGGACCTGACAACGTCGTGGCAGACGCGCTCTCCAGGGTGGAGACCGTCAATATGCCAGCTTGTCTCGACCTCGCAACTCTGGCTCAGCAGCAGGCGAATGACGCAGATCTGCCACACATCCTTGCGTCGCCATCATCTTCGCTTGTCCTCCGTCCGCTGACCATCGACGAAGCAACGCTGTACTGTGCCATAGACGGCAATCAGGTCCGGCCGTATGTGCCTCGCCAACTCCGGAGGACCGTGTTCGACATCACCCACGGCCTTTCGCATCCGAGCATACGGGCCTCTACGCGAATCATCGCCCAAAAATACTTCTGGCCAAGCATGCGCAAGGACATCGCGCGCTGGGCCCGCACCTGCGTGCCCTGCCAGCAATCAAAGGTCCATCGTCACAACCGCTCGGCGCTGGGGGACTTCACCGCGCCGGACGCTCGCTTCAACCACCTTCATCTCGACATCGTCAAATTGCCGCTGCAGTCAGGCTTTCAGTACTGTCTGACGATCGTCGACCGCTTTTCTAGGTGGCCCGAGGCAATCCCCATGGCCGACCAGAAGGCCACAACGACCGCCAGAGCATTTTTCGCCCATTGGATCTGCGTGTATGGCACGCCCCTCACGATCACGACCGACCAGGGTGCGCAATTCGAGGCTGACCTCTTCACCGAACTGGCACGGATCATCGGCGCCGACCGCGTCCGCACCACACCCTACCACCCGCAGTCCAACGGCATGGTGGAGCGCCTGCACCGCACGCTCAAGGGCGCACTCATGTGTTGCGCACCGACGCCCTGGCCTACCGCTCTTCCGGCAGTCCTGCTCGGGCTGCGAGCCACATTTAAGGAGGACCTGCAGGCATCTCCGGCCGAGATGCTGTTCGGCACGACCCTGCGGCTTCCAGGGGACTTCTTCGTCCCAAGCGACCATCCACGCGCCAACGCGCCGGCCTTCGTCACGGAGCTCAGGGAGCTCATGCGGAGACTTCGTCCAGTCCCTGGAACCAGGCACGCCACTCCCGCACCTCCATTTTTCCATCCCGACCTCCGCACCTGCAAGTATGTTTTCAGGCGCGTCGATACAGTCAAGAAAACGCTGCAACCACCATACACCGGCCCCTACAAGGTGCTGGAGCGCTTGAGTGACCAGGTCTACCGCATCGAAATCAACGGCCAGTCCAAGGCCATCTCCACATCATCCCTTAAGCCAGCCTTCCTCGAATCGGCGGATCGAGAGGACTCTCCGCCGGTCCCGCAGCAACCAGCTGGTCTAAGCCCGCAGCCTGCACAGGCGCCGGCTCCTCCGAACATTCAGCCAACACGCCAGGCGGCGTCACTCGCTCGGGCCCAGGCGGCACCCGCTCCGGCCGTNAAGCCAGCCTTCCTCGAATCGGCGGATCGAGAGGACTCTCCGCCGGTCCCGCAGCAACCAGCTAGTCTAAGCCCGCAGCCTGCACAGGCGCCGGCTCCTCCGAACATTCAGCCAACACGCCAGGCGGCGTCACTCGCTCGGGCCCAGGCGGCACCCGCTCCGGCCGTCCAGTCTCCGCCGCAGCCCGCCTCGCAGCCTGCTCAGGCGCAGGCCTCTCCNGGGGATAGCAATGGTATGTCTGGAACCACGGAACTAGATGGTTTACGAAAATATGAAAAAGGTCGTTATACGTGCGGACGAAATAACACGCATCGTCCACAGCGAGGAGGAAGAATCAATGAATGTATCCATGTGGGGGCTCCTCCGGGCCACCACCGAGGTCAGCGGCGCAAGCAGCGCCTGATCCCGAGACACGACTTCATCTAGAGCGGTCGACACGTCCATCCAGTGGCGCTCCCTGCCGGCCGCCACGATGGGTGGCGACGCTGGCGGTGCGCTTGGGTTTATCGGCCATTATGTTCAGAAAGTGTTTAGCCACCGACTAGGGCGCACGCTTGTTTTATAGAGAGAGAGATATTCACTTTGTATTTTCGTAATAAATCAGTTCGTAGTTTATCGCTACTCCATCGCTGTTTCACTGCCTACTACCTTCTGATATCGGGCACTCTTTTCCTGGCGGCCCATACCAGTTCAAATAAGGAGAAACATCGTTAACTCCAAATCCATCGTTTCTACTAGCAGCATCAGCAGTATCAGTAGCCATAGTAGTGAAAGTGATTTCAAAGGTTTTGACGAATAAGATAACACTGTTTCTTGTGAAATGTGTGATTTTAGAGTGGCAAGTGAAAAAGAAACGATCAAATTGATTCCTACGAAACAACCGCGTATAACCAGGAAAGATTATTGTCCTACTGCGACAGAAGGTTTTATCTTCAAGGTAGAAAGCTCGAAAGTAAGTGGTACTACTGCTACGGCTGCTACACCTGGATATGTCCTAAGTGTAACCGTGAGGAGTGGTCATGTCTCTGTCCAATTCCCTGGTTTAAGAAGATAATATAAGAACTGAAAAGAAACTAGCATGCACTGCCATCAGAAGAGGTAAAAATTTGTCACTTATTTTTTTCGAAATAAGTCAAAATAGTTATATCAAAGTCATTAATTAATCATATTCTTTCTAATGTTTTAGGAGAAAATATAACAGTCCCAAGTTATATCAAAACAAGTAGAAAAAACGACCAAGCAGCAATTGTACGCGATGTATCTCGGCTGTCACCGCGAGCTCACGACGACTTTTTTACGCAGTGATGTACACCTGATCGCGCGCACAAGAGAGAGCGCCTCCGCACACGCTACGACGTCTACACTTTCAACTTAAAGTCTTGTGTATACATGAGAAGGAAACGATGTATTTTTTCGATTTTTAAAGAAATAAAAAGAAAAAAAATAGTGGACTTCATAAGATCAGATTAACTTTAAAATTTCCTCTCAACCTCCCGCTGCATTGCAGCGTCTGGCTGCGAAGCACGCGCAAAAGAGAAGAAGAAGCAACAACCCACACACACACAAGGACCCCAACCAAACCCATTTATATAGTTCATTCTCGTTCTTTAGAAGTTGTAAAATATTCGCAACTGGTATGGTCTATTTTCGTACATCATCGCTTTAGATTATATAACAGTCGAGCTGTGTCAAAGGGCTACTTAAAACGTATACTGTATTCACTATATAAAAATGCGATGTATCGAAAAGGGAATCGTTTTCATTCATCGGCGTTAAGTAACGGTAAAACGAGCCACTGATCATGGACTGTCGGGAGAAGATTGGAGAAGATTATTAATTTTTGCGTCGCTCGGGATAAATCAATGTTATTGCTAGACTACTAGAATGAGTTTATATGCCGTTCACCACAAGTAAAATATTAAAAGTATAAAATCAATTATTTAGTTTTATTCATATTATTATTAATAAAGTGAACGGTGCAGGTAGCTCAAATTAGAATTCACATTATGTCAGTCATTATACATTATGCGACCATCAATTAAATGATTCAATGCCTCGAAATGAGAAAAAAAATATGACTATAGCCAGGTATTTAAATCAATTATTTGATTACTCAAAAACAAACTAAAAAAAATTAATTTTATGCCTATCGCAATCTCGAACCATCCAGCCAATTGAGAACTATATTGTAACAGTTGCATCACTCGCTCATTGACCGCATTCCCATTCTCTGCTTCGCCAAAACAACCTAGTTCTAAAATTTTCAACGTTCAGTTCGAAACCTTGAATCTCGGCGCGAAACTACAAAATTGAATCATAATGTGGGGCTATATCGAGCGACGATAATCCGTCCATCGTCGCGGGCAATCTCGCAGCCACGATCTCGCTTGTAGGCGATTACGACAATGTTTGAAAGGACGTGTATACACGCTTCTTTATCATCTCACCATTATCATCTCTCGCGGTGATTACGATCATCGGCGAAGTCATCGTACGGTCTTCAAATTCTCGTCACCTATACTCGCATACATATACCCCGTGGGATTAGCCTTAGAGATGATGCTCTTTCACTCGGTCGGACTCTATCTTTCTCAGCAGCTGAGCGAGAGAAGCCGAACTTAGCTCTTCTTCTTGTGAAATCTATTGTAGCATTGGAGGAGAGGATGTAAGTACTTTGTTATTATTGTGAGCATTTTTTGTGGGAATGTAATTGGTACGCTTGATTGCATGGTATGTAAGAAGTAGGGGCAAAGGGGATTCTACCTCAAGTTACCATCAGAGTTTCGATTCCTACCTTACCGACCCCGATAACTATCGGCCGGTAAGGCCGTTCTGCCTTATCGGCCCCCCTCCCCGTGGCATCCCGCGTCCAGCGGTTCCCTGCAATACCGGGCGGGGGATCGATGCTAGCATCCCGCGCGCCTGCAATACCAGCTGTGGGATCGAGGATGGCGTCCCGCGCCTGCAATACCCACGAAAAAAAAATCGATGATCGATGACGGCATCCCGGGTCCCGCGGTTCCCTGCAATACTGGCAGCCCACGGCCTCAAAAAGATTGTTGATCAATGTTTTTACAGTTTTTTTTTTTTTTTTACTAATAGGTTGAATTATGTCAGATGTATTATATATAATAACTTTGTTTTCTCCCTTTTTTATATAACCACACTGCATTTTTAACAATTATTATACGTACAATTAGATTTTTTATGTATTTACTATATACTTATTACACAATAACACTTTATTATAAATTAAAAGAAATTTTACTGAATGGATCGTTACTTATATTTTACACATTTTTTTAAATTACTACTGACTGGATCGTCACTTGTCTTCTTCACAATTATTATACAATCATAACACAATTATAAGATAATCTACCCGTTCATCAGCACCACCGTCACTACTTGTCCTGCGTCAGTATCGACGCCGATTCCTGTGTCGCTCGGCGTCCGTCTGGATCGAACTCTTTGTCGAATCGCTGGCTATTCAATATCGGGTGCTGAGGCATCAGAGCTTTGATGCGAGTCAAAGCCCTTTGCTGTTTCTTCAGCCCAGACTGGTCACGGTTGCATTCTTTTCGTTAGCCGTGTTAGCGTTCTGCTAACGTAGGCGTAGTTATTTAAGAACTGCCTGTACCATGAGCCAATCCCATGGAAGCGTCTGAGTTGTTTTCAGGTTTTTCGGTGCCCCGTGGGTAATTGAATAATCCGCGCAAGTCTCTCGGATCTGGCGTGAAGCATTCCGATTCACGTCAGACCGCCGAGGTACGTACCTCGTCCGACAGAAAACGCGTTTTCTGCTCGTTTACCGTTAAACCTGCGAGTCTTTCAATCTCTTCAATACGCACTTTTCGAGAAATTCTGAGCGTGTTCCTCGAACGTTTCCGTAGCGATATCGCGTCATCGGAGGTAAAAGCAAACGCGTGTGGTTGGCAATTCTGGTGTGAATAATTTTTGTCCATTAGCCGTTGGAAACGTGGCTCCGGCTTCTGACAAGCCGAACGGAGTCGTGTAAATTGAAACATCACAGCCCCGGGACTGAAGTAAAATGCTGTGTATTGTTTATTTCTTCGCTCAGTGGTATTGTGGTACGCGCTACTTAAGGTCGATTTGTCGATATGTAGCGCGCCGCTGTAAGCTTGCGTAAATTGCATTCATGATCTGTGGAAGTGGGTAACGCGTCGGCAGCGGCGTGACTGCGTTGATTTTCTGTGTATGCTACACCATGAGAGATTCGCATATTTTCAATATGTTCGGGAGACCCTTAATATGTATTTACACTAATTCACCATCACAACCACATCCAGAGATTGACAACGAAATAAAGATGGAGAGAGTAATGAAAATAGTCGTATTATGGTGACTGTGATCACTATGTTATTATTTCAATCCACTGCGCGAGAACAAGATCACGCAAATGACTTGCTCTGTATTATGATATTCCTTCATATTCAAGTTATACTATGATGACATAAGGCGTACTTATGAGATTATAATATAATTTATCTTGAGGCATTATTACATAGAATCTTGTTGACTGCATGTCTATCGATGCTCGATCCCAACTCGTGCATCCAATTTCTCCGCTATGCTTGTCCAAATGATCGCGAGTCTAGCAGCGGCGTTGAGCACATTTTTCTGTGTTCCTGCCCGGGGCTAAGCCCAGCGATGGAAGCAGTAGTCTGTTGACCGCCGTCTACTGCGGCTAATTCCAGGTCTACGTACTCATCGCTTTCTTTGAGGTGGATCTTCGAAATTGTCGGGTCAACACCGCCTTAAAGGTCATAGTGTGAAAGTTTACGCCCGAAATGCAGTCCGTTTGGAAGAATCGGGACTATAGCAACAGCGGTACTTCCTTACTTAGAACTGCCCACCTCGAAAGGTAACAGATAACGTATCCCGCAATTCTTGATATGTAACTGCCGTCGCGAGTTTGGCGGCCGCGGCCGTTGTTGCCATTACGTGCTCCCTAGCGCGCTCGCTAGCTGTAGGCCTATGGGGGGCCCATACAATATCGCGATGCGCCGCTATCGTATAACGCGCGAATCGAAAATTCCGACTCTCGCTTGTAACCACCATCGTTTCTCTGGGGTTATCCTCGTCGCGCGAAGGTCCTCATCGGGCCCGACGTCCTCCGCTCGACCGGTTCAGGGTCTCCTTCGTCGCCTTTCGGGTTTCGGTTTGGCCCTGCCCAGGCTCCTCGCGCTGCGTCCCGCACGATGCCCTGCCTCAATAGCCCCTTTCCGTCGACATCAGTTGTCACAGGAGTGATGAGCGCGGCAGTGGGAAACTATTTTGAAGTGCGCGCTATTGCGCCCGTCTGCCGCATGCCGTCTCCTTATCGAGACCCGCCGCCGTCGCGGCGCAACAAGCTCCTCACAAGTACATTCTTGGTAACTATGCTGTCGGGCGTGTGCGTTTGGTACACGATTTACCGGACTTGGGCGTTGGGGTATTTTCCTGCCCCTCGCCTCCTTGATGTTCTTTGGTTAGAGGCCGTTGCCGAAATGCTGACGAGCGTCTGTCGGCCTCCGCTAGGCGCGTCGCCGCCTCGTTTCCCTCTTTGCGGATTTTCGTGAGGCATCCTCTTCGCAAAAATTTCTCGGCGATGTGACCGCTTCTTCTTCATCTTGTAGCAGGTCGGCCCCTTCTCCCCTTTCTGCGCCTTCTTTTCGGCGTGTGTTTATCGGTGGTGGCCTGTTGTTTCTCTTGTCCCATTTTGCAATCGTTCGTCCAGCATTTTGCTGAAAACATGGCGCGTCATCTGGCGGTTATGGTCCGTTGTTTCCACAAGCATACCGTTTGCCGAACTTTTGTTGCTTTTTGTTTCCTTAAGCTTGCCGGCTGGGGTGGGCGCTAACTTGTACGCCAAGTTGGAAAGTAAGTCTATGGGCTGGGTTGGAGGGTCGCGATAGTTTCTCGCAGTTTGCTACTACGGTTTCTGCTTCTGTTGCTTTCTCGAAACTGATTCGCAGTCGTAGGCAATTTTTCTGTCGGGGTGTCAGCACTTGCAATTCCCGGTCTTATAAGTTCTCGGTGGAGATATCTAAGCGTTGTTCAGTCCAACGGTGGAGGAGGTTTTCTGTTCGTTCCATCATCCCTGCAGGCAGGTCATATAGTCCTCGCACGGAACTCCGTCCGCCCTGAAAACCTCTTTTCAAATGTCGCAGCTAGGCGCTGTTGCAACTGTCTGTTGGTGGCCGTAACCAGCGCAGTAGTGCGGTGGGCGGAAATCCCCGCACGTCTCCACTCCCATTGCTGCTGTAGTAGCCCTTCAAGGGCTAATCCAGGTCAGCACGTTGGTAATCGGCGTCATCTTCTCTTTATCCGACATTTTTGCCTGTCTCATGTTCTTCTCTCCACAATTGCGTGAGGAACATCTCTCTGCTCGTATCCGCGTCCGTTCCCTGCGAACGTAGGGCCCCATTTTAGGGCAGGGTGCCCACGATGTCAACCGTGTTCTGGGCGCTGTTTGTCAGGGGAGTTGTTCTGGCGGTGCCGGTCATTACGCTTCCCCCAAGCCCTCCCCGACTGCTCTTAGGTGTCGAGGGTGTGCGCGGTCGATGTGTCCTCTGCGAATGTCACTCCTTATCGCGGCTGACGCGCCGTGTTTCCTATCTGCGTGCTCGACGGCTCTGGCCTCGCGCTTGCGAGTTTCTGCACCTGTCTTGTAGCCTCGCCGTATCGAGGCGTTTGGCAAGGTCTCCCACATACTGGCAAGCATGTCGGTGGTATGACATACTCTCGGACGTCGGTGCCTGTTACTGTCTCTCCGCTATCGTGCCAGACTCGTGCTTTAGTCACCGGCGCTTGTGTCTCGTCGAGGGCGCTCTGTTTTCATCCTACGTCTTCATGCCTTTGGCAGAGGTCTGGTGTAGCCGATCGGCAATATGGCCGGGTCTTGTAGGGGGCCTTCAAGTGGGTGCGGAAGCGGTGTGCTGCCGCCGCGCCCGCTGTCGTGTTGTCGCAGCACAGGACATATGAAGTCCTCTCAGTTGACACTCGTTTCGCACCTTGACATACCATCGGGTCAAAGGTAATAGATGGCACAAAAAGTCGGGGTTATACTGCCCCGCCGTGTCGCACTTGGGATTCTCTCCACCTTATGCGCACGGCATCCCATTTGGCCCGTAAATCTAACTCAATTAAGTGCTGGCGTTGCAACTGCCTTCCTCTCGCTAAGTCTACTACCCAGTCGCCGATGCCTTTCTTTTTCGCTACGAGATCCTGTCGCGTCTCTTCTCGTATTAATCCCGATCTTCGCACGCTCGGGATACAGATATCTTTCCGCGTGTCCGTGTGCGTGGCGTGTCTCGCAGTCCCTATTCTAGCGAGACTCTTTTCCCCGCTTCCGAGTCTCCTGTTCGCCGCTATTATTTATTACGTGTGGGCCGCCGGTTGTCATCAATTAAAAATATCCCGAAAAATAAAATAAACAATACTCGAAATGTAAACGATGGGAAACAGTGAAAAAGTTTCACCTTCGTCAAAAATTTATTCCGATTAAACAAAGAACCGAAAACTTCCTGCAAGGGTTCTCGGGTTTGGTTGGAATTTTAATACACGAAAGCTAAAACGGTCAAAAATTAAAAAAAATCAAGCAATTCCACCGCGTTCTCCTGAACCTTGTTGGGCAGTGGCTTTGGCTAAGTAAAATTAAAATTCGTACGCGGCGGCACTGCACTTGTTCTTGTTTAGCAGAAGTTATTTTTCCTTGGCTGCTAAATCACGGAAATATTCAGCGAAAACCTCTATATCTAAACGCTGCGCGGCACAGACACTTTCGATGTGCGAGTGTGAGAGGCCTGAGGTTTATGGACGTAGGGCAATTTCGTCGGCATTCGTATCTGTGTGTGCGCGGCGCACAGATGGGCCAGTCGTTCCGCAACTCTAAAGCGAGTCCGTCGCAGTCTCCGCTCGCCGCCGGATGTGGCGAGTGTAGCTATATATATCGCGCGTCTTTCGCCCTGCGCGCTCCCCGTGGCGCGAGTCCAGCTATCTCCTCGCAGCGGCCGTATTGCTGGCGCGGCTCCCCTCTCCGCGCTCTGCCTGCAGGCCTAACTCGGCGGTGCGACGCGGCAGCGCTGTCTTGCTCTAGCTGGTGTGTGCTGTATGCGCACTCTATACTCTATACTCCGGCTGAGCCTGCCGACTAGGTTCAGCGAAAGCTTACAGCCGAGCCACTTTCCGTTCCGGAGTTTTTTCTCTCTCACTCGCACTAACTACTGGTAGTATGTCTTCGAGGGCTTCGCCGCTGCCTGCGACGACAGTTGCGCGGACGCCAACACGCTTTGTTTACACTCGCCCGCTCGCGTTCGCTGCGTCTCTCTCGCCCGCTGTTGTTTGATGCGCTGTTGCTAACATTAAAAATCAGCCTGCGCTGGCTGTAATCCGTGGTTAAAATTTTCCGAATGGTTTTTCCGCTAAGGCGATCTCTACGTAAATTCTCGATTTTCCGTCGCCGCTGTACGCGTTGGGCGCCATGTAAGGGTGGACTCGACAATGCGTGGCGGTCGCGGAAATAAAACGCACGTAACGAGCACAGGAAACGTTGTATAAGCGTTCTGGCTGGTCCTCGATTGATCGCGTGATGATAGTGCGACGACGTGTAGCACGCGTAGTACAATCACTATCACCCGTGCATGCCTGCCAACTTCCGTTAATGCGTGGTACGCCCGGGGTAGCCAGCTTATCCGCGTAACCGTGAGTCTCCAGCGGAGGGACTCGGGAAACGACAAAAAGAAATAACTGAGAACGTTGAAAGAAGGAATATATTTGACTGCTACTGATGATACAAATTGTGTAGCAGAAGTTCGCAAACGCGGATGGCGAAGAGGATCGCGCACAATGTCACGTGCACAGAAGACGGGTCGAGACTCGGTGGCAGCGAGTCCAGACCTGCCCGGCAGCTTCGCGGCGGAAGGTAATACCAAAACAGGCAACTTACTCGGTCGCTGGTTTCGCGGCGATGGTAACACGCTCTCACGTTCCTTACGGCACCCAGCGGGAATCCGGCCGCTCGTACTCAGTCTGGAAGCGTCGCCTCCAGGTGATGACGCGAATCGGTGAGCCCCGGTGTACGCCAGGTGCGGTAGAGGATACCCGGCGGACTATTCAGCGGTAATTACGCGATGTTGATTCCGGCGAAGCGAACTCGAGTCTCTCTGTCGCTTTCTCGGCGCGCGCGTCCGGCTAACCGTGTCGACGTCGGCGCGCCGAACGTCGTCTGCTATCCACCCCATTGCATACGCGCCGACAGCTCCGACCATCGCGCAGACTAACGAACGCGCGGGAATTCAAGAGCGCTCGTTACAATATCATATATATATATAATATTATATTATTATATAGCTAGTGGGGCTTCGCCCCCTGCTCGCTCCGCTCGCGCAACCCTGCCATTTCAGTTTCTGTGACACTAAGACACTGCGTTTGAATGATTTTTAGCACAGATACTAAAAATCACGGTGCGAAAAACTACCTAGACTTCGTTATCAGCACACGACTTGTACACCTCATCTTCATATGAGTTAATTTATCCAGACACAAAATACCATGTAGCGCCACCACCTAGCACTTTTGTCACCAGTCCTCTGACACCTAGACAGCCACCATCTCGAATGATTTTGCACACCTAGACACTAAAAACTAATGAGCAAAAATGTATTATTAATTTTGTGCCTGTAAGTTGAATCTTCGATAATATTTGTTATTTAGATATATGTGAAATTCAATAATATTAATATGAAGTCAATAGAACTTTTCGTTTACCTTAGATTTAAACAAATTAATAAAAAAAATTGATTTTTGAAGTTTGACATCTGACAAGAAAGTTACGAGAAGCAGATTTGATTATTTGGGAGAAGCTTCTATATTCGCTAAAAAAAGCTCTAGAAATAGTTGATTTAACTTTAAGCGTATGCTGATGTGAAATCGGCAACATTCCTTTTGGAAATAAATTAAAGTTTTGGGAGGAGACTTTCCACGCAATTCTAACCCGTTGGTAAAAATAGTAGCTAGAACACTATAAATACAAAACTAATAAAAGCGTCATACCTTTGGTTAGCACTTCCATATTTAAAATTAAACATAAATTGCGTTCAGCTTGATAGAACATTTGTCAAAAATTATTATTAGAAGTAGGAGGAAGGAAAGATACAAAAATTTACGTAATTCGAAAAGGAAAACAAATGATATTAAAAGTACCCAAAAATCTTTGGTCAGCAACATACATTTTTACTTAATAGCGTAATACTCTCACAATGAATATACCTATTTTTGAATAATAAAATTTTAAATCAAATGGAAGGAGAGGTAAAAAAAACGCGATACAGTGTTGAACTTGCAACCTATCAAGGGTGTTGATAATCTGACGATAACATTTACATAAATTGTTCCTGTTCGAAATATTAAATAGCATTCGCGAAGGATGGCCACCTCACGAACTTCATTTAAAAATTGGGGCTATTATTAGGTTAAGTAAAGAAACTTGAGTATAACAGACGGTTTGTGTAATGGCACGCGATTAAAATTACCAAAACAAGAAGAATAAAAAAAAAAAAATTTTAAGTACAACATTGAAGCTGAAATTATAACTGGGGAAAGAAATCGGAAATAAAGTTTTCATACCTAAGAAAATATTATTTAATACGGAAAATTTATCTTCATATGCCATTATTTTATACAGAAAACAATTTCGCTTTAGTCTTAGCGTTTGCTATGACTTATTTAATAAACTGCAAGGACAAAGTTTCGATAATGTAGGAATATACTTAAGAAAAAAACCGTTTATTTTCTCATGGACAATTGTAATGTATCAATATCTAAATGCAAAGATCCCTAATCGATTTGTTTATTCAAAATGAAAAGTGAAAACAATTCAGAAATGTAGAAAATATAGTGGTGGAATGAAATTTCGATGTAGAGCATATATATATTTTTAAAATTTAATAAAAAAAATATCCTTGTCTATTTATATTATAGGCTATATCTACAAATAATTAAAAATGGAATGGGAAATCCAACTCGAAATCTTTAAGTTCCAATAGAAAACGAAGACCCATGGAAACTTTTAAATGCAAAGGCATTAATAATGAAATTGAACAACAATGAATTAGAACAAGTAAATTATGAACGTTATTTTATGATTTGTGTAGAGAAATGACGAAGATCGATTAAAAAAGAATTAACATTTACAAATTCAATTTTTGCATATCTCGTGACGAAGTACCCTAACCTCAAGCAGTTTAAACAAGTTTAGAACGAAATTCCAACTGAAAACTACAAATGACTATTCAAATGCGATTTTTAAAAGTCGTAGTAGAACACATGATCTTCTTCCAGATACTGAAATGATAGTGCAGCTTATGTTTGAATATATATTAATATAGCTAACATGCTAAATTATACAAATCAAAGTTATCGTATGATTAAATGAATAGTAAGAATATTATTCACAAGATTATTTATGTAAATTCCAATTATCAAATAACGAAATATTATCGAAGATTCAACTTAAGGCCAGAAGCAAAAAATTAATATTCGTCGTTTTCTCAAATATTATTTTTCAATAAAAAAATAAAAAATTCACTAAAAATATCATTCGACAACGTTTTTAGAAAACATTTTCATAGCACAATACAACACAAAAGCAGTACAGAAGCAGGCCCACAACAATCATTAGCAACTAATAGTAAAGTTAATTTTGTATTATTCAGGACATGATGTAATAATACTGTAGTTAATTGAAAAAAAGTTAATGAGTTATTTGTACACTTTTACATGAAACATGTTGTAATTAAATTGTACCTTGTCAAAAATCATATTTTTGAACTAGTGTTTTAATTATATAAACATGTGTAACGCTACAAAATTTATTTTTTTGCAAAAACTTTTTCAAAGTAAAAAGTGATGCGTAGGACGGAGGAGGATATGAAGGTGGAGTCTTAGGGGAGGAAGATTGGTATACAAGACTCCCGTGGTTATAGGGCTCCAGGCGATGATTCCATGGGCGGTTTTTTTTTTAGATTATTGTATAGCAAATTTTAATTGATAAAATGATCAGTATTAATTAAATTCCTTTTGAATAGATTGAAAAAATATTATTTTTTAATATAATATCTTTACAATAAATATTTCCTTTTTGGAATGCATTATATTTAGAACATAAATTCATTTTAACAATAACCATAATTTTGTATAATTTCATCATGTCATGAAATATATGAACATTATCGGACAATTTTATACAATAAAATAAAAAAAAAAAGCACAAAAAAAATGCAACGTGCCCTGAAGTATGTTGTATATATATAAATAAAATAATAATATGCATTACTGAAACAGTACCCTTGGTGGTGTGGAAAAACTGTCTATAATCAGTATCATTAGTTAATTTTCATTTTCTAATAATAATTTGCCACTTTTCCTTGAACCTAACGTCCTGGTGGCGGCTATTTGGTGAAGATAGGTAGGTGGGGGTTGGTGGGGGGTTTTGGTGAGGGGGGCTTGGTGGGGGGTTGGTGGGGGGTTAGAGTGGGGGGTGAAGCTGTGGGGGGTTGGTGGGGGGTTAGGTGGGGGGTGGTGGCGGGAAGCTGTGTGGGGGGTGGTGGGATCTTTTAAGATTTTTCAAAATCACATAAAAATGAAAGAATTTACGTTATTTGGTGGGGGTGACGCAAGTGGGGGGTTGTGGGGGGTCGGGTGGGGGGTTAGTAGTGGGGTCGGAGGTGGGGGTGTGGGGGGGAGCTCTTGCAAAGATGACTATATAATATAGGAGGATATATATACAGATCACACACAATCACACACACACACATAACATACACCACATAATTATATAACTTACCTAAAATTGTATTTATTTTAAACTAATCCTCCCTTCATTTCATGTCCATAAAATTATCAGTAAACTCAGTATTTAAAAAAAAGGTTATTA
>CM053171.1:23439571-23491813 GCA_012977825.3 Pteromalus puparum
TTTTTTGCGTGTGGGGTTGCCGAAACGGCGTTCGTGGAGAGGCCATAGATGGCTTGGAGCTCTGCCGAGTTATGCGTCGACGCCATCCACGATCCTGGAGGCGTTGGGATCAAGGTTTGGAGCCTTCGGCGTCATTTCGACGATATTCTGCGCCGGGTTTTCTGTGTGGCGAGAATGCAACACCCCCACGCGCGCGAGTGGTGGTCCGTTGCGTCCAGCTCGCGATAGAGCAGGCAGCGAATCACCGCGACTCTTCGCATATGCTCGGTCGCTCCGACCGTCCGTACGAGGAGGAGCAGCACGCCGAAGAGACCGTGTCAGACGGCTGGAGGGGCCTGCGCCGCCTCGAGCGGTTTGAGACTGGAGGCAGAGGACGGGTAGGAGAACGTCCGCGCCGGGGCTGAGCGGTCTTTGTCGCACGAGCTCAAGGCGGTCTTGCGGCCAGCAGTGCGATCGCGCCCGCCTATTGGCGAAGAGCCAGCCCTGAGCCAGGCGCGCTATTCATAATTCCTACGGCTCGAAAAGATTATCGAGGTGGAGGGCGCTGTGCTTCGTTGTGCGGCACGCAGGGCGTCCGCACTCGGCGAGATGTGGCCCGAAAGCGCAGCACGGGCGATAGGTGAGTGGTACCTTGGAAGTTCGGAGGACAGTAGGGGTACTGATGTGCGTGCGGGTTGAATCGAATAGCTTAACTCGCAATTCCCCCGGACAGGTGTTGTCATTTGCGGAAGGGTCCTTGCAACCCTCCATCCTGACCATCACCCATGTTCATCTTCATTTTCGCCACTTAGCCCTGTATATCGCGGCGACGATTTGTTCACGTGAGCCACTTTCATCTAGTGATTGTGTTGGCTTTGCGCTTTTTTTTTGTATTTTCCGTGTCTGGAAGGGCCGGGTTTGTAACGATGCGCTTGAATTTCGTCCCGTGTTCGTTAGTTCGCGCGAGGCGGAGCTGTCGGCGCGTTTATGCTAGTCCAGCGACGCTCGGCGGCCGACGTCGACAGGCGTTAGCGTACGCGCCCCTGCGCGCGATAAACGCGACACAGAGCAGACTCGACGTCCAGCTCCGGTCACCACCGCCAGCCCCCCCCCCAGTCAACCATCCCCGCGTCCCTTCCGCCATCCGTCGTAAATACGCCTATCATAGTCGCCGGATCCCCTCTACACGCACCTGGCTGTCCACGGGGTCTTCACGCATCGCCTGTCCCCTGGAGGGACGCCTCCAGACCTGGTACGATCCGCCCGGATTCCGTGGCAGTGCCTGTAAGGAACGTTGGGAGCGTGAGTTAGCATCGTGCGAACAGCGTTTTTTTCCGAGTTAATGCGTTTTGTATTAGCTTCGCTACGAAGCTGTCGCCGCAGGTCCTGGACTCGCTGCCCACCTGGGTTCTCGACCCGGCTTCAGTGTGTCGTTACATTGTGCCGCGTCCTGTCGCCATCGCGCCGTGCGAACTCTGATACCCCAATCATTGTATTCATCCGTAGAGTCAATATATCCTTCTCTTTTCAAGTTATCTCAGTTGTATATCTTTTGTGTTTTGCAGTACCCTCCCGCTGGTAGACTCACGGTATTACGCCGGTAAGCGTGGCTCCCCGGCTTCGTTTTGTTTCCGTTTTTCGTACCACGCATTTTAACGGAAGTCTTTGGCAAGGCATATGCCACGCGGTGATACGGTGATGCACTACGCGGCTAACTGTCGCCATTTCTCCGCGATCATCGGGACAGCCAGACGCTATACAACGTTCACTGCTGTGTTGACGTGCGATTTCCGGCGACGCGGCTATTTGTCAGTCCCCGTTTACGAATATATATATATATATATTGTGACTGACTTGTTTGCAATTTCAACCTTAAAATGTGAAAATCCAATTGTGATCCACACTCCAACTACTTTTGTATAGAAATATTACATTGGTAGGTTATGTTGGTAAAAAAGAGTCTTACGTCCTTTGTCATAGCTATTATTAGTCATTTAAATTATTTCTAAGGATTTTTCACTACTATATGTCCCATGAAAACAAAAAACAAAGGCCTCTGCCATTCTGGCTCTTGTACAGGTACTTTTGCACTATGAAAAGGTATCTTTTGACCGTACAAAAGTAGTCAGAGTCAAGATCACATCTTGGATTTTCACATTTTAAGGTTTAAATTGCAAACAAGTCAGTTATAACATATATGTAGGTCTATAAGGGAACTTTTATGAAAAAGTTGAGAAAATTTTACAAAAAAAAAAACATTTAGTGTGTTTTTAGTGAAAGATGTGTTGTTAAAGAGCTATAAATCATTGAAAATAAGCAAAAAATGCCTAAATAACCAACTTTGAACCCTTATAACTCGAAGAGAATTGATCAAATCGATTTGAAAATTTACCGCTGATAACGTAGTGACCTCTAGAACATATCCCCCAAGTTTGGGCAACATTTTTTTATGTCGCGCACGATTTGTCAGAGAACCACCTATATATATGTGTGTATTCGTGCGATTCAAGTATGACTTCTAATAAAAAATGTCATTCCAAACTATATTTTTTATATCTGAATTGTTTTCACTTTCATTTTGAATAAACAATCGATTAGGATCTTTGCATCTAGATAATGATACATACAATTGTCCATGAGAAAATAACGGTTTTTTAAAGTATATTCCTACATTATCGAAACTTTGTCCTTGAGATTTATTAATAGTCATAGCAAACGCTAAGACTNCATTTCTGGTATTTATAGTAATTCTAGGCATGAAAACTTTATTTCCAATTTTTTCCCCAGTTAAAATTTCAGCTTCAATGTTATACTTGAATAATTTGGTAACTTTTAATCGTGTGCCATTACACAAACCATCTGTTATACAGTACTTTTACTTCCAGTAACGAATTTTCTTTTTATTTTCTTAATTTGGACAAATATTTAATCTTTTTTATAATCTATAAATTTTATATAGAATAGAATTTTAAAATAAAAATAATACAGAAACTGAAATGGGGGGTTGGCGAGCGGAGCAAACAGGGGGGTGAAACCCCACTAGTATATATATATATATATATATATATATATATATATAGCGAAAGAGATGTTTGTGTGAGAGAGATGGATGCAACGTCACTAGCGTGAGATGGAGAGAGAGAGAGAGAGAGAGCGAAAGAGATGTTTGTGTGAGAGAGATGGATGCAGCGTTACTAGTGTGAGAGAGAGAGGGAGAGAGAGAGAGAGAGAGAGTGTGTGTGTTTGTGTGTGTGTGTGTGTATGAGAGTGTTTGTATGAAAGTAATGTGTGTAAGGGAGAGAGAGGGTGCGAGTATCAATGAAAAGCACAAGATACATTTTTTTCTTTTTATTTTACGAACGCTATATTACAAAATTATGAAATATAATATTTAATGTTTTTTTGATTTAGTATTTTTAACATTATTCTTCGTAGAAACACTTAACGCTAATTTTTTTATTTCCTGTATAATTTTTTCAGAATTATTCTCCTTATCGGAATTTTTCAGTTTTTTGTTTTGCTTAACCTCGGTGCTCAGCCACTTTCTTTTTTTCTCATTCTGCGTTGTGAAGCTTTTATAAAACAAATCAAAGTTTTTATTTAATTTTCTACATTCTTTCAAAATTTCACTATTTTGATCGTGAATATCTTTCAATATTTTTTCCAAAGCGCCAGTTGCTTTGGAGAGATCTGCTGGATTCGTCATGTAGAAGAATGGTATGTATTGTTGTCGCATTACCCCTAGCTGCTCCTGCTGCTGCTGCTGCTGCTGCTGTATAGGATGATTATTTCTATGAATAATTTTAACCTTCTCTTTTGGCAGATGCTTCTCCTTTGAATCAGGTATTGTCAAATCAATGTCATCTACTGCATTCGACTCTTCATGCTGAATTTGCTCAATAACTTGAACTATTTGTTGTTGAGCTGGTTGCTGTTCTTGCTCATACGTTTCTAAAGAAGCGACTAATTCTTCATACAAACTTGCAAGTTCATCCTCCGTACATGCAACATTATTGTTCTTTTGCAATATATCATCTATATTTAGATCCTGGAATGTACTTGCTTCATCGTTTACTCCTATAATTTCAATATTTGAATCCTGGAGTATACTTGCGTCATTATTTATTTCTCCAATAATTTGCGCTACACCTTGCTTTCCGAAGTCTCCAGTATCATCATCGGTTGATAATAGATAATTTAACCCCATTAAATATTGAAGATCATTCTGAAAAAATCTAAAAAAATTAATTATTAAAAAAAACTTGTTTAATGGGACCTAAGCACCTTGAAATAATGTTTGTCATGCTTTCTTATTTTTAAAAACTAAATGAATAAAATGATAAATGTTTAAAATACATTATAATATTTGTTATATATATATATAATATATATATATATATATATATATATATATTGTATTTTAAACATTTACCACTTTATTTATTTATTTTTAAAAAATAAGAAAGCATGACAATCATTATTTTAAAGTGGTAAGGTTCCTTTAAGCTTACTAAAACAAAAAAGTTATATTGATACTTACAGATTCATTAGATGTCACTGCATGTCCTTGATGCCACATAAGATCTAAATTTTTCTGAAAAAAATAAAAAAAATAAGTCAGGATATTTGAGGAGAGAGAGAGAAATAGAAACAGAGAGTAATGAGAATGTATAAAAAATTTACTTACAGCATTTTCCATGATAATGATCTTGGTTTGTGTAAATCTTAACACTCGTTTCAGCACTCGTTATATTATAATCAGGTCACTTACACACTTAAGTCACTTTTAAATAGTCGTTTCAATCACCGCACTCTTGGTGCGACTTGCCGAATGATCTCAAGTGTGCCAATCTATGGCTTAAATACTCGTTTCATGGATTGAATTGGAGTGACGGTGATCTTCCATACGACAAGTTAGCTGAATTTTGCTCTAGCCTTCTCGACTTATCACCTACAAGGAACGTCATTGTTTGGGTAAAAGGCGCACAAAAGAAACAGTGGCTGCAGCCGTATTTCCCCGACATTCGAAACGTAGAAGAAGTCGGCTGTCCATCACTGAAAATTTTAGGATTCAGACCGCCCATAGTGTGCACACATCACTTCCCGGGCTGGAAAGAAAACTGTGCGCTGCAAAACGTCTGCGCTATAAATAACTGGCTCTGGACGCTACGCCAGGATATTCTCTGCTCACTGCATTTGTGTGAACATTATACGTCAGATTCTAATTCACCAACATCAACATTAGACGGATAATTTATTATGTGAGTATGATATATTCTTATAACTAATACATAAATAAATATAATAAGCTTATATATAGATTGTTTCATTATTTTACAGGATGGAGTCGCTAAAAGTTGTGGCAAAAACTTCACCATTCCTGCCTACGAAAAAAATCAAGGATTTGGAGATCAACAAGAAGTACAAGATATCAAAATGCAAGAAAATTCAGACCAAGTTCGGGGTAAAGGTTGTGCTGGAGTTGGATGCGAGTTTCGACGTTTTCCTGCCCACCAAAGTGAATATTTTCCTCGTGGAAACCCCAGCCGAGGAGGAGAAGTTCAAGCAGGAGATAGCAACTAGAGATTTCAATCTCCAACACCTTGGTAACAACATTATTGAATTTGTTTAATAACAATTTATCTCCATTATGTATTAAGGTTTTTTAAGAGTGTGTATGCTAAATTCTTTTTTAACTATACATAGGAGTATTGCGCTTACTAAGATTAAGGATTTTTCTATCTTTTATTATTTTGTTTTATAATTCTCGACATCTTACTATGATCAAGTATTATACATTAAATTTACATAAAAGAAATTAGTGTAGAAGATTAGTAAACGTATTATTATATTATTATTATTTCATATTATTATTTACTATACTGATATATTTTGATATTTTAAATGTACGTTTCAATATAATTGTAAACTGGAATGAGCGATTGTGTGCTTATGTATGCACTTATGTAAATTATTGAATGAGATAAGTTATTTCACTGTGATATCTAATTCGACTGAGCGGCTCTGTGCTGCATGATGTGATTTGTATAATGTATTCTCTTTTTTTTGAACCCTGACCAAAAATAAATCAATTATTATTATATTATTATTTACTAAATTACACTAACTTTAAGAATTTTTCAATGCAGTTATACATAAATCTATTTTACACCTTTGCTTAATTAATACTAATTGTTTATTGATGGTTTTCTCGATACGCCGAAAATTATTAACAATGGATCGATGGTGTAGTTTCTAGTCGATAAGGTCGATATCAAGTACGCATTTATACACTCAGCGTTCTTATTGTATGTCACATCAACGTATAGGCTAAGTAAATATATGTATGTACGTATGCACGATATCTCACAGTTCTTCTCTAGAATGTTTGGCCACCAATTTCACTGTTAATCATAATTATTGTAAAATATATATCTAACACTCGTGAAAAAAAAACAAGAAAACATAATTATTGTATTTAGAGATTTGTACGTTTATACTTTAGTTATAAGAATTTATATTCGTGTAATAAATAATTTCAATGCGTTTTAGTTATAAGAATAATATAATAAGTGTATTATGTGTTTTTTCAGTGATGTATACTCATATAATAAATAAGGATTTTTATGAAATGATTATTGTGTTTATATTCCCACTCTAAAAACCTTCGTCAGTCGATAAAAATAAAAAAACCGCTGCCAATTCTTTGGCACGTAGCTTCCTTCAACCTTATGTATCGCTTTAATATCTAAATTGTTTTTACTTCATATATAATTCTATAAAGTTTTTATGCTTTTTCGTTTGATGGATAAAATTATTTCGAAATAATTATATTACATAATCAATGCGTAACTGAAAATATTGTTTTTAACGATTTAATAAAACAAAAAACAGAAAAAAACTAGCCGATAATCATGATGTTTTAACGAAAAGTTCAAAATTTAGTTTCCGAGATATAATGATAAGGATATAGTTCGCGGAACGTATCTAAAATCACCAGTGATCGAAAAATCGCCATGAATATACGCACATGCGTAACTGAAAATCTTATTTTTAACGAATTAATAAAACAAAAACAGCAAAAAACGAGTCTAAGTATAGATTAAAATCCATTAATGGAAACTGAGATCGAAGCGATACAGTTTTCAGTTATATAGAGTATACAGGGTAAGAAAACAAAATTTTGAAGCTTAATATCTTTAAAACTAACTGGTATCATAAACAACCCAAAGAAAGAGATAAAGGTGCTATATAATGCTAACTAAATCCAAAATTTTAAATTGATTATTGCCTTTTTACTCCAGTTATCGCATCACGTAGAAAAAACGACTCATAGTATACAGGCTGAAAAAACAAAAGTTTGAAGCTCAATATCTTTGAAACTAACTGGTTTTATAAAAATCCCAAAGAAAGGGATCATTGTGCTATATAATGCTAACTAAATCCAAAATTTGAACTTGATTATTGCCTTTTTACTCCAGTTATCGCGTCACGTAGAAAAACGATTTTTTTCAGTTTTTGATGTTTTTCTCAGGATCTGCCCCATGAAATGACTTAAAATTTAAGTGGTATATAGTTCTAATTACCTTCAATAATCATATATTTTTTTAGAATGATTCGCTATTTAGTTTTTGAGTTATAACGATTTAAAAAAATGGCACTGTATGGTGTATAATAAAAGAACGACGAACGATAATATAAATTTTTCACGGTAAAAACATAGGCAATTTTATTCTCTTTCAGGTACATATTAAGCAATTTACTTTTATTAACTTTTCCGATAACTTTGTTGGCAAAAACTGAAATCTCAAAACTAAAAAATCACTATAAAAAAAAAACGCGTATATAAATTGTAAAAACGGACTTTCGTCCCACTATCTTCTAGCAAAAACAAAGAAAATGAGACTTGGTGGGTTAAAATCCACCAAGTAGAAGCTGAGAAACAGGCGTATACATACGCACACACACACACACACACACACACACACACACACACATACATCCGTAAGGACATTTTCTAAAAACACTATTTTTCGACTAAAAATTCATCAAAACACACTTCCCACATGTTTTTACACAAACTCAAAAAATTACTATTACAAGGCTTCCTTAGGAAGGAAGCAAAATCTTTATGCGGCTACTCGGTAATGCAGGAAGCTGTGTCAGGGAGCGGTACTCGCGCCTTCCTAATGCATCAAACTGATCTCTTCATCATCCTATATTCCTTCGTCAGTTGATTAAAAAAATCATTTCTGCGCATACTCAAAGAATAATCCTCTATAGGTAATGCAGGAGGCTGCATGGGCGCATCCTAGTTGGTAATGTCGCAATAATCCTCTGTCGGTAATGTAGGAGGATGCGTGGGCCTGGGGCCGGGGGCATGGCTGCGTGGGCGCATCTTAGTTGGTAATGTCACAATAATACTCTGTCGGTAATGCAAGGCACGGAGACTTGGCCGGTAAAACAGGAATCTACTAATATTAGTTACCTTCGCTCGGTATTTGGTGGCGCGGGACCCGTGTGGCGCAGTATCAGTGCAGCCCCTACTACTACAATAATTTTATAATAAGTACTCGAAACTACCACTATCACATTGTACGCACAATTTTAATCGCCTTATAATAATCCTGCATGTATCTGCAATCATTTCTGATGTGATTCTTGCGACAGCTTTTGCAATCATTTCCTGCAATTCTTCTACGTTTGCTTTATCGTTTTTATTAACTCAATCTTTCAAAGATCTCCAGAGAAAAAAATCAAGGGGGTTCAAGTCTGGCGATCGCGGAGGCGATCTAACTCGGTCACCTGTCCCAATCCAAGAATTTAGAAACATGTCGTTCAATGCTTCTAGCATAATGATTGCAGAATGAGTAGAAGCCCTAATAACGGTTGCAAATCCTCTTGAAAAAATCTCCTATATATTTCACCTGTTAGCCAGTTAGGTAAATTTTTTAGACCAACCTTTAAATACATATTAATATTATTGTATTAATAGTATTGTGGACGAGATTATCGTGATATAACAAATTTATTAATTATGACGTTGCCCATATCTCTTTATTTATAAACTGTTAAATTATACAACATAATATACAGAATAAAACAATCCAATTTAATCTAATCTCTCTCATTCCTTTGCTCTTTGTTACAAACTTTACTATTATTGCAATTTATTTACTTACTAAGGTATCTCCAATAATTCCAGCCCACTTATTTACAGAAAATCTATTTTGGTGGTTAACGACGTGCCTTACATGCAGATTGACTTTTGCGTAAAAATGTTATGAGAATCGAAAGTCCCATCTCGGCCGAAAGTAGATACATTCATGAATAAAATTCATCGAATGAAAGTGTTGTCAGTTCTATGCTCTCGCAGCATCCACTGACAAAATTCTAATGTGAAAGATCGGTTGTTCAAATTATACTAACATGTTAATTAATGTAACTCAAAATGTAAGTGACTATATATGCAAATGCTGTGTTAATTATATTTGTATGTGAATGTAAGAATGTGCACATTTGCGCAAATGAGAATTTTGTCTACGTGTATGTGATTTCGTATGTAAATGACATCAAAGCAAGCATGCAAACGCGCCGCCATCCCCCGCATTTGCACACGCAAGCACGATTTCGCAGACGCACTTCTTCTCATTTGCTCGGAAATGCACATTCCTACATTTTTTTATTGGCACACACACACACACACACACACACACACACACACACACACGCGCGCGCGCGCAATCACATACCCCTAGCCACTAATCTCCTCATTTGCTCAAATGTGTCGCTAAAATAATATATAAATTCATGCCTCTGTGGAAAATCTGCATTTGTCAGCTCTTGCACTTGAGTATAGTGAAAATTGTGCAATCGGTTGTCTTTTACAATCCTTCGGACTGTGATATATGACAGATCAAAAATTGCTGCCACAGGTCGATAACTCCTGGTTGGGTCTTCTTCGAAGCACTGCAGAACTTATTCTTTGTTATGGATCATGCGCGCATATCGTGGCTCACCTATAAAGCCTTGCCCTGTGCCTTGATGCAACATTGGAATCAAATTTCTTTGGTCATTCCTTCCTCGATTTACAGCTCCAAGGATGACGTTGGCACTTGGTAGCCGCCGACGAGGAAATTTTTCTGCATATAGACGATGGATGGCTGTGGCATTTATGCCGCATTTGCCACACATCAGCACCATATCCATATACTCTTGCTCCGTATGTGGCTCCCTGTGGTTTCCGCGTTGACGCTCTTGATTGGCCATTCCGATTTAGATTCTACAGACTCAACCCACGAACTAATGTACAAGAAAACTAAAAACATTGTGCAATTAAAAAGATAGTTGAAGGTAGCAATTCACGTCGTTCTAAATGAAATTCTAAACAAAATGAAGCTACTGTAACGAATCGTCTTTTGAACCTATCTTTATATTAGAGTCATATAAACATACAAATATAAATAGAACCAAAAGATAACAGGCACTGAAATTTCTGAGCAGCAGCGTAAAAGTTCTATCTACTTACTTACTAATTTTATTTTCATTGCGATTTATGCGAGAGACGCAAGACAACTCTCTTTTTAAAATACGAGGCTATTTCTTAATAACAATTCATTTTCAGTATCATTTTTTCATTTCATTTGTTTACTTTTTTAGTAAAAATATGGTTGTGTTTCTGAGCGGAACACGCCCCGAGCCTTATCCAAATTAGAATAGAATTAAATAGTGCGTCACGATACAAGACGCGGCATTTCAGACGCGGCTTGAAGACGGCCGTGTATCTTCGGCGCGGCTTGAAGAAAGTTGTATCAAAAAAAGCAGAACGGCTACAGATATTTTTGACAGTTAAAGATTGCATTTTTACAGACTCATTCGTGTGAATGTCTTAAGACCGAGCTACTATTGTTTGACATTCCACCTACGCAAACTACAATCAGGGGTTCGCACTGGGTTTAATATAAACCGATACCAACTTTGACCGATGACTCACTGTAAATACTCCCACTCGACTTGTGTGAAGAAAAGGTACACAGGGAAAATGTAGACACTGATGATTTTAAATCAAACTATATCCTTTCTGATGCGGAATCATCGGAAGCTTGATAGGGGGTGGGAATTCCTGCAGGTCAGGTTTCCCAAGTCTGGCTCCAGGCCGGCGCACAGTGGCGTGTTTTGGGATTTTTGTGTCAAAATCGTATATCTCCTAAAAGAAATGAGCTAGGATAATGAATTTTGGTGTGCTATTAGATGAAGTGTTCTAGAATATGGGAAAAATAGTCTCGATACTCAAGTGTTGTTACATAACCTCAAAAATGGTGCCCGAACATAGAAACATTCAATAAAAATGTATTAATTTCCATGCGAAGCCTAGAAAAAATAGAGAAAATTAATTTCTGCACATGTTTTTAATGTATTTTTCCACGCTGAATCGAACGATTGTGGCTAAATTTCCATAGATTCTTTAAGAGAAAAACGCGAATTATTGCTTAAAATCGTGTTTTACATATTTAAAATGCTCGTTGTCAGTTATTTGGATTTTGAAACTACTTCCATTCTACATCTACACATATTTTCCAATATATTTTTTCATGCTGAATCGAAATCCGGTGAATAAATTGCCGTAGGATGTCCCCCTTAAGAGAAAAACGCAAATTACACGATTTTAAGCAATAATTCACGTTTTTCTCTTATACATTCTATAAAAATTTAGCCACAGTAGTTCGATTCGGCGTGAAAAAATACAATAAATAACATGTGCAGAAATCAATTTTGTCTATTTTTTCTAGGCTTCGCACAGAAATTAATACATTGTTATCGAAAGTTTCTATAGTCGGCCACCATTTTTGAGGTTATGTAACAACATTTGAATATCGGGACTATTTTTCTCATATTCTAGAACACTTCATCTTATAGCATACCAAATTTCATTATCCTAGCTCATTTATTTTAGGAGATATACGATTTTGACACAAAAATCCCAAAACCCGCCACTGTGCGACGTGGCGCCGCGGCCGTCCCTAATAGGTTACGCACTAAACCATTTTTAGGAAGGAGCCGTATACGACGCAATTAACCTTCAGCCGACGCAATATGCTAACGAAAACATGGGTGTGGCTGGCTCTGGGCCGGTGCTGCACTGTCCCTAATGGGTGATGCATTCGGCCGTTCTTAGGACGGAACAGGTATATAACAGGACAGGTATAAAGATTTTGGGAAACGATCCGAAAGCGAGGCCAAATGTGCGTTTGCGTTTGGTACGTAGAAAACAATAATCATGCTACAATATAAAACTACGGATGTAACGCATTTTTCTACGCAGCAACTGCGCAGGCAACAGGACACCATAAATACAAATTCGAGAATGGCGCGTTATCACGCGCACACTGCATCATACGACTTTTCTCGTTTTCGTAGTCTAAAATACATATAAAATACAACGCTTTCGATGCCCTTGCATTTGCTCAAGCCGAAGCCTGCGATGTTGGGAAAACTCTTGTTTTGTCTAACAAGGAGAAAACCCTTGTCGAAAACAGCAATTACAAATTCAGATGTAAAAAAAAAACTATGTGGCACGCTGCCATTAACAAACTTGTACGTAACGCGAATTTGAGTGATGTCTCCGTGCATATCAGCCGAGCCATGAGCATGACGAGCGGACCAAACTTTGCAAGCAGTCAGCCCTTCACAAGTAGCGCGCACAGCAACCATCAAACGCCCGAGAGAAAAGACAACCCAAGTCTTTTTCCTTTACGTGGGTCTCTCATATTATCGATCGTGGATGATCGGGGAAATATAACGGGGCCGATGTGACTGCTCTGGGCCTTCGCACCGCGTCTGCCAGCCTACGCCAACGACAATCGTTGCAGTCGTGCGCCCACCTGCCAAAGTCCGTCGTCTCTGGTCCGGTTTTCATTCGAAACACTCACTGATTGAATTTGTGATCACTGGAAATAGTGATGAATACCTCGATCTAGCTCATACATTGTTCAACCAGATTTTAGATTTTTATCAAACCGAGAAGACCCAATCAATGATTTGATGCACTCACTGTTCAATCAAGTGCATGTGAAGTCCATGCAATAAGAAAAAATGCGTTTATTATTATTATTATTTTTTATTTTTTATTTTTTATTTTTTGTTTATCCGGAGAGTTGGAGAAATGCATAACGCACCATGACAGGAGCCGTGCGACACTCACCGTGTGTGGGGCTCTCCTGGCGTAGGACGGACGCCAGGCATACTCACTGAAGCTCCTCCTCTCTAGCAACCGCGAAAATCCCCCTGGCAGCCGCTCTCGCATTCCTTCGGAAGGTCGCCTGTCTTATGCTATTCTAGCCATCAGCTAATCTGTCAAACATCCTCCACGTACGCCGATATCTTGTCCCATTGCTGCTTGCTGTGAAGCATCGTGCTAACTACTGTCTCGGGCGTGAACGCCCCTATTGTCAGCTCTAGTTCTCTACGTCTATCTGTCCATCGTGGGCAGTCAAAGAACGTGTGTCTCACGTCGTCCTGTTCGTCACTGCAGTATTTACACGCCGGTGTTGCCACCCTGTTCATTGCGAACAGGTAGCTTCTAAAAAAGCCATGCCCGTAGAGGAACTGGGTAAGGTAAAAGTTCACTTCCCCCCACCTTCGCTCCGCACAAGGACCCATCTCCGTAATCAGTGTACTCATCCATTGCGCTTGCTGGCATTGAGCCCAT
Organism: Pteromalus puparum; assembly: GCA_012977825.3. Lineage (NCBI taxonomy): Eukaryota > Metazoa > Arthropoda > Insecta > Hymenoptera > Pteromalidae > Pteromalus > Pteromalus puparum. The sequence goes on from CM053171.1 coordinate 23,453,259, forward strand.
CTTTCTTGCCATTTTCGCATTGTTATCTCGCGTTCTTCGGTGGCCAAGAAAATGTTATCCGAAGTCAGGCGATCCTCGTATATCCGCTGGCGCTCGATAGCAAGCAGGTCGACAAGAATCACCCCCGCAATTATCATTTCTGGCTCTCCCGAGACCGTTCGGTAGGAGCTTGTTACTCGTAATGCCACTCTATGTTGCATTGCCGTTATTTTCTTTCGGTATTTCTTTACTTCCATGGCGCCGGCCCACGCCTCAGCCTCATATAGTAGGATGGAATTAGTGGTCGCCATTAGAAGTCGCCTAACATTTGATCTCGGCCCGCGCACGTTGGCCATTAATCGGCTAAGCTGCGCTACTCTTATCATCGCTTTTCCGAATACGCGATCTTAATACGCCCCGTAATTCAGCTTCATATCCAGCCTTGCACCCAGATACTTAGCCGCTGGTTTTGACATAATCATTTATTTGTCTACCTTCATCGGTATGATGGTCGATATACGTTTCCTAGTCAGGAAAACAATTTCCGTTTTGTTTAGTGCTAAGGTCAGTCCGTGGTCTGTTATCAACTTTCGTACGCTACACATTATCACGTTTAGTTTTGCCTGCGCAGTCTCTAAGGTTCGTGCTGTAATAACCACCGCAACATCGTCCGCATAACCTACGAGTATGAAATCCTCTGGCATTTTGAGCCTAAGCAACCCATCATACAGAATGCCACAGAAGTCCGGTCCCAAGAGCGAGCCCTGTGCAACCCCTGCCGTAATAGATCTGCTTCTTCTCCCTTCCATTGTCTCGTATTCGATAACCCGATTACTGAGATAGTCTTCCACTAGTCGCATAATGTAGGGTGGTACTCCAAACGGTCGAAGAGCGTCTAGTATATCTACCCACCTAGCCGAGTTAAATGCGTTTTTGACGTCCAATGTCACGAGTACGACGATTGGTCTTGCCGCGTGGCAGGCTAAATCCGTTCTTTTCATTGTGTCAGTAACCTCTCTAATTGCTCCTATTGATGACCTCCCCTTTCTGAAGCCGTATTGCTTGTCAGAGCGGTCGCCTGCTTCTTGAACGGCTCCCAGTATTCGAGGTTTGATTAGAGCTTCTCCTGTCTTTCCCATTGTGTCCAGGAGGCTCAATTGTCGGTACGACGGGTCCGCTCCTTGTCGACCTTTCGGTTTCTAAATAAGCACTAATCTTGCCCTTTTCCATTTTGAACTAAATACGCCCTGCACTAGACAATAGTTGTACATTTCCAGGAGCAGCTCCGGTCGTTGGGTTGCAAGGGCCTTGAGCACCTCCGCAGGAATGCCATCCGGACCTGGTGCTCTGCCGCTTTTCAGGGATGAAGTTGCTGCGATCAGTTCACCCTCAGTGAAAAGGGGTATCTATTTTAACGGCACGTTCGTCGTTTCTGTCTGAAGTCTGATAGGTGTGGGGAGAATAGCCCGTCGATCACTTTTTCTATAGCCTCTGCCTCCATGGGTTCAGTTTGTTTCATTTCGCCCATCTTTCGGGTTACGATCGCGTATCCATCTCTAAACGAATCTTTCTCCACGTCGTCGATAATCTTTGTCCAGCAGTATCTATCTTACGCTTACAATCTTTTATCGCGTCCCTCAACCTTTCTCGCGCCTCGTCGTATCTCATGTGCAGGTCCCGAGCTTCAGGCCGGTTTCGTTTCACGGCTTTCTGAGCCTTCCTCCTAGCGCGAATGCTATCATTTCTAAGCTCCGCGATTTCGTCCGTCCACAAGTATACCGGGCGTCTTATATGGCTGCAAGAGCTTGGCATAGCAGCGTCGCAGAGCTCCATTATAAGTTGCGCATTGCGTTCTACCAGCACTTCTGCGTTTTCGCGTTCTTTCAATTGGTGAGGGAGCCCAGATGATGGGAGTTCAGCCTCCTGAATCGCGTCCGCAAGTCTTTCTGGGTTCATACGCCGGGTATTCCAGTGCGGTGCCTGCTTCTTTCTTGCTGTAGACTTATTTCCGCGATCGTCCTGGATGTTGAAAAGGATATACTGGTGATCACTCGCAGTACATTCCTCCATGACGTGCTAATATCTAACTTAGTCGTTCGTCGTTTTGCTCGCGAAAGTTACATCATGTTACGCATGCACCGGTGCCTGGAGCGTGCGTCGTCTTCTTTTCGGGAATCTTAGCGTCTCTACATAAGAAACACCTCATCTCCTGGATCGGCACAGTGCATTCTGCTGCTCTATGCCCATCCACGTCACACTTCCAACAGTTAGCGCTCCTGCCGGGGCCTTCACATCTTGCTTTCACGTATCCGTAGCTTAGGCAACAATAACATCACGTAACATTTGCGCGAATCCTTACCCGGCAGTTAACCCACCTGATACGGATCTTTCCTTTTTTGAGTAGAGCAGTAGCCTTAGTCTGATCTATTTCGACCACTGCCACCCTCTGTTCCCTCGTGTTTGGCTTCTCCTTCGCCCGTCTCGGCTGTAATAGCGCTGCGAACATCTTCCTGCGTTGAAAGGCTGTCAATGTCCCTGATATCTAATGTAGTTCTGGGGATCTTGCCCCTGACAGTACCTGCATGCCCTATAGCGCTTTGTATGGCCGTTTTGAGTGATTCCATTTTGTCTTCACCCTTACTTACAGCAACCAGAACGCCACCGTCTTTCGTTTTGCTGAGATACTTAATCTCCGTATTCAGCTCCTCTGGCTTTACCTTTGCCTTGATCTCTCCCAAGATCTCAGCGTAGGTCTTACCCGTTTCTGGTCTTATGAGGATTGCGTCTCCACTCCGCCGCGAGGGGAGTTATTATTATAATTACGAGGGGGGTTTCCCCCTGCTCGCTTCGATCGCCAACCCCACGTTCGTTGTAGTAAAATCTTTAATTAGCTTGTAATATGCGTAAAAGCGTATATGCGTGGACTACAATAGGCTGTGCAGTGTGCACGCGCTAATAACAATACTTCAAAAAATAAAACTAAAATTTTCGAAGTGCAAGTTGTGTAAAATCACTTCCTACCCTCTCTTTCCTCGCTTATTCACGCCTTCATTATATATTATAGCTCGAAGCTACTGCTAAAAATGAACCGCACGTGCGCATGTGTTTTGGATTCTCATGTTTGAAGAGGTTAACCACTTTTTAACATTGAACGCTTTTCAACGCGTTTTAGATTTTATATTGCAGCCGCCACCGCCGATTACACATTGATAATTTTACTCGATACGCAATTTTTTTCGATACGCAACGCCAGCCCGAGTAGTTTTTTTCGCTCTACTCGTGCGCACAATCATTATAACGACCGTATTAAGGTCGTTGGAAAACGCACCCATTGCTGTGTATGCAGCAGCTGTTTATAACGAATCATAGGCGCCAGCTATTTGCTGCAGCTGAGATAACGCGCTAAACGTATACGAGATTGTATATAGCATTTTTTGAACTTACCGATACAAGAAAAGAAAAATTATTATTCTATATTGATTAACTGCTGAATTAAGTGTAATCTAAACGCTTGTATAATGTCGAGATTTTTAGTTGATATGTAATGGTTTCGGCGCATGTGTTTTGGATTTACCTTTCCAAGGAGTTAAAATGATAGGGCACGTGTAAACAATACATTTCTTTTTTTCTGTGTATGTGGAGACAAAATTTTACCTACAAGAGCTCAAACACGTCGCAATTGTTCAGTATTGATTTGTCGTAATAAATCGGTCGTTGCAGTTACGCCGTTTCGTATTTTATAACAACGTGCATGCACGTGCCTATTGTCGTATAGTTTGCGAGTCTACCAATAGGTAATGTAAGAGACAGAACTGTTACCCACGTTAAAAACTAAACCTTAAAACTACTTAAAAATCATCTTAAGGGAATATTTCAAGATCAAACCAATGCGTCTCTTAATAAATTTAAATACATTATAGATCTTTCAGTGTAGACGAACCTTAGCAACTCTTTTTATATCATGTCGTGATCAAATCTGATCCGCAATCACTTGTGATACAGCGGGTAAAGAAGCTTGTACGTTTTGCTCCTAAACTCTTCGATAATATTAGGATAACTTACGATAGAAGTCATTACGTCTATCGGTTTGTTTAATAGATTGTATTACGAAGTACCTTCGATCTCATGAATTGGCACAGCCCTTTCATAATAATCCAAAATCGGTTGTTACCTTTGTATTAAAGAGATCGCTTTCTTGTCGCAAGGAGTTTTATCACAACATGCAAATCTCTTGACTTCTTCTTATAAAAGGTATTCGGTATAGTCCCAATCTTGGTAACCCTTGTCAAAATACTTAGAAGTAAATTCCATTTTCTTGAATATCTTGAGTTTCACCATCTTAAAAATCGTCTGCCTGTCTGCGAGAAGATGCTGATGAAAAAATATAGATGAAGAAAGACTTTCGTGATATCTCATCGTCAGGTATTGAATTGACCGTTAATGCACATAACAACTTCTGCTCATTGAATATGAACTTATTAGTCTTTGCTACATACACGGCTAATAGCTGTATTATAAACAACGAATTTTTTGCCTACCCTTTGGTCATACTGATTTGTAATAATTTTCTAAATATTTCGTTTGATCTAGCTACGACAAAGAAAAACTATTCTTATTTTTGCTTAATTTGTGAACTGTATCTTTATTGTTGAAATATATGGTACATTTGTAAGGTATACCGCCAAGTTCAGGTCCAGTTCAATGTAGACGGTCAAGTTCAGAATATATATAGTATGCGCGCTAGAATGAGTGAGCGCGCTAATGAGTGTGTGAGGGGACACACATGTAAGTATCCCCTCTCGCGTTACATAATACGTGTGAGTCACATGACCACTAGCGGTACCGAGACTATACGAGTCTTGCACATCACTCTCTTGGGTTCGAGCCGTCGCCGAATACACATGGTGTGCGCGACGCATGATAGCTGTACATAGTAATAATAAATCCACATTTTTCAAACCAGTAAATCCTTTTTGTGTTAAACCTTACTTCAATATTTATATACTTATTCTTATCTGCATCTACATCGAATGCCATGAAGCGCGTTACCGAAATTTTGTTTTTTTTTTCTCTCTGCCAGACACCTGGACATCGTCTACCGGAGTCCCAAGTGACAGGGTCATAATCTTCAAGCACAATTTACATCTGTCCATTAAAAGCTTGAATGCTAGTAAATAACAAAGTGCTCCTCTTCTTTAAGACCTGGATAAGCTATCCATAAGCCAAGGCTTCCATTCATTGCGTGACGATTTTGTATCCAAGCGTCTGTAAATCATTGACCAACAGTGTCCAATGGGCTTTCTAATGGTAAATGGTTGGCTTACGTTTCTACCAATGTTGTTCTGTATAAATATGAAGGTGATTTGTATCTTTAAAATTTAAAGGGATTATTATATTCTGTATCATGTATTTGTATGAAATCATAGAATAGAAATGTATATTCATTATTGTGTAAGAAGCAAACAAACCGATAACCCATGCGAAAGTATTTGCAAGTTTGCAGGTTATTCAGTGTGAGGCGCCAGACAATAAGTCCTCGACACTATTCGGATTCTCGTGAGGGTGAAATTCAGAAGGTCACAATTATAAAATAAACTCCGATTTATTCAACAAAACTAACTCATCGTGGCGGTTGGAGAGTGGCGCCGCAGGAAGCAGACGGCGACTGCGCTAGTCGAAGTCCGGTCTGGGGATCAGGCGCTGCTTTCGCCGCTGAAACCGTTGGTGGCCCGCAGGAGCCCCCACAAGTGCACATACCGTTAATTGAAATTTTTAATTTAGGAAACTCCCGCCAGTGCTGGTCACAGATTAATGGGAAACTTTCATGAAAAAAACGATTATTAGGTCCGTCATGTAGAATATCGAAAGATAATCGACACGTATTTTTGCTTTTTTCAATCAAACGATTATTCACAAAGGTACAGCAGGTTGAAATATCGTAGGACGTCACTAAATCGGATGATATAGATATACTATACACAGTCCGAATCAGTGACGTCATACATTTCAACTCTCTACATCTTTGTTAATAATCGTTTAATTGAAAAAAGAAAAAATACATGTCGATTATTTTTCGATATTCTACATGGCGGGCCTAATGAATTTTTTCATGCAAGTTTCCCATTGGGGATATCCAGAGCCGACAAGCATGCGCTGTACGTGAGTGGCCGCGTTTTGATATAGAGCGCATGCGTCTCGGCCCCAGTTAACAAGCGGCCGGCACTGGCAAAAATTTCCGGAATCCAAAGTTTGAATTAACCGTGTGTGTAATATTAGAACTTATTACAGAATAAATATTAACAGTGGTTTAGAGGTAATAGCTGAATAGCAGTATTGGAGGGTGATTAAGGAGCAAGAAGGGGCAGTAATTGAGGGGCACTAATTAAGAAGCACAATTTCTGAATCGGCAGCGGCGTAATTTTTTTGATAATATAGAGAGACTACAGAATCTATAATAAAGAATTCTAAAATCTACATTCGAGACGATATGCATTGAGAGGGGAAATTGAAGGGGAAAATTCAGGGGGAAATTTGAGGGGGGAATTTGAGGGAGAAAATTAAGGGGGAAATTTGAGGGCGAAAATTTAGGGGGAAAATATCTGAACCGGCGGCGGTGGCAAAACTTTTTTATAACATAGAGATTATTATTATTATTATTATTATTATTATTATTATTATTATTATTTTTGTTTATCCGGAGAGTTGGAGAAATGCTTAATGCACCATGGCAGAAGCCGTGCGGGACTCCCCGTGATCTCCAGTGTAGTTCTGGTAATCTTGCCCCTAACTGTGCCTGCATGTCCTGTTGCGGTTTGTATGGCCGTTTTGAGTGATTCCATTTTATCTTCACTCTTACCCACGGCAACCAAAACGCCACCGTCTTTCGTTTTGCTAAGATACTTAACTTCTTTATTCAATTTTTCTGGCTTAACCTTTGCCTTGATCTCTCTCAAGATATCGGCGTAAGTCTTACCCAATTCCGGTCTTATGAGGATTGCGTCTCCCCTCTGCCGCGAGGTCTTCCCTGCGCTTTTCCTCAGTTGTTGAGGCTGGCTTTGCTCCTGTTTTTTCTGTCCTTTCTTCTTTGCTGTTCTTCCTGCAGCTAGCTGCCAAGCCCCTTGTGTTTGTGTATCTGCAGCTTCCTCTTGCGTTTTGCTTGTAGACGGTGCAGATCTATCCTCCGTCTCCTCTTTTTTGGCTTGCAAGACTTCGAATGGTGTTCTCCAGGTTGTTGAGATGGCAACTTTTTCGCGCCATCCTCTATCTTGTCGAGAAGCGTGAAAACTTCAAGCATAATAGCTCCTATTACCGGTAGTCCCTCTTTGATCGTTGTATTCACGTTTCTGCTTATTCAGAATTTTTATCATCTCTCTGTTCGTTCGTCTTATTTCCAGTAACTTTTCTCGCAGGCTGGCGTGTTCTTTTAGCCATAACCCTATCACTTGCAACGATTTAAATCTAAGCGTATTTCCATTTAGAATAATATTTCCGTTGAGCTGTGTGATTTCTTTAATTAATATACTAATAAATTGTGACTAATAATTTTATCAAAATTTATAAGTAAGAAAAGAGTCTAAGAATAAATACGCAAGAATTAGTAGAAATTAAATTTAAATAGTTTTGTTTCGAGACACAAGGTACTGAGTTGGAATGCGGGTTAAGGTAAATATTTGCGACACAGTTGTTTATATTTATGCAAGTAGAATTCGATGAAGATTTCTTATTTATTATCCAATCATATAGCGAAGAAAAGTGGAATGAAAAGCACAAGGAATTAATTTAATAGAATCGAGTGGAATATTACTTTAACAGAATTCATCATATATAGATATATATATATATATATATATATATAGTAAATTCGAAGTATGTGAGAATTTGTTATAACAATATTCGAGAGAATGAATTTGTTTGAATAAAGGGAAAGAATTCACATAAAGTAACACTGACTTGATGTAGCTTTGTGCTTGAACGTGTTAGTTGCACAAAGAGTTAATTATGAGTTGTTAGTAATAAGAGAGTTTCGTGAATGCGACCATGGGAGAACCTACTGAGCTAGCCCAGCAGGATAGCGTATAGATATCTTTTTATGACCCGTCGGTGGCGAGTTAGTTATTATTTGCATGAAATCTTCCCAATGAAAGGGCTGATTTCCCCGGATCAGTCACGCGGAGATCCCCGGGTGCGGAAAATTAGTAAAAATAGAAATAAAATAACGATGAATATACTATAAAATAATCTGCAGAACGGCGATGAAACCCTGAACTGCACCGCTGCACGAAAAGGCCTCCTTCCTCTCGAACTCGGGCACGTGGAAAATGGCGTGGCTGGATTGTTCAGAGAAAGATGTGGTCTTGTAGTTGGTTGCGAGTATACTGCCTCGTGCATATACCCACGCCGCTCACGAGGCCGGAGAGACGCGCCGATAGAAAGAGATAGTATGCGGTGTGAGAGAGAAAGCTAATGCACGAGAGACGAGTTGTCGTATCTCACGCTACGATTAGCGTCGATCACCTACGCATGCGTTATAGGCGAGAGAGTGAGAGCATGCAGGTACGACGTGCTGCTTGCGGTGAGAGAGAGACACGCACATCCAGGTGCGGCCCAAGCTGTAGTAGACAGGGGGGGGGGGGGGAAAACGCTCGGCCGAACGTACAAACTGGCGCCCTGTTCTAGCGGCAACTTTCTAACCGTTGCACCACACCACCCTCCGGGGAAAACTATTGACTAAGGCTTCAGGCAATAGTATGCTCCACAATGCTGACTGAAACAACGTCCTAAAATAATAAAAAAAAAAAAAAAATTACATACATTCATAGTTACCGTCACATTCCAAGGTTACCTCGGAAGGATTAGGGATCATACTCTCAATAGCCCTATCTACTCAAAAAATGAGGATCAATTGAATAGTGAAGCTGCTAACATTTGACGTACGTGCGTCAATCGACTAAAACTGCTTCTCTAATGAAATGTGTGTCAGCGTCAGGAGACGAAATAACATCAATCACTCCCAAAATCGATCAAACCGCTCCGATATTCCTAAAAAACTACTTCTAAGATCACTGGAGGAACTAAGTTGAGAAGACAAGAGTTAAAGATGAGTTGCTTGAGCTCACTATGAGCGGGAAACAGTTTCTTGTAAGTGATAGATTTGTATGGTTTTCATAGAGTCCAATCACCAACACGCCCTTATGAACATGTTGGGAAAAATTTCCGAGAAAATGCGAGTATGTATACATACTACAAGTGACCAAATGAATGAAATAAGAATGCTTCCTATCTCACTAAAATCTCAGAGCATTGTGCCTGAAAGGGGTTTTGATCCGAAAGTAGTAAGATTTTCCTCATTGAGGAGATACTCAAGCGTTGACTCAAAGCATAAAAAAGGATTGGATGAGTGAAAACGTTTACCTATCTGAACAAGTCCATTGTTTCCACTATGACTACTCGCTCTCAAAGTCATGGTTGAGATCTTGTTAAAGGATGATTCAGTAAAGATTCGTTTATCCAATCTTCACGCGAATTGTTTGGCAGAGAGTCGTCCCGATCACACCTTAAGAATAATTTTGAAATGTTATCGACTCGTAGGAGTCGTTTGAAGGGACCTACCCGAGGGGATGAATGATCAATCTTTAATCACGAAGCTTTTTGCTCCCTATTTACGGGTGATTCCCGTGGATCTGCTTGCAATTGAACGCAAGCGGATCTACGAGAGTCTCCGGGAATCGGCTAGGGTGGAAATCCGAACCGAGGAACGCGATAGGACGATGCGGAAATGGCAGGAGCGATGGAGTGAATGCCGCCATGCGAAATGGACGAAATCATTGATTAAGGAGGTAGGCCCGTGGGTAGGCAGAAGATGGGGGGAGGTCAATTTTTATCTCACCCAATTTCTTTCCGGACACGGCTACTTCAGGAGTTACCTGTTCGCGATGAACAAGGTAGCGACACCGGGTTGCAAATACTGCGGTGACGAACGGGACAACGTGAGACACACGTTTTTTGATTGCCCTCGGTGGGCTGATAGGCGTAGAATCTTAGAGGTGACGGTAGGGGCATTTACGCCCGACACTGTAGTGAAAACGATGCTTGCTAGTAAGCAGAATTGGGACGACATAACGGCGTTCATGGAGACGGTTCTCTGCGCGAAAAATAGTGACGGGTGCTTAGCTGACTAGACGACGATAGATGACCTATAGGTCGTAACAAGACAGGCGACCCCCCGAAGGAATGCGAAAGCGGCTACCGGGGGGATTCTCGCGGCCATATGAGAGGTGGAGTTATAGTGGGTATGCCTGGCATCTGTCCCGCGCCAGGAGAGTCCCACACACGGGGAGTCAAAAAAAAAAAAAAAAAAAAAAAAAAAACTAGGGGGATTCCCCCCTGCTCGCTTCGCTCGCCAACCCCACGTTTGTTGTAGTCAAAACATTAATTTTAGTTAGCTCGTAATATACGTAGAAGCGTATATGCGTGGACTACAATAGGCTGTGCACGCGCTGATAACAATACTTCAAAAAATAAAACTAAAATTTTCAAAGTGCGAATTGTGTAAAATCACTTCCTAACCTCTCTTTCCACGTTTATTCACGCCTGAATTATATATCATAGCTCAAAGCTACTGCCAAAAATTAACCGCGCGTGCGCATGTATTTTGGATTTACCTTTTTGAAGAAGATAACCGCTTTTTAACATTGAATGCTTTTCAACGCGTTTTAGATTTTATATTGCAGCCGCCACCGCCGATTACACATTGATAATATTGCTCGATACGCTCGATACGCTACGCCAGCCCGAGCAGTTTTTTCGCTCTACTCGCGCGAATAATCATTTGCAAATTGACGGTATTTGCTGTAGCTGAGCTAACGCGCTAAACGTATACGGGATTGTATATCGCATTTGTTGAACTTACCGGTACAAGAAAAGAAAAATTAATATTCTATATTGATTACGAGCTACTGCTGAATTTAGTATAATCTAAACGCTTGTATAATGTCGAGATTTTCAGAAGATATATGATTGTTTCGGCGCATGTGTTTTGGATTTTCCTTTCCAAGGAGTTAAAATGATAGGGCACGTGTAAACAATACATTTCTTTATTTCTGTGTATGTGGAGAAAACATTTTACCTACAATAGCTCAAATACGTCTTAATTGTTCAGTATTGATTTGTCGCAATAAATTGGTCGTTGCAAAAGTTACGCCGTTTCGAATTTTACAACAATGTGCGTGCACGCACCTATTGTCGTATAGTTCGCGAGTCTACCGATAGGTAATGTAAGAGGCAGAACTGTTACCGACGTTAAAAACTAACCCTTAAAACTACTTAAAAAACATCTGAAGGGAATATTTCGAGATCTGGTTACGCGTTTTATACTACTCTATCAGTTCGTCTCCGACGTCCGCGCTTGAACTTATACTTTTATAATTTTTTTTGTTTTGCCCTTGCTTCAGGGTCGTTACAAGATATTATAACGGTGTTCTTTTTACCGTTATAAGCGATCAGCAGCGCATCCGCTGATCTGTCGTAATGCGCGAGGGATAAATGCAGCAGCTCGTTGCAGGCTTCTAGTAGGCTATTCGAAGCCTGGCCCGTAGCGCACTATATGCTGTACGTGCACGTCCTCATGCACGTGAGCCCGCGGAGGCGTCGTGAGTGTTAATGCTACGTAGCGTATTCGCGAGTTAAATCTAAGGGAAACGCATGGGAAAGGATAGAGTCAGGAGTTAAATAACACAAGCCGAGTAGTGGTAACGGTTTCTGTACTAATACAGATGCAGCGCGGGGTAAGCGAGAGACGAAGCAGAGCGAATAGCGCAGAGAAAGAGAGTATTACGATCTAGCCGGTACTTACAGATGCGGCTCGTGCAGTCTCGCTAGATACCTCATGGCTCGACCGGACTGGCGCAGAACGGGTAACGGGGGCCCCGCGCTGGACGGCAGAAAGGACGCCTTGTGGCCTCGTGTGTAGCTGGGTGCAGCGCGAAGTCGAGCGGCAAAGTAACTGCTCAGCTCGTGTCTGGCACGCTGTATCGAATAGCACGCCGTGTTTAATAGCACGATGCATATCCGGTGACACACTCCAACACGTCACGAGAACAAAGCGTGCGGATCGGCATATATATTATATAAATGTTTATTATTAGAATGAAAATATAACAATAGAATGTAGGGGAGAGAGAAGTGACGAGTGCACTAAAGGCGACTCGTTATAATATAGAAAAACTATCTGGAATACATTTAATTGAAAATTAGATGAAATTAAACTGCTAAAATTTTGACACTAAAGTGGCAAACTTGTTAGTCATTAAAAAAAATAAGGGATTTCGACTATTCTTCCCGCTACTGCGTTTTTTCTCTCAGATATATACGTATATATATAATCTGCTATGATTTGTTGTCATTTAAATCTTTTATTAATAGTAATTAAAATTAGTGTTAGCTAATGACATAGTTTTGTAGTGGCCGTGGCGAGCGCAAGTCGAGCTTGTCCACTCAGCTTCAGCCTAGCCACCGATCGGGATAGACCTTTCGATCTGTTTTTAACTCTTTAGCTTGTAATATAATTTAGTCTTACCTAGTTTAAAGTGTTCGTTATTGAGTTGACGTTGTCTCTTCCTTTCCTTATCTCATAATAGCTGGTTCAAATCCAACCTCTACTAGCAAAGTTTTACTACAGAAATAACAAAACAAGGAGTTTCAATGCAAAATGTATAATTCCGTGATCCTAATATTTACACGGCAACCCGACAATATCAACGTATGTCTGCTTTCTTGGATTCTTCTCTGTCTAGACTGTCCTCGCTAGCTGGGTCTCGGCAATCCCCTGACCTCCAGGTCGTCCCTTGATTGGCGGCAGCACTGTAGAGGCCACCCGATCAGCTGATGCGTAGACACTCCGATCTGGCCCCATGAATGCCCTGCAATAAAATCTTGCTCCGTTCCTGCCAATGCGTTCGGGAATGTACCCTTGTCTTACTGCGTAATCCATTGCCGGCCGATATGTCTGTCAAACCGGGGAAAATCCAGAAAAATCGTGTTATATTTAATATGCTTGAGAATGCAAGCTAACAGTTGACCATCCTGATTTTGTTCGCGTCCCTGCGAACGCCTCAATGTCTTTATGGCAATACTTTGGAGCGATACCTAAAAAACTTCAAACAAACAACTATGGCTTGCCGCTTGGCATTGATCTGCAATTTAATATCTCTTAAAGTGCTGTATTCTTTCGACATCGTTGTCTCATTCATATTGGACCCGTAATCGCTTCGATGTGACACTTATGCTGTAGGGAAGAACTGGTGTTAACATCTATCCTATTACCCAAGGAAATGATAAGTCACGGGATTCTTAGATTAACTTTAGATCTGAATAAGGATTCAATTTCAAAATTAGTTAGAGTTTTAAATAATAATTATTTGTAAAATTAGAAATAAAATTGAGATACAGAAAGAACTTAATGTAATTCAAGGTTTATAGAATTTTTGTAATTGTTTCAAAATATTATTAAAGTTTCTAACAATTTTTAATTTATTTAGATTTTTTTAATATATTTTGAATGAATTACAAAAATTGTAACCATAGGTCAAAGTATGCAATACTCACTTCTGGATATAAGAAAGTGTCAAAACGAGTTGTTCTAGGTCGCAGAGTTCCGAAAAGCACATTTTGTTTGGGCACTCTAGGTTGTGCTTTACTTCACCGCGGGCAGTCGAGTTGTGCTAGTCTTCGGAGAATTCATCTAAAATAGTTTATCTAAAACAGTTTAACTAGTCACAGTTGGTCTAATTACAATTCAACTAATTTTTAGTTCATCTAAAAAGTTTATCTAATATACAATTGGACTAAAAATTACGTTTTTTTTCCCAATTTTAGTTCAATTGTATTTAGATAAATTATTTTAGATAAATTGTTTATTAGATAAATTGTTAGGTAAATTGTTTTTTTTTTACAACTTTGCTTCCTCCTAGAGGAAGCTTTGTGATGGTAAAATTTGCAGCTTCGCTAAAACTTCATGGAAACATGTTTTGAAATGTTTGAAGTTGGAATTACGTGTTTTTAGAAAATGTCCGTATGGATGTGTATATATATATGTGTGTGTGTGTGTGTGTGCGTGTGTGTGTGCGTATGTGTGTGTGTTTTTTTTTCTTTTTCTTTATAGAGAGAGAGAGGTTAAAGGCAAATCCATTATGGACGATATGGTACCGACCGGTACCACCTGTGTGGGACTCTCACCCACTAAACCCTTCGCTACTGTTAGTCTTTAACTTCTAACAGCAATGAATGCTCTCCGTCCTCCTTACCGACCCTAAGTAAGTTGGACCAGGCTCTTTCTCCGATATGGCCTCCCCGCGGTAACACCGTTGAGTATTGCTTCGCGGGGGGCGCGTGGCTACTGCCCACTTCTGATGATGTAGTCTTTTAACTCGTCTTTTTCTTTCTGCATCATCCAACCGTCTTCTTCCAGCAGCATCGTCCGGTCGTCTACTTCGTGCAGCATCGTCCGGTCATCCTCTGGACAGACTCAATCCCGACACCTACGTTTCTCTGCATCGGGTGAGGGAGTCTGGGCTCCAACTCAGTTACCTACGCTCCTCTGCATCAGTCCGAGGAGCGTTTCGTATTTACGACTTAGTGGCCTTCGACTGGCAACCTTCTACTCGATTGTCTAGACTCGTCTTTCCCTTCTTTTCTCTTCGTCCTTTCTGACTTTTTTGAGAATGGTCTTCACGTATGTCTTAACTGCGTACCATCCGGCCTCCGACGTCAGCATAGCTGTCATCATTGCCTCCGGCGTCACTTTTGTCTGGAGGTAGCACTCGAGTTCTTCTCGCTCTTGTTGATAGCGTGAGCAGTCACAGAAGACATGCTCCGCATCTTCGATCGCATCCAAACATACTGGGCAGTTTGGGCGGTCGTCTATTTTAAATCGGTGCAGGTAAGCTCGAAAGCATCCATGCCCGCTAAGAAACTGTGTGAGATAGAAGTCTACTTCCCCATGTCTCCTTTCAATCCAGTCCCCTATTTTTGGTATAAGGCGATGTGTCCATCGCCCTTTCCTGCTAGCATCCCATCTTTGTTGCCACTCATCCATTGTCCGTTTCCGCGCGTTGTTCCAGTTTTCTGGCCGCGTGGCGTCATTTCTTCTTTGCTTTACCTCGTAGGCCTCCTTCCTTTCCACCACTAGAAGGTCGATGGGATGCATGCCTGGAATAATGCATGCGGCCTTGTCCGATACCGTACGGTAAGCAGACGAGACCCTTAGTGCACTTCTCCGGTACACTGCCGATATGCTCCGCGCGTAGCTTTTCACCTTTATGGCGTCTGCCCACATTGGGGCTCCGTACAACATAATTGACGTAGTCATACTGGCTAGAAGCAACCTTCGTTTTTGAGTTAGCCCTACTACATTTGGCATCAATCGCGATAAAGCAGCGCCAACATTTGCTGCCTTATCGCTCACTGCTTCCAAATGCTGCTTGAAGGTTAGTCTCGCATCGATTGTTATGCCTAGATATTTGATCGTTGGTTGTGTTACGTCGTACGACGTATCCTTATTAAACCAAACTGCTGAATCTCAATTTTTGAGCATCCATTGCAAGCTAAAATGTTTTAGTGTGTCAGTGTCGCTTATGAGTCGAGTTCACAAAAAGCAAACTAATTAATTTTGTAATATGACTTCGATTTGCGAAAAGATGCGATGGTTTAAATAAGCCTTGCACGGCCTACTTCAGTTAGTTTTTTCGTCGTCAGTCACGAGCTCCGTATCGCGCCGGTCCGACAATCGGTGTCAATTCAACGAACCTACGCTACAACGTGAATAAGATTTTCCATTACTTTAAATCCGTCTAAATAAATAAAAAGCTCGATTGTATTCATTCATTATATACAATATTCTAATCATCGCGAAGAATCTGAATAAATTCTTATTCTTCTATCTCAATTTCGTGTATGTTCAATTTATTTATTGCGGAAATTCCTCTCCATGCGAGTGTAACCCATTTCAACACAAGTACCGTACTAATCTGATACGAGTAGAACGAGTACCTGTCTAGTTTCCAGAGACTCATCGTAAAAGTAAGTACCTTTATTTATTCATACTAACAGCGATAGAGGTAGAGTACTAGGCGCGTACTAACATTATTTCCAGCCTCGCCACTACCCATAGCATTACGTCTCTGCATATTCGAGTGTGGATAGTCAGGACGTAACAGTTGAGAGACAGTCTCATTCCCATCTACTGTCAGTGTTATCGACTCTAGCTTTTTCCTAGAGGTGATAAGGATAGCTTCGGTCTTGTGGCTGGCTAGCTCTAGGCCTGTTTCTATTAGCCAATCGTGTATTATACGAATTTCCTCGTCCGCTATTACTTTCACATCTTCTATGTGTTTCGCTACAACTACTACTGCTATATCGTCCGCAAATCCTATGACCGTTGCCCCTTGGGGTAGTGGTAGGCGTAGTACTCCATCGTACATGATGTTCCAGAGCGGTGGACCAAGTACCGAACCTTGGGGGACGCCTCCTGTGACTTTATAGGACTTGATGCCGTCCTCAGTATCATACAGCAAGATTCTGTCCTTTAGGTAGTCGGACATCATCCTTCTTATGTACAGAGGTACATCTTTCCTTCGGAGTGCCTCATGTATTTGGCTCCATTTAGCCGAGTTAAAAGCATTTTTTACGTCCAGTGTAGCAATAGCGCAGTACTCCTTTTTGCCTCCTTCCCATCTTGTTCCCTCCACTGCTTTTCGGTCAGTGTGAATCGCTAGGCTAACTGCATCCAGTGTAGAGCGTTGCCTCCGGAATCCGTAATCAAAATACCTTCTGAGAGTCCTTCTGATGTTTCTATGGCTTGATCCATTCTGCCGCAGATTATACGTTCTAGGATCTTGCCCGAGGTATCCAGCATGAGATGGATGTGGATATTGTGTGCGGTGAACGCAACTTCGTATGTGCTTTCCAGGTGTTCATCAATCGTCTCCAGCAGCTTTTTCTCTTCATCCGCTGCTGCCCGGATTCTATTCCAGGTTTCGAGTAGTCTCGTGTCTTCATCTACATCACCTGGTATGTCGCTATTTCCTGCAGCCTGCTGCCTGCCTACCGATGCGTTCTCCTCATCTCGGTATTCAGAAGCACTTACAAAGCTGCATATACTGCTGTTGCTGCATGTTTTATGGATAATGTATCCACTACCTTGCGATTCCGGCACTTTTAGTGTGCTCACTTCCCGATCCTCCTGCGTCTTTTCTTCTAGTTCGTTTTTATTGTCCATGTTCCACCTTTTCTTCATCCCGGCATGCGTCCGACCCCCTGGATCCCCGGTCTATGGAGGCAGCTGACATGGCCCCGGTGCCTGACTGAAGGCCGTGCCAGGCTGGGTACATCCAACCAGGATATATAGTACGCGCTGTCGCACTAGATCACCTCTGCTCTCTCGAGCCCTTCACCCCGAACCAAGGTGATTGTCTCTCTGGAGAGTTTCCGGCGGGCGTCACACGACAGCACGCACTCGCTTAAGCCGATTGACCGGTACTAGCTAGGTAACCGACCTCCCGTCTTGCCGTCAGCAGAAGCCAAAGATAGTTCAGGTCACTTCGGCGCGCAGCCTCGGATCGCCTCCCTATCTAGGATCTCCTTTTGGCAGCTCACGGGTCGCACCGCACCGCAAACGCGGCGGCCTGTTGGTCCACGAAGCGGACCAACGTGTGTGTGTGTGTGTGTGGATGTGTGTGAGTATGTATGTATACCGTAATATTTCTGAAACTACCCCGTGAATATCAATCAAATTTGACATACTTATCTATTTTTGGATTCTGAATTCGGGAAAAACAGTTATTTTTTTATTTTCTTAACTATTTTTCTTTTTATGGACTTTTTTTTATTTTTTAAAAACACTATTTTGCGTTTTTTTTTCAATCATCTGACTATTACAAACCATTCAGCTGAAATGCATTTGGAAGATAATAAAATTATCTACTTTTTCCCGTTTGGTCCTCGGGATCAACCGTTCCGTTCAGCAGATAAAATAAAAAAGTTGTTTTTCTTAAAAAAAAAATCATATTTCTGAAACTAAACATTATAACCTCGTGAAAAAACTCAAGTTGATGGGTCACGTGTCAAACTGTATCTCATTAAAATTTCAAGTGATTTGACCACTTATTTTTCCAGTAATAAATCGAAAACTGAAAAAAATGAGTTTTTTTGTGCCACGATTACGGGCGTAAAAACGCTTTATTACACTTGAGATTTTGGGAAAAGGTAGATATCTTATGTGTTTTGGCTAACTTCGTTGCGCAGCTTTGCAACCCCTATGGTTCTTAAGATAGCAAGATTTGAATTTTTTTTTGAAAATATTTTGATTCCTTATATCACTAAAACAATGTAGTCAAATGCTTCAAAATTTTATTTAGTGATTTACCATAAAGAAAGCAATCCGTTGTTAAAATTTTAAACGATTTTGTTGAGCGGTTCTCAAGTAAAGAGCTGAAATGTAAAAACCAGTTTTTCTAAAAAATTTTGCTTCCTCATATATAGGTGCCGTTACACGTCGAAAAAAGCATAAATATACTGTATAATAAAACAATATTTTATTTATTGAACCTGTAAGTTTAGTTGAAGGAAGCTACGTGACAATGAATTGGCAGCGGTTTTTTGTAGATAAATAGTTTTTAAGTCGACTCATTACTCTGATGCGCTAGCTATACTCTTCGAGTTCTGTATTGGGATAGTTTATATTTTTTTATATACACTCTCAATCAATAGCTTCCAGATCCTGAAAACAAAGATGCATGAGGCAGAGTTAACTAAATCTGTTTAACTAACACACTCACCCACTATCTTTAGTTAGGTTATTGGGTTTAGCAAGCTTGTACTAGAACCAACTGCAACACAACCACTTTCCACTAACCACTTAACCCAATAACCCACCCGATACCTGGTATTTTCATTTGGGTTTTTTAGCCGACTCACCCATCATCTTTGCTTGGGTTATTGAGTTGAGCAACTTGGTACTAGAACGAACTGCAACACAAACCAAGGTCGGTCATAGGGTTAATATGGTTATTTTTTAAAGCATATGTGTCTGTCATATAGACAACTCGGCACTAGAAGGATCTCTGGTAACAGAAACATTTCTGTGCCATCCCGAAGCAGCAATGTTGGAGTTCATTCTGTATTTAAAAAAAACAACAAAACACCATCGTCTGCCTGATTTGACTTGCTTGGGTTTTGGGTATAGAAGAGCGCAATGTGTTAGCAAAATGTTATTACAGCGAAATAACAATTTATCTAAAATAATGTATCTAATTGACAATTATCTAAAACAATTTATTTAATTGACAATTATCTAAAACAATTATCTAACGAACAATTTGACTGAAATAGGAAATTTCCCATTTTAGATAAATTGTATATTAGATATACTGTTTTAGATAAATTGTTAATTAGATCAATTATTATTTAGACAAAAGGTTTAGATGAATTGACATTAGATCAATTATTTTAGATAAATTCTCCGTGAACTGCTCGTTTCATCAGGTATAATTTAAAAAAACAGTAAACAATGTTTACGTGTACCCTATACCAGATACCACATGTATTCGAAGCCCGAAAGTCATAATTTCCAGTTTTCAGCTACCGCAGGCTACATTTGATTTTGAGAATAAAAGAGCATTTTCACATTTGTAGATATGCTTCAAACATCTGCCGTAAATATAGAAATTCAAAACAAACTTTAGAAAAGTTGTATAAAATTAAATAACGAAATTTATTTAAGAAATGTGGAAAATAACTAATTACTATAATTCCAGTGTGTCATTTACTTAAAACGGGAATAGCTGCGATTTTCGGACCTCAAAGCGCACACACAGCATCACATGTACAAAGCATTTGTGATACCATGGAAATACCACATTTAGAAACTAGATGGGATTTTCGTCTAAAAAGGGAAGGATGTCTAGTTAATTTATATCCTCATCCCACAACGCTATCAAAAGTAAGATTTATTATGTTTTAATTTCATACGAAAGTATTTTATGAGTGTCTTAAAATGTCTGAAAATAAAAAATTTCTGTGTATTAATATGACTGTACTGTTGTGTGGATGATGTATGAATTATTGCATACATGAATCTTTTAGATTCTATGCGACAAATCTTGCTATACTCTGTTTTAATTTTAATTTGTTCTTTGTACATCCATTTTCTTTCATAAAAATTGTTAGACCTCGATAATCAAAAATTTCATTTACGACTGAACTATAATAGCCACTTTATTATCTAAAAAAAAAGGACTAAAATAGCATTTTGATTCTGCAAATTTACCGTGTTCCCGCAAAATCCGGAAACTTTTCTCAAAATTTTCTCGAAAATTTATAAAAGTTTAAAAATTCTTCCTCTTATTGAGAAATAAGGTGGCTACACAGTCCAGTAATGAATAGAGCACTACATACAACACGAAGAGAAAGTCGATTAAGGTAAAGTACCCAGTACTTGGACACATACTGAAACGTAACCTAGAAAACTGTTAATTTCAAAAGGTAAATTAACAATACCCTGAAAATTTTTTTTTGGGACCAAAAATTGGACTCCATTTACCAAAGTGATTAGGGGTTTAGGGTCAAACTCGTCTACATCTTTCTGCATCAACCCCGTCTACTTGTTGCCATATTCTCGATGATGTTACATCCAGCACTTCCTGCTATTGCCATCTTTTAAGCTCTTCTTCGCCGTGTCCAGGGTGCGCCTGAATACGTTGCAGCCGCCGGAGCCAGCTACACGTTTGCAGCCTTTTTCCTTTTGCCCATCCTCTCTGCAGAGAAAACAGCTCGCTTCCATCTGACATTAATCCATGCGGTGATCGGCTCCTCCACACTTAAAGCAGTGGGTTAAGCTATCTGCCCCATTGCATTTATCTTTCCAGTGTCCGAAGCCTAAGCACTTGTGACACCGCACTACCTTTACACAATTTCTTATTCTGCTACTTACAAGGCTCACGCGAATGTGTCCTATTTCTAAAGCTCCTCAGCCTCTCCCTCGCTGAGTATCGCTATGGCCATTCTAAGGCCTTTCATGTTTGGCTTCCGTAAGGTCACCCTCGTGCTATTGTCTGGCTATCTGAGGGCTCCTCCTATAACTGCTCTCACCTCTTCTTCTGTAGCTTCCAAGTCTATGTCCCTATGTCCCTTATTTCTAGGGTGGCATTCCGTTCTTCCTTTCTAACATGTTCTAGGCTAGACACTGCTTCTTCTACTTCCGCATTCAACACTGTCCTGTCAGACCCTCTTATGGAGCGAAATTATTCTCTAGACGAATGTATGTATGTATGTATGAATGTTTTTTTTCTTCCTCCCAGAGAAAGCTTTGTAATAGTAAAATTTTCAGTTCTGCCAAAACTTCATAGAAACAAGTTTTAAGATGCTAGATGTTCGAACTACGTGTTTTTAGAAAATGTCCGTATGGATGTGTGTGTGTGTGTGTGTGTGTGTGTGTGTGTGTGTGTGTGTGTGCGTGTGTGTGTGTGTATACCCAGTAATAAATCGAAAACTGAAAAAAATGAGTTTTATTTGTGCCACGATTATGGGCGTAAAAAGGCCTTATTGCAATTAATATTTTAGGAAATATTTTATGTGTTTTTGCTAAGTTCGTTGCTCAGCTTTGAAACCCCTATGGTTCTTAAGATATCAAGGTTTGAATTTTTTTTTGAAATTTTTTTGATTCCTCATATCTCTGTAACAATGTAGTCAAATGCTTCAAAATGTTATTTGGTGATTCACCATAAAAAAATCTATCTGCTTGTTAAAATTTTAAACGATTTTGTTAATCAGTTCTCAAGTAAAAAGCTGAAATGTAAAATCAATTCCATCTATAAAAGGGAGACAGCAATTAGTATCGAATTGAAGCTCTAAAGCTAAATTCAGAGCGTTTTCAAAGAATTTAATTCGAACAACAGTCGAAAAGGTTATAATCACTACGTGCACGTAGCGCACTTTACTACTTTAGCACGTCTAGTGCTTCTACAGCAAAATAATTAAATTTGGAAATATTTAAAATAGCATTCACATACTGTATTTTAAAACACTTATCCCTGATATCTGAACTCTGGGTTATGACTGTTTTGAGGTTATGAATTTAAAGCCACGGTTCTGATCTCGTTGCCTTGGCAACCAACCAGCAACCAATCAGAATCACGTATTAAATGCTTCACAACAAAGACCATTATTTTTTTAAGAAAGGATATTTTATTTATTGGAACAATTAATTTTATTGGAGGAAGCTACGTGCCAATGAATTGGCAGCGGTTTTTTTCTTATACATACATTTTAATGTTTAAAGCATATTTGTATTATGATTATCCGCAATAGGTTTCTTGACACGCCGTGTGCAAAACACGGTTTCACGCGCACTGCATCGCAAAAGCGTATGCTGAATGAAGCTTCGCACTCTACGCCGTGTAAAAAATGCGGTTTGATACATGTGCAAAAATGTAATTTCATCTTAAATCGCCATTCCGCACTTCCTTTGCTCATGCGCAAACGGTCACAGAACGCTGAATTAACATTCTTGCACTAGTATCGAAATGTGCTATACTTTTAATATAGCGTGTAATAAATATTTGGAGGCGCAAAGAAAAAGTGCATACTCCTCTAGGCTTAAAATATAAAAATAAAGCTTTAATCTGAAACAAAAAACCGCAGCCAATTCATTGGCACGTAGCTTCCTCCAACTAAATTTATAGGTCTAATAAATGAAATATTGTTTTATTATACAGTATATTTATGTTTTTTTTCGACGTGCAACGACACTTCTATAAGAGAAAGCAAAATTATTGAGAAAAATCGGTTTTTACATTTCAGCTCTTTACTTAAGAACCGCTCAACAAAATCGTTTAAAATTTTAGCAACAGATAGCTTTCTTTATGGTAAATCACCAAATGAAATTTTGAAGCATTTGACTACATTGTTTTAGAGATATAAGGAATCAAAAAATTTTCAAAAAAAAATTCAAATCTTGATATCTTGAGAACCATAGGAGTTTCAACTTAGCCAAAACACATAAAATATCTACCTTTTCTCAAAATCTCAAGTGTAATGAAGCCTTTTTACGCCCGTAATCGGGCACAAAAAAAATCTTTTTTTTAATTTTCGATTTATTACTGGAAAAATAAGAGGTCAAATCACTTAAAATTTTAATGGGATATAGTTTCATACGTGACCCATCAACTTGATTTTTTTTGTGAGGTTATGATGTTTAGTTTCAAAGATATATATTTTTTAAAAAATCACCTTTTTCATGTTATCTGCCGAACGGAGCGGTCGATCCCGAGGACCAAACGGGGAAAAATAGATAAGTTTATTATCTTTCAAATACATTTTAGCTGAATCGTTTGTAACAATGGAATTATTGAAAAAAACGCAAAATAGTGTTTTTCAAAAATAAAAAAATGGCCATAAAAAGAAAAATAGTTGAGAAATAAAAAAAAATGTTTTTCGTCCTTCCCAAATTNAGAGGGGGTAGTACGCATGTCCTGGCGGAGCGAGCAGCGGAGCGAGCGGCGGAGCTTCCATGGTGCCGGCGGTCTTGTATGCGTTAAAGCAAACGCACAACAAGAAATTTAATAAAAACAATTATTTAATAACCCTATTATCACGAACAACCCCAAACTTTATTATAACAAACCCTAAACCCCCAAGCGGGGCCGATGATCATTTGCAAGTTTTTGTTTTTCTACTAGCATGTTGACGAAGGCTGTGCTGGTTAAGGCGCGCGTATGATTTTGCAAGGGTTCAAATCCACTACAAATTTTGCTTCCTCCTAGAGGAAGCTTTGTAATAGTGAAATTTTTGACTCTCTCAAAAATAGGTTAAAAATCCATTTTTAGGTTTGTACAGTTCGAATCACGTGTTTTTACAAAATGTCCGTAAGGAGGTGTGTGTGTGTGTGTGTGTGTGTTAGTGTATGTATACCGCAATATTTTCGAATCGAGGCAACGAATGTCTACAAAATTTGGCATGTATATCCATTTTCGAATTCTGAATTCGGGAAAAGAAGTTATTTTTAATTTTACCAGACAGTTTTTGTTGTATGTTCGCTTTCTCAATTTTTAAAAATTATTTTAGGCGTTTTTTGTAACATTTTATCGTTACAAACGATAAAAATATTGGAGCATTCGAAAGATAATTGAATTACCATTCTTGTCTCGTTTGGTCCTTCAGATCGACCGCACCGTTCGGCAGCAGCAGTGCTTGCCGCCCATGCTTGATACACCACTTTTATACCCAAAATTTTGTGGATCCACCCACGTCGAGACACCCCTACAAATATCTTGTCACACCACCCCACATCCTGACACCCCTCCACTACAAGTATCTGGCCACCCCACCCCACATCCTGACACCTCTACACTATACGAATGGCAGGAAAGTAAAAGAATTGTAAACACAAATATATTTTAAAGTAAATAATATTATTTAATATATGATCTATACAATACAATAACTACATTTTTGTATTAACCCGATTGCAAATTCTCATCTTTAATTTTGGTATGAAAGTTGCTGGATCCTCTTATTTAATGAAAAACGAGTTTTTAATATTCAGAATCGTCTATAAAAAGTAGATTGCTCCCGCTTAAGCAAAGCAATAAGTAAAATACTATTACGTAATTGAACATTTTTGTAAGAAGAAGAATGCGAATATTTAAATCAGTAAAAGACGAAGTGTTTGTCCGTCCCATGTAATTATCATCCATTAGCAGAATAGGAGGAAGCTAAGTGCCAATGACTTGGCAGCGGTTTTTTTTAGTCTTAGTTTTGATGTAATTTTTCTTATTATTAAATAAAAATGAAAAAATTACAACAATTAAGTGCACTATAATATATCATTTTGTTCCAATTTTTATGCAAACAAAAACCCAAAATCTAATTTATATTTGGCTAATTTTTTAATGTTTGTTTATAAAATATTAAGATTATTAAAAGTTTACGATTTATTTTTCGTTAGGCCTGAAGCTTAGCTGCACGTTTGACATTATAAATTGATTTTTATTTTGTTTTGCTATAATACATATAATTGTTGAGATAATAAATAAATTTGCAGGATAAGTATCATTTATCTTTTTTATGAAATTATTACTGTTATATGCCGAGTACAATTATAGTGGGAAAAAATTGTATTCTCAACAACGTTGTGCTGAACAGTTTTCAATAATTCANAAACGTTGTGCTGAACAATTTTCAATAATTCAATAATTCGGAAATAATATTCGCCGAAAAGCGAATTCGCGGAATAGGGTCGACTACAGCGAGTTCGCGCGCGAGATGTAGTCGAGGAAATAAAGCACAAAAAACGGCCTAACCATCGATTTTTTGAGCAGTAAGACGGCTCTTAATGCGGTTTTTTGCATTGGATTCGTGAGATCGCCTAGAAATTTTGTGAACTAATGTGATCAATTACTTTTTTGAAAATGCATTATTGCATAAACAATATCCATTTGAAAAGTGCATTTCGAAGATACATTAAATAAAAAATTTACAACTCGGTAAATAATGATGGAAATGACTCCAGTTTTGCCACTCGGGGGTTTTCGAGGTAGCTGAACACGAATATCGTGACGGCAACGGCCTCCGAGGTACCTAGTGACCAGGGTAGACAGTACGAACAGCATCTTCGAGAGTTTTACGGGAAATTGTAACTAGTGTTTCGAAACTCGTTACTCGGGGGTTTTCGAGGTCGCTGATTACGAATATCGCGACGGCAACGGTCTCCAAGGTACCAGGTGCCCAAGGTAGACAGTATGAACGTTATCTCCTGGAATTAGAATCAGCATTACATCATTTTTACCTAAATTTAAATATACTATTCTTCATTTTTATTCATATATATATATATATATATATATTGCGACGTGTAGAGTAGCTACACGTCGTATACGAGGAATCGCGTCATAGTACGGCCCGAGAAGTTGGCAACAGTGCGAGTACTGTGCAACTCTCGGTGCAGTAAATAAACAATTCGCAACTCTGCTGCAGTGAGCCGCACTGCAGCAGAGCATAACAATAAACAAAGCAGCAACACGAACGAAACCCGCGGGAGCTGCGGAGCTCCTAACCTCTCCTGTCAGCGGACAGGAGAGACGTCGACTCAGCACTACAGCACTAGCTATGCAGCAGACGACGCCGCCGCGCCGCGACGAGGCGAGTCAGCTGGACCTCGCGGGCGCTGCTGTACCGGTACAGCCAAGAAATCGCGAAACACCGTGTAGGTGTCACCAGGAGTCGCACCTACACGAGGAGATCGAGATCTGGAGCGCGCGCGGACGAACACGAGGAGCAAATGACGCGCGCGCACCGGAGCCGCGCATCAGCTGCCGCGCGACCACAACGGGAGAGAGAGAGATAGCGAGAGCCGCTTGGAGAGAGCACGAGACTCCGCGCCGCGGAGAGGGAGACGCGCGCGCAGGAGAGAGAGAGAGAGCTCGGCGAGAGCGGAGCCGACTAGTGAAGACTCTCGCGTACACCACTAGCCACACCGCTGATAGCGACATGTCGCCGCGCGCGAGGCCGTCCCGTGCACCGCGCGACGCCCAGTAACGATGAGATCGCGACCGGCCGCTCTCGCATTTTCATAATTGGCGCGCTCGTCGCGTGCTTGATATACGAAGTGCGCGCGTCACGGAAACCGTTATAGAGGGCGTAACGAGTCGTCCTTTTCCGGGACGCGCTGAACATCGCGTCGCGAGGAGACTTCCGTCTCGTTCACTTGGTTTGCTGTTCTCAACCGCGTCGGACGTCTCTCAATTACTATTAGCTGCAGTGCCGCCACTTTGAATTCGCGAGCGAGTAGTAGTTAGTAGTTTTGGAGTTAGTAGTTAACGCGAGAGTCTGCGAGTTGTTGTATTATTTCTTTGAGTTTAAATCGTGAGTTGCGTACGTAATTAAGGAGATATTGAGAGTAAGTCCTTGCGCCAACAGATCTGGCTATGTTAAATGTTCTAACCATTTACTAGCGACGCCGTTGAGGTCAATACGAACTCCGGCTTTCAAATAACTAACAAGCCGCGGTTGTTGCATGGCTGGCGCTACCCTTGAGGCAAAGACTCGGGTTTTCGACCGATACGTGGAAGCAGAGCAGACGCCGATCGCGACGTTAATTTCGCGAATATTTCAGGAATTGATCTACATGAGCAGACCCATCGCAGAGCAGTATTCGTAGGTCTGAACTCCAGTAACGATACGAAATCGACATCTTGGTGACGCCGGGTCCGTTCGACCGACGCCGCCGCCATTTTGATGTGAAACGTGAATTCGCTTCTAAAATCTCGTTATATACGAATATTCGCGATTAACTTGAGAACCGAGTAGTATAATCAATTGCGCCTGATTTTCGAGCGGAAGTAGACCGTGGTTAAATACAATTATTATAATAAACGAGTACTATTATTATTAACAGAAATTATTATTTTTGACGCGAGCATATTTGAATGAGACTTCGTAATTGAGTATTAATTCTACTAATCATTTAATAATCTAACGAGTAACGAGTATTTGACTGGAAGATAGCGGTCGAAGCGAGATTGTAGTCGAGCAAGGCTTGACGGAAGGTAGTACAATATAATATTATTTAATTCAGCATTACAATTGATTGTGTTTTTATTGACTTCACCCTCTGCCACGCCAGGCTAATTCCTGTCCCTAGTCCTAGCGTGTGTCCCCCTCTAGATGTAAGAGTCCTAGTGAGTCGATAAATAAGAGTAGTATTGAGATCTAGACGTTTGCGAGGCTAAGGGATTTGGTCTTAAAAAGCGCAACGTCACAATATATATATATATATATATATATATATATGTACAGCTTTCTTCGGCGTGTACAGCATGTGTACTCACAGTCATACCGCGAGAGGGGATACTTACATATGTGTGTCCCCTCACACACTCGTCAGCCCGCTCACTCAATCTCGCGCGTTACACTATACCATACAGTGTATATAGGCTGAACTTTCTGTACAGTACACTTATATTTCAACACATAGACTTAACAACTGTTTATTTTTCCGACCAACGTTGCCCTATCGAAAATAATGACGTCATAAAATTACATACTTAAGATTATAAGTATTTAGAAGTAAAATTTTTAAAATATAAAAAATAAGGTCATTTTCTTTTTCAATTATTGACAAAGAATTACGCATTTAAATTAAAAAATGACGTCATTTCGATGCACTGGGCATGCTAAAAAATTTAAAAAACCGCTGCCAAGTCATTGGCACTTAGCTTCCTCCTATTCTGCTCGTGGAAGATAATTACATGGGACAATCAACTCATTCTTTGATTTAAATATTCGCTACTATTCGATACTAAAAGGATAGGTTTACTCGAATTCAGAATCAGAAAACATATATGCACGTCCAATCTTATTACGATCGATCACGTAGTTCCAGAATTATAACAGTATACGTACGCACGCATGCATGCACGCACGCACGCACGCACACACACACACAGACAAAACATCTGCACGGACATTTTCATAAAAGCATGAAAAACTCTCAAATATACTAAGCTTTAATTATCAACTACTATTCTTAAGCAAATAGATAATCTTCAGTCACACAGAGAGTATTACAGGGTGAGAGCTTGCACAGAATTTGATGATCTTATATATCTTTTACCTACAAGTTTTTTCATAAGCTTACAAAAGAACCTAGACGAGTGATCAAAGATCTCATCTTTCCTAAAATTTCAACCAATTTAACCTTTTGACCCCGTAATCGTACGGACATAAAAAAACAGTTTTTTAGTTTTTGATTTCTTATCTCAAAACTAGTCCGCCATAATTACTGTAAATTTTTATAACTTTAATATTGTGTTTTTTATTGTCATGAATTTTTCAAACAGTTACCTAGTTATTTGATTATACTATGTTATCGAAACATACTTTATATATTAAAAATGAACAGTCAGTCCGTTAAGGAAATCTTGCGGAAAAGTAGAAAATTAAGTCTTTTAGATACACTATGTTGAATTCTTGTATAAATCATATCATTATAAAAAAGGCGAAAAATACATTTTTTCCGAAAATAGAAAAAGGCCTATAATATGGCCATAAACGGTCAAGCAATACAACAAAAAACATGAACCTAGAATTTCAAATTAGAAAAAATATATGGCATGTCAATTTTAATACGATCCGTGCATGGTTCACGATTATGGTCGGTATACGCTACATACATCACACACACACACACACACACACACACACACAGAGCCATCCGCACGGACATTTTATAAAAACGTATGATTCGTACTCCAAACACCTCCAAATGCGTTTCCACGAAGTATTAGCAAAACTGAAAAGTTTACTATTACAAAGCTTCCTCTTGAGGAGGAAGCAAAATAAGGTCATTTCCCGTTTCAATTATTGACAAAAAATAACATATTTAAATACAAAATGACGTCATTTGAATGCACTGGGCATCCTAAAAAATTACTAAAATAACGTTATTTTTCGTTCCAATTCCTTACAGAAAATAACGTCATTCCATAACGTCATTTAATGACGGCATTTTATGACGTCAATATTTTTGTTAGAGTGGGCTCGGTTTGCGTGTGCTTGGGTTTGTATTGACGAACCGAGACATTTGCCGAGGATAGCTATCGCCGGTGATGCTAAATGACGAACGCGACTCCAAGTTTCTCAAACTAATGTGAATTCCGCAGTTCTCGCGACAGAAAGATTTAGATTTTAGATTTAGATTTAGGTGTTTTATTACTGTACATTATGTTGTACAAATAGTATTATAGAAAATATTTACAGATTAATTACAGATTTGAGCGATAGATGATTTGAAGTATGTTAAGTAATGGTGGTGAGATGAGATAGCGAAAAGTTATGAATGAGGTGTTTGTGTGATAGTTACTATTGTTTGTGAAGGTGTTTGAGAGAATGTTGCGAATTTAGTTGTTTCTACTCTGTTCTTCTTGAGCGAAAAAGTATTGTCTAGCCTGCGTTTTGAAATAAGAAGTTGAACTATTGTTACGTAAGTGAGATGGTAGGGAATTCCAGAGATATGAGGCGCTGATGTGGAATGATTTCCTCAGCGTCTCTGTGGCGAAGGGGGGGATGTCTAGAGGACTCACTTCACCCCTCACTGGGTGGAGGCGAACGTGAAGTTAAAATAGGCTAAGAATATAAGGATGGTACAGCATATTAAATAGTTTTCTTAGAAAACAAGCCATAAAGTACTTCTACGTCGGCGGTGGTTACGCAGCCGAGCTCACGCCTGTAAGGAGTGATGTGCTCATCCCTTCTACACATAGCATGTAACGATTCCGTATTTACCAGTCTCTGTAGTTTGAGGTCTAGTTCTTTAGTCAAGTCACAGTATACAGTGAACAATAGTCAATGATGGGAAACAGAGAGCCTGCACAAGATGTTTGCGAGTCTAGAGGCTAGTGAAGAGAGGAGAGAGAGAGAGGGGGGGGGGCAAGAGAGAGAGAGAGAGAGAGAGAGAGAGAGAGAGAGAGATAATGACAGGCACGCTGTGCGCCGAAACTTGCAACTCAGGAAGCGTCGTAGGTTGCCGTTGTGTCATTTGAAAGTTGGCTGCTCACTGCTTCGATGTTCCGTCGAGCTGGCTGTGCCTTTTCTCTTTTCGCCCTGAGATTGCCCTGGTGCCCATAGCTGCCGCTGCGCCTTTGCTCTTGTTGGAAAGGATGCATAGTCGGTAGTGCGTCCGCTCAGCTTGGAGTCTTACAGGCAAGAGAGAGTGTGGAGTACAGTACAACATAGTCTGACTCCACGAAGTATAGTATGTGCTTAGAGTATATACGCGAGGCATGCGTATTATGCTCGCGTTCGCTCAAGCTTGTCTCGTTGTACGAAATCGTCATCAACCGGTAGATGGCGTGACGAGTACCATTTTGTGTATTACGACTATTGTAAATTCACATATTACAACAGCTCTGCTGGTCGGATTGGTTGCCACCCGGACAGGATAAAATGCCCCGGACATGCCGTACGGTCAAACTGCTCTGTCAGCTGCTCGCCTGAATGTATATCCTTTTTTGGATTCTGAATTCGGGAAAAAAAAGTTATTTTCAATTGTGCTAGCTAGATCTCATTTTATGGCCGTTTATTGAATTTTGCAAAATTATTTTTGGCATTTTTCGTATAATCTTATTGTTACAAACAATACAGCTATAACGCATTTAAAAGAGAATAAAATTACATTACTTTCCCCGCTTAGCCCTCGAGATCGACGGCACTTTTCGGCAGCAAAAAGCACCCCCCCCCCCCCNCTATTCTTTTGGTTAGGGCTTCCGCAAGACTCGAGACACATATCGATTTTGTCTTGTATTGTCTCGAAAATCTAGACAATACCAAGACGAGATCAATGTTTGATTTAGCGAGACAAGCACAAGACTAGCTTTTCAAGAATAAGACCGAGACAAGAGTAACTCATCAAGATATTGCAAGATTCTTGGTCTTGAAATATTTTTTCGATGCAGACATTTTTTAAAATATCGATTTATGATAAGCTAATTTGAGAGCACCCTGGACTCTTTTTGGCTCAACCATACTTTATTATCAGTGCAGGCAATGATTTTTTCATTATTCGACAACTTTACACTGTTTTTTTTTCTTTTTAAGTTTAAGTTGTTATTACTTAAGGTGATATACCCCTGAGATTTTATAAGTTAAATATATCTACAATTGTTTAAAAAATTAGAATTACAGTATTAAATACACTCAGCCACACTGTAAAAAACATTTAAAAATTTTTGTGTGTCCTGTATACCAGGTACAACAAATCTTCAAAGGCCTAAAACCATAATTTTTATTTTTTATCAATCGCAGGCTTCATTTGCTTCATTTCCAACCTTTCCAACCTTTTATATTGTTATTGATGACAATAGTTTATATAAAAAAATAAAACAATGTGTAAATTATTTTTCAATAATCAGCATGATCAGACCTTATAGATTCTTTTATGCTAGTTTCACATCCTAAGAAATTTCCGAGTATAACTAGCGCCCATAACTCGAGCGTCCGTGGCTCGGTTGGCTAAGGCGCACGCCTTGGCCGGCCGAGACACGCTCGCTCAAGGGGCCGTGGGTTCGATTCCCGGTGAGGTCAGCTTGGATTTTTTCTGAGTTGTTTTCAGCGGGAAAAGTACCCAAGACTCCGGCTGTTTCGAGGTAGGTTTTTCCCCGGAATTTTCCTTCAGAGTAATTCCGGGTTTTCCCTGCCTCACAGGCGTAAGCCTGGGCGAATGCGAAACAGTGGTAGGGACAATAGGTAAAAGGCAGGAATTAGGTAGCCAACCCGATGCATTAGGCAGGGAGCGCCGGCCTTATCGGCGTGGAGCTGGTCTAATACGGGGACCTTCTCGGGGGAAAGCTACACTGAGAGACGGACCCGATGCCCTCTCGGGGGCAGAGAGTGCTGGCTTAACCAGCAAGGTGTGTGTCTGAAAATATGGTCCTCACCGGAGAAGTCTCTCAGAGTGGAAAAATAATAGGGATACAGTGAGGTAAAAATCGAGGTATAGGATTGGGCACTACTTCTACACAAAGGTGGTGGAAAGCCCCCGGCAGCTGGGCCTATTGGCTGCGCCGGTAATGAAGACAAAAAAAAAAAAAAAAAAGAAACTAGCGCCCATAACGATTTGTGACAAGACCAATATTTTCGAGACAATACCAAGACAACATCAAGACAAGACAATATTTTTGATGACAAGAATCGAACAAGACCAAGTCAAGATGAACAATAGTCAAGACTTTTCGAGAACAATACAATATTCTATAAAATATCGTTTTGTCTTGTATTGCGGAAGCCCTACTTTATTAACCACAGCCCCCTCCCCTTCCCTATATAGCTTCTTCCTAGAAAAAAAGTTATAATCAAATTTTTGGTTCTACCCCTTTAACTGACATTCTACCCCTCAACCTGATGTTTAATTCCTGATACCAT
The DNA here is from genome assembly GCA_012977825.3 of Pteromalus puparum. Taxonomy (NCBI): domain Eukaryota; kingdom Metazoa; phylum Arthropoda; class Insecta; order Hymenoptera; family Pteromalidae; genus Pteromalus; species Pteromalus puparum. Next base: position 23,486,205 of record CM053171.1, read on the forward strand.
ACAAATTACTATATTACATAGTGAAATTTGTTAGAATGCGAGTATGTCTCTCGGTTTTTATAAAACATATTAATTTTGTCTACATTAATAGTAAATTTTCTAATATAATTTCTCTTAGTAAAAAAAAAAAAAAAAAAATGTTATGGAGTTTTGTTCAATACAACGTAACTTACTTATTAGAAAAGGTTTTATCCTGACCGTATCCTATGGTCGGCCCATTCGTTTTTTTGTGCGTCTTTTTAGGGATGCACCGCTTACTTATGTATGTTGGAGATATGAGTATTCAAAAGTATTTTAACACAAATTTACTTTGATTTATAGGCATACGTTGATTTAGTTAAAGCGATGGGCTGGAAGAGTTTCACTATTATCTATGAAAACAACGAAGGTCTTGTACGTTTACAAGAGTTGCTTAAAGCTCATGGGCCAACAGAACATCCTATAACAATCAAACAACTTGGAGAAGATTCTAAAGTAAAACATGGATATCGGTTAGTATTTTCGTTTAATAGCTAATTATTATTGTTACGGGCGGCAGAAAATGGCTGGTGAGGGCGCGTAAACAGAACAAGTATCTGGTTTGGTAATGAGAATGTTTATTGTTCTCCGCGAGAGAAACAGAGATGCATTATATCTCGCGAATCAAGGCTTACTGCTCGGGCTACTCACCGCATCTTAGCAGCTCTGCTCCGCACCGTCAGCGATACGTGAATTCTTGAAAATGTGAGAATGACGTGCGCCGACGTGCGGAACGTCACACGCCCTAAACAGTGGAGAATCATCTTTGGCTATTATGAATTTTTACATAATTGATGTTAGTAGAAATTATTAAATATGTAACGGTTCGACTTTCCCCGGGTGTTGAGTAGTCGGCCGGACGCCAGGATTTGGTTAGGGGAAAGGTTAATTGAAGAGACTTGTTTATGCAAATAATAACAATAAAGATATATTCTAATGTTTAAGTTAACAAGTTGATAAATCAATTATGAGTCTCCATCTGTAACAGAAATCGATATCGCGGTGATTTAGAATATTTCGCCTTCACAAACAATTTAAGGTGGAACTCCACTGATTTTTAATTTTTCTTACCTTTTGCCCCATCTATTGTGAGATTTTAGGGGTTTGATTGTGGTGATAAAAGAAGGTTACATAGCAATTTTGGGCCATTTTTATACACATATACTCAAGTTATGATATAAAAACCAAAAATAATCATTAAAATTAAAGGTTTTTGAAAAAGTTGCTTGCGCACAGGGCTTCGACTAAATTAATCCAAAAAATTTGGACATACATTTTGACCCGTACTTAACAAAAGTTAATATTTTTTATTACGGGAACTCTCATAGTTCATCTGTAATAAATCAAGAATTTATTAAACAACTAAATCTATGAAAAAACCCTATAATTTACTAATATTTATAATAAAACAAATTTTTCTAAAACAGATACCTTAACTTAAAATATTAAGTTTTTTCCAATGTTCTGAAAGAATACGCGTAAATTTATCAAAAGATTAATAGATGCCTTGCGCAAAAAAGGAACTTTTTAATAGTCAAACGAACAAGTTAAGAGAAAAACGGTTGTAAGTTTTATTTTTGTATGCTATCTAATGTAAAATATTTTACTCAACTTGCCCAAACATTGGTATAATTTAAAGTTTTTACAATCGGGTTGGTTTCAAATGTTCATAAAACTATAAGCAACTAAAATATTATAATAAAATTTTTTCGCGAGTTTTTGACCAAAAATGCAGTGGAGTTCCCCTTAACTTAATCTATAGCGTTTACGGTACATTAACGCGTCGTTACCTGGAGTTACGTAGTTTCGTGTGGCGACTACCGGTTTTACGATACGTATCGAGGACGGTGAATACGGGTTCGGGTTAAACAACGGATTTTTCGGAGGTTTTAGGTCTTCCTCGAGTCCATGAAGGTCGTGTGCGCAGCGCTACAGCGATGAGGTCGCTCGTCTCGTTTTTACTCCTGTCCTGTGTGCCTCACGAGTGACCAGGTATATCTCAAGAGGTCGGCGCGTATTGAACGGCAGCGGTTGACCGTGCCTCACCAGGACGGTGCCTCACGACCTGGGGAATTCGTCGGCGGCTTTAGTTATTCTCTCAGCCCGTGTGCGCACGGTCGGCTGGAAGAATGACACCAGTCCCTGGCGGATGTTCCGGGCAGTGGCGACGTCGAGTATCCACTACGTGTGCTCACGTAGGGGAGCCTCGGCGCTGTTCGGTTACTCCTAGTTGTCTCGTGTGCGCACGACGGCAACTCGGAGTTTCGGGTTCGTCGACAGCGTCGTCACGTGTGCTCACGAGCCGACGTTGCTGGCGTCGATCCTCTCTAGCTGTTCATCTCGGTAACGTGTGCGCACGATGCCGACAGGAGTTCAACTCGAGTAGAACTGCCCGCTATGCCGCGCGGGCCGCTTTATATAGGCGTGTTCGCGGCGCGCCGCTCGCGCCGCCTGGCGCGTTTCCGCTGAGTTGCTAGTAGAGTCTCGCGCTCGTGCGGACTGGCCTTTCGGTTGGTGCGCGCGCGTGCTCACTTCGCTTCGTGCGGACTCGCCTTTGTTCGCTGCGCGCGCGCGCTCGCTGGCGTCAGCTGATTTACTCGGCGCTGTGTTTGTTTACATCATGTGCGAGACCTACGTCTCGTCACAAATAATTCTAAATGTGTTTTGCTGTCAGTGTATAGCTCTGCTTGAGCTTTTTGTATTACAATTTTGTATGAAATGTGCCCTCTGTCTCTCAGTTTAATTTTTCTTTACATTTGGATTTTTCGATATTTTTGCATATAATAATGAATATTTATGTTTGTGACTGTGTGTGGAAAATACAACTCTAAGTACTAGATAGTTTTATAAATTTATACATTTCAATATAAATATTTGAAAGTGTAATATCTATTTATCTATTTACAATTATGCATTAAACATACAACGTTGTACGAAGTATAGGACAAATAATATGATCTTGTCCACATTCTTATACAATAATTTAGTGCAATTTTTGTACCTATGTTCTTAATAAAACTAAATTGGTGTTTAGAGATTATATAAGTCTTATTAGTAACTAAATCTCTCTAAATTTTCTCAAAAATGTTTGCAACATTCGATACTGAGCGTGAGTTCTTAGCAAATAAAATTTTTAAAAATTAGAGTAGATTCTGTGCAAATTAGAGACTCAAAATTCAAACTTGATTTTCGAATTATTGAATTGGTATAAATTGATTGTATTATATTATATAATAATTGTTCATCGGAACCAGACGTAGCAGGAATTAGGTTGTTAGACTGCAGTAAGAAAATACAAATGTGTTTTATAGTGAATACTAAATTGGATCAACTAGGACTGGTTCTGTGCAGTAGGTTGGAGTACGTCCGCACACGAGTACAGGATCTAGGAAAGTCATATGTACAGCTCAGCAGCCCCCGGGCAAGCTCCTCGTAGGTCTTTGTCGTTCAGTCCGTGGCCTCTCTCACTCGCCGTCGGGTGTGATAACTGCGTACCTAGTGGATAAACTCTCGAAAATCCGTACAACCCGAAAACGCGGTGTGCGCAAGCATATAAAAAAAAGAACGTTGACTCTCGATCGTGTGCGCACATGGTTTCCCTTTGTTCTCTTCTAGCGAGATACGTAGTGTTTTATGTCGACCACCGTCGCTAGAAACTATGTCTAACATACACACATTATAACTAGTCTAAGTTTTTTTTGTGATTATTTGAAACTGTACAACAAAATGTATTTTATTTATTTATTTATTTATTTATTTCCACTTACATATACCAATTAAGGTATTCTACAGAGGCAAGACATAGCTTGCCTGTACATAGAGTGGATTACAAAACAAAAACTTACAAACTATCCTATAAACTAAACTTATAAACTAAAAAAAAACAAATCATGTTCGATGACATTTTATAGATCGTAATATTTTTATAAAAGTTAAAAGTTAAAAGTCATCCATATCAACAAAAAGAAATAAACTGTACTCGTCTAGGGTACCTTCTCGCTTATGAACATTTTTAATTTATTCCTTATTGTAGCTTTACTAAGATCTAAAACTTTGAGATCATTGTTCAGCATATTGAAGACATTAACTGCAGCATAATAGCTGTCTTTTTGACTAATTGATTTAAGTGATTTTGGTATTTGTAGGTTTTTATTCCTAGTAATACTAGAGCTATTTTTATATTGCTCTTTTAAACTATTATAATGATATGTAACAGCCTCTAATTTGAATAACTGCTTGATTGATAATGGATTTCAAATATTGCGAACACTCTGAGAAAAATAATTCATAATAGACTGCTTGATTTTTTATCACATGTATATTATCCCATCAGATAAACAATTTGGTTTATGAAATAATAGAGTACAAGCTGAATGCCTTGAATTTTAACTATCTAACATCATCTATAGAAATCTCGACAAAGCAAGCTCATTAACAGCCTTTTGATCTGGCCAAAGCCCTGCGATACGGTGACGCATGCAAGTATTTGCTTAGTAAAGGTTAGAAAGATATGGAATGTAGAGGCAATATCTTAAATTTGTTAATCGTACTTATCTATCCGATAGAAAGCAAAGCGTTAAAAATCTCTAACTATAAAGCGATTATAAAGAAATATCTATTGGCGTTCCACAAGGAACATATTAGGAGGCCATTCTTTTTTATATATTACGCTTAACGATCTAATTGATAGATATGCCAAAGGAGCCACCATGTCTTATGCGGACGGACACGTCATCATCTCGAGTGATGAATAAGTGGTCTACGCCCGGACAGGGATGAATGATGTTTGAGTGGGATATCCCCAAATGGCTTGGCTCTGAACAAGCTTTCCATTAAATCTAAGTAAACTGTGTTCATTGACGTATGGCATATTGTAATAGCGTACCGAAGAATATCAAATAGTATGGTAATTATCTATCAAAAGGGTCATGAAAATCACTAAATATCTTGGCGTAATATAGTTCGATACCATATGCGATGGGACAACACATGGAAAGTATGTAAAGAAAAACGAGATATCCATTTTTATTTTTGGCCAAAGCAAGAGTTTCTTTGGATTCGAAAAAGCGCTCTTGATAATTTATTATGCATATTTCCAAAGCATGTCACATATGGTATAATAGCGGGGAGTAGCCTACAATAGTGTTCTATAACTTAAGTCAAAGAATACAGCAACAAATTTTGAAAAATAACTCTAATAAAAATCACTTTGCAGTGACGATATGTTCTTTTCCTACGCTACAATAGTATTCAGTCATCGCGTTTGCCATTGCGGTTTTATCAGTTATTTTCTGATTGTCTACAATAAAATATTCAGGCGAATTCTTTCCTTGAGAATCTTTGCCTAATTTGCAACTGATAGTTTTCCATAGCAGCCTTGAATTTTGACTAACACGTTTGATTTCATTACGTTCAAATTTATACTTTGCATCTTTAATCACTTTATTCAAAATTTTCTCATAATTTTTGTAGTCGTTTTTCAAAGTTATATTATGTGGATACTTTTTCCATAATTTATACAGATTTTCTTTAGTTTTACAAGAGACTAATATCGCTCTTGTAATCCATTTTTTACGTGGATAAAAATCCTT
>CM053171.1:23501102-23540240 GCA_012977825.3 Pteromalus puparum
CTTATCCTTACGGAATCAAAAAGGGTTTTAATTGTTTCGTTGCATAAATAAGGAGAATTTATTTTTTTTTTTTTTTAAGTGCTTTGAACTCGAAAAGTTCTATCGAGCCTCATCATACGACCAAAGCCTTCTAACGTATCCCTATTTGTGAGCTAACACCTATCCATATTGCTGAGACCGATCCTGCCCGTTATTCAGTTTAAGATCCGACTTTTAAATTGAGTATCCTCCCACCTGCGTCTAGGTCTATCTAGAGGTAGCGAACGAAAAGTATTATGGCTTTCCTTTCAATTATACGTAGCTGGAAGCCCGTGGACCGATCCAGATTCCACACATACTTACAAACAAGTGCCCTGCCCCCATCCTTAGTAACTCGCGATGTAAATTACATAACATTTAGTTTATAAATTCGGTGACGCGTATAAGTTATCGTAGCTGCTATCTGTTGTGCAAGAAGTTTCCTCCACTCCCAGTTTCCTCATTTTCTTGGCCGGCGTATATTTTTCGGCAGAACTTTAAATTGCTCAGAACACACACCTAAAAAAACGAGTTTTCCACTGACTTTAGTGAGGCCGACAGAGGGACCCCGCACACCAAGTTTCGGAGCATATACCCGTAAACTAAAAATTAATACAAAATATATAAGAAATATTATAATAGTGCCCTATATAATACAACTAAATATATACAATTATTAACCAGCAGTTTTGAAATATTATAGTAGTTTGTATCACGGCGTAGTATATGTAGACAAGGAACATTACCAAACGAAAAGTAGTCATATATAACTCGGCTAATATGATTCGGTAGTCGAATCATTTATAGTTGGGCCTAAATAATCTGAATTCGCGATAAACATTATATCGAAAAAGTAAAACCGCGAAATACTAAGTTATCCCCCTCATCCTTCGCAAATACTCGCAGTTTATCCATAATACATCATATTATCGTTTTCGATTCGACAATCCACCTCTAAATCCGTTTCATAAGCAAGCAATTGTATGAGTATTTCCCGCGTTTCTCGCTAAGAACACCACCAACGTTTCGACTACCTTATCCCAACTATTCGCAAAATCATTAACATGGACATATCCTAGAATCTGACGTTTCTTCTTCTCAGATTGAGATGTTGCGCACCAAGAGACGCCGCTACGTCTCGATTGTCTAAACAACCATACTCCCTAGCGTTAAGTTAAAAGCAGTACGTGGAGAAGCTCCGAACGCCATTGATGTTTCAAAATAAACCGTCAGTAGTATCATGAACGATATCAGATACAAATTAACCGCCTACTCGTAACTTTCACTCGTGCTTCTACCGAGTTACACAGCAACATAAATTGTATAATTACAGCGAGTTTTTTGGGCACGAGAACACAAGAATGTGGCCGAGGAGCAGCAGGATTTGATACATATTTGCTTCGCTGATAGAATCATAACCTTTTGTAAAACAATCATAATCGCAACTAAACTGGTGTAATTGATTTACAGCCATAATTCCCATCTTAACAGCTGTACCATTATAAAGTAAATTATACCATTTAGATCGGCTCGTCGCACACTGTTAGAAGAAATTACGCACAGGTAGCAAAGACAGAATAAAGAGCAGCCCAGACCCAGGAAATCAACACAGATAATCCTCCTATTAATTACTCTTTCCCCGCAGAAGGATGTGGAGACTGGCCTGTATTACGTTTGACAGAACTTTGTAGCAGGTAGCTAAAAGTGAGATTCCCCGATAGTTATTGCAGTCTGTCTTATCTCCCTTTTTAATAATCTGTATGATGATGGATTCTTTCCAGTTTTCCGGCATTGTTTCATTTTTCCAAATAGAGCGCACTAGTTCAAAAATTTTCGATGTAAGCGCGGTGCCCCCGTATTTAAGCAATTCGGCTGGTATAGAATCGTTTCCCGCGGCCTTATTGTTTTTTAGTTTTTTGATCGCGGCTTCTACTTCTTTGTAGGTCGGTTCTTCCAAATGGAGTTCAGCAGTGTGGATTTCGTCTCCCGTTTCCTCGCAGTTTTCATGTACGTTTAGCAGCTTATCAAAATAGCCCTTCCACAGCTTTAACAGTTCACCTTCGCTTGTGACGAGATTCCCGCCCTCATCTTTCATTAATTGTGATCTACTCTGGAAACCCTTCCTAATAGCGTTAATTCCTTTGTACATCTCGCGCGGGTTATTTTCCTTACTATTAGTTTCTATTTTTCTAATCTGATTCTTTTGATACTCGCGTTTTTTGTTCCTGTAAATCGCCCCCACTTGCCTTCTTATTTCGTGGTACTCTTCTACGGCCCTATCGCCTCCATTGTGTACGCTGTCTAATTTGGCCTTTTTGCGCCTTTCAAACCAGAGTTCGCACTCTTCGTCAAACCATGGTTTGCTCTTTGGCTTTTTCTTTCTACCTAGCACTTTATTCGCGGCCTCTTTTATCGTTTTTTCGATATCCCCCCAAAGACTGTTCGGGTCGTCATCTACCTCCGTCGGTGCATCCGTTTCTTCGAGTACCTGAAACCGATTTCTTATTTCTACTTGATACTTAATTCGTTCTATCCCGTTCCGTAGCTTTTCAATATCGAACGTTTCTACTTTGTTCGCCCGTTTACTATTTTGCCCAGCTACTAATTTGGCTCTTAATTTGGCCACTACTAGAAAATGATCCGAGTCGTAATCCGCCCCCCTGTAGGTTCTTACGTCAAGCACGTTCGTGTGTCGCCTCTTATCGGTAAGAAAGTGATCGATTTGATTTTTCGTGGCTCCGTCCGGCGATGTCCACGTTACTTTGTATATATCCTTGTGCTTAAAGCACGTACTCTTTACTATACGATCTTTTGCAGCCGCGAAATTTATGACTCTAATACCGTTATCGTTGCTGGTTTCGTGCAGACTTTCCTTGCCTATAGTGGGCCTAAACATTTCCTCTTTCCCTATTTTAGCGTTGAAATCCCCCACTACTATTTTGGTGTCGTAAGACGCGAATTGGTCGATTAATTGCTCCAAGGCTTCGTAATAAAGATCCTTCACTTCTTCCTCTTTGTCCTCCATAGGACAATGCACGTTAATAACCACGTAATTGTAACACGCTCCTTCGATGACGATATACGAGAGTCTGTCGTTTACGAATTTGAAACTTTTAACTGCGTGTATAATTATTTTGTTAATCAGGAATCCGGTACCTAGGGAATATCCGCTCGCGCCCCCGTACATAAAGGTGAAGTTTTCGTTTTCTAACATACCGCTATTTTGCCACCGAGTTTCTTGTATAGTTACTAAGTCTAGATTGTACCCGTCAGCCTCTTTTAAGATTTCCTCGTACGCGCCTGCTCTGTATAAACTGCGCACATTCCACGTTCCTACCTTTAAGTCCCTATTGATTTTGGTTTGGTTTTGGTTTTTTTGAGCCATGATAGTATGTGAAACCCACGCGTTTTGGATCCTGTTTCCGATCGCAGGTGAATCATCCGTTCTAGAGGTGATAACTCCCATACCTCTCTAGAACTAAGTATGAGAGCTTTCCGACTTTGATGAGGACGGAGTCAGCTCATCGTCGGACACACTACGGAATCACGCTCGTATCCTAACGCCCCCCTGCAAGGCAGCGCGCCTACGCTGGCTTCGTTGCCGTGTAAGACCAGGTGGTGAATCATTCTACACATCCCCTTTCGGGGCAGTTGTCATCGCTCCCGCATTCCCCACGACAGCAGGATTTTTGTAATGTGTGCTAAAAGAGATAGATTATGACATACTTAGGTAGAGAAGAGAAAGTGAAATAAAAATTATTGTGTGAGGTTCGTTTGTTGTGGTGCTTGCATAGTGTTTCTAGTGAATGCGTTCGATCGCCAGCTGCGGGCTCATCACACCCACGCCCGGCCTATGGCTGTCCGCGCTGCTTACTCGATTTATTCGCAGCTAACCTCTTTCTCAGGCCGGGCTCTATCGCAACCTGAGGACGCGCGGTGTAAGTGGTGATAGGCACCCACCGTCCGTTCTGGACGCACGGCAATAGAAAGGCATTGTTAAAATTTATATGAATGTCTATTCGAAAATCAACAATATTGAAAATCATAAGTCAAAAACTAAAATATTTGTAAAAACTTTGAAGCTATGTATGGCCAACACATTTTTTAATTGTATACGAAAAAAGGATGAATAATCAATGTTTTTCCATTGATTTTTTTTCTAATAATTAGATTAAGTAGTAAGGTTAGACAGCGAGCGCGAAGCGCGAGCGTCGGCGGCCGTGCCTTATGCGCAAAACGCGAAGCGCGAGCGTTTTGCGTGCCTTGCATTGCGAAGCGATGCAAGGCGGCAAGCCACATAGCGGCCGAAGGCCGCGTTGTGGCGCGCTAGTTATTTTATCATATAGTGTTTGTAGTTTGTCTTGGATGACCGTAGCGTCTTTATATCTAATTGCGTGGTTGTAGGTACATTGTCTGCATGTATGCGTGGTTGCGGTCACGCAGGCGTGGGCACATTGCACTGACTTAAATTATCACATAATAGCAGATCTATGTTAAAATCACCTATTACTTGATGATTTTGAGGCACTCGCCGCGTATAAAAAGTTTCAAGGAAACTATTGGATTTGACCACGAAGGTGGTTTTTTTAATTATTGTAATGTCATATTTAATAGAAATGTTTTTCATAAATATTCTGCAGTAACTTTGTAGAGCGATAAATTTTGAATAAACCATCTGTATTAAAAATCCCAAATATTTAATTTAAAAAATGTTTTATAGAGGCGAAGCCTGATGCACCAAAACCGATCATTTCGTCCGTGCACCGCCCTTGATACACAAGAGGTATGACCTGCTATTACACAGTGTACTAGCTGAAACGAATTTTTTCGACTCAAACTCACTATAAGCGTTAAATATACAATATATTATATCACCACTATGCATATAATATATCTATATAGGTACACCTGAAGCCTAAATTTGACCTCGAAATCTTATAAAAATCCTTAACCGACTTTCTGCCGATCATTCTACCTACTAAGACGGGACGTCGGTTAATCAAACGATTTGTACTTACTCCTTAGCCCAATACACCTGTATGTCTCTGCTACTATTGCGATATCTGTCGACCTGGCCAGATGGGAGCCACAAAGACATTCTGACCTTCAAATCGCATAAAAATTCTCAATTTACTTTTTCCTGACTATTTCATCCAAGTACAATAAATAGGACATCGGCCATACAAAATATTCCTTCTTATTCGTTAGCCCAATACCACTATGAAACTCCGCCATTTTTGCGAATGGCCATAGTTACCCATTTCGTAACTTTGTTTTTCTTAACTTTATTTGACACAAGAGCAGTAAGGTTTTGCTATTATTGTTTTAGTTTTAGCAGCGCTTGCTGCTACTTTAGTCTTGTGATAGTCCTTTGCTCTTGAGATTTTATTTATTTTGGATGTTGAGGAGTGCGCAGTATTTCTTGAGGTTTCCTTATATCTGATTCTCCTGAACCCTTGTTATCAACTGCCGGTACTTGTTGTCTTGTTAAGGATTTTAGTCTATTGTAGATTGTGTCAGGTGATAGTAATGTAGGTCTTATTGGATAATCCGTAAAATAATGCATTCGACAATTTTCCTAAATTTTTATAAATTTGTAGAATATCTGGTGTTGCTGAAAACGCAGTTTACGCATTTGACCGTTTTACTAGTGCAGTCTTTTGTTTTGTGCTTTTTGAAGCATTTCATGCATACTGTATCATTTGTACACGTTTTCTCATTGTGCCCAAACCTGCCACACTTATATTACATGGTCTAATATTTATCAAATCAGACACTTTGCAACGTCCATATCCAGAGGCTGGATATATACCATGGCTCCAGAGCAGCTGAACACGAGATTGCTCCATATCAGGGGCTCAGACGGGAGTTCATACGTCCTGGGCTCGGTCTATCTCTCTCTCGCTCGTGGGTCTGATGCCGCGAGAGAGAATAGGTTAGTATACGGCAGCGAGTGCGTGCTTCAATGACGCGCTAAGTCTTCGTAGTGAGATGTTATTGCGTCTCTGTGCATCGCACTATCTTGCTCTTTCCTTGCGTTCTTCGCGGTTTTCAGGTGGCAGGAGAGCTCCTGCTTAGTCAGTTCATTCTCAATCCTTCTAGACAACGCATCTTTTCCAAGCATCTAGACGTTCAACGACGCCACGTGCTATCAACCGATCATAAGAAAGCCATATTTCCAGTGTGCTTAGAAGCAGATTCGCCTTGCCACTGGAAAAAATCGGTTAAAAAAACAATAGGATACTCATAAGTATCCTATTGTTCTTTTAACCGATTTTTTATTCATCTTGTGTGCCCAAGGATATTCTTAACGAACTGATCCAGGGAGTTTTTTCTAATTCTGAAAAGAGCACAGAAATAACATACAAATTTGCCTTCGTTATAAAAGTGCTGCTGTGTGTCATCCGGCTGGGCTGGTTACGTCAGATCCCAATCGGTTTTCTCATGGACTTGCTACGTTTATGAACCGTACTAATTATTGCATTATAATCTCTTGTGCGCATAATACTATAAGACGCACCAGACTATCATATTTATTTCTTTTGCAGCTTAATATATAACACGCTTTTCTCTGCTCTCATTGCGCAAATTTATATATAACGTTAACCTGTTTATTATTGTAATTCAGATAAGATTATAGCTTTATCAACTTGTTTGGCCGAGAGGATCTGTTCGAGAGCCAAATGCAAGTCTGTGTCATAGACGAGGCTAGAACAAGTTGATTTATCAACTTCGTTACATTATTATCAAGTTAATGTTGTTATTTCAACTTTCATCTTACAGTATTTAATTTAGTTAAATCTTCTACTTTTAAAATTATCATTTATCTTGTTATTTTACCGTTCTTTTATTACAGCTTGCTCATTTCATATACTAACCTCCATTTCATTACTTACAATTATCATAATAATAATCTTAATCATACAGTCTAATTTTCTCGCGAATTATAACAATGATATTTCAAATTATGTAAATAGATTTATTTGATTGATATTTTCTTCGACGTTATTACTATACATAGAATATTGTGTTTGGATCTTTTTTTACTATCAATCAATATTATCATCACTTTATTATTCTTTAGGCGTCGGCAATCTCATCTTATTTTTAATCTTTTCAAACTCAATAAAACAAATATAGAATAGGCATCAGGCCACACATTGATTGTCAAACATAATTATACTGTGTATTTATTTACCTGATCCTGCTATCCTCACTCAGTACCTTGTATAACCAAATGTAATATTTAAATTATCAATTGAATTGTAATAATAATTAATATTTAGATTTTGCTTAAAGTAATATGATTTTGATCTATTGTAAATTTCACATAAAAATAATTGTCACTCTTGATTGAAGTTCTACTCAATACATTTGAGCACATAGTATTTATTTCTAACAAGTAAAATCATGAAATCCTCTAACTTCGTAGTGTTAGTAGCCTGTGAATATTCAGTTCTTGTTTTTCCTTAATGTGTTTATACAGGAGAACGTACATATCAGGAGAAGCCCCGGTTAGAACAGTTTTCAAATTGCTTAATTTACTCTTGTATGTATGTAGAACTTGACTTTTCTTTGCAAAATCACCAAAATCTCATATATTTATAACATTTTTAATTTCTTTTAAATTCATGATAGTGTAATTGTCAATTCCAACAATTTTTATCTTCAGGTTATTGAGTTAATCCTTTTTTACATTGCACATTCCATCTAATCTTTCTTCGAGAACACTTTCAGATAAAGCAATACCTTCATCCGTTGAACAACTTATGATCACTTTATCTTTCCTGTTTTTATAGATTCTCTTAGTTTAGATACATTTTTGCGCAGTAAGAACCTATAACAGACTTAGTCTACTCGAATTTTACGGAAACTCGTCATATTATTATTTATATGGAAATTAAATCTAGAAGTGTTTTGCTTTTTATTATAGGAAAGTATGTAGAATGATAATAACGAAGATGGAGTGGTGGAAAGTTGTTAGATTAGAAAATAAGTTGCCAAATTACGCATTATTTTAGTTGTTGCAGTGCCTATAAAAATCTAGACAATTAATAGAAAAATAACTCATCGTATGTTGAAGATACTTACATTACCTACACATAAATGTACCTTAAATTTTGTTTCATTACCCTGGTAGCAAATGGCCGATAAGTTCTGGCCCGTTCCCTAGCGAATCGGTAGATATGAAACCCAGAATCCGTCGAGAAATACGCATGATTTCTACTCTGAAACTCGAGTAGCAGAAATCCTCTTAATTTGAATGCAGACTCGTAACTGTCTCGTTGGATCCAACCGCCGCTACGGCGTAAAAGTACACACACATACACACACATACACACAAACACACGCGCGCGCATATATATATATATATATATATATATATATATAAACAATTTCCCGAAAAATGTTAGCGGGCGTTTTTCAGTTTTTGTTGCCCGGCGGGCGTTTTACATTTTTTTTGCCCGCTGGTCTGAAAAAAGTTACTTTAGTCCCGCTTAATAGGTCAGAAAAACGCGATAATCGTGCTTGTGTTACAAAAAATAATTAAAACCAATATAATATTGGAAATACGACTCAAGATTTTAATATTATTAAAATTTTTCTAATAACTTCTGAACTATGGATTAAAAGTATATGATTAAATATACGCTTTATATCATATATAGTATATGATTATAATCGCATTTCGCACACGCTGTGTTAAAAAATAATGATCGATACGCGTGCGAAGTTGATTCTGCACTCCTCTGATTGTCACCCTCACTTCGCTCGGGCGACAAACCTCACACTGGTGCCAGAATCAACTGTTTCGCACTAGTACTACTACTACACTAGTACACTTCCTCTCCTGAAATTTTTCAGCCTTCCGGTCACGTGGGTTCCGGTCATTCACGGCGCGAAAATTTGAATAGTCGAGAAAATAAAGCAATATACCATCGATGTTTTATGCAGCACCTAATATTAATTCGGTTATTTGCGTTCGCTTCGTGAGAGCATTTACAAACATTGCTGTAAACTAAATTCATCAATTATTTTAAAAATTGCGTTTTTGCATAAAAAATATGCATTTTGGAAGTGGATTTCGAAAATACAATAAATAAATAAATAAAAATTTACAACTCGGTAAATATTGATGGAAATGATTCCAGTATTGTCACTCGGGGGTTTTCGGGGTCGCTGGAGACGAATATCGAGACGGCAACGGTCTTCGAGATACCTGGTGCACAGGGTGCACAGCACCAACGTCGTCTTCTGGAGTTTTATGGTAATTTTTTACATAATTAGTTGAAACTTGTTACTTGGAGGTTTTTGGGGTCACTGAGGACAAATATCGCGACGGAAACGGTCTTCGAGGTACCTGGTGCCCAGGGTGGACAGTACCAACGTCGTTTTCTCGAGTTTTACGGAAATTTGTAACAACCTTTTTAAAAGGTAAAATATTGGCGAGTAAAAGTTTCTTTACAAAAGTCGTGATATCCCAAAAATAAACATAACTGATGTCAAGTAATTGTTTTTCATATTTTTCAGGTATACGCATGCAGATACATTATTTTATAAAATAAAATATTATTATTATTAAGACTTTATTGCGTATACTTTAGTATTTTACAATATTTATACATTATGTACATTTCTCTGTTTGATACATAATACGGCTTTTATTTTCATTTTTAAGCACTTTTCATTTCTCTTCTCTCCTTCTTTGCTTTCTTTTGTAACCTCTTCTTTCTCCCTATAGTCCTCTTTCTTTCTTCTGTTCTCTCTCTCCTCCTCGCTCCTCCTCTCCTCCTCTCTCACCTTCCTTATTCTGCCCTCCTCTTCTATCGATATGAATTCCACGCCATCCACTCTCACCTTGATGTCACTTTTTCTTATCAGCTCTCCTCTCCTCTTTGCTTCCTCTAGTTTTTTTTTGGCTTATAATCATCGCTTCTTTTTTGGCCCTTCTCTCCTCCCAGCTCATCCACTGTTCAATTCTTACTTTTCCCTCCTCATTGACCTCCTCTCTCCTTTTCCAAATTTCCTCCATTTCCTCTTCAGTGGCCAATATTATTTTCTTCGTGTCTTGGTTTGATGTCTCCTCCAGTTCCCAGTTTTTATCCTTCAGGAAATCGTCCAGCCAGTCCTGTAGAACCTTCTTCTCGTCCCAGTTCGCTTCTTTGTGCATTATAACACCTCTCTCCCATACCTTGCTTCTGCCTTCATCCTTCCTCTTTCTCTTGCTTGGACTCACTAACCTAACCTCACTTTTCACCTTGACTCTCGCCTCCTCCGTGCCCTTTTTCTCCTTCTCTCTCCTTGCCTTTTCCTCCATTTTTTTCATTTTTTCCCTTATCTCCTCCACTGACCTTTGCATCCTTTATCTTTCTCTCCTCTCCTCCTTTAGTTTGCCTTTCATTATCTCAACATTCTTCTCTTCTCATCTCAACCTCTTCTAAGTCAGTCAATTTTCTCTCTGCCGCTTCTCTCTTCCCCCTCTCTAGCTGTAGCTTGACCCTCCACTCCTTCATCTCTTCTTTCACGTCCGTCATCTCCCTCTCCAATCTTATCTCGTGTTGCGACATTCTTCTACTTCGTTTTTTGACTTCTTTTGCTCTTCTTACTATTCACTCTGCTCTAACCTCGATCTGGTCTTTTCTCCACGTGTTGTCGCTCCTGTGATTCTCGTTCCCCATTCCTCTTCCTCGCTGTTCCTCCAGTTCCCGCTTTTCTTCCTTGCCGACGCGCCTGGTTTCTTTTTCTCTCTCTTCCTAGGGTTTTTTTATTTCCGTAGGTCCCTATTTGCTTTGAGCGCGCTTTTCAAATCTCCCTTCTTTCCTCTTTGTCTACCGTTCTGCTTCTTATACCTTTCTCTTTTATTCTTGTCTCTTCTCTCTTTCTTTTATTTTCCAGATGATGCTGCTTAGCTTACCTACTTGTGTTTTACTTCCTCCGCATATTTCTTTCCATTTTTTCCCATTCATCATCGTTTCCTCGCACTCTTCTATTATATGTCTCAGCGTTTCCTCTTCTCTCCCGCATATTCTGCACCTTCTCTCTTCTTCTTTCTTCCAGTATTTATTTCCTCTTGTCTCCCCAGTCTAAATCTTGCTGTTATACCCAGTGATCCTTTCCTGTGCCCTCCTATATCCAGCAAATACTCTGGTGTTTCCTCTTGTTCCCTCAGCAACTCCCTAATCTCCATTGCATAATTTGACCCTCTTATTTCTTCTCTCCATTTCTGCCACTGCGTGTCCTTGTTTATCCTTTCAATTTGCTCCGCCACTCCTTCTCCTTCTTCTATTCTTCTAATGTAGTCTTCCATTGAAATTCCACATTTTTCCATTTCAATTTTCCTCACATCGTTCCCTCTTCCTTTCCATTCTTCTCTTTCTCCCTCTTTCTTCAGTATTCTTCAGCATTCATACTCCATACTCCATTACGCTCTGCACTAGTGCGTCAAACAGCTTCATCCTCATTTTCTAGTTGTCCTTGAATAACGTCTGCCCTATTCCCCACACTGTGCTTATCAGAGCATTTGCCTTGCCTTTCACTTTCCTTATCTGCTCCTCTTCTTTTCCGTTACCCTTCATAGTGTATCCTAGGTATTCGAATTTCTTCACCATCTCTATATCCTCTCCGTCCCACTCAAATTTTTCCTCTCTCTTCCTTTTTCCTCCATTTCTAAATATCATAATCTTCGTTTTTTTGTTCAATTCTAGTCCTTTCCTCTTGCTAAATTTCTTGAACCTTTTCAGCATCTGCTTTAGGCCGCTCGTACTTGTTGCTAACATCACCACATCGTCCGCATATGATATTGACCAGAATTTCTTCCTTCCTAGAACAATTTCTCCTTCTTGGATCTTGCCCATCTCTTCTTCCAGGTCTGCCATTGCTACGTTGAATATTAGTGGACTTAGCGGGCATCCTTGTCTCACCCCTTTTTGTGTTTCGAAGCTACCTAGTCTCCTTTCTCCTACCTTCACTTCACATTCCGTCCTCTCGTAGATCTCCTTGACCCTTTCTATTATCCTTTCACTCACTCCCAGATATTTCATCA
The DNA here is from genome assembly GCA_012977825.3 of Pteromalus puparum. NCBI lineage: Eukaryota > Metazoa > Arthropoda > Insecta > Hymenoptera > Pteromalidae > Pteromalus > Pteromalus puparum. Next base: position 23,513,164 of record CM053171.1, read on the forward strand.
TTCTCCACACTTCTTCCCTATTTATTTTGTCAAATGCTGCCTTCATGTCCGCGAAACATGCGTATACCTTCCCTCCTTTTTTCCTTAGTTCCTGCTCCACTGCTTTGCTCACCACGTATATCGCGTCGGTTGTTCCTCTCCCTTTTCTAAATCCCATCTGCGTGTCGCTCAGTCTATCCTCTTCTTCCAGCTTACTCTCCATTCTCCCTCTTATTAGCTCTGCATATATTTTGTAGCCTGTGTCCATTAGTGTAATTCTTCTATAATTCTTACATTCTCCCTTTTCTCCTTTCTTGTAAATTGGTGATACCGTCCCCTTTCTCTATTCCTCCGGGAGTCCTTCTCCTTCCCAGATTTTTCCCAGTATCTCGTTAGCTCCTTTAATCTCCACTCTTCTCCAAACTCCCATGCTTCATTCTGTATTCCATCTTCCCCTGGAGCCTTTTTTACTTTCAGTTGTCTAATTATTCCTTTCACCTCCTCTGCTTCTATCCCGCTTTCTTCTTTTAAATTCCTTTCTGTGGTTTCTCCCTTTTCACTCCTTCCGTTCCTCTGCGTTTCTCTCCCCCAATTGTCCCTTGAAAAACTCTATCCACTTCCTGTCCTCTATCTCTCTATCAATTTTCTTCTTTTTTCCCTTTCTCCTTCTCTTCACCATTTCCCAGAATTTCTTGCCTGTTTTGTCCTCTTTTACTTCTGCTATCTCTTTCCTCATCCCTTTCTCTTTTTTCCTCCTATACATGCTCCTTAACTCTTTTAATCTGAGTGTATTTTTTCCTTTCTCCTCTTTTTATCCGCTTTTTTGCATGCTCCTTTCTCTCTTTTTCCGCCGCCCTTTTTTGGTTTGTATCGCATTCCTCACTTTAATTTTCAGTTCTCTCCACGTTTTTGCTATTCGTCCCTTTTCCAGCCAGCTCCTATACTCCTTGATCGCTTCCTTGGTCCATATCGTCCTGTTTGTCTCTTCCACTAGCTCTTCTTTTACTCTCTCCGCGTCTAGCTCTATTGCTAACGCACCGTGGTCTGACTCTAACCTGTCTTTCACTTTTAACCTTTTTACCTTTCTCCTCCCTTCCTCATTTTCCATCCCATAGTCTATTACTGAGCAGCCCATTCCCCCCGCGTATGTGTATTCTCCTCCTTCATCCCCTTCTCTATTCCCATTCAGAATTGAGAGCCCCATCTCCCTTAACCTATCCAATAACTCCTCTCCTTCCTTACTTACTGTTATGTCCTTGGACTCTCTTCTTTCCTCATTTCCCTCCTCATCTAGGCCCCCCCCCCCTGTCCTTGCGTTTAAGTTTCCGCACCACAAAGTTTTTTTCCCCTCCTGCCAACTCTACCATTTCCTCTATCTCTTCGAAGTTCCTCTATTTCTCTTCCCTCATATATGTTGAACCTATCCACCATTTTTCCCTCTTTATCTTGAGTTTACACCTTATACATTCCCCTGATACCCATCACAGCCATTCTATTTTATCCTCTTTGCTGTTTTTCCTGACTGCCATTAACATCCCTCCCTTACGCCTTCCTCTGCTTCCCCCCTTTTTTGCCTCTCTTACCTTGATCTCGTATCCTTGTAACCTCTTCTTTATTTTTTCTTCTTCTCCGTTTTCCGTCCACGTCTCCTGCAGGCAAATTACGTCGAATTCCAGCATGAATCTCCACCCCTCCTCTCCTATCCCTCTTAGACCTGCCACGTTCCAGCTCAGCACTTTCAAGCTTTTCCTTCTCTTCCTTTTTCCCGAATCTTTCTTCGTATCTTTATTCTTGCCTTCTTCCTTCTCTTCGAAAAAGCTTCTCCTCTCTCTCCTTCCATACATATTCCGTGCCTCCCACTATCAGCTTGTTCCTCCTACCTTCACCCGTTCACCTTCTGTCCTCCACTCTCTCGCTAATACGTTTAGCTTTTCCCTATTCCTCCTTTCCATCCATGTCAAGTCGTGGTCGATAAAATATTCTGACCCTTTCAGCTTGTTCTTCGCCTCCATTATCTTCTCTTTCTCGTCTCTATCCGCACATTCTACTCCTACTCTGTTTGTGACCTTGCCTCTAATCGTCCACGTCATCTTTATCTTCACCTCTATCTCGAGTTTCTCTCCTATCCAATCCTCTATCTTCGTTTTTCCCCATCTATCTTCTTTCAGACCTGTTATAATAACGTTGTTTCTTTTCCTTTCTCGTTCTCCCTCCTCGATTCTCCACTCCAGCTGCTTCCACTGCTTCTGATCCCTCTCCTTCTCCACTTTTCCTTCTTTTTCCTCCTCCTCTCCTTTTCTTCCCTGGCCTTTTCTTATTATTTCCTCCATTTCTCCTACCTTTTCCTCCATTATCCTCTCAAGTCTTTCCCTTTTCCTGCTTTCCTCCTCCGCTTCCCTCACCCTCTTCTCCTCCATCTCCCTTCTTTCCCTTTTCTCCACCTCCACCAGTCGTCTAACCTCTTCTAACTGTCTACTCATCTTCTCCTCCGTCTCTTTCCATCTTCTCTCCCATTCCTCTCTCTCTCTCTCTCTCTCTCTCTCTCTCTTTTCCTTTCCTCCTTCTCCTCCTCCATCCCCTTCAAGATCCGGTCCAGTTTTTCCTGCAATTTATCCATTTCTCCTTCCTCCTCTGCCTTTTCTGGTGTCCTCACTGTGATGTTACTTCTCGCGAATGGATTTCCTTCCTCCCTCTTCTCTGTCTTTTCCTATTTCTTATTTTCTACTTTTTCTTGCGATTCTGGGGATCTTACTTTTCTTTTCCCGCCCTCTTTTTCCTCTTTCCTAAAACTCTCTGCGAGGACCAATTGCCTTTTGTTCCTCCCTCTACCTATATTTTCTATCCTCCCTCTTCCTCTTCCTGTGTTTGGCGTGCTTTCCCACCTGCTTCCCGATCCCTTCTCTACTTGTCCCCGTTCAAATCCTCGCGGGGTTTTCAATTCCAATTCCTTTTCGTTCCTCTATGTCCCTAGAATCACTTCTGCTATCTCTTCACTACTATAGTTCATGCCGTTCTTCCCTCTATCTCCGTCCTTCTCTACTTAGCCTGACGTCTCTCGGCCGCTCTCTCCTTCTCTCCCTTGGTTCTCCTTTTCCCTTCTCGCCCTTATTCGGTTTTATTCCTTGAAATATTCCCCTTTCTCTCCTCTTTCTCACCCTCTGTCACTTTCTATTGTTTTCCTTCATACTACTAAATAAGCCGCGTATTATGTATACTCCCGCACAAACACGTCTGACTTCACTAATGGCGCCAAAACTCCTATAAAATAAAATATGTTTTACTTAAATTCTTACTTAATACATTAGTTTGGATTCATATCTAAGTAAAATCTGAAATTACTCTTCTTCCTTGGCTTTTGCAAAAGTATATTTAATCATATACTTTTAATCCATAGTTCAGAAGTTATTAGACAAATTTTCAAAATATTAAAATCTTGAGTTGTATTTTCAATATTATATTGGTTTTAATTATTTAAATAGCTTCTGAACTATGGATTAAAAGTATATCATTAAATATACTTTTGGAAATGCCAAGGAAGAAGAGTAATTTGAAATTGTACTTATATATGAATCCAAACTAATGTATCAAGTAAGAATGTAAGTAAAAAATATTTTATTTTATAAAATAATGTATCTGCATGCGTATACCTGAAAAATATGAAAAACAATTACTTGACATCAGTTATGTTTATTTTTGGGATATCACGACTTTTGTAAAAAAAACTGTTACTCGCCAATATTTTACCTTTTAAAAAGGTTTTTTTATAGAAGATTTCATCACTTTTATAGAGACTATACATGTATTACATTATACGGTATCAACAGTAAAAATATGTAATACTCAAGATAATTCTCGGAGATGACGTTGATACCGTCAACCCTGGACATCAGGTACCATGGAGACCGTTGCCATCGCAATATTCGTGTTCGGCGTCACGTAAAACCCCCGAGTAAGGACTTTCGACTAATTATGTTAAAAATTTCCATAAAACTCTAGAAGATGACGTTGGTACTGTCCACCCTGGGCACCAGGTATCTCGAAGACCGTTGCCGTCTCGATATTCGTCTCCAGCGACCCCGAAAACCCCCGAGTGACAATACTGGACTCATTTCCATCAATATGTCGTGGATGTGAGCGGCTCCGTCGGCCATTCGCCTAGTCAAGAGCGCCGGACACTTGCGCTCGCTGCCGAGTTGAAATATGAAGAGACGGCAGGATTATTCTTCTCGCCTCTCTCTACTCCCTCTTTTGGGTCCTTCTGGCGATCTCGCTCTTTCTGTCTTTCTCTATCTTTCGCTCGGCGTTGTCGCGTCGAGTTTGGACTAGCGCTTTCGTATCACGCTGTTTTTGTTTCTCTCGCGCTTACGCGCTTACCTATGCTCACTTTGCTTCGCGTGTGGCTCCTGTTGCTACGGTGCGGTCTTGCCGTGTGTGTGTGTGTGTGTGTGTGTGTGTGTGTGTGTGTGTGTGTGCGCGCGTGTGTGTGTGTCTAAGTGTGCGCTGTGAGCGAGCCTGTATGTACTTGGCGCGTACTGCTCCCATGCGTGCATGTGCACTATTGCATGACAATCACTTCTTAATTCTTTGTTATAATCTCGGACACTTTTTGAATTTCTATTTGTATTCTACGTTCGAGAATATTTAGATTCTCCGCTTCATTTAGCTGTTAAGGTGCTGCTAGATTACATAATCTTTTTTATGTCTATGTCATACTAATTGCCAGATGTGGGTTTGGATCCGAAGCCTTAAGGACCTTGACTACCCTTATTCTCTTTCGATGTCGTTCGAACACGTTGCATAGATTGACCTTAATATATATTGCCTGCCTCATGAAGCTCATCAATAATTAAATAAATCTCATTAATGTGACGTGGATTTCCAGCAGATTGTTCTGCTACCAGTAATCGAAAATGATCAACGAATTATTTAGGATCATTCCACTATACAATCCATTCTAGTGTTTTTTCTAGCAATCTTATATCTGGGTAATCTGAAACCTGTCATTTCCTTGAACAATGATGAGATAATATCGTTGTACTTACCACTATTGTGAGCATGAATTGATTTATCACTCCTATTGCGTTTCTTGTGAGCACTTGTTAGCTCAAGAATGTCGTGATGATTCGTTATATCACTTTGATTTAAATACTTTCTATTAGGATTTTTCACGATGTATACTTCAATTAATCCAGCAGTTTTAGAATATTTAATATCTCCTACTATTTAACTAAGCATTATCATATATTTGTCAGAGAAATCTTCTTCTTCATCAGCTGTTTCAAATTAATTTTCGAAAGTTTTATTATCATCAACATAATTTTTTTTTGTTCGGAATAACAGTTTCGTTGAGAGTTTTATTAAAACTTTAATCTGCGTTTCCAATAATCTTATTGAGCCTTGATTTTGTTTTTCTTTGTACTACTACTACTACTTGTGTTTAACTGCATTTTGTGCATTTACAAGTTGGAACAGTATATTCTTCTTTCGTTGAATATCATCCATGTTAACATGTTAACAATTTGACAATCAAACATAAACTGTTAACTGCACTAAGATTGAGCTATATTTATGGCAAAACAGTCAAAGCCCTTTCGATATCCTACCACTGTTGATAGTGCTTACTTTGTCCATTATCAGAAATCCATATTTATCATCATTCCAACATTTTGAACATAAATCCTTGAATTGTGCATAAGTCTTATCAAACTTAACATAATCATCATACAAGTGTTTTAGATTTAAATCATCTCATTTTATCTCTCACAAGATGTTTTAGAACTTCAGCATAAGATTGACAGAGATAGTACAGTCAACTTTTTTGTGTCTTCCCATGCAGTAGAATGCTCTGATTTTGTTTTGCTTTTCACATGCTACTGGCTACATCGTCGAATATCATGAGAGAATTAGGAAGTGCGTTACCAGGAGCTACCACATCATCATGTTCACTGAATGATAAATATTGTAAGCTATTCAAAGGTTTCAGAACATCTTTTAGAAACTTATATTTTGATTGATTGAGTGATTTGGAGTAGACATACGCCTTCTTAAATTTAAGGCCGTTGGGGTGTGTTATTAACGCAATTAAACTGTTTATTTTACCACGATTTGATGGTCCGCAAAATACAGCTCATATGCTATCCGGAAGTAAGTGTCCATAAACCTTTCCTTTCTTCTCGTGCTCGTTAATAGTATTAAAGTTTGCTATTAGTAGGTTTACAGACTGCTTCTTGAAATTCATGTTCATAGAAGGAGATCAGAATTACAACTGTCAGCAAGACTAGAAATAGAACGCTTATATAGCTTCATCAACAGTTATCATGAATTCTTTAAAGTGTAATGATCATTTAAAAACGTCGTCGTCGTCAAGAACACGGGTTTCTTAACAAATTAATTATCAAGCTACCAGTTGAACTTTACTTACCGGAATATTAGTAATGTGGACCAGGTGCTAAATTAGCTAAACGATCAATTCTTTTGATGTGGCCTGCAGAGAGCATAATACAGCCTATTCGCAGAATTGTGAAAGCGTTGCCCTAAGAAACGTTGCCGATAAAGTTTTAGCTAATGAAGCTTCACAGTGAGTTTCAACGAAAGATGCAGACATCGGTGAAAAAGTAGCAGCTTACGCAGTATCTAAAGCCATGAGGTTAAAGTCTAGGTTTGGGATGGGTGTTAAAAGGAAGAGAAGCGTAAAGAGGAGGAGGAGTAGGAAGAGTAAGTCAAAATGCGGAATGGGCTTAACGAAGTCTCGTACTACGCTTAGTCAAATAGTGAAGGCTCAGTCGAATGTAAGAATGCTAGTAAAGTCATTCGTTCGGCATTAAATGGTGCTCGGGAGGCTGTTAAAAAAGTCGGTGGTAAAAATAATGTAAGAATCTCATGACTTCTGCGGGTACCAGCAAAAGTAGGAGGTTTTTTACGATTCCTTGTATCAATATTCGCTGGTTTGAGTGCTGCGGGAGCTGCAGCGGGTGGTGCTACAGGAATAGCGATGCAAGCTCAGTAAAGCGACAATTGGAAAAGAGCAGTAGGCATGATAGAAAAATGAAAGACATAGTGCTGGGTAAAGGTCTCTATTTAAAACCGTATAAAACTGGCCTAGGTCTTCATCTAAAGCCTTACAGAGGAGATAGTCTAAAAAAAAGATCCTTAAAATAAGATTACCTCTAAGAGCACAATTAGATGCTGATCTAATAAAGTATGCTGAAATCTGGAAAGTTTCAAATTTCCGAGGTGTATTTATGCGAAACGCGTTACCAGCTAATGAACCTCATTATCGAGAATTAGCTATAGTGAATTTAGATGATGCAAGAGGGCCTGGGACACGTTGGGTAGCATTTGTAAACGTGCCAGTGATGTAGTTTAATTTGATAGTTTTGGCGATCGTCAACCACCTATCGAACTAATAATGTATTTAGGAGTTGATCAGATAAAAACAATCCTAAAAGATATCAAGACTTTGACACATTCAACTGTGGTCATCTATGACTAAAATTTTTTAGCAGAACGCTCTAGACTATATAAGGAAGTTCACTGCTGTAAGTTAAGTCATCACAAATTAAACTATAATGGCTGATTCATTTACTTTAACTCTTTCCAGTAAATCATCCAAACTCGAAGCACAATATTTCTCAGCTATCGAACATCCACCCCATAAGAACTATGTTCTCGGTTTAGTTGAACTTCTAACCTTCAATTCTATTCCAAATATTGATACAGGTAAAAACAAGTTTTATGTAGGTAGGTAGGAAGTAATTCTACCAACAGGCAGTTACGAAATCGAAGATATAGAGAACTGCCTTTACGATTGGCTAAATTCAAAAGGTATATCGATAAGTCTTAAACAAAATAGCAATACCATTCGCAATGTGATAAAGTGTAGACATAGTATTGATTTCAGACCTCAGGACTCTACTAGGCAATCGTTGGGCTTTTCTGAAAAGCTTCTTCCGGCAAATATCACTCATAGTTCAGATCTATCTGTATCTATTCTCAAAGTTAACGCTTCACAAGTTAAGTGTAGTATCAATACTGGTGTCTATTATAAAGGATCAGCTTGTGCATACAATACATGAGTTCTTTCCAGCAGTGGAACCAGGATATAAGATCATTGAAATTCCGAGAAGTATAATTATTTATCTACCAACAACAGTTAAGAGAATAGATTACTTACAACTACGCATAGTCGATCAAGACGGAAATCTAGTTAATTTTCGAGAAGAGGTTACTACGATTAGATTACATCTCAAGCAAGCGTGATCGGTGTTGTCTATGATGGTGGTATTAGTAAAAGTAACAGTAGTAGTAGTAGTAGTAGTAGTAGTAGTAGTAGTAGAGGGTATATAAGAAGTCCAAAATGTCGGAAGGTCATCACGACAAATCTTTCAGTTTCTAAAAAGCTACAGCCTAAAAGTCGTACTCCCTGGTGAAGAGTGACTTGCATTTTCTTCTGGTGTTATCAAAAGAATGGAAGAGATTCTAAACATACAGTCGTCTGTAACTTATGATGAGTCTGTAGCTCATCATGAGATACACGCTCATCAGCCTAACAACGCTTCATTGTACAACAATAGTGATAAAATTCGTATTGCCATTCAACACCAAGACTTGTGTCTTTTACCATCTCGAAGTTCACTCTATTTTCGTGGTAGACTCTCGAATAAAGCGTTATTCAGCTCTCACACATACGAAGCTAGTCAATAATGCTATATGTCATATGTTTGATGAAATCAGATACGAGATAAACGTTATAGAGATCGATAAATGTAAAAATGTGGGTTTGACTACACTCATGAAAGGGTGGGTATCCATAAATCCTAGTCAGAGTTTAATTATTGATAATGCTGGATGGTTATATGTTGAAGAGTCAGTTTAGTTGATGAACAAAGACGGCTACTTTGATATTTCTATACCTCTGAGTATGATTCTAGGCTCCGCTGAAGACTATCGTTAAATTTTAGTCAATGTCAAGCATGAACTCATACTCACTAGAGCGAGAAATGATTTAAATGCTGTTATGCAGACATCTACAAGAGTTGTAACTGCAACTATGCAAGCAGAATACGAAGAGTTCTTCTTGAATTCACAGTACTATTCTTACGGCAATCTCAATCTTGATATTGATCGTAATCAGTATGCTTTGCTTTAAAAGATGTATGCGAACTTTCAGACTGCATACTATAGAAACAGTATTGAACCTGTGCTAAAAAAGTCGGACTACATCAGGCACATACCCCTCATTCATTCATTGTTATCGATTGTTCAAAGCAAAACAAGTCTTTGAAGAATGCACCTGTACGAATAGAATTCGAATCAAGAGATTTAATTCCGGCTGGAACATCTGCTTATTGTTCAATTCTGTATGATGGGGTTGTTCCCTATTGAAAAATCTCAGATGAGAATCGGATGAGAATCAGATGTGATTTTGGCGTAATTTTTAGATGAGAGTCAAGCTAGTCTTGCAATGCAATGTTGAGGAAATGTTGCCAAAATATCGGGTGCTATAGGGGTTCAAAGCAGAATTTTAACGCGAAATGCAGAATTCGCTCTATTCAAAACCTTGCAAGGGTTAAAGGTTTTATCAAAATCTTACGCCCGAAAAATTAAACATTGGTGAAAGCGAAATGCTTCGCTTTCCATATGAGCCATTTGCCTATATTCTAAGGTTGTATGTAGCACATGACACATCGCAAAAATGGCGAAGACTTAAAGAAATATTGGACCAGAAAGTAAGTACGAATAGTTGGAATGACCGAGGTCTTGTCTGAGTAGGTGGAATGGTCCACATAAAGTCGGTAAAGGATTTTTATGCGATTCCGAGGTCAGAAACTTTGTGGCTCCCATTCGGCCAAATAGTCAGATATCGTAAAAGTAGCAGAGAAGTATGGGAATATTGGGATAAAGAGTAAGTACAAACAGTCAGAATGGCCGAAGTCCCGTCTAAGTATGTGGAATGGTCGGCAGAAAGTCGGTTATGATTTTTATAAGATTTTGAGGTAAAATTTAGGCTAAAGGTGTAGCTATATAGATGTAAATGCATGGTGTACATGCATTATAATGTATATTCAATGTTTATAGTGAGTTTGAGTTAGTTCGCCTCCATGAAAAATTTTGTATATTAAATATTTGGGAATTTTCATAAAAAGGGTTTGTTCAAAATGTATCTCTTTACAAAGTTACCGCAGAATATTAATAAAAAGACCTTTCTATTGAATATGGAATTACAATAATTAAAATGAAGCAACTTTGTGGTTAAATACAATAGGCTTTTGCTTTAGGTAAAATAGTTTCTTTGAAACTATTTATACACGATGAATGTCTAAAAAGCAGTGGTGCAAAGCTGCACATTGTAAGTATTTTGTAATCTTTTACATTGTTTGGGGGTGAAAACTTTATTGGTAAATATCTCAGCTTCCAAAGAAATATAAGGGTCAATTTGTTTTTAAATACGTCTTTTTTATGATCCAATCGATGGTATAGTTTTCATTCATTCCCCAAGGGGGTCGATTCCCCTTATGTCTATGGGCATCCTCTTTTAAAGAACAGTATCGAGGTTGGGGCTTGCTTATGTTATAATAATAATTCTGGAATATTATCAATGAATCGATATATTTTATTCTTGAAAATAGCATCCTATAGAAATCCTTAAAAATTATAGGCATAATCGTAGAACTCATCGAATGGTAAATAAACAGTTGCTAAGTCCTTGGTACCAAGCTTCCTCATATTCCGCTTTATATCATTGTTCCAAACGTAATGTTATTTTTTTTTAATGCGATCAAGATCTAGTGCAGTGTGACGTACGCTGTTCATGCACCAAGTACTAGCCTTGGATTATTTGTTATTCGTCGGTCGTTAATGCGTGCGCCAAATTGCAATTACCTAGTATGTTAATGTACGCATCGAAATTTTTTCAAATTTTCGATCAAAAGAGGCGCGACAGCACAACGCTGACGAGAAGAAGTATACGAAGTATACGACACGATGACGACGTGGATCGCATCCCTATCATACTTCCATTCTTGTGGAACTGAGATCAAGAGATCTCTGACCTTAAAATAATTTTCCAAACGAATTTATGTTATTATTGTTGCACCTATGCCTATTCCATCGCTATCGATTTGAAAGCTATTTACCTAATATTTCTGAAGGAAAAATATTCATTCTAAAAGATTACTTAGCGAAATATTGCAAGTTAAATTTTTGCTCAGTACATTTCCTTTTGCTGCATGGTTATCATCATCCTCTCTCGTCGTTCGGTCGTGCGGCTTCCGTTCATTAAAGACGTGAAGATTTAAAAAGTCGAGAAAATAAAGCAATCAACCATAGATTTTTTAAGCAGTAAGATGGAAAAAGCGGTTTTGCATCCGATTAGAGAGAGCATTCACAAACATTGTGAACTATGTTCATCAATAACTTTCAAAAATATAACAGTCAGCCAGCAGCGGTCGTGTTTTGCGCGCGAGTTCGTTTGCTCGGAGCAGTATACTTAACTTTGTATACAAATAGCTATTAATTAAAAATTTAAACATGTTATTTGTTTAAATAACAACATATAACATTGCCAATATGGTATCCAATGTGAAAACACCTCCGGATAAGCCGGGCCACAGTTTTTACGAGTACCATCCAAATAAACCAGATAAAACAGTGATTTGTATAATTTGCGAGAACTCTTATCATAAAAGTGATTTTAAGAAGACTAAAATTCCCGTGTATGTTAGTGAACGCCTGATTATCTGCCCAGAACATATCTTAGGAGACATAACCTCTAATACCGATACCGATCATTATATGCTAAGTGATGTGGCAAAGAAAACTATTGCACTCATAAAAATAAAAAAATCAGAAGAAATTAGAAAACAACTATTGCAAGAATTACGTAATAAAACGGCGGAAAAACATAATTTAATAATAATGGACAGGGAAAGTGAAATGGATAATCTTGTGTCAGAAAACACCCTATTGAAATAACTAGTAGCTGAACTGCAAGACAAAAATCAGCAACAGAAAGATATAATTGAAATGCAAAAACAAAAAAGCAGAGAGTCACGGACAAATATAAGATCATTTTCTGAAGTTATAAGAGAAATAAAGCCGAAACCAAAGCAAGTGCCAAGTATAATGATCAAGGCCAATGACCCCAATCAGACAATGGAAGTGCTCACGAAGTGTGTAGTTTCAGCGAAGAATGTGCAAACTAAGTATATATGTAAAAAGAATGAAAGTGAAATTGAAATTAGCTGCATGAATACAAAGAGCCTAGAAACACTTAAAAATGTGCTAACAAGTAAAATCATAATTGTCATGTCAAGGTAGAACAACAAGGTAATCCGAAAGTAAAAATTATTGGTATAGACAACGCTACAAATATGGATAAACTGTACATTAGAAGTGATATTAAAGCACGTAACTTTAAAAATAGTAACAGCTTATGTAAATTACTGCACATGTACATCAATAAGAGGAACAAAACCAGCACAGTACGTGTAGAATGATTACCAGATATATACACGTCAATGCGTGAAAATACAATAAGATTTTCGTAGGACATCAGTGCTGTAAAGCCTATGACCTGATCAACATTTCCCCTTGCTACAACTGCGGCAAAGTGATCGGATAAACACAATGAGAGTGTATGTAAAAACGACAAAATTGAGTGTATAAACTGTATATTTAACAATAAAAAATTCAAAACAAGTCTACCAACAGATTATTTGCCAACAGACAGACTAAAGTGTTCTATACTTAAAAAGAAGATAAAAGAAATATACACTCTATTGATTACCCAATTGCACCAGTATTACCAACTTAGGATGAAACAAGTGCAATTAAAAAAATAAGCACCATGCAAACTAACAGGCTACTAAGCCAGAGGTCAGTGGCACCAGGAAGGAACGTGGTAGCATTCTGAAGTGATACGCAATCCCAAAGCAGCAGTCAACAGAATTTTCCAGCAAGCTCAGCAGTTTATAAAGTTCAATAATGGAAGCACAAATAAACCTGATTGAAGAAATACAAAATAGTCTAAATGAACAAGAGCAGATTTATAGGGATATTAAAACTTTTAACAAGGATAGAAGTAGTAATAATGATCATATCCTGTACTTAAACGTCAGAAGCATATATACCAATTTCGAAAAGTTACAAATCCTTCTTAAAAGTCTAAAGATGAAACCATATGTTATTGTATGCACAGAGGTATGGAAATTAACACACTGTCAGTATTATAGAATAAAAGACTACAAACTATACTACAATCACGGCGACATCAAAACAAATGATGGTGTTGTGGTTTATGTAAATGAAAAGGTCAAACATACTAATGATTGTAATAGGTAAGCTTAAAATACTAAGCACTACTATCTCCCTTAATAATAAAAAAACAACTGGAGATCTCATCGTTATACAGATCACATGGACTGAATTGCAATCAGAATCTCAAAAACTATTTAGACCTTAAAAAAATGTAAAAAACCATACAATAATTGGCGATTTTAATATAAATATACAGGATTACAATCATGTAAGCATAGAGTTCATAAACAACCTTCTGGAAAAAGGTTTCCTACCAAACAAACACCACCAGACCTACAAACATAACTACAAAAGAAGGAACGTGCATTGATAATATGTTTATTAAAACTGACTTTCTGAATGCAAAATCGCTAACTCTCATGACGCCTATTACTAATCATTATCCACCATTCTTGGAATTAAAAAATTGAACACTGAAACAACATAACACAGACCTAAAAAGAGACTTTTATCATTTCAACGACAAAAAATTACTTAACACTGCTAAGCAAATAAATTAGTCAAAATTTAAGAATACCAAAGATGCAAACGAAATAATAAAAGAAATTCAATACTGCATGGAATAATCGAAATACAACTAGCGCGCCACGCGCGGCCTTACGTGAAACGCGACGCGCTTGTCTTGTCTTATACACGACCGCTGACACTCGCCATGCCTCCCGACTCTCGCGCTACGCGCTCGCTGTCTGACCTTTGTTATCTATTTATTAGTAAAAAAACATTGATTTTTCATCTTTTTCATATACTAAAATGTGTTGGCTATACATAGCTTAAAAGTTTTTAAATTATTTTTCGACTCATGATTTTTAATATTGTTGATTCTGGAACAGACAATCATATAAATTTTAACATGTATTCTTTTATCGCAACGAAGATTTTAAATATGATTAAAAACCCATTATTATTTTGTAAGATTAAAAAAAATTCTCTTTTAATTCAAATTATACCCGCGAAATTCCATAATATTCGGAACTATCCTATTGGTAGAAAATACATTGGTTTATATGTAAGCTGTGACGTCACGCTTAATAAACCAAATTCCATCCCATTTCTAAAGTCTTGAATTTCGTGCAAAGATAGTTTATTACATAATGTAAACAGAAAAAGTATTAGTTTTATTATATCAGATAAGCAAAGCCGAACAGCTGTTCGTTGGCTCAGTCGAAGCGAGGCAGCGGGCTCGACCACTGCGCATACATTGTGCGCATCGATCTGGCGACCGGTTAGCGACATGCCCACGCAGTCGTCTGCCGTGTGTGTTTTGACGTTTTGATGCAGCCTCCCGGCCTTCGCTAACCCCAATGTTTTGCTTTGTTTAACTTTTCGCCGATATAAGTGAGTGCGTAGTGAAAAAGGAAACAACGACGCGATGCAGCAGTGTTATAAGTGGTTTTAAAAACAGAACAGAAGTGCTGCTATGGTGCCTATATTATGTGTTTACAATCAACCTCTGCTCACCGCGATCCCGCTCGCAGATCAGCTGCTCGCGGTTGTAAGACAGTGCAAAAAGTATTCAAAAGCGATGCACCCGGAATTCACCGACGATGCGATGTGTGAGTGTCAGTTCATCAAGGAGTACTGCAGTATAGGAAGACATGTAGCTCCAATAAGAATCTTGAGTTTTTGCTTGGAGGTTATCCTCCTGTTTTTTGGACTACTTCTGCGGCTGCTACTCCTGCTCATTCTATTGATGTGCTGATACATTCTTCTTGCAAGATGCTGTATGGATGAAGATTCACTATCGCATAAGATCTACAACTGGTTTTCCTTTGTTCTTATGTTCATTGTGTTTACAACAGATATCTATTGTGTTATGTGCAGTACAATCAGTGTAATTTTTTATCTGTTTTTTAGAGTTAAATCAGTGTTGTGATTCCGATGCCTCTTAAGATCACCCCGGACTTGATTCATTTTCTCTCTGGTGGTGCTGGTTGGCGTTTCTAGGTACTTCAACACCCTCCATACAACCCTGGAGCTGGATTTATGGTATCTGATTGTGCTGCTTGGCGTCTTTGGTTGATGTCATCACCCGGAAACAACCTTGGAACTATATTTGAGCTTTCTGGCTGTGCTGGTTGGCATTTCTAGCTGCCCCAACCACCTGCGAATGATTCTCGAGCTCTATTTTCACTATCCAGCAGTCATGTTTGGTGTTGCCAGCTGCTTGGGCCATCTTAAGAGGATTTTGCAATTGAATTGAGTGTTGGTTGGCGTTCCTGGATACTTTAACAATTTTAATACAAATCTGGATATGGATTTATAAAATCCGACAAGTTAATTTTCAAAATATTAGAATAAACTTGAAGTGTATGTTATATTGATAATATATCTTCAATAAGATTTAACTTGAAACGCTTTGTCTCATATGATAAAATCAGTAAACAGATTCCTCATTGCTTGCAGATACCTTTTCGGTATTCATGATGATAATCTTCTGTTTGTAAATGTAAATGTAACTGAAAAATATTGTTTGACGGTATTCATACTTAAAAGCTGCCTTGTTTTGAATTTGTATGCAGAGATCAGTGGTCTGAATCTCTCAATAATTATTTATGAGTATGATTTTGTATTATTTTTCTGTATGTCTAGGTGTATGTTTTTATTGGATCATGGTCTACTGCGTCTACCGGAGTCAAACTAAGGATTCTGATGGTATTGATAACTGAGCTATCAAAATTTTGGAGTTGGAACGTAACTTTAAGACTCAAGACTCTCTCTCTCTTTAACAGATAATAACATTGTACAGTCGTTTTTTCTCGTTTTATTAATTTAATTCTATTATTCTTCTAGGTGGAAAAAACAATTAAAGTCGAAGGAAGGACTCAAGAGGATTTTCAAGAGGATTTTAAAAACAATTAACAGAAGCTTTATATAAGTCAAGACTTAATTTAGTAACAGGGATTAATTTAGAAAATTGATTGTAATAGCATAGTTTAGAGAGATGTTTCTCAGAGCAGGCTGAGATACCGCATCTCACATATTTTTTACACGAGTTGAAAGCATGTTGCATCGCAGTTATTATTGAATTTATGTATCAAAACATCGCTTCTAGGGTTGTTGTATGTCAAAAAGTGTTTTAAAAAAATGTTTTTTACAGTAAAAAGTTATATTTTGAAAATGTTCACAACTTTTATTTCTAACATTTTTATGTAAAACGTAAATCCAAAAAGTTTTATGGCAAATAATTGGTTTTTTAGCCGTAAAAAATCGATTATGGGCTGTAAACTCGAGTTATAAGCATTTTCATGATTTGATGTTAAGAGAAAAAAGTTTTATTGTTTAAAGATCTACAACTTTTCCATTTAACTTTTTTTTGTAGAATGCTTAGAATTCGAGTTAGAGCAAAAAAACCGTTTTTAGCGATTTTTGGAGGTGACCGCATTTTGCGTATACATGCAGGATCAAGCCCAAAATAGAACTGTCAGCTTACTATTATAAGAGGAGTTCGCACAAAAATTTTTAGTCCGATTGACTAATATCTCTCAGGGATAATCGTGTAACACCAAAATTTTTATTGGAAATACACGTAAAAATCATTTTAAAACGACGCGGAGGATCGGGATAAAAGAAATAGTTTTTTATCTTTTACGAAAGGAGATTTCTCTTAAAATTTCAGCCCGATCGGTCGAAAATTGTTTGAGATATTGCATGGTACACATTTTTCGCACACAAAACTATAAAGCGCTTCCGTGTCGCGGTCGTGCCTAAAAACCAAACTTACATAAGTCCAAAAAATTTCCCAGGAAAGACTGGATAACAAAAAGCTATAAGAAACTAAAAGAACATTCGAATAATAAAGAACTAAAAGAAAATTATAAACAATTCGCTAAAACTCTCATGAGAAGAAAGCAATCGAGAAAAATAAGGATGATCCCATAAAACTTTGGACCTACATTAATCGCAAAATAGGCAAAAATGAAAATAAAAATAAAACTGAAACTAATATTAGTCAACTGAAAACTGAAGACAACACAATCATCTTAAATAGGAAGGAAAATGCTGATAAATTGGACAAATGCTGATAAATTGGAAAATAAATGCAAAGGTACTCAAAACTATAGCTACTATTATTGCTGACCCTCTAGCCCACGTTATCAATCAATGCATTGAAATGACAATTTGGCTAGACATACTGAAGGCACCTGAAGTAATACCTATATACAAAGCTGGGAAAAAAAATGAAATGAGTAACTATAGACCGATATCATTAATATCAAATATTGCTAAAATCTTTGAAAAAGTTATACACAATAAAATTATAAACTTTGTATGTAAAAGTAAGATATTAAGAAAAAATCAATATAGTTCTATGAAAAACATGGGTACTAAAGAAGCATTGAACATGATCTCTTAAACAATTTACGAAATCTTAGACTAAAGTACACCGATAGCTATTACATTCCTAGACCTGGCAAAGGCTTTTAACTCTGTTGACCACAAAATATTATTAGACAAGCTATACGCATACGGTGTGAGAGGCAAGGGTCATCAACTTGTAACGAGTCACGTAAACAATAAGAAACAAAAAGTAAAAATAGGTAAACATACAAGCAATTTCGAAAATATAAATACTGGAGTTCCACAAGGGACGATACTGGGCCTATTGCTGTTTATAATTTATGTGAATGACTTACTGATGAATATGCCTGAAAACTCGATAATATGCAGATGATACAGCAGTAATAGCTAATGAGAAATAAAAACCTGGTCTGAGTTTGAAGTAAAAATGAACAAACACCTTAAAGATATTTCTATATGGCGCCGGCTCAATAAATTAACATTAAATATTCAAAAAAAAACAGTATATATCACCTTTCGAAACTATTGCGACAGCGTGCCAAAGAAAATTAAATTTAAAATAAATCATGAAATACTTAAGAGAGTGAATAAAACGAAATATCTAGGCCTAATATTTGATTCGAATATGAGATGGGATAAACATATTGAATATCTCATAAATAAGACAAGATACCTCATGTTTATCTTCAGCAAAATTTCTAAATTTATAGATACAACTACTCTAAGAATAATTTACTACGCATTCTTTCACAGTCTTATTAATTATGAAATAATTGCGTGGGGTGGTACGTATCAAAATAACTTTCAACTATTACAAACGGTCCAAAAAAGAATCCTAAAAATTATAAATAAAAATACCTTCCAAAGAGATCATCCACTTAAACTACAGCAACTATTCGCATATAAAAGTCTACGGTATCATTATAATATCTTTAAAGATCAGTTTATTAATTCAACAAGCAGAACAAGAAATAAACGAATAACCCTACCAAGGTATAATAAAACTGTTAGCACAAAAAAAGCTACATCAAAGCCATCAGTATCTATAGTAAACTACCAAATGATCTCAGAATTTTAGATATGAGGAGAAAACATCAGTAAAATACAAGGCTGGTTAAGAATTAATGGGTAAAGAAACAAATATCACGACGATAGATTGTCAGCAACTTAAAATATGGCTTTCAGAGATGCGCAACCAAGACCAAAGTAAGCGAAAATGTGTAATATCTTCAAAAATACAGGATTTAATAAACCAAAGAAAAGAAATGAATAATAATTGACAAGTAACTGCAGAAAACTCTGTATACTTAGATATTAGAACCAACATCTGGCGCACGTCGTTGCTGTTGCTGTTGCTGTTGTTGATGTTGCTGCTGAAGAGAGTGCAGCGATGCTCAACTCGTTACAACCCCCCTCTAGAATCGATCTATCGACCCGATATTGATTCTAAACCACCGCGATAGTGACGATCGTCGCAATACATCGCGTCAGTGGCGAGGGATGGGACGTACTCAGAATGAAACACACTGTGTACGGTATGTACCGGATGTTCGACTTTTATTTCTTGTGAAGCCTTACATCGGAGCACTTGTTGCTGCGGGACACGGAAAAAGATGCAAGAATATAGTTGAGAATATAACTTAGGTTGGGTTAAAGAAGAAAATGCGTAAAGATGTAGTTAACAATATGACCGAGGTTGGAGTAGAACAAACATGCAATGATATAGTTGAGACATAGCTAAGGTGAAATTAAAGAATAAATGGTGTCAAGATTTAATACAAAATATGAATAACAATTGCATAAAAAACGTCACCAGATTTGACGGACAAATAAGCATCTACATTTTCTTTAGATTTTGCTGACTATGACGATAAACCTAATGATCTAAATTGAGGAAAAGCCAAAAGACGGTGAAAATACGTAAGGATCATTTATTAGGGTTAAATATAACGTAAAAATGATGTATTTTTAACCTAAATTGGGGGGGGGGGGGAAACTAATTTCTGAAACGGCGGCGAAGATTTTTTATTAATATAGAGAGATATAAATTACGAGTTCTGTATGATTTTCACAAAAATGATTAAAATATAATATTTCGATAGTATGTAGATAATCTGAACCAAAATCTTTTATTCTTGTCATAATTTCCTTATTTTCATTAGTTGAAAATCTTAGAACCAAATGCTATGAGGTGCTGTGACAAAAAAGTTACCTAAGTACCGCTTATGGGCAAAAAAAGTCAATACATGCGCTATAAAAACTGTCGTGTGTATCAAGGGCTAAGAGGGCTTTTCAACCTCATGTAGATAATGCAGTACTTGGTCTAAAAAAGCCCACTTTTCGCCCTTCGTAAACAATATGCTATTATCAAATTTGATAATTAAATGACTTATGAGTTGAAAATTAACTAAAGTATTTTGTTGCAGCCCATTATTAAAGCAAATAAAAAATTCTGCCGAGTCCCACATAGTTTTAGATTGTTCAATAGATAAAATATATACTGTTCTGAAGCAAGCACAAGAAATTGGCATGATGACCGATTATCATAGTTACTTCATTACATCATTAGTAAGTAAATTAAATTATACATAGGGTGAAATAGAATAAAATAAATTTTTATTTATAAATTGAAAGGAGGTGGATGAAACATTCTTAGCATATACAGTTGGTTATCACAGCAATTGGATCACGTTTTATAGAATTTTATATAATTGACTTATTACAATGTTTATGGCATGTTGTATACTATATATAGTGTAACAGTGCAAATGACCCGAACGCAAGAACTTAGTTGAGATTTTCCCGTGCGCTTGCTCAAATGCGCAATCACCAATTTTGAAATGTTATTTCTACTTTTTAGGGCGCTAGGCGATTTCGCGTAGCTAGCTCAGTAGACCACTTATCGAGAGGGGAATCCGCTAAACCAACCACTCAGGATTAGTACTCTTGGTGTGAGTGTAGATAGGAAACGGTATCATGCAGAAATAAATATCTCCAATATTTGTGTCAGAAAAATAATCAATTGAGTTTTTCATTCAAATAATAAATCTAACTAAGCTGAGTCCTAAACTACTAAAAAATAAATATTCAAATTGCGGAAATCTTCTTCGAGGCCGCAGCAATCTTCTGCACTGTCAGGAAAATTCCCTACTCTGGCCTACAATATCTTACTCTCAATATCTTAAATCTCCCATTCGCACGTACGACCGATTTTGAAGCCAAGATGGCTGACGCTCTTAATGACACGTGACAAACCAAACCGAGTTCCGTGTCACCGAGAATCCGCGATCCGGATCACACTACACGAACATTAACTCGCGAAGGTTTATACTACACTTTAGCCCTTTGAGTCGCGCTTATAACCTTTTTTCCGCACGGTCACTCACTAGCACTCATGGAGACTCCCGTGTCTCACGCATACTTTACACCACCACTGAGCGCCTTCTTTAACGAGGCTGTTATACTTGGTGCCGAGAGCCCTTGAAACCCCAGGCCACTTACCGTGTCAACCGCCGTAGTAGATTGGTCGCCTTGGCTACGCCGTAACCTTGGAGCCTCGGCTTCCTATACCTCGAGTCGAATCGCGAGAGAGATTTTGCAGGTGATCGATAATACGAGAAGGAACCGTCGCGACTTTACTGTTCGTTTGCAGCGGTAAAATAAGTCTGAAAAGTTGTTAGCACGGAACGTGCAACGTACAGTGTTCTTGCGAACGATAGCAGACATCGATGAGTCCAAGATGGACGTTGCAACGCTTTCTTGGACGCCAAGCAGGCACAGATGACGATCTTCCGTCTTCATTGCCTTCGATTGGTTGATATGATATATATCTCGGCCTATCAGCGTTTCTTCCGCCGTAGCTGACTCCACCGTTGGCCAGGTAGACTGCAGTAGTGCTCTCCTTTTCACTCTCCGTTTGAGGAGTTCCTGCCTGTGTGTCCTGGAGAGAGATGGACACATCAGTGATGTCAGCGGTATGTTCGGTGTGCAATGACAACTCTACACCGCCAACAAGCATTTGCCCGACCTGCCATCTCCCCTCCCACACCCGCTGCTCAAACAGCTCAAACGCCAAGTCAGCTCAGCTGAATATTAAGTCGGCGTCGAAGAAGCCTTCTCCGCCTGTGGGAAATCGTCAGCTGAGCACTCGTGCCGGGCTCAAGCCCGCGCTCCAAAATGCATCGACTACGCGCCGCGTCTCTCGCCACCAGCCAACGTGGGGCACTGCGCTGACACCGCGAGCGAAGACAACGTCACCGGACGCTGCATTGACACCGCGAGAGAAAACGAAGTCTGACGACCAGGACAATGGCTTTTCGGCAGTCTCTCCTCTCCGCGCAGTCGCAAACCAAGAGCAGCGAGAGAGTACGCCGCAAGCAAAATCCCTAACAGGCGTACTCGCCAGCGGCAGCTCGGCAGTGGTCTCCCCTCTCCGCTCCGCCGCAGATCAGGGACAGCTGAAGAATAGCCCGCGGAGCAACGACACATCTGTTGGGCGGGTCACTGACTCCCAGGCACCTGCCTCACCGGATCCATCTACGTATGCTGTCGTTTCTCCATCTTCAATATCCAAACGCTCACCCACTGCCCGACTGGACACCATGGACCAGCAGAGGAAGATTCCAGCGAGGGATGCGCCGTTGGGTGATGTTAACCTTATAAGTGTCTCCAGCATCATTATTGATATATCATAAAATGACATGATCCTGGACTCTAAGAATGAGTGGCTGCCCGGTTTCGGCAAGCATTGTGTTATAGATGTCTCATTAGACATCTACTCTCCCACACCCGTGAGAGACTCTTTTTCTTATCGCGATTACAAGAGTATAGATGCATCTTCTTTTGTCGACCTCTTGTCTTGTTGCGACTGGACAGCCATGAATTCAATTGAAGCCGACCTGGAGGGCGCTTTAAGTGCTTTTAATAATAATCTAAAATTAGTAATCGATGAACTGGCACCTCTGAAAACGGTTTGCCCGCGTAGGATCATGCTCCTTGGTCTGGGCCAGAGTTGAGGCTTCTCATCGACAAGCGCTAGTTTGCTACTTTGAGGCGCTGTAAGCGTACAAGGAGAGCGAAGCTTTTCGCTAAGGTCCTTCGACTCACAAACGAGGTTGACATGCGTTCTGCTCAAGAGCGTGATACCTTCTTTCGCCAGCAACTTTCGGACGCTCTTGACGAGAATAAAAATATCTGGAAGGAGATGCGTCATCTCGGCCTCCTGCCTGGGCAAAAGTGGGAGGAGTTTTTCGGTTTCACGCCGGGGGAGCTGAACGAGCACTTCGCGGGAATCTTGGCGTCACCTCTCGAAAATATAGACGATGCAACGGACACTATTTTAACAGCAAGCGAGGAGGGTTTTTCCTTCAGCCCCATTGGTATGAGCAACGTTGTCCTTGCTATTTCACATTTTTCCTCGCAAGCGAGGGGTGTCGACGGTGTTCCTTGCGGGATGGTCGTTAAGGCCCTCCCTATAATTGGCGAATATATTTTAAATTTATTTAACTGCTCCTTCGCTCAGGGGATCTTTCCGAGTATCTGGAAGCACACCCAGATCACGGAGTACCTCAGTAAAAATCAGATACTGGATCCCTTCCAGGCCGGCTTCAGAAAACACCACAGTACACTGCGACGCTGTGCCTCCCAACACAGGTGCGCAACACCTAGCGCCTCCGCGTGCACTAGGATTTCTTTATTTCGCGGGATTTTACACGCGATCGCCGACGTATGGGAGTACGCTGGGGAGAGGTGGGAAAACAGGAAAGAAGTCAAACACAAACAACACTTTATTCACGTTTCTGCACTTGTATTTCGCCCAGCCCTTCCCTACAACATGGTGGCCTTAGCCGCCCACGCAAAGTAGCCACGCAGGGCCCGCAGATACTCGCTGACTCCGCACACACACACTCTGCCACGCTATAGTCCTGAGGCTCTCACCTCTGAACACAGCTGACCCTCTCTCTCTCTCTCTCTCTCTCTCTCTCTCTCTCTCTCTCTCTCTCTCTCTCTCTCTCTCTTTCTCTCTCTCTCTCTCTCTCTCTCTCTCTCTCTCTCTGGTTCTTCGCTACTCCGCGCGCAGGCTATGCCCGACGTTGACGGCAAGCCCGTCCTGCTGCTACACACGCACAGCGTTCCCGCGCTTTCTTCGCGTCTTCGCTCTCTCTCACACACACACACTCGCGAGCACTGGCTCGACGCCTCGCGCAGATGACGTCGTGGTGTGCGCCCGCACCACACACCGACACTCTCGTCTCTCTCTCTCTCTCTCTCTCTCTCTCTCTCTCTCTCTCTCTCTCTCTCTCTCTCGCTCTCTCTCCCAAATGCAAGGTAGCCTCGCTGGCCTCGCGGCCGCTGGTTTCCCGCTTCCTCTCGTCCTCTGTCTCTCTTACTCTCTCTCTCTCTCTCTCTCTCTCTCTCTCTCTCTCTCTCTCTCTCTCTCTCACGTAGACTCGACGACGGCGGCCTTCCTCTCGTTCCGTCGTCCTTCCTCTCGTGCCTGCTCGACGGCGGATGGCGACGGGACGGCAAAGGCTCTCCTGCCGACGTCCTTCCTCCCGTTCTGGCTTCCTTCCTCTCGTGCCTGCTCGACGGAAGATGGCAGCCGGGCGGTGAAGACTCTGGATTGCAGCAGTGGCGGGCGGCTGGATGGTCGTCTCCGGGGATGGACTCCTTCCTCGGGATGGCGGTCCAGGTCGTGATGCTGCTGCTGCTCTCCTCACACACTCTCTCTCCACACACTCGCACACTTAACACTCGCGTGCGATTCTCTCTCTCGTCGACGTGTCGCGTCGACGGGATCCAGACGAGAACTGCCGAGTCACGCTGCGTTCGCGCGCTCGGCGACACTCTCCCGGCCGTTAGGGCCCGGCCGATAACGTAGTCCGATTGGCCAAGCGAGGCGCGAGACGGGCTGATTGGCTGCTCGTCTCGCGCCAGCTCGGACCGGCGAACTTCTTCCCAGAGCTCACGACGGCTGGCAATTTCCGCGAATTCCCGGGACGTAGCTCACGTCCGAGAAACGCGGGCTTCGCACGCGCCGACTGTCTCTTTCTCGGCCTTATGCGTTAAGGAGAATTTGCCGCGCAAAACAGCAACACACGTTTTGCGTGGCTGCGACGTTTGCAACGTCGCAATCCCCTCCCCTTAACTTTGCTTCCCTCTCAAAGAAATGGACCTTAAACCACCCACTTGGTCCCGGGTCCAATCTTTCCTCACCACTCCACATCTTTATCTCTTTCTCACTTCTCTACTCTGCACTTCTCTCTCTTCCTCTTCTTCACATCTGCATCTCTCTTCTTCTACTCTACTCCGCATCTCTCTCCTACTCTTCGCTACTCCACATCTCTCTCCTCCTCTTCTTTACTCCGCATCTCTCTCTCTCTCGCTTGCTTCCTCAGTTATCTATTTACCCTGTATTGTCGTTTGTATTCGACAAACAGGGCATAGACCTGAGTATCCTGGCCATTTGCACCGCTGGCATGTCTGCTGTGCCTGCCTTCGCTGAGGACATTCTCTTTGCGAATGTCCTTTCCGCTGGCAAGACCAGCAGATCATCTCCGGGCATTGCGATGCTCGGTGCCCCGCTTGGCAGCAGGTGAAGCACACACTACCTCCTCGCTTCTCGTCTCGGGCCACAGCCTTAGCGGTCGGACTCACCTGTCCGCTCCTTTCTGTAGCTTTCTCTGTCCTCGCCGAAGCTCTCTTTCTCTCACTCGTTCTCTCCTCAACCACGCCAGGAGGAAACTCTTCGCCAGGGCTCGTCTGCTCTGTCCTCACGACTGCAGCGGCTCTCTGGCTTCCTCCTGTCTCCCTGTACGCTGCGCTGGGGACGCACATCTTCTCCGCGGGCAGCGGAGGCGCGTAACGGCTATTTAACTCTTTTAGCCGTTCCCAGCGCCGACCGTACTTCTCTAACTCTTCCCAGCTATCAACGCACTTGTCGCCAATAGCTCTCCGGTATTCCGGGTGAAGGTTCCGATACGCGATGCGAAGCAACTCGCGTTCGGATGGAGGTCTGCGGAAGCGCGAAGCAAGATATTGAAGATTCGCGATATACACCGCGATCTTCTCTTCTCTATGCTGCGTTCGCTTGCGCAGATCTTCCTCCAAATCCTCTCGGCAATACGGAGCCATGAATCGGCGACGAAAGGCCTTGCAGAACATATCCCATGTTCGCAGGCTCTTTCCCTTCGCTCGATACCAGCGGCTTGCCTGCATTTTGAAAATGCACGGCAGCACTGCTAGCATCTCGCGGTCTGTCACCGCCGACCCTACTCTACACTCGCACAATCGCTCCAAAAACTCCTCCGCCTCCTCGTGATCACCCTCGCCCGAGAACTTAAGCTCCCAATGCTTAAGGAACTCCAGAGCCCTAAGCGAGTCAGCTGATCTCGTTCGACGTTCGGATGACGTCAGGTCCACTGAGTTAGACTCGCAGCTTGATGTAACTCCAAGCTCGCTGTCACTACTCAGCAACCTCTCGTGCCTCCGTATCGTCCTGGTAGCGATCCTCTCTCTCTGTCCACTCTCTTCCTCAGACTCCTCTCCCGAGCTCTCACTGCTCTCTCGCACACTCGGCCGACCTCCAGAGCTGCCTCGAAAAGCGCGGCGTCGCACCGTTTCGCACTTTTTCCTTGGCAACTCTTTCTCTGTGTTATCACGATCACTCGTGGTCACAGATGGTTTGCCTCCCAGCTTGCCTATCGCAGCTGGGCGAACTGGCTCAGCCGCTATGACTGGGGTTCGCAAACATGACTCTCGCCATATTCGCTCTTCCTCCAATCTGCGCGTCTGCTCTAACTCCTCGACTCGCACTTGCTCTCGTGCCAACTCTCTCGCTTCCTCGCGTACTCGTTCTAGCCTCCGCTCATGCTCTAGCGTGGCTAACTCGTCTCGCAGCTTTCCTCGGCCTTCCAGGAGGACTTCCTCGTAAGCTTCTCTCCAAGCTACTGAAAGCTCCTCCTCGAAGACTCGAGCTCTCGCCTCTACAAGGGTGAGTCCGCACTCTTCCAACTCCCTCACATGAGCGTCTCTCTCACTGCGAGCAACGCTCACTCGGCTTGCATAGCCGCTATCCTCGCTGACGTCTGCGTTGGAGCCTGGACGCTCTCTCAACACATCCGTGTGGCCCTCCATCATTGTGATGGAAGTACCACAGGCCGCGGACCTTGCCGTCGTCCTCTCGGACGACTGCAAGTAACCTGGCCATTTCTCTCTCACTCTCGCCGTGCCCTCACCCTCTCTCTTCCTCCCGTTCTGGCTTCCTCCTCTCGTGCCTGCTCGACGGAAGATGGCAGTGGGCGGTGAAGACTCTGGATTGCAGCAGTGGCGGGCGGCTGGATGGTCGTCTCCGGGGATGGACTCCTTCCTCGGGATGGCGCGTCCAGGTCGTGATGCTGCTGCTGCTCTCCTCACACATTCTCTCTCTCCACACACTCGCACACTTCACACTCGCGTGCGATTCTCTCTCTCGTCGACGGCTG
>CM053171.1:23540265-23565411 GCA_012977825.3 Pteromalus puparum
TCATCGGAGCTCGAACTCAGTAGTAGACCATTCGTCGCCCTCAGGGTCACTCGAAGAGAGGAACTGAGGACTCATTCTCGCTTTGATGTAACACGAAAAACTTCCTCGCGAGCCCCGCCGACACGTGTACGACGCACCGCATACAACCAGCCGTCGCAGTCTGACGTGACTCACGCTGTCGCATACAAGCGGCACGCGCTGCAGCACATCATCGCGGGACTGATTAGGAGCTCCCCGCTATCGCGGTGAAGGTTGGGCTCTTACTCAAGTCCCGTACGAGTGGCGGATTCGCGCTGATCATCGCACGAAACATCAGTTGCGACTGCAACATCATGGTGCCAGATCGCTGAGCGCTCCTCGGCATCCCTCTCTCGCGAAATGCCATCAACAGCTGGCTCGCGGCCGCTAGTGCATCTTTAC
This sequence comes from Pteromalus puparum, assembly GCA_012977825.3. NCBI lineage: Eukaryota > Metazoa > Arthropoda > Insecta > Hymenoptera > Pteromalidae > Pteromalus > Pteromalus puparum. The sequence continues at coordinate 23,540,686 of CM053171.1, forward strand.
CATCCCTCACACTACAGCCACTTTTCACCTTCACACATCAACCATGAATCTTTCCTCCTCTCCTCTCGGTGATAGCGAATCCCACAAGGGGATGCCAATGCCCGACGCTGTGCCTCCCAACACAGGTGCGCACACTTAACGCCTCCGCGTGACTAGGATTTCTTATTTACGCGGATTTTACACGCGATCGCCGACGATAATGGAGTACGCTGGGGAGAGGTGGGAAAACAGGAAAGAAGTCAAACAAAACAACACTTATTCCCACGTTTCTGCACTTTGATATTTCGCCCAGCCCTTCCCTACAACGTGGGCCTAGCGCCACGCAAAAGTTAGCACGCAGGGCCGCAGATACTCGCTGACTCCGCACACCACACTCTGCCACGCTATAAACTCCTGAGGCTCTCACCTCTGACACAGCTACCCTCTCTTCTCTCTCTTCGTGCACGCCTAGTCCCAAAGCGTAGCGAGTGACGTCACGCAACTTCTCCGTCTCTCTCTCTCTCTCTCTCTCTCTGCTCTCTCTCTCTCTCTCTCTCTCTCCTCATCTCTCATCTCTCTCTCTCTGAGTTCTTCGATACTTCCCGCGCGAGCTATGCCCGACAGTTGACGGAAGCCGTCCTGCTTGCGTAACACGCACCAGGTATTCCCGCGCTTTCTTCGGTCTTCGCTTCTCACTCACACGCACCCCGCGAGTACTGGCTCGACGCTCGGCCAGAGTGACGGCTCGGGTGTGCGCCGCACACACACACGACACTCTCGTCTCTCATCTCCTCTCATCTCTTTGCTCTCCTCTCTCTCTCTGGCGTTCGTTCGCTACTCCGGCGCAGGCTATGCCCGACGCTGACGGCCCAGCCGTGCTGCTGAGCTACACAGCACAGGCGTTTCCCGCGCTTTCTTCGCGTTGTCGCTCTCTCTCACACCACCGCGGTACTGGCTCGATGCCTCGCGCAGATGACGTTCGTGGTGTGCGCCCGCCCACACACCGACACTCTCGTCTCTCTCTCTCTCTCTCTCTCTCTCTTCTCTCTCTCTCTCCCAAATGCAAGGTAGCCTCGCTGGCCTCACGGCCGCTGGTGTCCCGCTTCTCTTGTCCTCTGTCTCTCTTACTCTCTCTCTCTCTCTCTCTCTCTCGTAGACTCGACGACGGCGGCCTTCTCTCGTTCCGTCGTCCTTCCTCTCGTGCCGGGCTCGACCGGCGGATGGCGACTGGACGCGAAGACTCTCCTGCCGACGTCCTTCCTTCCCGTTTCTGGCTTCCTTCCTCTCGTGCCTGCCTCGACGGAAGATGGCCAGTCGAGGCGGTTGAAGACTCTGGATTGCAGCAAGTGGCGGGCGGCTGGATGGTCGTCTCCGGGGATGGACTCCTTTCCTCGGGATGGCGGTCCAGGTCGTGATGCTGCTGCTGCCTCTCCTCACACATTCTCTCTCTCCACACACTCGCACACTTCACACTCGCGTGCGATTCTCTCTCTCGTCGACGTGTCGCGTCGACGGGATCCAGACGAAGAACTGCCGAGTCACGCTGCGTTCGCGCGCTCGGCGACACTCTCCCCAGCCGGTTAGGGCCCGGCCGATAACGTAGTCCGATTGGCCAAGCGAGGCGCGCAGACGTGCTGATGGCTGCTCGTCTCGCGCCAGCTCGGACCGGCGAACTTCTTCCCAGAGCTCACGACGACTGATCTCTTCCTCTTTCGCGTCGACGGGATCCAGACGAGAACTGCCGAGTCACGCTGCGTTCGCGCGCTCGGCGACACTCTCCCCAGCCGTTAGGGCCCGGCCGATAACGTAGTCCGATTGGCCAAGCGAGGCGCGAGACGTGCTGATTGGCTGCTCGTCTCGCGCCAGCTCGGACCGGCGAACTTCTTCCCAGAGCTCACGACGGCTGGCAATTTCCGCGAATTCCCGGGACGTAGCTCACGTCCGAGAAACGCGGGCTTCGCACACGCCGACTGTTTCTTTCTCGGCCTAATGCGTTAAGGAGAATTTGCCGCGCAAAACAGCAACACACGTTTTGCGTGGCTGCGGCGTTTGCAACGTCGCAACACAAACAGCGTTACTAAAATTGACCGACGACATACGCATGGCTATTGACAAACAGAAGATGACTCTCTTCTAAACTACTATCTAAACTGCACTGAGGTTATAAATTCGCGTGATCCGAAGAAGTGCATCAAGTGTGGCTGGTACGACTATCTCAAGTACAACCCACTCCAGAAAATTATAAATGATGATAACGAGACTATCCAAGTTTGCAAGAACTGCTTGGTATTTGCAAATAAAAGCCCACTATCTGAAAATAGAGGTGCACGCAACACCTCTTCCTCTACTCCATCCACACGCAGCAACAGCCCTCTGCCACAGCAACAGCAGTAACAACAACCTCTGCGCACAAGGAAGCCGCTTTCTGAACTACCAACGCGCTCTTCTAGTCCAGCACGTAAAGAAGATCCCGTGCTGAGCAAAATGCTGAAAAAAAAACAAACAAACTTGAAAGCATCGAGAAGCTGCGAAGCGCGATAAAGATACAGCTTTCTGAAAACAAGAGCCTACTGGAGGAGAGAATGACAGCCATCGAAAAGTCCTTGAAACCGCTGAAGGAGATGCCGGCACTTGTTAACCGTGTAATGCTGGTAGAGGAGGATGTGGCTGCCTTCCCGTACGAGAATAATATGCACAGATTTCTGCACAGATCTCTGCACAAAATTTGGACCGTTTTTTTCAATTTCGAGAATATTCTTAGTAGCAAAAAAATAATATAATGAGTGCCTATATAGGTGTTACCATCTAGATGATAGCAAACAAACTCTGTGAACTCTAAAATTTCTACTTTTTATGATATTAAAATTTTGTTGTTTGAATCAAATTATTAAAAAAACAATATTGAAATTCACAACCAGAGTTTCTTTGCTATCATCTGGATGGTAACGCCTATATAGGCACTCATTATATCATGTTTTTGCTTCTAAGAATATTCTGGAAATCAAAAAAAATGGTCCAAATTTTGTGCACAGATCTGTGCAGATATCTTTGCAGAAATCAATGCAGAGATCTATGTACAGATCTCTGCACATTATTTTCGTAAGGGTTAAAGGTTGAGTGGGAAGAAATCTGCAATGAGACCTATTGTCTTAGAGTCTCGTGAGTTAACTAATTGAATTGTGACCAGAGGTTTAGCTGTGGGATCAGGTAAACTAACAACTCATCTATTTTCTTAGTAATCGTACAAAAAACTTTATCATTTGTTCAAAATCAATAATTATTTGACTAAGTGAGGTAAGGATAAGGTTTTGATTATAATTAGTTATGACTAAATTTATGATTATAATAATTTATCATACTTATGACTAACTCTAGATTTGTACTCGCAATCTGTTTGTGCTAGCGAAAATTCTATGCTTTCTTTTAATTCTTTTCAAAAAAATTGAAAGTATTCAACCAAACGTAATTTTTTTTTAATTATTAATAACTAATTCAACAATGTTTCTTTTTAAATTAAATTTTGATTAAAAAAAATTAATTGAATTTTTTATTTATAATTATGTTAAATTGTTTAAAATATTTTTTAAGTCTTCGAAGGCCAGAATTCAAGATTTTCATTTTTGCAGCTACCGCAGACTTACTTAAGATTTGAGCTTTGAAGGGCACTTTTACTTTGACAGAAATGCCTGAAACAGCTATAGTTTCCAGATGAACGTGGGGATTTAAAAAAGATTTTAATTTAAAAAAATTGTCCATAAGTTAATAAAAAATTTTGTTTAAAAATTTAAAAAATTACAAACATTATGCATTAATTATAGACAACATTTTAATTAAAATCTTTTTCAAATCCCCACATTCATCTGGAAACTAAAGCTGTTTCAGGCATTTCTGTCAAATTAAAAGTGCCCTTCGAAGCTCAAATCTTAAGTAAGTCTGCGGTAGCTGTAAAAATGAAAATCATGAATTCTGGGCTTCGAAGACTTGTTGTACCAAGTATATGATATATACAAATATTGTTTTTGTTTTTTTTTAATGTTTCTTAATTTATACCATTCTTTAAACAATTTTTAAAACAATTTAACATAATTATAAATAAAAAATTCTATTTTTTAATTTTTTGACATTTTAAGGAGTATCCGTACCCCTAATCGCTAAAATTCAAGTAAGAGTATTTTTAATTATTAATTTTTATAGATATTCAATTTTTAAAGTCACAGTACAGATGAATAACATCAACTACGTCGAAGTGTTTCTCCACCTCAATACCCATAGCAAGCTCTGACCTGCAGAGCTACTCACCGGTTGCGAGGAAGATGAGATAACTCTCTATCTATTGGGAGAAACCTTGGCAAGAGTATGTTATGAACTAGGTGGTTCTCAACCACCTCCGTTTCCGTTAGGTAGTCCGGGTCTCTTCTGCACTGTGACACTTATTATCCAAGGTCGATGAAACTCTGAAGAATGCTCGTACGTGGGCACGTTAACCCTCCTTCAGACCAGTCGTTTCGCAGATAATTGAGAGATGTCGTCACCGCTTCCACGAAGTCCTTTGTCGTCGTAGAGTGAATATTACACGGGCTGATTTCACTTCAGTAATTGATAATCGTACATCCGCAATCGCAACACGTGCAAGCTCGCTTTACACTATTTAATGAACGCACGTCACTGCAAAGAAGAAAGGAATTCCGCGAAAGAATTTAACACTCTCCACGTGCGTGAGAAGCCGTGAAGTGCGTCAACGCCGAGCACTGGACGAGGTTACATTGGCGCGGGAGTCAACGGTTTCCACGGCGCTGCCGAAAAAGTAGATAATCCACACGCTATCTGTAATATCTATTATACGCAAACACTCGAAGTCGTATACCCTTAGAGTACAAAGTTGCACGAGAATTCATGTGTGTTAGTTCCATACATGCATAACTGTCGGTGTTCATCTAAGTTAATCTTTTTCCATGTATGGCAAGAAAATTGTTAAATTAATAATCATTCAGTTGTAATTTGATACTAAATGCTAAGAAGAACATTCCATAATGTAAAAGCAATGATTATTTAAACAATTTATGTATTATTGATGACTAAATTGTAAAAAAATATATTTGGAAAACTTTTAAGTCGAATTTCTCGAAATTTTGCGTGAATACCCTATAAATTTTAATAGCTATAAATGTTCATCAGCATCTTATGTACAAAAAACTTATTTCAAATAATTTTTTGTTTGTTAATTAATAGTTATAATTAATGTTTTAAATGAACAGAATTAATGAGCCCGATTATGTTCGCAATTGAGTAACATAAACTATAAAGCAGTGTACAGTGATAAGCATTGGTGCATAAGCGCATGTGCATACAAAAAAAATATGAGCCGTCACGGGACGCCTGGCAGATATGAAACATAGAAATTGAAGGTTACTGGAAAATATATAATTGAGTTTAATAAGAAAAGGATGCGATAAAAAAGGAATACAGTGTATTAAAATCCCTCGGAGATGCAATCGAAACAGCTGATCGAAAAAGAGACGCCAAAATCCATGCATGCGACAATGCAGTGGAAGCGCGGGCGAACTGACCCTTTATTTATTACCCCCGCTGCCGCTTACCTGGGTATGATTTAGCGCGCAGTCAACGAAGTGCACGTACCTATTAAAATTCTAATGCTTTAGAGAACAGACATGATTTTTAAAACCTTTTTTAAAATAAAGCTAAGGTTAAATCTTACACAAACGTACAAGAGTTACGTTATGACATGATTACTAAAACCTTTTTTGAAATAATGCTTAGGTTAAATCTTACAAAAAAGTACAAGAGTTGCGATTTTTACTGCATTATTTGTTAAGTAATATTGTTTGGAAAATTCGGATTGCTAATGATACGTTTAAACGATTGAGAGCTCACGCAATCAATATGTCGGCGCGAAAGATGAATATATATATATATATATATATATATACGCATAACAATTCTAATATACAAAATAACCCTATTTTGTCTCCAAAATCATAATAGAGATTTGTCGCACGTGATCAGCGTATCATAAAAACGCCGTTTCCTCAAGACACTTATAATCATAAACCTGAAATGCGCTGCCAAGTTCGGCGACGAATTCGATAGCGCATCTACTTTCGGGAATTTGCCCGCTTGTAATATTAAAACTATAAAATATTAGATATAGTTATACTCAACGCGCAGGACACGGCGTGCGTATAGTGACGATTGGAAGAGAGAGCACAGCTATAGGTATACTCAGTGCGGAGAGATTGATACTTTATAGATATAAATATACTCAACGCGCGGAACACGGCATGCGAGATCATAGCTATAGGTATAATGCTCGACGCGCGGTGAGTGAAAAAGAAGGGAGAGTTATAATTAGCACGCGGCGCGTGAGAGGGGGTCTCGCGATCATGCCATCGCAAGTGTTACTCCGGTGAGAGCGTTATTTTTTGGAGATCGGATTCACACCCCAAGGCGCGGCTAAAGATGTTTCACATAAAAAAAAACTCAGCAATTATTTACAGCTTAATGATATGTATAACATGTAAGCGCAATTACGCAGTTAGCGTCAATCACGTGCGTTGCCGATGTTGGAGATAGATGGTTGCGGTACTACAGGGATCACTCAGTTCGAGCAGGTTACTCATTGCAGGCGCACTTCATTCTCCGGGCCGTTGCAAATCAAGGCTAAACTTGAACAGCTGCTGGTGAGTGGCGCTGGCTCTTCATCGTCTCCATCAGATACTCCAGCACTGGACACCGAGACTATCCAGCAGATACGCGAGGTCAGCATAAGAATCCGGGCCCAATTGGATGGCGTTGTTCCCTCCCAGGCAAAGCTCTCGGCAGAATTCGTCATAAACGGACTGATTTTCTCACTACGATATCATTGAGACACCTTGCCCTCGCAGCTCTTTGGCCCTTAGACCCCGAGCTAGCGGAGAGAGACATTATTTTTGTGCTTATGTCGTATATCTAACCTGTCCTTGAGCGAGTCACGCTTCCGCTCTGACTGGAAAACGTCCCTGGTGCACGTCTTAAACAAAGTCAGTTCTCTAACAGCCCTAACTGACTACCGTCCGATTTCTCTTTTGTGTTTCCTGTAAAAGGCGCTGGAATGGCTGGCTCACAAACAAATCTCGGAATATCTTGAGACTAGGCTTTATCTCAACTGTCTCTAAACTGGATTCCGCGCCGGTCACAGTACTCACTCAGGCCTAATTAAGCTGACTGATAACGCCAGGCTGGGCATAAATAAAAATAAGGTAACAGTTCTTCTTCTGTTTGACTTCAGCAAGGCGTTTGACACTGTGTGTCACTTCAAGCTCCTCGAAAAGCTATCCTCCATGAGCTTTGCCAAGCAGGTCATCCGCTGGCTCGCCTCCTACCTTACAGGCAGAGAACAAGCTGTCATTGGTGACAATGGCGAACTCTCCACCTTTCGCTTCCTTAACACGGGAGTACCACAGGGATCCGTCCTGGGGCCTCTGCTATTCTTGTTGTACATCAATGACATCAGTTTCTGCCTCGACTCTCGCATTTCTCATCTCATATATGCGGATGACCTGCAAATCTACAGCCAATGCCACCTTGAGGAGCTCGATTCCTGTTTCTCAAGGATAACTGCTAACGCCGAAAGGATATCAGGCTGGGATGCACAAAATCACCTTAAGGGGGCACACCACCTTTAAACTCTGAAAAATAAACTTCTTATAAATAATAACAAAAATAAATTATAATTGTTATACAAATTTTATACTAATAACAAATTTTATAATAATAACTAATAAGGTTATATTACCTGTATTTTTACCATGGTAAATCCTTATTAGCACCTACTTACCCATGGTGACTCTCCGTATACTGTCTTGAGTATTTTGGCACTGTCCGTAGGATTCCATGTGACCACATTGTTTGATTGGACTAAAATTTTAGGAAAATGCTTTGTACACTTATACTTTTGGTATGAATAAAGGGATTTTGATTTGAATGCTTAGAAAATGTTTAACAATAAAAATACTTAATTTTTGGCCTTTTTTAACCTATTTATGCCACATTTTTTTCATAAAAGATTTTGTAAGCATTCAAATCAAAATCCCTTTATTCATACCAAAAGTATAAGTGTACAAAGCATGCTCCTAAAATTTTAGCCCAATCAAACCATGTGGTCACATGGAATCCTACTGACAGTGCCAAAATGCTCAAAACAGTATACGGAGAGTCACCATGGGCAGGTATGTGCTAATATGTATTTACCATGGTAAAAATACAGGTAATATAACCTAATATGAGTATACAAATTATGTAACAAATATAATTTATTTTTGTTATTATTTATAAGAAGTTTATTTTTCAGAGTTTAAAGGTGGTGTGCCCCCTTAAACTCAACGTACTCAAAACTCAGGCGATCGTCCTGGGTTCCCTCTATTACATAAATGCTTTATCCTCTGTTGCTAACACCTATATAAATATAGGGAGAGCCCGGGTCGATTACTGCACAGCCTGGGAGTGGTGGTCGACTCTAAATTTAACTGGGAAGAGCATGTTACACATCTGTGTGAACGTGCTCACTCGCTAATGTACAGACTTTACTTCTTCAGGAATAGCACCAACAAAGGACTGCGCAAACGCCTAGTGCAAGCCCTCCTGTTTCCCATCATCGACTACTGCTTACTAGTATACTGTGAGCTGACGCAAGAACTCGACACTAAACTACAAAGACTGATAAACAGTGGCATTCATTACATTTACGCTGTTAGGAGGGATGAGCACATCTCCTCATACAGGTGCGAGTTGCAATGGCTCACCACCACCGGGCGTAGGAGATACTTCATGGCCTGTTTCTTGAGAAAACTCTTTAACACCGCTACACCATCTTACATCTTGGCCTATTTCCACGTCGCACTGCGACCTGTGATGGGGGAGTTGATTCTCCTAGACATCCCCACCTTTGCCACAGAGACACTAAGGAATTCATTCCATATCAGTACCTCTTATCTATGGAACTCATTACCACCTCATCTTCGCAACCATAGTAACATCTCCAGTTTCAAATCTCAGGCTAAACAATACTTCCTCAAGCAAGAAAATTCATAACTCTCAACACCTACTCACTATACACTACACGCAAACTCACTCATCTACAAATCACCACATCTCATTCTGCACACTCACATGAATACAACATATATTTATTTTTCTATTAATCGCTGTAAAGCGCATGTATTGTACAACAAAATGTAAGCCAATAAAAGCAATCTAATCGCTTTCTAATCTAATCTCTCTCTCTCTCTCTCTCTCTCTCTCTCTCTCTCTCTCTCGCTCACTGGCCTAGCGGTGTGCGCGGCGTCGTCGCGCTCCTCTCGCTCGCACTTATGCGAGCAGCGTTGGTACGCCTTTTTTCAAACAAAGAATGACTTTGATATTTCAGCGTCTCAATTCGAATTTAATTTGTTGTTGTACCCGTTTGATAGTGCTAAGGAGTTAAAGCTTGCAAATATACTGCCTGCAAAATTTGTTCTAGGGAGGATTTCAAGCAGATATTTTTCATGAAATCACAAATCGCAATCGAAATCAACTTTGATGTCGGAGATAACAACGAGGCTACTGGGTATATCGAACATGGCACCATCATTCAAGGAGAAGTGCAGCAACCATAATCGCAACGTAGAGCGGGCAAAAGAAGCGCCATCGAGAACAGCAACGGCACAGCGGCGGCTCAAGCGAAAGGTGCCTTCGAAGTCGCGTGAAGTTATTGCTTTTTGTTGCGGGATTTGAATATTGAGTAAGCTAGGAAGTTTCGTAAAGGTTTTGGCATTCTCGTTAGTTTTTTTGTGTGTGTATAAATACAGGCGTCGTAAGTTTTCCTCGGCGATTCTGTCGCGGAAATTCAAGGCCATGTTAGCGCAGGAAAATATGTCTGTGGAGGCTATAAGGCAAAGGGGCAGAATCGCGGGAGACGTTGTGCGGATGCCGCGATTTTGAAAAGTATATCTTGATTGAACCTATTCGACTAGCTTTGTGACATTCTGGTTCAATGATAGATTTCGACACATATAGTGTACCGTTAATTTTAGTGATTTGGAATAGTGATTGACGTCCTTTGATTCACGGGGTGAATTGCGCAGGATTTTAAAGTATTCGGATAAAGTCAAGTAAAATTTGGAATAACGGGTGAAAATTAAATGTTCAAGTATAAGTGGTGAATTATAAATCAAATACATGCTCCTAACAGTTCAAATGCCAAAATCTTTATGCATAGTATCGATAAATTTAATAACTATATGCAGTTGTGCTCTCGTATTCGTGTTTGAGTCAGGTAGATTAAGAAATTGTTGTTAAATTTAAATCGGTATGAAGAATTTAGTACGTGCTTAGTAAGTTTTTAAAACGTAGCGGGAAAATACTTTAACTGACTATCAATCGCAGTAGGCTTTTGAGGCGCTGCGACTTAGTTGATAAAAAGAAACATTTAATGCGCGGGATTTCACGCAGTAAGCTTTTGAGGCGCTGCGACTTGCTTGATTTGAATACGATTCGATTTATTTAACGCGTGAAAATAAGTAGTGAAGTTAATCGAAAGGAAATAGCATGGTATTCTTGTTAATAAATCCATTTGACATATCGGGAGTTTTATGATTGGGCATAGCTCTAATTGCTTCAAATCGGATAACTTTTTGATTAATGGCATAGGGTCTGGATAAATTGACTGAGGTTTTGCGCTAGGTTAGACGATTTTTGTTCAGTGAATTTCAGAAAGATGAAAATCTCTGTAACCTGTCAAGCAGGTGCGCACAGGGAGGGCTGCAGGGGAGTAGCTAGGGTGTGAATCTTCGGGAATACCAAATCGGCGTACAGTGACGCTCTTGATATGCGAAGAAGCTTGCGAGTAGTCTAGAAAGTTAATTAATTTTCGCGGTGATTACTTAGTGATTGATTGAAACACGATGCGAATGCGAAGAGCACGGCTGTATAAATTAAGCGAGAAGTGTCCGATGCCGTTTCCCCTCACCGAGTTTTGCACGGTTTCCTCGGAGGCATAGGGCAAATGCCAGGGATTACGTGTTTTGAGTCCGTGCTCAATGCTCAAAATCACAGGCAGCACTTTCGAAGCTAGTCATTGTCACATTTACGCTATAAATTAAGATCGAGGCTGAGACGAGGGGGAGCGGGTAGAAAGAGAACAAGAGGGTGCTTGATCGTGGTTGGAAATCGGCAAAAACGGGTGCGTGCGCGCGTTGGCCGAGCTCCCATAGCGCGGAACCATTTTGGAGGTTCTGTGGCTTCTGGCCCCCAGCTAGGGGTGGCTTGCCACCCTGAGGCTGTTTCGACCCCAAAGGGAGCTTGCTCCATCGCTTTGAGGGTCCCACGTTGCACGGGGAAGCCGACAGGCGGGCCGTGGCACGTTCTTGGCTGAGGAGCGAGGCTACGACGTGGCGGCGACCTTATGTTTGTTCCGAAGTATAGCGAGTAAGATCTTGGATGTGCATGACAAGTTCCCCTCTCTGCCCGCGACTCCTCGACGTTTATCGGCGACGGATCAGTAGGTGGTAATTCGTTGTAATTAGGGGCAGCGATAGATCCAGAGCAAAAAGGATCAAGGCGACAGTCAGATGCATTCTGACCCCGGGCGCAACTGGGTGTCAAGTTATAGATGCTACCCACGATTTCGGCAAATAAAATTCATCTTTGTATTTATTCGTTATTCATTCAATTGTATTTGATTAGGAGTTGTTCTGCGACTTCTGTTTAATAAGTTCTGATTTATCTTGAGCAATCAAAAATAGCATTTAATGTATAAACGGATTACGGATTCGTTTGTTGTGTGCGAAATGTATGTTGATTGAAAGTATGTAAAATGCGTGCGTGTTTATAATTTAATCTTTTAGAAAAATTCGGTAGGTGCAAAGATTGTAAATATGAAATGTAACTAGTACGGCGAAGAAGGAGCGTTCGTGGCTCGGTTGGCTAAGGCGCATGCCTTGGCCGGCCGAGACACGCTCGCTCAAGGGGTCGTGGGTTCGATTCCCGGTGAGGTCAGCTCGGATTTTTTCTGAGTTGTTTACAGCGGGAAAAGTACCCAAGACTCCGGCTGTTTCGAGGTAGGTTTTCCCCCGAATTTTCCTTCAGAGTAATTCCGGGTTTTCCCTGCCTCACAGGCGTAAGCCTGGGCGAATGCGAAACAGTGGTAGGGACAATAGGTAAAGGCAGGAATTAGGTAGCTAAGACGATGCATTAGGCAGGGAGCGCCGGCCTTACCGGCGTGGAGCTGGTCTAATACGGGGACCTTCTCGGGGGAAAGCTACACTGAGAGACGGACCCGATGCCCTCTCGGGGGCAGAGAGTGCTGGCTTAACCAGCAAGGTGTGTGTCTTAAAATATGGTCCTCATCGGAGAAGTCTCTCAGAGTGGAAAAAATAATAGGGATACAGTGAGGTAAAAATCGAGGTATAGGATTGGGCACTACTTCCACACAAAAAGGTGGTGGAAGGCCCCCGGCAGCTGGGCCTAATTGGCCGCGCCGGTAATGGAGACCAAAAAAAAAAAAAAAAAAAAAAAAAACTAGTACGGCGAATGCGAAAGATTTGTTAGTAGCTAGAATTAAATGTAAGGTATTACATGTCAAATTCCATTAGCTTTGTAAGTCAACGGAAAAGTGTAGTTTCGCAAAGGATGATTGTGAGTCAACAGAAGAAACGTTAAAGGTACAATATGAAACATATTTTGTACGAGGGGGAGTGTTATTACGGATAGAATCGCGTACATACATGGCAGTTGCCTGTTTTACCGAGTCGACACGAAGAAAGCAAGATTTAAAAAAATGATGCAATATAAACTATGCGCTCGGCTTTCTTCGTCCCTTCTCGGCCGTCATCGATGACGTTTTCGGCGGCGATTAATGAGCGTAGCGACAGTTACCGGCGACGACTCGCGAGAGAAAGAGGTTAAACGCTGACCTTTTCTGTTAGGCTTATTAATAAAGTACTGGTTTTCCAGCATTAATAGTTTTTGACATTTATTGTCGAACCTAATCTTTGCCTTGTCCCTAACAACATCCGACATATAGCACCGAAAGTAACACATTTTGCAAGCTTTTGGCAATGCCAATTTTAATCAAATTCTGCAAGGAATGGTTTCTGTTCTATTATCCAGCTACTCTTATCATATATTGTCTGAATAGGGCGAATGACTTCGACGCATGTTATGTCTCTTCAATCTAAGAACTCTTTCATCTATAAACTCTGTATTTTCCTTGAATGTATCACTGAACAAACATTGCTAAATGTATCTACAATACAAACTAAAAATCATCAATTCAATAATAATTATTGAAAATAAAATCTTTCAAGATTTTCATGATAATTTCTATGTACTAAATTTTCTGACTTGACCAAAATAATTTCATTAATTCACAATCTGTGCTTTAAAAGAAATTAACTCATTCAAACTATTTATTCCAAATTTCAATGAATTATCAAAGTTTAAATAGCTAGAGCATAGCTCATTGCTTTATCTAATCCAGCATTCAAAGTAATTTGCATAAATTTATCAGACTTATTGCTTTTATGAACCCCATAAAACTCTATTTATTTTCCAGCTTGGAGATTTTCTCTTTAGTTTCAAGCTTATGTTGTCGATTGTTCACTTGCTTGTTATATGTTGGATCTATAATCGAGCTTAATAGCTTCGCTAACTTCGAGCATATTTTTCTTATCAGAGTTTATACTTTTGTCAAAGACGTACATCACACTGAGATAAACTATGCAACAATTTCATTTGTTTCAAGCTGTTTTCGCTCCATTCCAACTGTTTGTTTTACACTCCATCATCCAGTGTAGTTATTTGTACATTCTAGAGATTACAATTCTTACAGACGACAATTTTCCAGATAATGACTTGACAGACTATGTTGTTCAGACTCAATTGAACAATCATCAGTAGCGTAACTCGGACCGTTACCTACTCCCTTCGAATTTATAATCACGGAAATATACGAATTCGCACATTAAATATCAAGCTTTTCAGTATCATCATTGATTTGAAAATCAATTTTGAGTTGATACTTGCACTACACCACTTCTTAATTTTCCAACGAGCCAACTTGAAATCATGTTTGGATTTTAAAACAGAAATACTATCAGTTTTAGGGCCTTTTAATTTCTTTGTCGTTATTGGCCTCGGCCTTGACTTCCATCAAACTTAGACTTCTCAATCGTATTACAGCCTGATGCGCTATCAATTTTACATTTCGTATTCCGAATACAATGATCACGCCGACAATAACAAATACGAGAAATCGAGCCTTTTCTGACTTTCATATTCTTAAGCAAACTTTTCAAGCTGAGATTTTCGAGTGAACGTAACCGAACCAAACATGCATTTCACATCCTTGCATCCAAAGCACATCTTCCTTGCTTCGTGTATTTATGCTTGTGGTACCCTTCATTGTCGTAGTAGAAAATCATCCTTCCAAGATGAAAATACTTGGTTTTTTTAGGCATAAACAACGTCATCTAAAGAGATGTCCAGCTTTCCTGTTAAATATTGTAATATTTAGGAATTCATTGTTAACGATTTCTAGTAGCTATTTCATTAAGAATCTGTGTTTCTCCAACAAAACGTGGATTTTTGACAGTGATTTCAAGGAATGTTATTATTTTTAAACAAATGGATATACTCAGTAATTAATTATATGATCGAGCTCTATATTATCAAACTTATCTTCTAAAGACTGAGTTCCTTTTATACCTCTTTGCTCGAACTACACATAATGCCATATAACCATTTTCTCAGCAGGACTGTACTTGAATTTCAACAATGTCACTTTGTTTTGATAGTTTGAGTTTATCAAGCATATGAGACAAATCACGAATGTCTACCAACTTAAAGTAACATGACATCAATTCTATTTATAATAAATTTTTCGAACATAATCCAACTCAATTCAGTCGAACTTTCGAGCACATACGATTGACGGATAAATTGCATAGAATCAATTACAAATAGTCAATTTTAATATTAAACAATAACTGGGGTGGGTTTGACACCTTGCAATCTCAATACAAGTTTTCCAACATTTCGAACTTATTGTTTTCAACAATATCGAACTGATTGCCGGCACAGGCAATTTCAATTTTATGAGCAAATGTTCAGTTAACGAACTACAATTAAAAGAACAATGCTGATTGCTTGGATTTTCCACGATTAAATGCCTACTCCTCTGACGAACGACAATCAAAAGAATAGCATTTTATCACAGGAGGCAATGTTGTATGGAGCAAATGTTCACAAACGACAATCAAAAGAACAATGCTAATTGCCTAACTCATCACGTGACCTGTGATTTCACAGCACACATAGTGTAGCAGCAACAACATACACTACACTACAAGTACTGGCCAGCACAATAATTTGGATCTGATGTACACACGTTTACGCATATACATGTACGCAAATACATATATACACGCACGTATGCACATAAAGCATGCTATTTGAATTTCGATATGTACATATTTATTTGGAAACGTTTCAATTTTTCAAGCTGTCAAATTTATTTTCTTCGAGCTTTGATCGATCTCATTCTCGTCCTTCTGGACATCACAAAACTTTCTTATACTTCATCTGTGAATTATATTGTTTTCTCTGAATGTCTTTCAGAAATGTCCAATTCAATATCCTGAATTGGCAGTTATAACTGTTCTTTATTTAATTCATTAAATCAAGCATAATAATAATTATTATTAAAATAATTTTAAATCAAACTAATTTTCATTTCAATTTCGCCAAACTATTGACTTTGACAATTTTGTGATTTTCCAACTGATTTAAACTTTAGTCAAGGCATCGTTTGTTTTAAATTCACAAATTTTCCATAAACCATCAATGCGGCGCGACACGATTCGAACAGCGTGCATGCATATATTGTGCATGTATACTAGTAAATTGTAACGTCAAGTTGTTATAATTTTACTTAGTTATACACTAGCACATTATCAGCCTAAGCGCGGTTGCGATCAAGCTATGGTCAGGGAGCAATGCTCACGCTCCCTCCGTCAAGCTTACAGGGACGCCCGTTCCTGCAAGCTTCACGCACGTTCTCGCGCACTCGCTTACCGCCATCTTGATGACGTCGAAAAACAACTGACGCCACATGCCGATATGCACGTCCGAACCTGCTGCTCAACCACGCGCGATTTCTTGGAACTTGGCAACGCTATGCTCATGTTCCAACAAAAATTTTGACGAGGCGATTGCACACGAAAACGAACACAATTTTCCTGCAACACTCGCGCACTTTACAGAAATCTTGATTATTCGAGCTTTTACCTGACTAAAATATCACAAAACTACTCGAGCTGTTGGACATTTTTAACATTGTCGAACTTAGAATCGAGCTGGGTTGAACGAGATCTCGAAGTAGAGAATATACCGCACCGGCAATCTCCACAATAAACTCTTTCCTCGTCAAGACGCCATCCGCGTCGAGGTTCAAACTTAAAATCGGGCTGCATTGGCCGAGATCTCGAACAAAGAAAATGCCACGCCGGTACTCTTTACAGCAAACTCCGCCCTCGTCGAGACGCTGTCCACGTCGAAGTCCACGTTGAACGTAGTACTTCGAACTGAGAAACTGGCTAGCACTTACAACACTTTTCACTCGCGAGTTATTTCAACCAAGCATAAAAGTCCAGCAAAGTCTCAGCGCGCAGTGGAAGTGTGCTGGGCCCATAACCTGTTGAGACATTAACGTGCTCGGACCATGCATGCTTGGGGAGAAATAATGTGTACACAGGATTTCACAATAAAACACTATTTATTGATAACACCTCAAGCTAATCATCCATTGATGATACAACGTAGTCAAGCTATTATATGAGACTATAATTAGTATAACAATAAAAGTAATCGAACAGACAAGCTAAAACGCGTGTTGACCGCTCGAGTGCACAAGGCGAAGTGAAGCTCCGACGTCGCACAGCGACGTCAGCGGTGACCGTCTCGCGGCATAGAGAGGGGAGAGTTGAGTCGCGTAGCTCTGCGTTGGGCCTGCCGTCTCTAGCAAGCAGATATCTGCTCGCTTATATCCAACAGCTCCCTATATAGGTAGAACGAGCCTAAAATGATCAGAGAATCGGAAATCAAGATGAACGAAAATAGTACATTTCGCCCCTAGTGGCAAAAGCGACCATTTTCATTTATCTTGATTTTTTTTAAATTTTTTACTAAAGCTTTTTATTGTCAAAAACAATTGCAATAATTTTCAATTTCAAAAATTTCAAAACTAAAAATTTTTATAAATTTCAAATTTTTTATAAATTTTAAAATTTCTATAAATTTTAAAATTTTTTTAAATTTCAAAATTTTCAAAAATTTCAAGATTTTCAACTTGAGAACTTTTTAACAAAATCGTTTGAAATTTTAACAGCAGATAGCTTTGTTTATAGTAAATCACCAAATAATATTTTAAAGCATTTGACTACATTGTTTTAGAGATATAAGGAATCAAAAAATATTAAAAAAAAATTCAAACCGTGATATCTTAAGAACCATAGGGGTTTCAAGGCTGCGCAATAAACTTAGCCAAAACACACAAACTATTTACCTTTTCCCAAAATCTCAAGTGCAACAAGGCCGTAATCGAGGCACAAAAAAAATCATTTTTTAAGTTTTCGATTAATTACTTAAAAAATACGTAGTCAAATCACTTGAAATTTTGATAAAATAAAGTTTGACACGTGACCCATCAACGTGATTTTTTTTCGTTAGGTTATGATATTTAGTTTCAGAGATATGAATTTGAAAAAAAATAGTGTATTGTGTATCAAGGGCGTAAAGTGGGCGTTTTTAGACCGAGTGTGGAGTTTGCAGTACGAGTCAAAGGCGAGTGCGTACCGAGCCAATGCCGAGTACTGCAAACTCCACACTCGGCCTAAAAAAGCCCACTTTACGCCCTTGGCACACAATATACTATTTTACACGGCCACTACACACCTATAAATATTTAGAAAATATGATTCAGAAACTCAAAATTTGCATTTTCAAACAAAATTTTGTCAGCGGGCAAAAAAGTCAGGAGCGGGCAAAAAAAGTCGCAGTCGGGGGTATCAGGCAATCAATAGATAATAATCCACCAAAAATGGAACCAACATTAAAAGAGGGGAAGAAAGTAGAGGGGCAAGTCAGTAAAAAGCAAGAGAAAATCCAATCCTCGAAGAAGGAGAAGATAACCCAGAGAGATCCAAGGCAGAATTATACGAGTTTGCAGACAAACAGGAAAAAGGTAGCTACGGTACTACGATTTAGAACAACCAAAAAAAGTGAGCCGTCACGGGACGCCTGGCAGATGTGAAACATTGAAATTTATGGTTATTGAAAGAAGTTTATATAAAATAAAGTAAATAAATATTTTTTGTTTTGTAACATAAAAACTGAGTTTTATGAAGGTATGTAATGGAAAGGATGTTGTATTGGAGGAAGTGTAAAATGAAAGTAACAAGTATTAATATTTTTGTTTAGAAATATATTACAAATATTTACACTTCTGCAATACTGTTAAATATTGTCAGATGTATCATCAGTTATTTCTGTAATACTAGCAGTCAATGTTTATGATGGTATTACAATGACGATTGGCCGATGATAACTAAAATATGCGACGAAAGTGTTAGACATAACATCATCAAGGTATCTTATAAATACTGCATCGATTGTAAGCGTCGAACGCCAAATGTACAGCACGAGACGATGCCGTGTACACAAGTAAAGCGACTATAGCGCGCGCAGTATACTGCAAGCACTCACCGATAGGCACAGTCACGCATAAACACACTCTATAGTTCTAGACCCATCGCTGTCTAAAGCGCACTCACAGATACGCACACGCATACATACGCTTCCTCTCTCTCTCTCTTTGGTCGACGCGCGCACGCCTGTCCCAACGCTGTGTATAGCACACTCACAGATACGCACACATACTCTTCCTCTCTCTCTCTCTCTCTCTCTCTCTCTCTCTCTCTTTCTCTCTCTCTCTCTTTGGTCGACGCGCGCACGCCTGTCCCAACACTGTGTATAGCACACTCACAGATACGCACACATACTCTTCCTCTCTTTATCACTCTCTCTCTCTCTCTCTCTCTCTCTCTCTCTCTGGTCGACGCGCGCACGCATGTATATTTCTCTTCTGTCTCTCTCTCTCTCTCTCTCTCTCTCTCTCTCTCTCTCTCTCTCTCTCTCTCTCTCTCTCCAGTATAGAGGAGCGCGCTATAGAGGCGGAGAGGTGAGCGCGCTGTAGAGGCAAGAGAGAGGCGGAGAGGGGAGCGCACTGTAGAGGCACGAGAGGGGAAAGCGTCACGACAAAACGATTCGGTTGAACCCCCGAGCCGCGCCATTAGATGTTTCACATCAAAAGCGAGGGAAGTCTTAAACGCTCCCAGACTCAGCTGATACCGTGGATAAGGAGAAAATATCGACAGAATCTGAAACCTCTAGAAATTCAAGGGAAAGAAAACGCTGAGTCGTGGTTGACACCGAGAGTACGGGCCCAGTTCATTCTTCGGAGGAAGAATTGCGACCAAGGACCGGAGCGCGGACTGGGAAGAAGAGAGTTTACAAGACAGTTCATGGCAAGAAAACAGAAAAAACATACGCCATATGCAATTGGCTGTCAGATTCGGGGGAAACATCCGAGCCTATTCTTAGTCAGGCGGACCCAAATAATGATTAAGGGAAACTATGCAAAAAAGAAAACATGAAACTCGGAGTGCAAGCAGCAAGTACACCGCAACATGAGGGAATGGAGTGCAATAATGACCCTAAGACGCCTGTACGAAAGCACACCCTTAATAGAAGTTCATCTAAGTTTCACCAAGATGACATGGAGATCAGCGAGGAGAGCGATAGCAGTCTAGGCAACGACGCCGAGGATGAATTGCTGAACAATCAGATAATACCGGAACCGGAGAAAGAGATATCAATTAATAATTTCGAGAGGGAACCTTCTCTGGGAAACCATAACTTGTTACCACCGCTAACACAGAAAACTATACCAAGCACGAAAATTAGTGATGAAACATTGGGACAAATCCCTCAAAACAACGGACAGCGCGCAAAGTAACATGAATTCCAACGTTAAACCAACGAGCACAGAATCACCGCTAGCAAATCTACGACAAACGATATTCGGCGAAAAAAACAAATTTAAAACTTGTCTTACTGTAGATATAGAGAAGATAAGTAAACAAAACAAGTCTGGTGTTCAAATGAAAATATGGGAAACCGGTACTCAGAGCAACAACGACTTGCCCGATGAGAGAAATACCAACAAAGGAAACCCTAGCGCAGAATCACCTTACGAAAGCATAGATTCTCCACAACCGATACTTCTTACACATGTTCCATTAGCTCCACACGATAGCCACCCTAGCATTCTGAAGCATACTCTTTCCCCGTATAAGCCAACAAAGGATTTCTATCACATTACTTTGCAATGAGACGATCGAGCTAGTGCAAGACCATTACCCGCCAGCAGTGCGTCAGACGCACCCATAGAAAACGCTTATTTACAGCCTCATGATACGAAGAATCACAATAGATATAGTCCCGAAAATAAGCTAGACAGCTACAAATCTATTGATCAGATGGAGGGCTCGTTCAATACTCAGCTAACAATGATACAGCTTTAGACGAAATGGCTCAGCAATTTTATGTATACTCGCAGCAAGACGATTGTGCAGAACCACTCAAGAGACTGATGCACGATAGATATATACCAACGGTTTCACCTGGAAACTGCCTGTTTAATTCAATAATAAAAATCTCGAATCTGCAATTATCAGCGAGTCAGCTAAGGTATCAACTCTTGCGCAGCCCGCACGTAGAGACCTGCGGCGATCCAGAAGAGGCTCGCCAGATCTTGCTTCCAGAAGTGGAATATGGAGATGCGGATTGCATATGTTCGCAAAGGAGTTTGGACACAATGTGTGCGTACATTTCCAAACAGACAACCGCAATAATTACTGTCACTTTAACCTAGACAAAGGGAAAGAGTTCATACATCTACATCTAGGCGACAATCACTTTACGCTATATATACAAACAGCAGATGAATCTGACGAAGATTCAGAATGCGAGTCAGAATCAGAACCAGAAGAACAACCTCCAAATAGGCAATGAAACCCGCACGTTAGAGAAGCAACGGCGTGCTATTTAATAGCTGAGGCGCGGCGATAATAAGGCGCACCGGCGTGGGAGAGAGCTTCGATAAGAGATCGATCGACTTCTGTGGACCAATGCCTCAGACTGAAAGAGGAAACCGCTACATATTGACCATCCAAGATAACTTCACAAAATTCTGCATATTAATACCAGTCAAGCACGTAACGGCAAAGGAAGTGACATGAGCACTCACGGAAAAATTAATTTGCTACTTTGGCTCACCGGTAACCCTAATATCCGCGATCAAGGAGCACATTTTATGAACCGAGAGCTAGAAGAATTCACGCGTATATTTAAAGTTAACAAGTATTCGACAACCGCGTAGGATCCACAGTTCAACGGAGGTATAGAGCGAATGCATCATACGCTCAAAGAGTATATTAAAAATAAATAAAATAAAATAAACGGATAAAATCGTACCATTAGCACAGCACGCAACTCCACAGAACACGATGGACTAGAATATTCACCGCACGTATTAGTTTTCGGCCGACGCGCGCGAACACCATCAAGTTTCCCACCACGCGAGCATTTACAGAAATACGATGACTATCTTGCTGACATGACAGAAGCTTACGCCCAACTTAGAACTATGGCCGCGATGAATCTAGTAGAATCGAAAGACCGCTCAAAATACTATTACGATAGGAAATTAAATGTAAAACACTTTAGGGAGGAAGAAATGGTTTATGTTCTTAAGGAATCTACAGTAGGCCCATGTAAACCCGAGTATAAGGGCCCATGCAAAATAATAGCTATAAATTACTCGACACATAATGCAAAAATTTGAAAAGGGGATAAAACGCGATTAGTGAATATGAATAAACTTAAACGACTTATACAGGAAATTGAACAAGAAAATAGTATAAACGTAGATGATAAAGAATAAAAGACGCTTAAAACATCGGGATAAAAATAACAAAAAAATAATAATATTAAATAAACAGTGATAATGGTTACGATAAATATTTAAACATAATATAATCATATTACAATGGAATCAAAATAAGGAAATATTAATGATTAGGTTTAAGTATAATATTTTGATAATTGGGGTTATGAGGTTTGAAATGATAATTAGAATTAATAAATAACTGATTAATTAAATATTTTGAGGAATAATTGGTACGATTTGAGGCTAGAATTAACTTGGGTTTAATAATGTAAAAAGAGGAAGAAAAACTTAAATATCTAGCGACCCCGGGACGCCGCGAGGTTAAAGTAATTTAACGATACAAATAAGAAACTATTAAAAAAAGGAAGTTCATGTGAGAAAATAAGTGGGATACCGACTGGAACGAATCTGGTCTTATAAATGACTAAGCACTGGAATTCCCAGCAAATTGAAATTATATTAACCACATATAATCACAAGTTATTAAAGCTTGATTCATGAATGACAAAATAAAGCGTTTCACCACGGTAAATCGCGATCTTCGGAAGCAGGCCAGTCAATATAACGACGGGTTCCCGAAGACATAGGCCGTGGACTATAAGAGCAAGCATCGCTGTCCCCGAGCCAAGCGGAAGCCTCCGGCACCTCAGGGCAACCCAGATGGCGATGGCGACAAGGGAAGCGCATCCTAGACCCGATTCCTTGAAGCAGACGGTTCCTCCAGATCGAAGTTGATGCCCGACATATAGGGCAGGTCCTGCTATCGGAATCGCTATCAGTCACAATACAAGGACGCTTAAAAGTACGGACCACCGAACCAGAAAGAAAAGGCAAAGCAGACGAAGACGCGGGACCGGCAGGAGCACCTACGGGAGAAAAGGTGCAGGACTTGGCATGGGCAGTCCAATCATCAGGTTTTAAAGATTGTTGACAGCCTAGATATTGATACCGACAAGGCTGCGGCTGCTCGCCAGCTAAGGATTCCAATACTAAGTTTCGAACGCTGCCACGTGGACTATGAAAAACAGCACATTCCGTTGTATTATCCCGACAAAAACTACATACCGAGTGACCGTTTAGGCATTGATAAATCGGCGTAAACATAAAATCGCAACGAATAGGGCAAGGTACCAGAACAGGCCCAGAATTAGTTGGCGGGGGAGACGGGCGCGCGATGACTTCGGTATTTTGCGACAAATTCGATAAACTAGTTGAAAAGATAGAAGGAAGATCATCTGACGAATCACTAGATAAATGTTGTATCACTAGATAGGACTCTCCGGATGCGAATCGGATAGAATTGCAAGAGAGTACCCAGAATAAGCAAAGCTACTTCCGTGAAAATTATTCCCAGTAGTCGACACGGGGTTTGATTCAGGAATAGAAATCGTAGTTTTATTATACCAATAACCGGTCCACCCAGTTATATTCTGTTGCGGTAAATCCAATCTACCTTTGTGAACAAACGTAGCTACTGAATCACGAGTAAAAGCGCGCGGAGACTGAACGAGTGCTGGAAACACTTCCGGACCGGAGCGCTCCTTGGTTAACCGAACTGGAAGGAAGGTTGAGAAGGCACTCGTTATTGGGAGCAATGGTGCAGAAGGAGCGGATGCTGTAGAGTTATTATACAGGAATTGGGATACGCCCTGCGTAACTCGACCGGACAGACTTGAAATTGGTGACGTTGTCTCGACAAAACCACGAATAGGCGTCCGACTACGCCTAGGATATCTTGCATTTATCGCGCTTCGAAAAGACTATAAATCAATGGCAAAAAAAAAAAAAATAGAGAACAGTGAGAAAAAATAATAATAATAACGCGACAATCGGACAATTAATAATCGGTAAAACACAAGGATCATTACTCACACGAGAAGGAGGCGTGCCAACAGTGATGGGTCCAGGCAGAGGTCGTCCACGTCTGAAGTAGACAGGGAATCACGTTCACCAGGCACCCTTCCGACAGCACCTTGGCCACGACCAGCACGGCGATGGGATGGTCGCGCACCCGATTGAGGTATCTCGTAGAAGACTTGACTTGATCGACCTGACCGGGACACATAGACCGGGACGATTATAGGCCGAGTAGACTGCCGGGTGGACCGGAGGAACAGCATATCATCAATCAGCCGGTCCAGCAAGATGTTGGAAGCATTTAACTGCGCTGACATGCGGTCAATCGCATTCCTCAATTCAGGAGTGAAGGGACGTCGCGGAGCACGAGAACAAGATTCACAGGAACCAAAGCAATCTTTTATTCTCATTTTTTGAAATTATTACAAAATGAGTAATGGAAGAACGTAGCTTCAGAAAAGAAACATGTATAAAAATCGGAAAGATGCAAATAGATTACGATGAACACTTACCAAGGAAGTAACATAGTGATAAATCCACACTAGGAGACAGTCAAGAAAATGACGGGCAGCAATTCGAGTAGCAAGACTCCCCTAATTTCAATTTTGCGCAAAATTTTGTCAGTGGGGATAGACCCAAAAGTGTCGAGGCAGCGTCAGCACTCGTGCTGTAAGGCAGGTGCGACGGTGGACAGTAAAGAGCACAATGAGCACCGAGAACGAATAGTGCAAACGCATGCAATATATATATATATATATATATATATATATATATATATATATATATAA
>CM053171.1:23578118-23608113 GCA_012977825.3 Pteromalus puparum
TAGCGAATATTTAAATCAAAGAATGAGTTGATTGTCCCATGTAATTATCTTCCACTAGCAGAATAGGCGGAAGCTAAGTGCCAATGACTTGGCAGCGGTTTTTTAGTTATTCCAAGAGGTAACTACAAATAAAATTGCACCAAGCGCACTTTGATTCAAAGTATTTTCAGTGAAAATCAAAAATATCGAGAATTTTGAAAGAAATGAAATAAGATTTGAGGGTTTAACATGAAATACACCTTTAAAAAAGAGAAAATAAAATGAATATTTATAAGAATTGTCGAAAAGCGACCATTTGATATCCCAGCGCGAGCCCATTTGTCATTGGAGGTTAGAAAGAGAAATGTTAGGTGCATAAGTTCACGGTAAAATCATTAAGCTAATAGATTGCACAAATAGAATTAATATTTTAGTACAAACTCTCGGAAATAATTTACAAAAGCCGAGTTCAAATGATTAAAAGCACGCCAATTTAGTACGTTCACTCACTTGCACTTTATTGAATTTAACTTTTGGAAAGAAAAGTAGTCTGCAGTACACTTAGAATTGAATGAGACAATTCAAAAACAAAGAGTAGTTTGAAATTATAGTCAAAGTTTGAAAATAGCGGAAATTTCTCCAGTGCTCGGGCACTGTTACATGATTTTACAAGATAAAAAGGAAAATTTAGGCATAATATTAAAAGCACGATTGCTTGCAAGTAAAATATTATTTAGTTTGGTTGATTTGAAGTGGCAAAACACTATAATTATTGACAAAAGTGCGAGAACACTAGGAGCATGAAAGCAAGCTGGGTAGTCATATCAGGGATTAGTAGAGAGATTGCCGATGAGCATAGGGCAAAGCGTGCCAGGCAACATGTAGTCGTAAACTACCGCCGCCTCGCGGTTCTTCACCCGATACGCATCTAGCGGTAGTGGCGGAGAGGGGGTAGTACGCATGACCCGGCGGAGCGAGCGGCGGAGCTTCCATGGTGCCGGCGGTCTTGTATGCGTTAAAGCAAGCGCACAACAAGAAATTTAATAAAAACAATTATTTAATAACCCTATTATCACGAACAACCCCAAACTCTATTATAACAAACCCTAAACCCCCAAGCGGGGCCGATGATCATATGCAAGTTTTTGTTTTTCTATCATGTTGACGATGGCTGTGCTGGTTAAGGCGCGCGCGCCCGAAGGTGCGCGTACCATTTTGCCAGGGTTCAAATCCACTACAAATTTTTTTTTTCAGTCTTAGTTCCGATTATTAATGTTTTCTTACGTATTAAATAAACTGATAAAATTAACACATTAAGTACAGCTATAATATATATTCTTTCGCCTTCCAATTTTTCATGCCAAGTAAAAACCCAAGTCTAATGTATTATTTGGCTAACATTTTTAATGTTTGTTTTATAATATATTAAGTAGTTAAAAGTTTACGATTTATTTTCGTTAGGCTTGAAGCTTAGCTGCATCTTTTGACATTATAAATGATTTTATCTTGTTTTGCTATAGTAACATATAATTGTTAAGATATTCAAATAACTTGCAACGTAAGTTCATTTATCTTTTTTTATGAAATTATCACTGTTATATGCCGAGTACAATTATTATTTTTTTTTTTTTTAAGTGCATTTCGAATTCGAAGTTCATCGCCTCATCTTACCGCAAGCCTTCCACGTATCCCTATTTGTGCTAACCCTATCTAAATGTTCGCCCGTCCTGCCATTTCAGTTAAAGTCCGCTCTTTTACATTGTCCTCACACCTGGTCTAGGTTTTACACTAGAAGGTCGCCGACCGTATTTGGCTTTCCTTTCTACTTATACGCGCGCCGTGCGATCATTTCCCATTCTTGCACGCATGCCCTGGCCATCTTAGTCTTCGCCGATTTAATTATTTCTGTTTATATTCGGTAGACGCGTATAAGTTATGTAGCTCGTCGTTGTACCAGTGTTATCCTCGCTGGGTTCCTCATCTTCTTTGGCCCGTTATATTTTTGGCGCAGAAACTTTATTATTCAACAACCTGACAAACGGTTTTCATCTTGCTTTAGTGAGGCGCCCAAGTTTCGCATCTCGTACAAGATTACCGGCCATTATTATAGTCCTATATATCCTAATTTACATTTTTTAGGACAGAGTTTTGATTTTAGGTAACTTTGTTCACGGCCGTAGAAGCATTTGGCATTCCTTTCCGCCAATTGTAGTGCGCTTATATCTCGTGTTATTGATTTCGTTCTTTGATCGATCTTTATATTTTGTGCCTAAGTATCTGGAATTTCGCTAACCTTGGATGTGTGTTTATTTCGACTCTAGATCCCCTGCTCCTTCGCCAAACTGCCAGTTTATCCATAATCATTATTTCGTTTTCGATTTGCCCTCACTCTAACCCCCGTCTCCTCGGCCGCATTTATGAGTATTTCCGCGTTTTCTCGCTACCGTTTGCCATTATCCCCTACTATGTCACAAATCCATCTGCATGATACTAGAATCTGCGTTTTTCCTGAGTGTTGCGCCCGGCCACGCTAGTCTGCAATTTGTGCTAACAACATACTCTAGCGTTAAGTTAAAGAGTACCGTGGAGTGCCCGTCACCTTGTTTCAAACCGTCGTATATCATGAACGATTCAGATACATTACCGCCTACTCGTACTTTTCCCGTGCTTCCGTTCAGACATATTTGAATTAATTTCACGAGTTTTTTTTTTGGTACTCCGAGGAGCACAAGGATTTGATACATTTTGCTTCGTTCGATAGAGTCGTAGGCGTTTTTAAAGTCTATAAATAACTGGTGTATTGTTTCGCAATATTCCCATTTTTTTTCTAACAGCTGTCTTATAGTAAACATTTGATCGCTCGTCGACCTGTTACGCCGGAATCCACACTGATAATCTCCTATTATATCTTCCGCGAAGGGTGTGAGTCTGGCCTGTATTACGTTTGACAGAACTTTGTAGCAGGTAGCTAAAAGTGAGATTCCCCGATAGTTATTGCAGTCTGTCTTATCTCCCTTTTTAAAAATCGGTATGATGATGGATTCTTTCCAGTTTTCCGGCATTGTTTCATTTTTCCAAATAGAGCGTACTAGTTCAAAAATTTTCGATGTCAGCGCAGTGCCCCCATATTTAAGTAGTTCCGCTGGTATAGAATCGTTTCCCGCGGCCTTATTGTTTTTTAGTTTTTTGATCGCGGTTTCTACTTCTTTGTAGGTCGGTTCTTCCAAATGGAGTTCAGCAGTGTGGATTTCGTCTCCCGTTTCCTCGCAGTTTTCATGTACGGTTTTCATGTACGGAATTGGTCAATTAACTTCTCCAAGGCTTCGTAATAAAGATCCTTCACTTCTTCCTCTTTGTCCTCCGTAGAACAATGCACGTTAATAACCACGTAATTGTACCACGCTCCTTCGATGACGATATACGAGAGTCTGTCGTTTACGAATTTGAAACTTTTAACCGCGTGTATAATTCTTTGTTAACACGTTCAGGAATCGGTACCTAGGATGCCGCTTCGCAGCCCCGTACATACAGGTTGAAGTTTTCGTTTACTAACATTACCGCTCTTGCTACCAGTTCCTTGTATAGCTACAAGTCTAGATTGCTATCCTGTACTAGCCTATTTAAGATTCCCGGTACGGCGGCGCCTGCTTCTGTATAAACTGGCGCACGATTCAGCTGTCCCACCTTAAGTCCCTATTGATTTGGTTGGTTTGGGTTTTTTGAGGCCATGATAGTATTGAAACCCACGCGTTTTGGATCCTGTGTTCCGATCGCAGGTGATCATCCGGTTTAGAGGTGATAACTTCCATACCTCTGCTACGAACCAAGTATGAGAGCTTCCGACTTGATTGAGGACGGGAGTCGCTTATCGTCGGACACACTACGGTAAATCGAACGCTGCGTATCCATTCGCCCCCCTGCAAGGCAGCGCGCTTGCCGTGTAAGACCAGGTGGCGAATCATTCTACACATCCTCTTTCGGGGCAGTTGTCATCGCTCCCGCATTCTCTACGACAGCAGGATTTTTGTAATGTGTGCTAAGAGAGATAGATTATAGACATAGTTAGGTATGAAGAGAAAGTAAAATAAGAAATATTGTTGAGTGTTCGTTGTTGTGGTGCTTGCGTAGTGTTTCTAGATGAATGCGTTCGATCGCCCGTGCGGGCTCATCACACCCACGCCCGGGCCTATCGGCTGTCCGCGGCTGCTTATTCGATTTTTTCGCAGCTAACCTCTTTCTCAGGGGCCGTTCCTCTATCCGCAACCTGAGGACGCGCTGTGTAGTGGTGATAGGCACCCACCCGTCCGTTCTGGATGCACAGCGAGTACAATTATAGTGGGAAAAAATTGTATTCTCTAAAATAATTGTTTTTATTAAACGTTGTGATGAACAGTTTTCAATAATTTAATAATTCGGAAATAATATTCGCCGAAAAGCGAATTCGCGGAATAGGGCCGATTGCGGCGAGTTCGCGCGCGAGATGTAGTCGAGGAAATAAAGCATAAAAAACGGCCTAATCATCGATTTTTTGAGCAGTAAGACGGCTCTTTATGCGGTTTTTTGCATTGGATTCGTGAGCTCGCCTAGAAATTTTGTGAACTAATGTGATCAATTACTTTTTTGAAAATGCATTATTGCATAAACAATATCCATTTAAAAAGTGCATTTCGAAGATACATTAAATAAAAAACTTACAACTTGGTAAATAACGATGGAAATGACTCCAGTTTTGCCACTCGGGGGTTTTCGAGGTCGCTGATCACGAATAGCGCGACGGCAACGGCCTCCGAAGTACCTAGTGACCAGGGTAGACAGTACGAACGGCATCTTCGAGAGTTTTACGGGAAATTGTAACTAGTGAGTCGAAACTCGTCACTCCGGGGTTTTCGAGGTCGCTGATTACGAATATCGCGAAGGCAACGGCCTCCGAGGTACCTGGTGTCCAGGGTAGACGTGTCAACGTCATCTCCGAGAGTTTTACGAAAAATTGTGACCTAGAGAATCAAAACTCGTTACTCGGGGGTTTTCGAGGTCGCTGATCACAAATATCGCGACGGCAACGGCCTCCGAGGTGCTTGGTGCCCAAGGTAGATAGTATGAAGGTCATCTCCTGGAATTAGAATCAGGATTACATCATTTTTACCTAATATATTATTCTTCATTTTTTATTCATATATATATACTAGTGGGGCTTCGCCCCCCTGCTCGCTTCGCTCGCCAACCCCCCATTTTAGTTTTTGTTTGATTTTTATTTTTCAACTGTTATTTTCGTTATCTGATGATTAAGTTCTAGTTGGCCAAGAACAATCTTATTGTATTATATAAAATTTGTAGATCATAAAAAGGTCAAGAATTTAATGTTTGTCGAAATAGAGAAAATCGAAAGAAAAAAAGTAAAAGTACTGAATTAACGCCGAACTTCTACTGCTTATGGCATTTAAAATATATAGTTTTTTTTTCATTTTTTTGGAAATTGTTTTGAAATTAATTTTGATTCTTCCCACTTTCAATTATATGTTACAATTATACATAAATCTGGTCCACTACTTTTTCTTATAATAACCATTGCTGCGTCTGTTGTTAATGACCTGTGCCTCTAATATATAGTTGATGATCGATCTTTTCGTTTTTACGTAGCATAATGAGGAAACAAATATGTTTTTCATTTTATTAATGTTTTAGTTTCTTAAAACCTCAATTATTAAAAAATAAAATTTTTGTTTCCTTACCTAGGGAACCTTTGCATTTTCACAGACCAAGTTAAGATAAAGAAATAAGGCACAAATCATATAAAAAATTTGGATCCGGACTATTTCTTGTTATCTCAATTCTTATTTCTATACGAATTTATCGCATCTCTGCAAGTGAAATTACTTCTTTAATCTTTACTTGTTAACTGCTCATTTAGCTTGTATTTAATTTATTTTTTGTCAACATTTATTTTCGAAAAACTTAGTTTAAATCTTGCAACCTAAGTACTATGAGTTACAATTTTACTCCAATAATATTAAGGCGCCTCGAAACAAATCGTATATATATATATATCGATTGGCCTATCGGGAATCCACTTTATTTTTTGTTAAGACTATTGATATATAATTCACATTTTATGATCTTTAAAAGTTTTTACAATGCTAAGTATAAACACGCAAAAGCTGATATATATACAAAAGCAAAAGACAATGCTAAGTATAACACATCAAAGTGTCAACAATACAAAAGCAAAAGTCAATGTCTAAGGTATACGCACATCAAAGTGTTAACAATACAAAAGCAAAAATAAAAACCTTTATAAGAATTATTTACTTCAAACTAAGTCAAACTTTAAGTCAAACTTTAACAAAAAATATAAAAAAAACGCTCCTGTCTATTTACCTCATAGTGGTGTGGAAAAAATAGAATAATAAAATTTAAGCTTATATCTCTTATATGTTTATCTCTACTGTTATATATAATTTTGATACTGATGTGCTATGAGCTTGTTATGAGTAGCTTGGAAAAGTTTCTACAAAGGATGTAGGATCTTCCCGAGGCTAAAGACATTATTTATGCCAAATGTATTGTATTGCTCGAGTCGTTCGCGTTGGTAGAGTCAGAGGAAAGTAACCTTTATACATCATCTTAATATAGTGCTAGCTAATATAGCCTAATATATTTTAGAAAATCGAAATAATTATACGCGTCGCGAAGTACACGACTAAAAATGTCGTTAAAGATGATTCAAAAAAGTGTGTCATAAATTGATCCGATTTTATCCGATTACTATTAACAATTGTTGTTAGTAAATTTTTTTGCTAATAAAAAACTTTTAATAAAAAAAATTGTACTTAACAATTAATACATTTTAGGAAAAGCTGCTAATAGGAGGTGCGGGGGGTGCAGGGGCTGCGGGGCGTGGGTGCGGGGGCGGCTGTGCGGGGGGGCTGCGGGGGGGGTGCGGGGGGCTGGGCGGGGGCCTTTTCACATTATCCAAATCACATGAAAATGAAAGAATTTTGCCTTATTTTGCGGGGGGGCAGTGGGGCATGCTGGGCGGGGGCGGGGGGGCTGGGGGGGGGTGCGGGGGGAGTATCTCCAAAACAACTATATAATATAGGTAGACTATATATATATATATATATATATGTTTACCAAGATTCAGATTCTGGTGACCATGACTAGAGACTTTGTCTATTGAAGCCGATTTTTTTTTTTTTAATTTGGCACCTATAATATAGTTGACAACATTGGCACGATGTACGAATGAATGAATATTGATTGTATATGAATTGTATATGAATTGTATTTAACGAGTTTCGACTCACTATGTCAGAATTATCCGTAAAACTCGCGAAGAGGACGTTGAGACTGTCTACCCTGGGCACAAGGTACCTCAAAGGCCGTTGCCGTCGCGATATTCGTGATCAGCGACCTCGAAAACCCCCGGGTAGCAAAACTGGAGTCATTTCCATCGTTATTTACCAAGTTGTAAGTTTTTTATTTAATGTATCTTCGAAATGCACTTTTTAAATGTATATTGTTTATGCAATAATGCATTTTCAAAAAAGTAATTGATTACATTAGTTCACAAAATGTCTAGGTTTTATGTAAATATTTAAATGAATGTATTATATAGAGAAAAAACTGCATTATATAGGCAAAAATAATCATAATATAATCAGCGAGACTTATTAATTCGTCTTATTGCATGAAATGGTGTGATAATACTTAATAGAATCAAGGCATTATTATGATTATTTAAAAATACACTCGTTGAATTAAAATTGAAGATTATATACAAAATTTTAAATTGATTATTACGTTTTTACTCCAGTTATCGCGTCACTTATAAAAAACAATTCATAGTATACAAGGTGAGAAAAAAAAATTTTGAAGCTCAATATCTTTTAAACTAATTGGTTTCGTAAACAACCCAAACATATAGGGATTGAAGGGCTATATAATGCTAACTGAATCTAAAATTTGAACTTGATTAATGCTTTTTTACAGTATGTGAATGCTATTTTAAATATTTCCAAGTTTAATTATTTTGCTGTAAGCGATTTTCTTATAGCAAAAGATATATAATAATCAGAAAGATTCGATCAAAATCTCTAAAATAGCGAAGTTGCAGAATCAATCGTTTAATTTTGAAGATATATATATATATATGTAGAAATCGTAACAAGGTGAGCACAAGTGAGGAATCAATATAAAGCCAAAACTCTCAAACTCGCTACCCCACGAGTCATGAGTTTTAATGACAACAACATAAAAGAAATATTGACGAGTAGCGCACGAGTTGCTATGGAGAAATGTGTGGCAATGAAAATAGTAATTTCAAAAAAAAGTGAAGTATTTCACGTCGTCTTACTCAAACCGTCGCAGGAGCAACATCGCGCAGAAATTGGATTACGATGGATATTTATCTTATCAGCATTTTTCTGCTAGTTCTTGGAGGAGCAGATTATCCTGACTTTTGTGAAAATTCGGTTTTTATATTTCAGCTCATTACTTAAGAACTGCTCAACGAAATCGTTTAAAACTTTAACAGCAGATAGCTTTGTTTATAGTGAATCACCAAATAAAATTTTGAAGCATTTGACTGCATTGTTTTAAAGTTATAAGAAATCAAAAAATTTCCAAAAAAAAAAATTTAAACCTTGATATCTTAAGAACCATAGGGGTTTCAAAGCTGCGAAATAAAGTTAGCCAAAACACATAAAATATCTACCTTTTACCGAAATCTCAATTGAAATAAGGCTTTATTGCGCCCGTAATCGAGGCACAAAAGAAACAAACTCATTGTTTTCAGTATTCGATTTATTACTGAAAAAATAAGTAGTTAACTCACTATAAATTTTGACGGAATATAGTTTGACGTGTGAACCATAAACATGATTATTTTTGTGAGGTTATGATGTTAAGTTTCATAGATATACGCTTTTTTTAAAAAAGCACCTATTTCATGTTATCTGCCGAACGGAGCGGTCGATCCCGATGATCAAACGGGAAAAAGTGTTTGTTACAGTGGGATGATTGAAAAAAACGCAAAGTAGTGTTTTTCAAAAATCAAGAAATGGCCATAAAAAGACAAATAGTTGGGAAAATAATAAAATTACTGTTTTTCAAAGGTCGACAAACACTACAGAGTATTTCTCAGAAACTTTGCTAGTACATTTCTCGACTTTTTCCCTTTGTTCGTTGAAAGAGACACGTAGCGCATGTCTCTTTAAACAAGCTCTGAAAGGCAGCACGTTTTTTTGTTAGTAAAACATAGAAATATTACTCAGATAGGTAATCAGAAGTCTGCAAAGGCTGCCAACGACACTGATGCAATGATCTTCAGTAGAATGTCCCTTAAAGATCGATTGGGGAAGGCTACGTGTCTCCAGAGCTGAATGAAAAGAAAATATCTGTATATTGTGTATCAAGGGCAGAAAAAAAGGCGTTTACAGAGAAGTGTTGAAGTTGCTGCCCGAGCGAAGTGAGAGTGACATTCACACTCTTCAGATCGCCTTCTTGCCGCCCATTGTGCACACAATACTTTTTATCCAATACCTGTACTGAAGTCCGTGTTAGAGGGCACGTAAAGGATTGCGAAAATTATCTCTCTTTTCCACTCTACGGCGCTTAGGCGACAATCACACGAATGCAGAATCAATTTTCGCACGTGTATCAAACATTATTTACTTTCTGCGTGCGTTCAACCACATGTTCCGCCCCCTGTATCAAAAAAGCGTACTTTCGGTGCAGGTAGGACAAAAAAAGCAATTTCCTTTTATATCTAAAACATTTAGTTCGTCTATCGTCGAGAAACTCTTGAGAGTGATTCTCCGTAGACGGCAAACGCTGTGCTGCGTATATCGTCGAAAATTACTCCAGAGTGTTTCTCTATGATAAGCGCACCCCACAGTGTTCCTAAGCTTTAAGAGGGAGTTCACAGAGCAGAGTCTGGAGTTTTTGCCAATGAACTGTCGTGATTTTTTGGAAAGTATCGGAGATGGGACAGACTTCTGTGTTTTGCCAGCCGACGAATTGCGACTTTTTTGATGTCGCATCATCTGCGCTTGCGCGCCATTTTCCGCACGGTTATTTTTGTGACGAGACATAAGTCTCGCACACGAGATCAACAAACACGGCGCCGACTAAATCAGCTGACGCCAGCGAGCGCGCGCGCGCAGCGAACAAAGGCGAGTCCGCACGAAGCGAGGTGAGCGCGCGCGCGTACCAACCGAAAGGCCAGTCCGCACGAGCGCGAGATTCTACTAGTAGCTCAGCGGCGACGCGCCAGGCGGCGCGAGCGGCGCGCCGCGAACACACCTATATAAGGCGGGCCGCGCGGCATAGCGGGGCAGTTCTACTCGAGCTGAACTCCTAGCGGCATCGTGCGCACACGTTACCGAGAGGAACAGCTAGAGCTAGACCGACGCCAACAACGTCGGCTCGTGAGCACACGTGACGACACTGTTGGCGAACCCGAAACTCCGAGTTGCCGTCGTGCGCACACGAGACAACCAGGAGTAGCCGAACAGCGCCGAGTCTCGTTTACGTGAGCACACGTAGCCGATACTCGACGTTGCCACCTGCTCCTGAACATCCATCCCAAGGGACTGGTTGTTTTCCCGGCCACCGTGAGCACACGGGGCTGAGAAAATAACTAAAGCCCCGCCGACGATTCCCCAGGTCGTGCGCACACGTCCTGGTGAAGCACCGGCCAACTCCTGCCTGTACAAAACCGACCACCCGCCGACCGCTCGGGATTCGCCTGGTCACTGTGAGCACACAGGACCAGGGGAAGAACGAGACGAGCGACCTCGATCCGTAGGGCCGTGCGCTCACGACTCCATGGACTCGAGGGAAACCTAACCTCCGAAAACCCGTCGTTAACCCGAACCCGTTTCACCGTCCGAAACTCCGATACCGCGTCCGTAAAACCGATAACCGCACCGAAACCACGTAACTCCGGCTACGTCGTGTTAATGTACCGTAAACCGCTATAGATTAAGCTAGACCGATTGTGAAGGCGAAATATTCTAAACCACCGCGATTTCAATTTCTGTTATAGATGGAGACTCATATTTGAATTATCACCTTGTTAACTTAATTATTAGAATATATCTTTATTATTATTAATTGCATAAACAAGTCTCTTCAATTAACCTTTCCCCTAACCAAATCCTGGCGTCCGGCCGACTACTCAACACACGGGGAAAGTCGAACCGTTACATTTTAAATGTATTATATTACATAACGTTAATACTGGCACTGCAGCTTTTAAATATCACGGCTGCCCAAGTTCTTACTGTCGAAGAAAAATAGTACACATTATTTTCGGGTTAGGTAAACAATAACCTGTTGCGCCTGATGGCCATCTGAAGTTGCGCGCTCGGCCTCTCTAACCTTCATTGAAATCGGCGCCTTAAAGCGTTATTTTTTCAAAAACCACGGATTTTTTAGACTTGTGCTCGTAAGGACTTTTGATCGGGAGACTATAATCTACAACATATCAAAATTTCAGCCAATTTCGCTGGGAACCATAATCCCATTTGATTCCATTTCATTCCTTTAAAACAGATTTGTTAGGAGCGACCCAAAAAACCTATGGTTTGAGACTATTTTTCATCAAAGACTGAATTACGCCATAATTTTCATAAACACAATTGTTTAAACAAATTATTCTGCAAATAGGATAACTCATCCCCTGGTAGAAATGATCAGCAGTTTTTGGGCAGTCCATACCCAATTCGGAAGGAACTAGCCAGTTCCATCAGTAGTGACTGCCCAGTGGACGCGCCATTTTCGTCGGATTTTTAAATACTTCACTGCGCAAGAACTGGCCAGTGAAGTAAAAAATAGAAAATAGTAACATAAACAAAAACACGTTTGTTACTATTTTTAGCATTCAAATTAGTTAAAAATGCTGCGTGAACCGTATTAATGCAGCTAGAATGTTTTTGGAAGGATAAATATTATGTTTTAAAGCTACGGGTTAAGAGTGGCAACCTAACCCTATACATGTTTACACTCTTATGTGAAAGTATGTACAAGCATGCTGTACAGACTGACTTTGTGTTGTTTAAGTGCAAATACTGTGTAAAGTGTCATTTATGTGCTCAAAGTCACCAATGATGAAGTTTGATAAGTGACTTGCACAGATGTTTCCATCTTATCAGTATGCGAGCCTGTTACGGTCAGTGTCCAAATCTGTCATTATCATGCTAAATTCATGATATTGAAGTTCGATGTCTGTTCTTTTGCGGAGAAACTTGTTAAATTATTTAAAAACAGATTGCGATAACAGTTTTTACTTAACTGTCTTGGTTCGGCTTTTCACTTTGAACTTTATGGCCTTGGCGTCAAAATTTACAGGTAAGTAAAAACAATATATTAAGTTGAAATCCTTCTAGCTGATATGAATTTGAGTTTCATGTATAGACTTACCTGTAAATTTTGACGCCAAAGCCATAAAGATCAAAGTGAAAAGCTGAACTAAGACAGTTAAGTAAAAACTGTTATCGCAGTCTGTTTTTAAATAATGTAACAAGTCTCTCCGCAAAAGAACAGACCTCGAATTGAAATATCATGGATTTAGCATGATAATGACAGATTTGGACACTGACAGTAACTGGCTCGCATACTGATAAGATGGAAATATCTGTGCAAGTCACTTATCAAACTTCATCATTGGTGCGTTCGAGCACATAGATGACACTTTTTATAATTTCAACTTAATCAACAATAATTGAGTCAGTGTATATACCATGCTCATTTTTAACATTGACTGAGGCAGTGTGGTGCTATCTGTGCTGTAGTTCTGGGTCTACTATTCTGCTGTATAGCCTGTATTATACGCGTCGTATACTTCTGTATGTGTGAGTACGGTTAGCATGCTTGTACAGCGGTATAAGCAGACAGCCTGTATACTCGGCGTATATTATTATGTGTGCGTAGGTTAGGTTGCTACTCGTTGCCTCCTTCATACGTACGTTTTAACAATATTTCACACATATTTGGATAAACGGTAGTTTTAAGTTGATTTCTAATTAACAATAATTATTGTTATTATATTTGTATGACTGTTCTTATTATAGACGTTTTTAATTTATATTTTTATATACTACTAGCACTGGCCAGTAATTAGTCTGCTGGCCAGTTTCACTGCTCAATTTTCTACCAGGATCATTATCATTTTATAGCTAAGATTCGTTATCAGCCCACTTTTTGGAACGCTGCTCACGCGATGTTGATTCTATGCTGCTGCTTTTTTCAATAACTGAACTAAAATACTAAGATTTATCTTTGCGCAAAGGTATTATAGTCCAAGCAATAGGGAAAAAACTGTATATTTTAAAAGAGCTTGATAGGATAAAGAAGTGAAAAAAAAAATATGAGCATATATAATGCAGCAACCTATCCATCTGACTGCTGCCCTTGAGAACCCTATGCTTGCAAACCTTGCAAACCCTATCAGTTTGCGTAGAAGTTTTGTTGGTGACATTGAATCGAAGGCTTTACTGAAGTGGAAAAGCAGCACTAAGGTTACAGTTTCTGTTTTTTATTGTCGATACCCATCCTAATATTCTCAATTAGTGTCAGTATGGCAGTCTGAGTGCTGTGGTTTTGTCTAAAATCCGCCTGACTGTGGTCAAGCAAGTTTTTAGAAGTCAGTCGCACCGTGTTCAACGATTTTAAGAGCAAGGTTGCTGGCAAGTTTCGCGATAATAATCTGATTTCAAAGAGAGAAAGAGAGAGAGCCCTATTCTGATTTTTAATTTTTTAATCAAGCGATCTTACATTTTAATGCTTGAAAATGTAGTTGATTAGTATAAAGACTGGTCTTTCTTTCTACCTTCAATTTTGAAACTCATATGGATATATGGGCGTTGAGCGCAAGTAATTTTTCTCCATTTTTTGGATTCTGTGTAAGTGTGTGTGTGTGCGTGCGCGCGCGCGCGCGTGTGTGTATGTGTATATATATATATGTGTATATATATATATATATATATAGGTGGTTCTCTGAAAAATCGTGCGCAACAAAAAACCGCTGCCAATTCTTTGGCACGTAGCTTCCTTCAACCTTATGTATCGCTTTAATATCTAAATTGTTTTTACTTCATATATAATTCTATCAAGTTTTTATGCTTTTTCGTTTGATGGATAAAATTATTTCGAAATAATTATATTACATAATCAATGCGTAACTGAAAATATTGTTTTTAACGATTTAATAAAACAAAAAACAGAAAAAAACTACCCGATAATCATGATGTTTTAACGAAAAGTTCAAAATTTAGTTTCCGAGATATAATGATAAGGATATAGTTCGCGGAACGTATCTAAAATCACCAGTGATCGAAAAATCGCCATGAATATACGCACATGCGTAACTGAAAATCTTATTTTTAACGAATGAATAAAACAAAAACAGCAAAAAACAAGTCTAAGTATAGATTAAAATCCATTAATGGAAACTGAGATCGAAGCGATACAGTTTTCAGTTATATAGAGTATACAGGGTAAGAAAACAAAATTTTGAAGCTTAATATCTTTAAAACTAACTGGTATCATAAACAACCCAAAGAAAGAGATAAAGGTGCTATATAATGCTAACTAAATCTAAAATTTGAACTTGATTATTGCTTTTTTACTCCAGTTATCGCGTCACGTAGAAAAACGATTTTTTTCAGTTTTTGATGTTTTTCTCAGGATCTGCCCCATGAAATGACTTAAAATTTAAGTGGTATATAGTTCTAATTACCTTCAATAATCATATATTTTTTTAGAATGATTCGCTATTTAGTTTTTGAGTTATAACGATTTTAAAAAATTGCACTGTATGGTGTATAATAAAAGAACGACGAACGATAATATAAATTTTTCACGGTAAAAACATAGGCAATTTTATTCTCTTTCAGGTACATATTAAGCAATTTACTTTTATTAACTTTTCCGATAACTTTGTTGGCAAAAACTGAAATCTCAAAACTAAAAAATCACTATAAAAAAAAAACGCGTATATAAATTGTAAAAACGGACTTTCGTCCCACTATCTTCTAGCAAAAACAAAGAAAATGAGACTTGGTGGGTTAAAATCCACCAAGTAGAAGCTGAGAAACAGGCGTATACATACGCACACACACACACACACACACACACACACACACACACATACATCCGTACGGACATTTTCTAAAAACACCATTTTTCGACTAAAAATTCATCAAAACACACTTCCCACATGTTTTTATACAACCTCCAAAAATTACTATTACAAGGCTTCCTTAGGAAGGAAGCAAAAAAGTTAGAGTAAACTTGTGGAATATGTTCTAGAGGTCACTACGATATCAGCTGTAAATTTTCAGATCGATTTGATCAATTCTCTTCGAGTTATAAGGGTTCAAAGTTGGTTATTCGACCATTTTTTTGCATGTTTTGCCGATTTTCAATTATTTATAGCTCTTAAACAACGCATCTTTCACTAAAAACACACTAAATATGTAAATTTATGTCTGTATGTCATATTTTTAATAAATAAGCATTTTTCCGCTCGTAGTAATGCAAAATGTCGGTTTTTTTAAAAAATTGCTGATTTTTAGAAATTTTTACGAGTTAGTAACGCTTGGTAAACCAATTCCAATATTTTTCTCGATATCAGTAACTCGTAACATATATTTAAAACAAAGTTATCCGATTTGGTTGATCCTAGCCAGAGAAATTTTATTTTGTCAACGAAATTCCTATTTCAGTACACTATGCGCCGCTCTTGCATATTTCCGCCAGCTCTTTTCAATCTGTAAGAAAGTAGCAGGTTTCCGTTTTAAATACAAATGCGAACGTAAAATCAAACTTTGTGCACGTAAGTAAAAAAAAAAGATTTCATATAAAATAGTACAAGTAAACTTATAAATTAATAGAAAAATATATTAAAAAATTTTGCTATAGATTTTATGTATATTTAAAGGACTTGCACGCAGTAGATCTGAGTGAATTTAAACATGGGGGAACAAATATTACAGCATTCAGAATAGTAAACCCAGAAAAAACGCAAAACGTAGTACAGGACTGGATCTTTGGAGAGCAGCGGTATCTTAGAAAGCTCAACATAGAACAAAATGAGGT
Source organism: Pteromalus puparum (assembly GCA_012977825.3). Lineage (NCBI taxonomy): Eukaryota > Metazoa > Arthropoda > Insecta > Hymenoptera > Pteromalidae > Pteromalus > Pteromalus puparum. The sequence continues at coordinate 23,594,199 of CM053171.1, forward strand.
AGGCAACAATTTTATCTGTAATTTTATTATTTACAAATTTTTTAATAATTATAACAAGCGAATAGACCTTTTTACATGGCTTTACGGTGGCATGTAAAGTAGTACTAATCTTTAAGATATTGAATGATCCTATGACTTGTTGCAGTACAGCAAATAATGAAAATAGAATTGATAATTTACACCGAGTTGAACATTTATTTCATTGCGTACAAAACTGAATGGCTGGCCTTTAAAGTTTTTTGTATAAACCCTTTTTCCGGACACTGTAAAACAATTGCAAATCTTTTCCACGTATTCAACTCTCAGTAGGTGTGTAGACCAGTGGAAACAGTATAGGGTGGAAGTACTGGGACAGGGCGGTACTAGGACAGTTCGGTACGGTCTCACCTAAGTCACGGGCTCACTCAACTCACGGACTCACCAGCTCACCCGTGGTCATCTAATTTACTGGCTCACCAGCTCACCCCCCCCCCTTATTATTATAAACTCTTTTATGAAGAACCCCTGGGGCCGTGGCACAGTAGGGCTAAATGGAAAAAAAAATGGACAAAATTTTGTGCAGGATGGGTTCGCACTTAAAATAACTTCTACTACAGTGAAAATGTTCTTTAGTAATTCTTTTTTATGGATCCGTTTCCTCCGTGATGTTTCCTATTAATTTGAAAAATTGGTATGGAGGAGGAAAACGATCAAGTAGCGCGGTAGCGTCACGAAGGCGAGTTTGAGAAGCAGCCGAAGCCACGACGCCCGTGACATATTTACTTCTATATTGGTGTCCAGATTTTTCATTATACAGAAAAAAATGCTTATCATTACTGTTACTAAGTTTTTTTGGCTTATTAGCTTGTTTTCTGAGCTAAACTGTGATTTCCAACATAAATATAAGTAAAAAAGCTGCTTATTTTTACAATATGTGAGTATATAATCCAAAAATTCTGAAATCACGTATTTCTTCTTCAGCCCGAAATGTGGTAGGACCGTGAAATTGGCTGCAGAAGGTGACTATACATGTATATATCAATTGGCGCGATAACAATTTCTGTTGGAAAACGTAGTTTGAGAATAGAAATTTGGGAGAGAAACGCCTAAGATAATAAAATTAACGAGTATATTAATTATTATATAAAATGAAACTATATGTTTCAACGTCTTTCCTTCTACATTATCATGAAATCAGCTGTTCTGAAAGTGAAAGGACCGTGAACTTAGCCTCATACGGCCAAGAGTCATTTGGGGACTGCTTTCTCATATATCATGTTGCCGGTGCATACTCTGTGTTCCTGACCGGTTCCGGAGCAGTATAACATTTTTATCACTAGCATGTCATCACTGATTATTTTGATACACCAGCCTCGCATGATTTCTACACCTAGATATTAATAAAAAGTATGGTGCAAACTACCTAGACACCATCCTCGAATTTGTTCTACACCTAGACACAAAAAACCACGAAGTGCATCACGTAGACCTCGTCATCAGCCACCCCATACACCTAGACATCGCTTTCGAATTATGTTTACACCTAGACACAAGAACAACCACGAAGCGAACCACCTAGACCTCGTCATTGGACACCCTGTACACCTAGACGCCGTCCTCGTATGATATATTTACCTAGACATAAAAAATCACGAAGCACACCACGTATACCTTGTCATCGGCCACCCCGTACACCTAGATGCCGCCCTCGAATGATTTTTACACTGTTAGGTGGTTTTTGAGGCCACCAACAATAATAACTTTTATTTGCTTTTGAGCGCTTGTGCGAAAACTCCCCTAGTTGGTCACTCTCGTTTCTTTAACCTGCTCGTCGAGTGTTTTCTCTGTGTTTATATATTTGTAATTATATTTAATTGAATTTTTACCTCTCTCTCTGCTCGTTCGCTCCAACGGAAACTGAATGGTCCAAGAATAAACGAGAGCGTGATGGCTTAGTATTAATGTTTATTCTTCCTTCGTAATAAATCAACCTTTGTCAAAAAAAATGTAATATACTCAAATGAAAAATTAGCTAGGAAAACTTATAATCAAACTCAAGTAAATACAAAATCAAAATTTAACAACTCAAAATCTAACAACTCAAAAATCAAAACTCAAAATATGGTCCGCCGGCTTCTGCGCCTGATCACGGATTGACGATAGAGCTTGGCTTGGGGACGCTCGGAAGTCTTCCGGACCTCCCACGCTGTCCCAAGCTTTACTTCCCCGCCGCTACGTCACAGCGTCGGCGCTTGTTGACTCATTAGGCCTTATGGGGCCTGGCAACGATCGAGCGCCGAAACTGCAAGCGCAGCATCGCACGCGCGCAAATAGCTGTCGGCAGGGAAGGTGTTTAGCTTAGCAAGGTTCTTGGCCACTTGATACTTTTGTGGCCTTGAATGCTCGCTATGCTTTTACTATGTGGAACTTTCTCGAAGCTATATTCGGAACAATCATCGAATAATAGCAGCGGGAAAGTTGTCACATAACATCCTCCCCCCCTTGAGAACGTTTGTCGTCCCCGACAAACTGCGCTACTCCTAAGGGTCCGGATATTAAATGGTCCAGTAGGTAACAACTTCTTCAGTGATACTGTTGAAAAATAAAATTAGTCGAAATGATACGAAAGTAGAGGATTTAATTTTGGAAAGGTGCAATGTTTGTTTTGATGTCTTTGCATTGGCATTGTTCATTTTTTCTCTCTCTATGCTTTTATTCCTTTAGGAGTCGTTGCTTTGTACATGATCTATGTGATGTTTATCATGTACTTAGCTTCGTGCTCGTTTGTTCTATTTTTGCACTGAGTGTAATGCGTGTGAATGTGCAAGAGAGTGTCTAGAAAGAGATGAAACATGATATACTTTACATTGTTATAATTTCGTATCATTTTGGTTGATTATTTAAAAATGAATTTACTCGGCTATCTATTCGCCTTTATTTGTTGTTTTTACCTACTCTGTTGTTTTGGGTCCGTGGTCCATTGGTCTTGTACATGTTAACTTATGTGCTAAATCGTTAGTATTATAATTAACCTGTTCTATTTAATTCTAAGTATTGTCATATATTTTTAAATAATTCATTGTGTTAGTAGTTTGTAATTGTATGGATATTACTTATAACTACTCCACTACATTGGTCCATGGTAAAGAAAAGAAGATTTTGGTACGGTGTTTGAATAGAAAAAGGTGGAAGTACGGTGGTCCATTATTTTTGCATTTTTTTTATTCGCATGGTTCATTTTTCCTAGTTATGGATGATTCTGAAGGTTCATCTGAATCCCAATTTTCTTCGACTGGTCGATGCATTGGTGGTGGATGATCTGCGATCCACTCTTGCTGTTGATTCCCATAGTGCTGTATGGCTGTAGATTCTGTTACGTTTTCTTGAGTTTCCCGCTGATCGGTATTCGAATGTCTCTCTGTTTGGTCTGAGGTTTTTTTCTTGTACTTTTGGGCGTGTCTGTCGTAATTTTTATATAGGATGGTGGTTCTACATGGTTTATGTACCATTTCTGTTTCTGCATTTTGTATCTTGCATACTCGTTCATGTTCCATTTTTGTTCTCGTGACCACTTGTTGTTTGCATACAGGGTGTTCTCTCCTGAATTCTGTTTGGTCCTTATTAAGATGCTTGGGGGCAGCCCATCGTTGCTTGAATTCTTCGTGTCTATGGTCCACGGCCCTTTTTGCATTTTCATGATTGAAGTATTGTACGAACGCTAGAAACTAACTTCTTATATCTTTTGTCTTCTCTCTGATTTTTTTTGTAATAGAAACGTGGTGTGGTCCAGTGGTCCGAATCTTGTGAAGATCTTTATGAAGTCATCGTGGTCCATCCCTATCGGCACTTGTGCGCAGAACCTCAGTCCTGCATTGTCGTCCAGTGGTCCGATAATTTTTTCTGGCATGAGGATCGGTTCTTGACTCGGTTTCCATTGGATGGGTGTTTCTGGTGCTATTTGTTGTGTTTCTTGTTTTTCATCAGTTGTCGGATCTTGTGTTAGCTGCTCATCTATGAATCTTGCGGCTTCGTTGCTGTATTATATCGTTTTGTATTCTGCCAAGAACTTTGATTTTCCTCTTTTGTTAGTGTATATACCCTCTATTTTTGCTGGTCCTATTTCATGTAATTGTTGCATGATGTGGTCTGTTGGTCCTTGTATTGTTACTGTGAAGCTTACTTCGTTTATTCTCTTAGTACTGAGAATTGCTGATGTGAGGTTTTCTATATTTTCCTCGCTAGCTTCTATGGCCTCTTCCAGAAAATTTATGTGCTTGTTTGACGTTGGTTGGTATTATGATGACAGACCGAAACCATCTCTGTTCGTTTTTGGGTTCGGGGCTATGGGTGTGGTGATGCCTTGTAGCGTTCTACCTAAACCTTTTCCGCTTTCGTAGCCCATTCTCATCAGTATTCTTTTCGCTACTGGTATCATCTCCGATTCTGTTGGTTGGACCACGTCTGGTATCTCTCCTTCAATTATGACTGAGGCATTGTCATCAATTTTACCATCACCTCCTGTTTGTGGTTCTTCTGGTTGCCGTGGTATATTCATGGCTATGCGTTTGTTCTCCTCGTTTTTGTATTTGATAAGTAATACTATCACGTTTAGTGTCGCGGTGTAACTGCAAGTGATTTCACATGGTCCATAGTTTTCAAACAACTGACGTGTAGTTGTTTCCTTTCCCGAGGCTTTTACAAATATGTTAGTGCCTCTCATGTCTGTCATGTCCATAATGTTGGTGTTGATGTGGTCCATTTTTCTGCAAAAATTCAAATTGGTCTGAATTATTCGGGTCCGGGTATTGCGAATTGTGGGGTTGCTTATTGTATAACATGCTTGGTTATCATGTGGTTATATGATTTTGAGGTCCATGCACTTATAGTATTCGCTTGAATTATTATTATAATGTGGGTCCGAAGTGTTGGGTTGGGTGCATTTTGTTCTGAGGAATGGCGGGTACCATTCATTCTTTTCATTCAATTCATTCTCTCCAGGTGACTTGTTTTTGGTGACGAAAAGGGAGGTTTGTCGTTTTGCTGAGATATCAGTCCTGCTGTGTGCTGGTCATCATTTATCTCAAACGTGTTCATGTAGTGGAGGATGTCCTATTTAACGGGTCGAATATGTGACAAAATGCCATGAGGTTGAGGCGCAAAATTTATGAACGTGCAAAATTTATGAACGTAATTCACGAATGTTATTTTTGAATGTTATTTCTGAATTTAATATTGTTGGAAATATCCGTATTTCAAAACTAAATCTCGCTACGGCACGACGTGATGCGACACGTTGTAGCGGGGCGCGGACTTCTCGGTGGGCCTTGCCATCTGGATTCCTTCTGCGAGTTGTATAGTAGGGCCATTGTTTTAGGGATTTTCCCTTTCCCTTCTGCACTCTCGATATGCGCTAGCTACAGTTAGTCTCCGACAGAACGTCATAGAGTTCAGATGTGCTTGCTCCTTCTATGCGTCTCAGAATAAACGTTGATTTTATAAAGAGAAGATATTCTGTGTTGTAATTGTTTCCCATTTCCAATAAATATTCGTTACACCTACTGGGGTTTGCCTTTGTTTTTCATCATCGGTAACTCCGCTGGGGGCCATTTCATTACAATTTCCATTATTGGGTACGGGTGCAGTTTTTGGGTCCTTTGGTTGGTTGTTTTTTTCTTCCTCCATTTTCTCCAAGTACGCCAAGGTGTTTCTTAGCTCATCCAGAGTTGGTGTTCTGATGGCTTGTGGTTCTGGTTCTGTGCTTTTGTTAGTGGTCCACATAGCTTGTTTTTTGCAAGTTATCTAATGCAAGTTATAGAGATTTAGGTGTATGTCCTTCTTGCAATATGGGTGGAATTTGGTTTCCATCTTGGTACTGTTTCGACTTAAGGGGGCAAACCACTTTTAAAATCTGAAACAAAAAATTGAACATTGATTTTTAATTTTAAAATATAATTAAAAAAGAGTTTTTTCATATAAAAGCACATGCAATAAACATTAAATATCTCAATTTTTAACCCATTTCAACATGATATGCCTCTCTGGCAAACCAGACTATATTCAATGACTTTTTTCACTGTCCGTAAGATTCCAAGTGTACGCATGGTTCGATTGGGCTCAAATTTTGTGGAGATACTCTTTATATGTGTACTTTCAGTATGAACGGAGGGATTTTGATTTGAGCTAGTAGAAGTATAGTTTTGTTTAAATAATTGCAATATTACACCTATTTTTCAATAATTTTATCACATTTATAGGTGTTAAATAAATTCTACTGCTTCAATCCAAAATCCCTCCGTTTATACTGAAAGTACTCCTCTAACAAGCATCTCCACAAAATCTGAGCCCAATCCAACCACGCGTTTCCTTGTAATCTTACAGACAGTGAGCTAAAATTCAGAAAAACAATATTTTGAGATATTTAACAATTAAGTTTACAATTATGTTACATAAAATTAATACTTATCTAATCTATTTAAAATCTTATCTCCTTTTTCCAATGCAGTAGATAAGCGTATCCTTTAGTTTGCATCAATATTCTATGGTCGGATTGGGTCGAACCACTCTTTTTTTTCTTGTATGAGCTGAAATACAAAAAACACAAAAATTAGAAATTTAAGTACACTGTATTTATCACACTTAACTTAGTTAATCATACTTATCTTTTTTTCGTCACATAGACAAAGCATTGTTGTTTATACTTCTAGTCTGCTATGCATCCATAACCTCACCTGTCACTGTTGACAGAGACGGTTCATGTCAGCTCTGAAAAAAATAAAATAAAGAATTTGCATTTTAGAGAGATTTATTTATATTTATTATTTATAGAGGGAACTAAAATACATTTATTTATTTATTTATTTTATTAGATAAACGGGTAGTAAAAATAATTTTTTGTAACACAAGCACGATTTTCGCGTTTTTCTGACCTATTAAGCGAGACTAATGTAACTGTTTTCAGACCGGCGTGCAAAAAAAAATTGAAAAACGCCCGCTTCTCGAAGCAGCGGGCGTTTCTCTTTTTTTTGCCCACCGGGCAAAAAAAACTGAAAAACGCCAGCTAACATTTTTCGGGAAATTTTCTATATGTATACATATACACACACACACACACACACACACACACACATATGTACGTGTATGGTAGAGATTGGGGACATTTGATAGTTGTATCGTAGATTTCGGGGACTTTTGTGGTTTCTCAGGACACGACCCCAAAAACACAAAACTGTATCGTAGGTTTTGGGGACCGTCCTCATTGATGTCGGTCCCCAAAACCTATACGTATAACTCTATAAGTATAACGCTTATTAACGCAATATAGACTGCAAAATCGGCATTAAAAATGTCAGAGATGGATTACAAAAAACCAATTTCAAGGTTCGTAGTAATCTTCTTAACATTTTTCTTTTATTGTTGTAAGACCGGATACTGACGACACGGATCGTCGTGGCTAGTATTTTACACGATATGTGAGATCTAATTGAGTATAATTTCTCAAATAACATTCTGATCCAAATATTTAAAGACCAGATATATGTTAGGTAACTTGATTAAACCAACTTTAAAATTATGACCGGATAACAGCGACAGCTTGACACTGGCGACTAGTTAACACTTAAGAATTATGAATTTCGAGTAATCAATTCATCATATTCCTTTATATGCATGATGGACCGGATAGTTACGACATATGACGATTTCGACTAATAAAGTACCTGATGAGTAGTAGGTTATTCATTCAACATATATTATAAATATTAAAATTGATCTTTAACGCTTATTAACGCAATATAGACTGCAAAATCGGCATGAAAAGAGTCAGAGATGTATTACAAAAAACCAATTTCAAAGTTCGTAGTAAATTAACGCTGTAGGATTGGAGATCTTAGTAATCTTCTTAGCATTTTTTTTCTTTTCTTGTAAGACCGGATACTGACGACACGGATCGTCGTGGCTAGTATTTTACACGATATGTGAGATCTAATTGAGTATAATTTCTCAAATAACATTCTGATCCAAATATTTAAAGACCAGATATATGTTAAAAAAAAAGATGTCGATATCCGGTCTAAGAATTAAAACAAAATTGTTCTGCTAAAATATTTACGACGCATAATATAAAAGTATAAACTCTATTCCCTTCTCTCTGTTTCAGAATACGGCGTAATAGTTAAATTAGCATTTCCTTGTTCTCTGAACTACAGGCTATTAAACAAAAGGTTAGAAAAAGAACTGATGTGTCTTCATTATCCGGTCTATGTATTTTTCAAGTACTTTTCGGTTTAATCCGCAAGATGTCGTCGATATCCGGTCTAGCGTAAATAAAGAGGATTCTAATTAAAATATCACAAATCTAGGATTATAAGTCTTAAGTCTATTTGATTCACTACCTCTCGTTCCCAATGCAGCGGGAAACGAGTTGACAAAATGTTAGAACAGACAATTATATCTCTTCGTTATCAGGTCTATCTACTTATCTAGTACATGTTTGATCTTTAAAAAAAACATGTCGTCGATATCCGGTCTATGAATTAAAAAAACAAAATTGTTCTGCTAAAATACTTACAACGTATGGAGGGAAAGTCTTTACTCTGTTCTAATCCCTCCCTCGGTTTCATAATACAACGCAATAATTAAATTAGCATGACCTTGTTCTCTGAACGACGGACTACCGAACAAAAGGTTAGAAAAGAAACTGATGTGTCTTCGTTATTCGGTCTATAAACTTATCTAGTACTAGTTTGGTCTCAAAAATAACATGTCGTCAATAACCGGTCTAGCGTAAATAAAGAGTATTCTAATTAAAATATCACAAATCTAGGATTGTAAGTCTCAAGTCTATTTGATTCACTACCTCTCTTTTCCAATGCAGCGTAATAATAGCATTCGCAGTTCCTTAGCCCGTGATCGACAAAGGAGTTGACAAAATGTTAGAAAAGACTATTATATGTCTTCGTTATCCGGTCTATTAACTTATCTAGTACAAGTTTGGTCTTCAAAATAACATGTCGTCGTTATCTGGTTAACAATTAAAAACTTGTTCCGTTAAAGTATTTACAATACATGGACGAAAGTCTTAACTCTGTTCTATTTCCATCCTCTTTTTCTTAATACGGCGTAATAATTAAATTAGCATTTCCTTGTTCTCTGAACGACGGACTACTGAACAAATGGTTAGAAGAGACAATTATATCTCTTCGTTATCAGGTCTATCTACTTATCTAGTACATGTTTGATCTTTAAAAAAAACATGTCGTCGATATCCGGTCTATGAATTAAAAAAACAAAATTGTTCTGCTAAAATACTTACAACGTATGGAGGGAAAGTCTTTACTCTGTTCTAATCCCTCCCTCGGTTTCATAATACGGCGTAATAATTAAAATAGCATGCCCTTGTTCTCTGAACGACGGACTACCGAACAAATGGTTAGAAGAGACAATTATATGTCTTCGTTATCCGGTCTATTAACTTATCTAGTACTAGTTTGGTCTTAAAAATAACATGTCGTCGTTATCTGGTTAACAATTAAAAACTTGTTCCGTTAAAGTATTTACAATACATTGATTGAAAGTCTTAACTCTGTTCTATTCCCTCCCTCTGTTTCATAATACGGCGTAATAATTAAATTAGCATACCCTTGTTCTCTGAACTACAGGCTATTAAACAAAAGGTTAGAAAAAGAACTGATGTGTCTTCATTATCCGGTCTATGTACTTTTCAAGTACTTTTCGGTTTAATCCGTAAGATGTCGTCGATATCCGGTCTAGCGTAAATAAAGTGTATTCTAATTAAAATATCACAAATCTAGGATTGTAAGTCTTAAGTCTATTTGATTCACTACCTCTCTTTCCCAATGCAGCGTAATAATAGAATTGGCAGTTCCTAAGCCCCTGATCGACAAACGAGTTGACAAAATGTTAAAAAAGACTATTATATGTCTTCGTTATTCGGTATAGTAACTTATCTAGTACTAGTTTGGTCTTAAAAATAACATGTCGTCGTTATCTGGTTAACAATTAAAAACTTGTTCCCTTAAAGTATTTACAATACATTGATTGAAAGTCTTAACTCTGTTCTATTCCCTCCCTCTGTTTCATAATACGGCGTAATAATTAAATTACCATTTCCTTGTTTTCTGAACGACGGACTACCGAACAACAGGTTAGTAAAGAACTGATGTGTCTTCATTATCCGGTCTATGTACTTTTGAAGTATTTTTCGGTTTAATCCGTAAGATGTCGTCGATATCCGGTCTAGCGTAAATAAAGTGTATTCTAATTAAAATATCACAAATCTAGGATTGTAAGTCTTAAGTCTATTTGATTCACTACCTCTCTTTCCCAATGCAGCGTAATAATAGAATTGGCAGTTCCTAAGCCCCTGATCGACAAACGAGTTGACAAAATTTTATAAAAGACTATTTTATGTCTTCGTTATGTTATGTCCTAAACTTATGATAGTTGTCACCGGACAGTAACTCTACGGGTTGTAAATCTTTATAAGTACGGGCGGAGACAAAGCTCAATACACAAAGCTTAGCGCCGTCGGTACCTGCCTACTTTCGCGATTCCTTTCTGGAAACAGCCTCCAGTAGACGCCGAGAAACTATTCTGATCTTAACGGCGAGAGCATGGCAATTGCTGAGCGAGGGATAGAAAGTATGAAAAGGGGCGACTCGTTAATATAAGCATTAAGTGCAATGCAGAATAATAAAAGTGCGGTAATTATTGTGAAGAGATATGCGAGAGAGAGAAAGAGAGAGCCCTATTCTGTATTTACGATTGTAATTAAAGGAACTTACCTTTTGATGAATGCAACTGCCGTCAACTAGATGAGGATAAAGCTCCCTTCCTTCCTTCCTTCAAGTCGGAGTCGTTATATGAATATGTGTATGAATATTTTAGAACGCAGTTAATTCCCTCTTTTGCTACGAATCCCTCGGTATTCGCTTGTAGTAGGATTGGGTGGATGGAGTGATGACTTTTCTTTTGAATAACACTGAACACTCGATTTTCTTAAAGCGGTGCAATTTATTCAATTAATAAAATAGAAACTTTTTCACGCACTATGACTCGTAATTTCTAACGATGAGAATAGACTTTATACTCTATATATATATATATATATATATATATATATATATAAGAGAAAGAATCGGACGATGCACCGAAATTTCAGAGGCAGAGAGGCGACTATTCCGAGCAACTGTTCGAACTAGACTGAGCTCTGCTCCTTGCAGAGCGATATGGCTCGAGTACTAATTTTTAATATTATTCGTTTTCTTTGTTTGTGCCCTTTCCAAAATTTTGTCGTCTTCTATGTAAATGAGCGCGGAAAAGAAAAAAAAAGGGGTCGCGACTGCAGTTACCTGACTCTTGATTCCCGACTCTATTGTCCCGACTCGATTATGCAGACCCGACTCTGTCCGTACAGAGGAACTATATAGTGACTCAACATTTACAAAACTCTAAACTTTATCAAATGTTAATATATCGAACTCTAAGTTTTACTAAAATCCGCGGACCCGGACTCTGCTCGGGCAGAGCTTCCGCGCACTTTACCGTAAGTGAATCCTAGCTCGGGCAGAGCTTTCGCGTGGCGAACTTGTGAGAGAGACTGTTTTTTAGCCCGGCGGACGAGGGCCTTATATACTCGAAATCGCCCTCACCGATACCCTTTACGCACATAGGTAGTAGTGAACATTCGTGAATAGTACATCCAATCAGAGAGCTTAAACGCTGCATATTTCCTTCTATGGTCTCTCTAGACTTGTTGTTGTAGGCATTTTTTAAAAGGCATTCCTTTGTGCTTGTAGCGACGATGGGTTTTTTTTCCCTCGCTCCCCTGTAGAGTGTATTTCCTCTTTTGTGGATAGAGTCGCCGCCGTTGACTTCGTATATCTATACACGAGTGCAAGTGGTCTAGGATTCCTATTTCTGCTCATTAATATGCCGTCTTCTTGTAGCGACGACGAAATTCACGTCTACTCTCGTCTTCTTCTGCACTCACGACCTCGGTGTTGTCTTCTCATTGGTGTTGGAAGTGCACGTGCGCTTGCTGTTCGAGCGCTTGCCTTCTCCTTCATAAGACGAAGCCCTCCTGCTGTGCTGTAAATGTGTCGGTATCCGGTCTAAGAATTAAAAAAACAAAATTGTTCTGCTAAAATACTTACAACGTATGGAGGGAAAGTCTTCACTCTGTTCTAATCCCTCCCTCGGTTTCATAATACGGCGTAATAATTAAAATAGCATGCCCTTGTTCTCTGAACGACGGACTACCGAATAAATGGTTAGAAGAGACAATTATATGTCTTCGTTATCCGGTCTATTAACTTATCTAGTACTAGTTTGGTCTTAAAAATAACATGTCGTCGTTATCTGGTTAACAATTAAAAACTTGTTCCGTTAAAGTATTTACAATACATTGATTGAAAGTCTTAACTCTGTTCTATTCCCTCCCTCTGTTTCATAATACGGCGTAATAATTAAATTAGCATACCCTTGTTCTCTGAACTACAGGCTATTAAACAAAAGGTTAGAAAAAGAACTGATGTGTCTTCATTATCCGGTCTATGTACTTTTCAAGTACTTTTCGGTTTAATCCGTAAGATGTCGTCGATATGCGGTCTAGCGTAAATAACGAGTATTCTAATTAAAATATGTTAGAAAAATGAGGTAAGGCAGAGGATTAATATTGAATAACGATGTGGATTTATTCGTCTTCTATGTACAGCTATGCGTCGCACACACCTTGTGTATTCGGCGACGGCTCGTTCCCAAGAGAGCGATGTGCGAGACTCGTTTAGTCTCGACACCGCAAGTAGTCATGTGACTCACACTCATACGCGAGAGGGGATACTTGCATGTGTGCGTTCCCTCACACACTCGTTAACGCGCTCACTCATTCTAGCACGAACTATACTGTACATACAGTCAAATGTACACTATATTCTGCAATACGCGCTCCTTAACATTTGTACTGGTAGCATTATATTTTAGCATTTAACAACTGTCCTAATTTTTCAATTTTTCTTACAGAGAGCTTTGTAAAAATCCGCAACATTTTCATTAGCTAATCAATTTTACAAACTTCAAATCAATTATCTTTCGACGCTTTGATTGTACCCTATGATAATGATTTCCAATATGTTGGAATTTTTCCGTAAAATTACCGTTATTTGCAATGTTAAATTGCACCCTGAATTGTCCTTCATAAATTTTAACGGTTCTGCAATATTTATTTCGAATATCTTTACAACTCTCGTGATGTATTTAGTTCGGCTTAGCAGATTGATAGGGATACATGATTCTGCGTATGTCGACGCTTTAGTTACACATTTTTTGTTTTCTTGACTTCCGTCAATTACATTTCGAAGCATTCTATAACATAACGCTGTCGTAGATTCATATACTATCCGGCCAATCGCACCACATAAGCATCGATATATATTACCATTTTCTTCCTTTATAATTTAACCATAAGTCTTCGTAAATAAAATATTAGTACGCGATTTAAAACAGCACGAATTACCAAATGGCATCGCCGCATAAACAAATATCGATCTAATTAAATAGAAGAGTTACGCTAACCTTATATCTGACTCTCGTGATCGAACTTATATATCATAAACCCTACTCAAGTTTCTATAAACTTAATATTTTGGGCTCGGCAATTTTCAGACTTCTCAGTTTCAAGTTTGTCTCCATAGGAGTGCTTTAATACTAAATTTCTATTTGATAATTTACATCTAGTGACTCTATGTATTTCAGTTTGGGCTAGTTCATTCTAAGGGCACTCGGTTATAGATAGTATTCTATATTGTATCCGCCCTAAATAACTTTTTTTCTCCTACGTCTTTCATTTATTTTCATTACACCTTGTCTTGCAGAACTTTGTGAATTTTTTCATTGCATTTTACCAGAGGATCATAATCAT
>CM053171.1:23610865-23625128 GCA_012977825.3 Pteromalus puparum
AGTACTTTTCGGTTAAATCGTAACATGTCGTCGATATCCGGTCTAGCGTAAATAACCAGTATTCTAATTAAAATATCACAAATCTTCGATTGAAAGACTTGAGTCTATTTGATTCATTACCTCTCTTTTACAATGCAGCGTGATAATAGCATTGGCAGTTTCTGAGCCCCTGATCGACAAACAAGTTGACAAAAATGTTAGAAAAGACAATTATAGGTATTCGTTATCAGGTCTGTCTACTTATATAGTACTAGTTTGATCTTAAAAAAAACATGTCGTCGATATCCGGTCTAAGAATTAAAACAAAACTTTTCTGCTAAAATACTTACAACGCATAGAATAAAAGTCTTAACTCTGTTCTATTTCTTCTCTTTGTTTCATAATACGGCCTAATAATTAAATTAGCATTTCCTTGTTCTCTGAACGACGGACTACTGAACAAAAGGTTAGAAAAAAAAAACCTGATGTGTCTTCATTACCCGGTGTATGTACTTATCAAGTACTTTTTGGTTTAATCCGAAAGATGTCCGTAAGAGATCCGTACTTCGTTCTATTCCCGCCCTCTGTTTCATAATACAGCGTAATAATTAAAGTAGCATTTCCTCCAAATGGATAGAAAATAACTGATGTGTCTTCATTATCCGGTCTATGTACTTATCAAGTTCTTTTCGTTTTAATCCGTAACATGTCGTCGATATCCGGTCTTGCGTAAATAAAGATTATTCTAATTAAAATATCACAAATCTAGGATTGTAAGTCTTAAGTCTATTTGATTCACTGCTTCTCTTACCCAATGCAGCGTAATAATAGAATTGGCAGTACCTAAGCCCTTGATACACAAACGAGTTGACAAAATGTTAGAAAAGACTATTATATGTCTTCGTTATTCGGTCTATTAACTTATCTAGTACTAGTTTGATCTTAAAAAAAAACATGTCGTCGATATCCGGTCTAAGAATTAAAACAAAATTGTTCTGCTAAAATATTTACAACGCATGGTATAAAAGTCTACACTCTGTTCTATTCCCTTCCTCTTTTTCTTAATACGGCGTAATAATTAAATTAGCATTTCCTTGTTCTCTGAATGACGGACTACCGAACAACAGGTTAGTAAAGAACTGATGTATCTTGATTATCCGGTCCCTGTACTTTTCAAGTACTTTTCGGTTTAATCCGTAAGATGTCGTCGATATGCGGACTAGCGTAAATAAAGAGTATTCTAATTAAAATATCACAAATCTAGGATTGTAAGACTTAAGTCTATTTGATTCACTACCTCTCTTTCCCAATGCAGCGTAATAATAGAATTGGCAGTTCCTAAGCCCCTGATTGCCAAACGAGTTGACAAAATGTTAAAAAAGACTATTATATGTCTTCGTTATTCGGTATAGTAACTTATCTAGTACTAGTTTGGTCTTAAAAATAACATGTCGTCGTTATCTGGTTAACAATTAAAAACTTGTTCCCTTAAAGTATTTACAACACATTGAATGAAAGTCTTAACTCTGTTCTATTCCTTCTCTCTGTTTCATAATAAGGCGTAATAATTAAATTAGCATGCCCTTGTTCTCTGAACGACAGGCTAGTGAACAAAAGGTTAGAAAAAACAAATATATGTCTTCGTTATCAGGTCTATTTACTTATCTAGTGCTAGTTTGATCTTAAAAAAATCATGTCGTCGATATCCGGTCTACGAATTAAAAAGATAAAATTGTTCTGCTAAAATACTTACAACGCATGGAATGACAGTATGAACTCTGTTCTATTCCCTTCTTCTTTATCTTATTACGGCGTAATAATTAAATTAGCATTTCCTTGTTCTCTGAACGACGGACTACCGAAAAACAGGTTAGTAAAGAACTGATGGGTCTTGATTATCCGGTCCCTGTACTTTTCAAGTACTTTTCGGTTAAATCGTAACATGTCGTCGATATCCGGTCTAGCGTAAATAACCAGTATTCTAATTAAAATATCACAAATCTTCGATTGAAAGACTTGAGTCTATTTGATTCATTACCTCTCTTTTACAATGCAGCGTGATAATAGCATTGGCTGTTCCTAAGCCCCTGATCGACAAACTAGTTGACAAAATGTTAGAAAAGACTATTATATGTCTTCGTTATCAGGTCTATCTACTTATCTAGTACTAGTTTGATCTTAAAAAAAAAAACATGTCGTCGATATCCGGTCTAAGAATTAAAACAAAATCGTTCCGCTAAAATATTTATAACGCATGGTATAAAAGTCTAAACTCTGTTCTATTCCCTTTTCTCTGTTTTATAATACGGCGTAATAATTTAATTAGCATGCCCTTGTTCTCTGAACGACGGACTACCGAACAACAGGTTAGAAAAGANTATCACAAATCTAGGATAGGAAGTCTTAAGTCTATTTACAACACATTGACTGAAAGTCTTAACTCTGTTCTATTCCTTCTCTCTGTTTCATAATACGGCGTAATAATTAAATTACCATTTCCTTGTTCTCTGAACGACAGACTACTGAACAAAAGGTTAGAAAAAAAGCTGATGTGTCTTCATTATCCGGTCTATGTACTTATCATGTACTTTTCGGTTTAATCGGTAACATGTCGACGATATCCGGTCTTGCGTAAATAAATAGTATTCTAATGAAAATATCACAAATCTAGGATTGGAAGTCTTAAGTCTAGTTGATTCACTACCTCTCTTGCACAATGCAGCGTAATAATAGCATTGGCAGTTCCTGAGCCCCTGATCGACAAACGAGTTGACAAAATGTTAGAAAAGTCAATTATATGTCTTCGTTAGCATGTCTATCTACTTATCTAGTACTAGTTTGATCTTAAAAAACATGTCGTCGATATCCGATCTAAGAATTAAAACATAACTTTTCTGCTAAAATACTTACAACGCATGGATCGAAAGTCTTAACTCTATTTTTCCCTTCCTCTTTTACTTAATACGGCGTAATAATTAAATTACCATTTCCTTGTTCTCTGAACGACAGACTACTGAACAAAAGGTTAGAAAAAAAGCTGATGTGTCTTTATTATCCGGTCTATGTACTTATCAAGTACTTTTCGATTTAATCCGTAACATGTCGTCCATATCTGGTCTAGCGTAAATAAAGTGTATTCTAATTAGAATTGAATAGAATAAAACATGTCGTCGATTTCCGGTCTAAGAAAAAAGAAAATTTTTTTTTCTAAAATACTTATGACACATGGAATGAAAGTGTTTACTCTATTCTATTGTCTCCTTCTTTTTCTTAATGCGCGTAATAAGCAATTTTTTCTGTTTTTCCCTGATCGACAGGCTAGCGAAGAAACGGCTAGAAAAAAATGGTGTGTCTCCGTTATCCGTCCCATTTACTTCACAAATACTATTTCGGCTTGAAGAGTAACATGTCGTCGATATCCGGTTCAACAAAATTAAAAAATATTACGCTGGAAAACTTTCAGAACTTAAATCGAATGTCTTAATTCTACTCTGCTATCTTCCTGTCTTTGTTTTAGTCTCTCTCTCTCCCATAATATTGCGGAATAATTGCATTAGCAGTATCTCAGCCCCTATATATCGACAAGATAGTGAACAAAGGGTTAGATAATGTGGTGTACGCGAGTCGCGTATCTCACCGAACGCGATGCAAGAGTGTGTGTGAGTGTGATAGGGGGGTATCAGAGCGAGCTAGTCAGAAGGCACTTGGCAGCGACAGTGTATGCCACGCAGCCTAAGGAACCCGAATAAAGAGTCTCAGTGCACTTGTGTCGTTATACTTACCCAGCTCTTGGATCCCACTCCAACGTAGAACCCACAGTACACTACTCCGCTATACCGCAATAGCACGGTAACGTAACATAAAAGAAGCTGATGTGTCTTCATTATCCGGCCTATCTACCTATCTAGTTTAAGTTTGGTCCTAAATATAACATGTCGCCGATAGCCGGTCTAACAGAAATAAAGAGTATTCTGACGGAAATATCACGAAAATAGGAATATTAGTCTTAGTCGATAGGCTAGTAAACAAAATGTTGGAAAACACTAATATGTCTTATTTATCCGGGCCATTTACTTTTCAAATACTATTTTGCCTGAAGAGTAACATGTCGTTGACATCCGGTCAATCATAAATAAAAAATATTTTGCTGAATAAATCACAAGTCCAGAAATAAAAAGTTTCTATTTTAGCCTTTTTATTCGGTTACCCTGTAGACGATTCAGTAATCGTGCTTATGTTATTTCAAGAAATCTAATACAGCAACTTCATAATTTGATAAAATGTCTTTAATGTCTCACATTGTTTTTTATTGTCTTAAAGGGGGTCCTCGTTCTCTTATGTATAATACAGCAACTTCATAATTTGATAAAAAGTCCTCAATTTCTCAAGGAGGACCTCATTGTCTCAAAGGGGGTCCTCATTGTCTCAAAGGGGGTCCTCGTTCTCTCATGAATAAGTCTTCGAAATCTCGGGACGTCCTCGTTAGTAAAAAGTGTTTGGAAATCGATTTTAATTGAATTATGGCTTATATATACACAATATATGGTATACATAGACTTGTTTTGTCACAAATTATCGATTTTCGTAGTTAAAATAGTGGGTCCCGAAAACCTACTTTANATTAAAAAATTAGTCTACTAAGAGTGTGGTCGCCGATTCTGAAAAAAGTTGCATCAGTCGCACTCAATATAAAAAAAAACGCAAAAATCTGTACTTGCGTTACAAAAAATATGGTGTGCACGAAAGGCTAAGTGGGCTTTTTGGCCTCGTGTGGTTGCAGTACTCGTCTGCGGCTCATAAACGCCCTCGCCTTCGGCTCGTTCTAACTCGCCTTGTCTCGTACTGCAAACTCCACACTCGGCCTAAAAAAGCCCACTTTACGCCCTTGGCACACAATATACTATTATTAATAAAGACCCTCTTGCAGAAAAATAATAAATAATAGAGCATTATGATACATTGCGCCCGCAGTAGCATATACTATTTTTTTGTCTTCAAAGGCCGCTAAATTTGAATTTTCAAATATACAATTTGGCAGAAGAGGCGGGGAGCGGGCGGAAGGAAAGGGTCCAGGGGCGGAGCCCCCACTGGGGGGTACGGGGGGCGAAGCCCCCCGCACAAGAAAAAATTAATGAAAGATCAACAAATAAAAATTCATTAAATTATCCGACATTTTTACACTTAACTTGTTAATAAACACGTTCAATTTAACTACGAATAAACTCAAAGACATTCAATATATATAGACTCGCACTCAATTCAACTACTCGGCTACTCGATTTATAATTTTTGCTCGCGTTACTTGCGTGTAATATACACGAACACGACTGAGCAGCGAAGAAAGCATGACAGCAAAAGGAGATTAAACCGCACACCAAATCAGTATCGCGCACACCGCAGTATACCTATATACATCTACCACCATATAATATACGTATTATAGGAACAGGCTAGCGCGATAGCGAGAGACGCAAGTGTGTTCTCTCTCGTTTTGTTTTGGTTTGTATATTCGCTTCGGTATCGTTTTCTTCCACGACCAGGCCTTACATTATTTATTTCGTGGCCTCTATACGGGACGCGAAAATTCATTTCGCGGCCTGAGAACAAAAAAAATACATTCTTATTGCAACTAACTTTTACTTTATTAGACCCTCTTACAGAAAAATAATAAATAAAAGTTAGTTGCAATAAGAATGTATTTTTATTTATTATTTTTCTGTAAGAGGGTCTTTACTAATAAAATGGTAATACTTGTATTGTATTAAGTAAAATTGTAATAACTATTGTAATACTCGGGTAAAATTAACATTTATAATAAATACCTGAGTGGGCTCCTGCTGCATATGACTCCTCTGGGATGCCTTCTCGTGTTCTTCTTCTGATAGTCCGGGCCTCTATCGTACTGCTTAATGTTTTTCTTTGTGCATGAAAGAGTCTGGCATCATCGCTCGTACTGGTCCAATCTACTGCTGCACATCCTGGACTGGTGTCAAATTTTCTCATAATGTTGAGAAATCCTGTGCGTCCATCATTGAAACAGGTCACAGCTATATACACGCCAATCTTGAGAACCATCAAGCCACTGAAAGTTGTCTTGGGTACTAACTTCCACACAGAGTTATTAAAACTTTCATTGGAGTTTTGCGTAAAACCTCCAAGGCACCTTTCTAAAAGTTCTGTCTTTGTTAAATCCTCGTAGATTGGTCGCACTTGTTCCATCACAATAGCCGGAATGCTGTTCGTATGTCTGAAACTAGTTCCTGTAACTCTTGATTTTTGCCATTTGCACCAATTCTGTGACCCTGTAGGGCAATAATCATGTTGTGGCTTCTCTTCAAGTACGGCTCGCTTCATAGAGTCTTCTGCTACCTCCTGGCAAACTTTGCTCAACTGCTTGTTGATTTCATCAAAAGCCGATTGAGCAACTGGCTTTAAAAAGTCCATAATGCTAGAAAATGTTGAAAGACCAGCGTGTCTATGGCCAAGTGCACGAGCAGCAAGAACAGACCTTCTGTTTACTGCCCACGCATTCGCTTTTGGTCCAACTTTCTTACTTGAATTTGTAGATGCAATCTGCTTACACTTTGCACACACAATGTCAATTTTGAACCCGAAGCCCTGTACACTAGACTCACTAAATGTCACCTAGCCGTTGCACCGATTGCACACTAAAATGTTCTCAAGTGCAGGAAATAGAATGCTGATGTCAATAATTCTATTTCTTGTATCACTAATAGAGTCTGCGACCGCTGTTGCACTTGCAATATTTTTTGCACTGGTAGAGGGTCTTGGCCTTTTTGCTAGATTTTCCTGCTTCGTCAAAAATTCTCTTGGCCTCTTCTTAGATCTGCCCCTAGAGAACTTATGGTCAAGATGGGTACTCTGAAATCTTCCCTTGTTGTCCCTTGAAGACATTTTGCACAAATTTGACTGCACTACACACACACACACACACACAAATTGTCCCACAAAACACACAAATGTAAACACACAAATAAATTTGAAATACGAATTTGTTTAAACTTGTCTCTATTGAAACAAACAAATATCGTGTAATTTCAATTTTTTTTAGCAATATCAGCGTGTAAATATCAGCTGTGTAAGTATCAGCTGTGTTTATCAACACGTACCAATAAGCTGTTTGAACAGAGTCAAATTTGAGCTACGTGAAGTAGTTGGAAAATTCGTTCGATCTCAGTTGCATGCGAGTTCCAATATCCGCCAATAAAGTGGTGGCGCTTCGAGCGTCAACTTTCGAATAAATTCCTATTTCATTTATATATATCATGACCGTCATAACACGTTTACATAAAAATCTAAGTATTTGAACATTTAAAATATGTTTTAAAATCGAATAAAGTTATATAAAAACAATTGCGTTATAAATAATTATAAACAATAAAATATATCTATATAATAGTAAAAATGGCTACTTTTTATATTATTTAACAAAATTTATTTCACATTTGGTCTTAAAAGAGAAAAAATATAATAGAAATATAAAATAGGAAAAAAAAACAAATTTTATTGAAATTTAGTAAAAAGGTAGTATTCGAATTTTGCATAAAACTTTGCCGAAAATTTTTTTTTGAAAATTCTGACATCGGAATCGTATTCTACGGAAAATTTCCTATAAAAGTACCAAAAAAATCGATATTTTCAAGATTCAAAGGTGGTTTGTCCCCTTAACTTTCTTGGTACAGCAAAGGTTGCTTTATATAGATGGGGTCACTTTCTTTCTATGCTTTTTCAGCATCATGGTCCTCGAAGTATTGTGCGTATCCATAGGATAAACGTCCCTTTTTGTCCCGTACTGTTTCATTGTACGTCACGGGTCAAAATTGAGCGAAATGTCGAAAGAATGCTTCGTCTTTCTCTTTGTCTTTGCCTTCCCAGGGTATCAGGCAAAATCGTCTATCTTTGTTCATTTGGTCTTCGTGCTGCGAGTTGGTTACGACATGCACTTTTGATTTCTCAATGGGGTTTCTTTTGGGTGAAAGAGCCATTCTTTCTTTGGATGGTACGGGTGTCAACTTGGTACGTCTCCTGAGTTTATTTTGCTTCTTGAGTATAAGTTTTAGGTCATTAGCATTTGTAGCTTGTCGTTCTGTGTCAAAACTTAATGTAATTTTCTTGCTTTTGGGATCTGTCCTGTGGTCTTATGTATATGGCATTTGGTGTGCCTATGTATTCAAATTCCCTTATTATGGTCCAAAGAGGTATTTCAATGTCGCAGAACATTGATATACTGGTCCTGGTGGTCATCTTGTTGTTGGTCTGTAAATTAAATTTTATATTCATGGGATGTTTTTATGATTTTAATTTTACTTTAATTCCGTTAAATTATTTTTTTAATTTAGTAATCGCCTTCCGTGGCGTTTTTAAATTTGCTTTTAGGTGTATTTGAAGAAAGTATTTTAGTTATATCCAAATTTGTTTTGGAACCACAAGGGGTGTTGATGAAACTAGTGTCTACGATTTCATTAGTAGCATTATCATTGCTTATTTCAATCGTATGATCTACTGAATAGTCTTTTCTTTCCATTTTTGGACATGGTAGCATCATACGGAATTTCATTCCCATTATTCCCACTATCATTATGAGTTGGAAAGTTAGACTACCATACAACAAACTGTTTGTGTGATAATCTCGCCTTCTATGCTCTTTAATTTTATTTAATTCGTTTATCATTTGGTTTAAAGGCTTCGCTTGGTTGAAACCTGTTTTGGGCCCGAGTATTTCAATGTTGGTTTGGATACTGTTATCTAATTCGGGGTCCTTGGGGTTTAAAAATGGGTACATGTTTTGTATTTTTAGGTCAATTTCGGGTTTATAAAGGTACGTGGTTTGGCTAGATTTGGTTTCTTGACCAATGATCATAGTGTCCATGGTTCTGCCTACGCATGATGGTGAGATGCGTATAATTCCGGCGTGCTTTAAAATAATTTTCTCGTCTTTTTGGTTTGGACATGAGAGTCGTAACTGTTCAGGGTTTGTGGTGGAGAATAACCATGAGTGATCATTTTCAAGATAGGTCCATTGAGTTTTGGTACTGGTTGTATATCTTATGTCACAGTTCTCTAGTGTTTGGGCACTGGGATTCAGTAACATTGTTGTTTCACAGTCCTGTGCGTTTGGTACACTTTGAAGTGGTCCTAAGATTGGGCAAATATATACATAATGGGTTCTTGTACATTTGGTTATAAGGTCATCATGAAATTTGATGTACTTTTCTTCATTAGAGCTTATGGCGATGTATTTATGTGATGGTTCTATGAAAGCTATTCCAGTGGTCATGTTGGTATTATGTTGAGGTACTGTTACAGCATGTAGCTTGTATGTTTGTACGGATGTTTCTCGACTAGTGGTACGCGTAATACTGCAATGGTCCTTCCGTTGTCATATACGGCATCTACTTCTGATATTTTGGTGATTTCTTCTATTCTTAGATGTTCCATTGGTATTGCGAAATCTAAGTTTCTGCGCATTTGCTTTACATCTGTCATTATTTGAAGGAGCATGTTAGTTGTCAATAGTTCCGGGTGTATTTTTCCTTCCTTTAGGTCTCTCAACACTTTCAATACTTTCTCGTTGCTACATATTAGATGATTTAGTGTTGACTTCAAACGTCTCACATATGCGGTCATTTCGACCAAGTGCTTTAATTCTTCATCTTGCTTCAGGATAGTGATCACGGTTTTGCTCATAGTGGCTTCAAAACCTTGAAGCACCTTTTGATGGTTTCTGGTAATATTATACAATTCTTCGAACTGTGCTGACAGGATGTGGGCATTTTTGTCCATAACTTGTACCATTTTTGGTCTTGAAATAAATTATCTATGTTCTTGTTGATATCATCCACGTCATCCGTGGTGACTAAACCGAATAGGCTTATGCTGATACTGCCTATTATACCTAATGGTGCTAATCTCTTCGTTCGAATGCTCCTGGGATTTCTTGTCAGTGGTTGGTTGTAATGTCCCATGGTTTTGATCGTCTCGTTTATTTCCTTCTGAACGTTAAGTAGAGTTTGATGTTTGAGTTCTATGTGGTCCAGTCCTAGAGCTTGTTTGCATTTGGTGTCTGCGATTTTTGTTACGCAATTATTGTAGACGACTTGGTAGGAGTCCAATGGTCCATGTACTTGAATAAATTCATTCACGTTGATATAGATTTGCATCTCCCAAACAGCCTTCTTGATCTTCACAGAGTCTAATTTTTCGAAATAAATTCCGAGGTTCGGGTCTAAAGGGTCCAATTGGTACAAGGGTTCGCTTTTGGTCATGATTATTATATTGAAAATGATAAAAATAATAGAACTTGTGATATGCATCCTGTAAAATCGTATGCATCAATTATATATTGTAAATGATATTATGATTTAGATTTTCAAAAGATAATTAAAATTTAATCAGAATTTGGGTCAGAATCCGCTTCGACGTGTTTTAGTTTGTCAATATGTTTTCTGATTCTTTTTCCGTTGGGGTATTCCAGAATTACATTTTTCCTACCTACAAATTTAATAATTTTTAAGGGTTTGTTTCTATAGGCGTCAAATTTACTGACTCGGGGTTCATTGATTAACCTAGCATATCCGCCCACCTTGCCCTTGAATGCTGTAACCTTTTTGTCATACCTCGCTTTGGTTTTGACCTTATTGACTATCTGGGTTTCGCCTGCTAGAAGTTTCATTTCTTCTAGTCTCAATACTAGGTCTCGCATGTAGACATTATAGGTTTTTAATTTCTCGTCAGATGGGATTCTTAAGGGAAACCGCGCTATTCTCCCATAAACCAGTTTGGAAGGCGTAAAATTGGTTGCCGCGTGTACGCTAGTGTTATATGTAAAGGTTGCAAATGGTGTTAGATGCATGGTCCCAATCATCATACCTTTCAGAATATATTCTGATAAACTCCATGAGTGGAGCATGACTTCTTTCTAATGATCCATTTGTTGAGGTCTATACCCTGAAGTTGTTAGGTGATTAATTTTAAATAACTTAAACAAGGATTCAACTATACTTGACAAGAAACTGGTTCCTCTGTCTAAGAGTATTGCTCTCGGGGCTCCAAAGTGACAGATGAGATATTTCGCCAATGCGTCTGCAATCGTAGTTGCATTTAAATTTTTGATGACCTTGTCGAAGGCTTCTGACAGTGTGCACATCCATTCCGGGCCAATAATATCGTTCTCTTATTTTCTGATTAATCCCTTTATGTCCTCCTGTTAGACTGTCATGAAGGTGGCTAATTATTTCTTTTCTATGCTTCTCAGCTGGTACTTCTGCTTTGCCATAACAAATGGTAACTTTTATCCCACTTCTGTGTAAATGTTGATAAAGCACTTCTATGATGGTTGGGGATCCTAATTGGTCTAAGACATCTCCTTTTCTGGCTACTCGAAAGCTTTTGATGCCTTTCTTTATGAGTATTTCCTTTAAATTTATGAGTGCTTTATGCAGATTCGGCATTTTGATAGGGTTGAAATATTTGTCTTTGACTATCACCGTAAATATGTGATATTTCTTGAAAGGAGTAACTAGCACTTGTTCTGATTTTGGTTTCCTGGTTTTCATTTTCCTTAGGTCAATGGCTCCTATTTCTTCTAGTAATTTGGTGATAGACCATGTATTGTCACAATCGGCTGATAAGAAGTGTACGAGGTCTTTCTTATGGGTGAGACATTCTCTCACAACAATCATGTTATGAAGACGTCGCATCATTTCCGCTGTTATGTGAGTTAGGTCGCCCTCAGATTTTTTATCGTCTTCATGTGAACCGTTGTTTTTATTCAATGGTTCAAAGTCTGGTGGTGTTGGTATGAGAAAAGGCATTGTTGGTTCTGGTGGTTTTGAAAACCTTATATCTATGATTGATCCTTCTTCAGCCTCTATCTCACTCAGCACTCCTAATTTTCTCCGGGTTTTGAGTCTGTTTCGAGGTGTACTGTTGGATGTGGGGCTGTCACTTGTTATTGTGGGTGTGATTGACAATGTTTTCCTTATTGGTGGCATTATGATATCTGTCACGCTTTCGACGTCTGACTCATCTCTTGTGTCTTCTTGACCTGGCGTTTCTTGTAATTTGTGTCGTGCTCGTTTTATTAGGTTTTGAACACCTTTCCTCCACATGTTGTCCACATCAGTTTCATCTTCAAATCTTGGATCTGACGTGTAAATGGCTGCACGTACATCATCTGGTACATTGGTGTCATCTGAGAAATGTGAGGGTAGATCCAGTTGTATTTCTATTTGAGTCGCTGAATCGTTGATGTTAGTTTGTTTATTCATCTCGTACCTTCGCATGCTCTCTTTGAATTTTCTACTGGCTTCCTCCACTTCGCCTTTCGTTAGGGTGGTTCTTATAGATAGATTTTCCATAGAGCTTTCGTCGGTGATTTCTTCAGTTTGAGAATTTTCTACTGCGCTCATTTCGATGGCTATGTTACTTATGGTCTTCTCTTGATTTCCCTCTGAGCAGAATACTTCATCTTCGGGTGTTTCTCGATTCTCATCCTCTGTGGTCCCTGGATCTTCCATTCTTAATGCACTATATCTGGGGTCTGGCAATGGTGGACTATTTAAGTTGCTGTCCTCATCAGCGGTTGCCGATAACCATGACCTCCTAGGCGGGTTCACTGTCATTGAGGCATCTGTATCCATGTCAGATGAACTTTCTGGCATCTCTTTAGGTTTGATGGAACTTGTTTCTGTCACTGATTCTTCAATTTTTGTCGATGTTTCTGGTGGTACTAATTTATTTGGGCCAATGGGTTCAAGTGTTTTAGTGACGCCTCCTTGTTTAATATATTCTCCTACTGGGCTTTGTATTTGTCGCGCGTTTTGCTCTCGTTCTCTGAGCTACCACACTATGTCAGCTTAGGTGGTTCTTTGTTTGTTTTAGCCCCTATGTGTCTGCCTCTGGGTCTTCGTGCATCAGTCTTTTCGGATGCTGATTGTGTTCTGGCGCGAACATTGGTATTCAGCGTGGATGTGTTAGTTTTCGCTTTGCTTTGTTTCTGCTTTGTTGTCTCCTCGATTACCATTACCTCGATTTTTGGCAGATTCTCGTTAATTTCCTTTTCGGTAATTTCTGGGGGATTTCTTGATAACGCGTCTGCATTCTTGTTTAATTTTCCGGGTTTGTACTTAAATGTGTATTCGTAGCCCGTGAACCTAAACATTCATCTCATCAACAGTTGCCCGGGATCCTTTCTGGTGTGCGTCCAGTTGAGCGGTTCATGGTTACTAAATAGTGTGATCTTGCGACACAATAAATATGGTCTAAACTGGTGTAGAGCATATAGTACCGCAAGACACTCCTTTTCGGTTGTGGAATAATTTCTTTCAGCTTTGTTTAAAGCTCCTGACAGGTATTGGACTGGGTGGTCAAATCCATCTTTCTCTTGGCTCAAAACTGCTACAATGGCATAATCTGAGGAGCCTATGGTAAGAGTGAACTCCTTGTTGAAGTCCGGAAATTGTAAAATCGATTCCTTCATGAGGCATTCTTTGAGCTTTTGGAAGCTTTCTTCGCATTTTTGGTCCCATTCAAATTTGACTTTCTTCTTCAATAGGTCATTCAAAGGTTTTGCTATTTTGGCAAAATCTTTTATGTATTTCCGGTAATACCCAAACATTCCAAGTACTTCACGGATATTTTTGGCACACTTGGATGTTGCTAAATTGGCGATAGTGGCAACCTTCTCTGGGTTCGGTTCCACTTCTCTAGCGCTGATTATGTGTCCGAGAAACCCAACTTCTTTCCTAATGAATTCGATTTTATCAGGCTGTAGCAAAGAAGATAGACCTTAATAGAAGCCCAAAGCCCCATGCAAAAGTGAGGACCCGAAAGTAAGTACGCACCCCGACCACCGCGGCGCTTATGTCTAGATTCTCGCTCTGTCCGAGGTCCTGCCGGTAACATGAGAGTTATGAGAACGCGCGGCAGCCGCGCGATCGATAACATACCGTCCGGATCGGTAAACGTTGTCGGGCTATTTACATGAATGGTACTGATATGCAATTTAATTATGCTGATTACTGTTTTCAATTCAAGCTTTTTGATTCGAGTTTAAAACGACTGCAAATCATATTCCTATTATAATAAATAGTTATTATTATTCTTCTCCATTATAACAACAACAAGTAAAAAACAATAGTGGGAAGCAACCCTTCGGAGCATTAAAATAAAACACTCATCATTCGTTTAAAACAATTGGCGACGTTTCGTCCTATGGAGGGGACCTCTTCAAGCCTTTATTATGAGAGAAACAAACAATTTA
>CM053171.1:23629012-23685756 GCA_012977825.3 Pteromalus puparum
CAATTGTTAAAGATCTCGAGATAGAGAAAAAAACCAGAATATAAACGGTTAGTTTTCTGAAACGTTTCTTATCAATATGAATAGCAATAATATTTAATAGACAAGAGCACCGCTTCCAATCTTATTGTAAACAGTATTGTAGATAAAAAGTTTGTTTAAGTAGACTAAACAAGTTAGATAATTGCCGTCTATTTGCTCACTATTAATTCCGCTCTGTTGTGCCTCCCTCCTTTGCGGTGTACATATTTATTGATTTATAAATTATTAAATTTTAAATATTAAAAGCGAATTATTAAATTAAATATATATTATATACCTTTATTACAGTTTCTTGTCTCGCCCCGATGTTACAGTTTCACTCAGTTATGCGTATATAAGAAAAGTCCCGTAAATACGTATAGATATGTTCTGTGTTAAGTACGTAAGATGTATTACGAGCGCTGTTTCATACAGACCCTATTATAATCTATAGAACATACACACGTACTGACCAATACCTTCGACATGTATAAGCACCAAGGCTGCGCGCTGTCCTATTGACAATCGTTTTTTTGATAAGTTAACTGTTTATTTTGAGTAAAAATTTATTGCTTTGATTATATTGGTTGAATATTTGTATCGGACGCTTTAGTCCACTGTACAATTGTTAAAGATCTCGAGATAGAGAAAAAAAAGCAGAATATAAACGGTTAGTTTTCTGAAACGTTCTTATCAATATGAATAGCAATAATATTTACATAGACAAGAGCACCGCCTTCCAATCTTATTAGTATAACAGTCATGTAGATTAAAAAGTTGTTAACGCAGACTAAACAAGTAATAATTGCTCGTCTAATTTTGCTCACTATTAATTCCTCTGTATTGCCTTTTTGCGGTGTACATATTTATTGATATTATAATTATAAATTATTAAATATTAAAAGCGAATTAATTAATTAAATATTATATTTATATACCTTTCTTAAGTTTTCTGTCTCCCGATGTTACAGTTTCACTCAGTTAATCGCGTATATAAGAAAAGTCCCGTAAATACGTATAGATATGTTCTGTGTTAAGTACGTAAGATGTATTACGAGCGCTGTTTCATATCAGACCTATTATAATCTATAGGACATACACACGTACTGACCAATACCTTCGACATGTGAATAAGCACCCAGGCTGTGCGCTGTCATATTGACAATCGTTTTTTTGATTAAGTAACTGTTTATTTTGGTAATATAATTTATTGCTTTGATTATATTGGTTGAATATTTGTATCGGACGCTTTAGTCCACTGTACAATTGTTAAAGATCTCGAGATAGAGAAAAAAACCAGAATAAAACGGTTAGTTTTCTGAACGTTCTTATCAATATGAATAGCAATAATAATTTAATAGACAAGAGCCACCATTCCAATCTTATTAGTATAACGTCTTGTAATTAAAAAGTTGTTTAAGTAGAATAAACAAGTTAATAATTGCTCTCTTTGCTCACTCTTAAATTCCGGCTCTGTTTTCCTCCTCTTTGCGGTGTACATATTTATTGGATAATTAAATTATAAATTTTAAATTATTAAAAGCGAATTAATTAAATTAATATATATTTATATTACCTTTATTAAGTTTCTTGTCTCGCCCCCGATGTTACAGTTTCCTCAGTTAATGCGTAATAAGAAAAGTTCCCGTAAATACGTATAGATATGTTCGTGTTAAGTACGTAGAGAGTGTATTACGAGCGCTGTTTCATACAGACCTATTATATCTATAGGACAATACACAGTACTGACCAATACCTTCCGACATGTAAATAACACCAAGGCTGTGCGCCTGTCATATTGACAATCGTTTTTTTGATTAAGTAACTGATTATTTTGAGTAAAAATTTATTGCTTTGGATTATATTGGTTGAATATTTGTATCGGACGCTTTAGTCCACTGTACCACATCGGCGTCTGACAAGTACCGTGACCTTCATCTAGGTAGGATTAATGAATCTGCTCTGGAACTAGACCTGAAAAAAAGTATTATTACAAGGTCACCGCTTAAATATTCTATGATAAATAATAATGTATAAAAAGAAAACTAAAATAAACGCTTACAGTTTCTGTAGGTGCAGATACAATTGAGAAATTTAAGTAAAATAAATAAATTAGTATATCTAACTAAAAAAAAAAATTGCAGTCGTTTTAAACTTCAATAAAAAAGCATTGTCCCCACTTTGATTTCAGATTTCGAGTAAAATCTGCTTTGTTGCGTGTTTGTGTTGTTGATTAATCAGCATAATTAAAATGCATATCAGTACCATTGTAATAAATAGCCCGACGCAACGTTTACCGACCCGGACGGTATGTTATCGATCGCGCGGCTGCCGCGCGTTCTCAACTCTCATGTTACCGGCAGGACCTCGGACAGAGCGAGAATCTAGACTTAAGCGCCGCGGTGGTCGGGGTGCGNACATAATTAAAATGCATATCAGTACCATATTGTAAATAGCCCGACGCAACGTTTACCGACCCGGACGGTATGTTATCGATCGCGCGGCTGCCGCGCGTTCTCAACTCTCATGTTACCGGCAGGACCTCGGACAGAGCGAGAATCTAGACTTAAGCGCCGCGGTGGTCGGGGTGCGTACTTGCTTTCGGGTCCTCACTTTTGCATGGGGCTTTGGGCTTCTATTAAGGTCTATCTTCTTTGGCTGTAGTACTAGGTTTGCTTGTCTCAGTCTCTCTATTAGGTTGCGAATTCTGCGTTCATGCTCCTGTAGGTCGTTGCTGTATACGATAATGTCGTCAAGGTACACTAGCATTTCTATGTTTTGTCCCCTTAGTACTTTCTCCGTAAATAATAAACGTCTTAAACGTTGAAAGGTCGCCGTTGCATTTTTGAGACCTTCCGGCATTCTGGTGTATTCGTAATGCCCGTTTATGGTTGTGAAGGCGGTTTTATAGCAGTCTTCAGGAGCCATTGGTATTTGTTGGAAACCACTGGCTAAATCGAATACCGAGAAATAAGTTTCTCCTCCCAATTGGTCCATTATGTCTGCTATATTTGGTAACGGATATGCGTCTCTTATGGTCTTCTTATTCAATTCTCTAAAGTAAATCACCATGCGCCATCTTGGATTTCCATGACTGTCTGGTTTTTTAGGTACAATCCATATGAGTGAGTTACATGGAGAGTTGGACTCTTTTATGATTTTATCTTTCAGTTTCTTGGCTACACTATATCTCACTACTTGTTTGTGTTGTGGAGGATGTCTGTACTGTTTTGTGTTGATCGGTACATCATTCTCTAGATGATTGCGATGTTGTATCATATTTGTGCAAGGTAAACTATCTCTAGGTCAGAGAAATCTGTCAAAAAAACCTTCTATGATACGGTCCACGATTGCTAATTCCTCTTTGTTTAAGTGACTCCTCCTGATAGATTCCTTAACCTTTTCCAATCTCTTAATCTGATTCACAATTGCATCTCCATTAAATTCACTGTCTGTTTCATTCAATTCTTCAAGAGATTCAATTCTTTCGGGTCCACTTCTATTGTGACATCCTGTTCACTCGTATTGATGGCCATTAATTTACAGGTATTGTTTTCATTGATTACCACACCTTCTCCTAGAAGTAGATGTTCATTTCCCACATCTATTCTTGGGATGTATCCTTGTTTTAAATCGCTTTTTATTAAATTGATTTGTACGATTTGTCTAGTTCTGGCTTTGATCACATACTTTACCTTTTCTGATGTATGGTCACATTCATCATCTATCTCAGGGTCCGTATTATCATTCTTATTGTCACTCGTCGATTCTACTTTTAGCACTTCATTGGCTTGCTTGCACTTGTATCCCTTTTTGATATTCCTAGGATTGTGTTCTTCTTCATGTCCTATGAATGGTATTGGGTTCATGACATCACCGCTTATCATCAGAGCGTGTCTATGGTAGGAAATCACAGCCTCTTCCTACTTTAAATAATTTCTTCCTAGCATGCCGTCATGTTTGATGGGGAAATGGTCTCGTACTATCTAAAATTTCACTGCGGTTCCTTTTATATTTAGGTACACTGAACCTATGGTGAATACAGTTTGATCTGTGATTCCTCCCAGTTCTCTTGCATCTTCGATGCGAACAGGCATGTCTTCATCCAGGATTCCTACTTTTATTAAATTAACGGTGGCCCCATTGTCTATCATTAATTCCAGATATGGTCGTTTT
Source organism: Pteromalus puparum (assembly GCA_012977825.3). Lineage (NCBI taxonomy): Eukaryota > Metazoa > Arthropoda > Insecta > Hymenoptera > Pteromalidae > Pteromalus > Pteromalus puparum. The sequence goes on from CM053171.1 coordinate 23,633,207, forward strand.
GTTCCTTCTGGTACTCTTATCCTCACAGCTGTTGCTTCTCCATCCTCCCAATCATAGCCTTCAAATCCCTTACAGTTAGTGAAGCACATCCTTGCGATTTCTCTGGCCTCGTTAGTATCGCCATGACTGGTGCCTTCGATTGGTTCTCGTTCGGATTTGCTTGATTCGGGTTCCTGTTTTGGTTGAATTCCTGCATTTGCCGCCTGTAGTTCTTCTGATCCACATTTCTTGGAGTTTGAGATTGTTGGTTTTGGGTCGAGTCATTCTGGTTCTGGCCCATCATCCTGGAGTCGTGACGAGCTCCATGGAAGTTTAAATTGCCCCTCTGATTTTGGTTATCATGCCTCGGATCATTGTCACGCCAATTGTCATTATCTCTTCGATCTGAATGATTCTGTACATTTTCATATCTTCCGGTTTGATGATCGAATATACGTTGGTTTCCTTGATAATAGTAATTATTCCTTCCACGCCAACTCTGTGATCGATCATTATTATAATTTTGATTGCGAAAGTCACGCCCTTTATTTGGACCGTTATAATTGTTCTGATAATTTCGTCCTCGATTGCTGTTTTCTCGATAATTGTTGGACTGATAGTTATTCTGACGATTATCATAATTTGTTTTCTCGTGGTTTCGATCGTCCACGTAACCCACGTAATCAACCTCCTCACGTTGATTGCTTTCGTATCTGTTTTCGCTGTTATATGCGCGATTATTTCCATAGTTGCTTCTGTCGCGAGGTCCTTTGTAATACCCTTGGTTACCGTAATTTCTGTCTCTACCCCTGTAGGGCCTTGAATCTGGGATAATTTTCGCCTTCATTCTCGTTTCTAAACGCACCGCCTCTTCATAAGCTTCACGTAATGTTGTTGGTTTGCTATAATCCACTCTTTCTGCTAAATTTGCAGATAGTCTTTATATGAATATATCCACTGCAAGGGATGTTAACGGATCCATCATTTCTTTTGTATAGTCGTTATCTTTCTCTTCTTTGAGAGCTGTCTGCGCACTGCCGAGCAATACATTAATTTCATCATAAAAATCACCTACAGTGTCATGTTCTCGCATTAGAGCTATGTAATTTTGTAATTCTGTCAAGAATCTTATGGGTCTTTCACCGGTTAGACCTTTAAATTTAGGAATCGTTATTTTTAGTCGTCGCGTTACATCAGCCGTTGCGTCCGATTGCTCCGCGACTCTCTTTGATTGTATTTTATTTTCTAATGTTTTGAAATCTTTTGATTGTTTTTCGAGGATCTTTTTTCTTTCGTCATGAAGTATGCCTTTTGTTACGTTTGCTTCTATTTTTTCCTTAAGTTCGTCAATGTCTATTCTCAGTTGTGTATTTCGTGAAATAAGTGTGTCATTTTCTGTCTCTAATAGTACTACTCGATGGTGGAGGTTATTATAGTCAGTTTTAATTTTACCGAGTTGCTCTGCCAATGCATCGACTTTTTCGTCGAGGCCCGTTACCCGTACATCGCAGAGTCTAGGTGTTTTTTCACTTACAGAAATTCCCGGAAATCGTGAGGCTCCTTCGTCTTCTAATTTATCTACCCGACCTTCTAGCGCATCTTGTCTAGTGTCCAAGAGAGACAATTCATTAACAACTGCCTTTTGCCATTCAATCACATCATTACTTTTGTCGTCTGCATCAGGGTCTTGGATTCTTTCCATTATGACCGCAGAGCGACGTTTATTTAAGTCAGCCATCGTGCTTTTTGACTGTGCATATATCAGCTTTTAACAGATGTATCTCTCTGAGGACGCCAGGAGGAGAAAAAAGAAAAAAAAAAAAAATTTTAATACGAAGGTTTTGAATCCCGGCCGTTATATATTCGATTTGAATTTCTATTTTTTCAAGACGTGATTCTACTGTGTTTAGCCTCGAGTTGTTTCGGGTTTGGATAGACTGACAGGCTTTTTGTATGTTTTTTATTGTGTTTTTAAAAGTTTTTGCAGCATTGTCAAAATCCTGTTTAGCGACTCCCAAATCCTTCCAACAAGACAAGGCATTATCATTGAATACGCTAAGGTTTTTGTTAATAATGTCTATTTGTTTAGTACGGATCTCTTCTCTTTCCATTAGCCATTCCACGGAATCGTTTAAGTCGTTTATTTCGTTGTCCTTTTGTTTATTTAGTTCGAGCAAATGATCAACGACTGATTGTAACTCGCTGATGCGATTATGTATTTGTAGCTCAACAAGTGAGCAGGAGATAGTGGAGATCATTTGCTTGAGAGAAAAAAAAATCTTTGGCTGTCAATGTCCGATCAAATCGCGACTCAGGTCCCTGTCCGAGCGCCAATGAAACGGTCCTAACTGCTTGCAATGAGAAACCGCGAGACCGAGAGATAAAGAAAACCCGAGTGAATCGAAATGAGGGTACATGCGCTAGAAGTCGGCCAAAGATCCGTGGTCAGCGTGTAACAGGTTGCGCTGATTCGGGATTTCCCTACTCTCATCCGACTACGAAAGCAATGTAGCCGTAAAGAGAGTGCTGAGAGTCATGTCTACTGATCCGTAACGGGGGGCGATATTCCCCTAGATCCAAACATAGACTGCTGCAGCTAGACAGACGTCGAAGGTGTATCAGGGTGCCTTCTTAGTGTGTCTGAGACCGAGCTCACTCTAGATAGTTACGGGGGGCATATTGCCCGCTTTACTAGAGGTGATTCGGTGGGGGTGAGGAAGGAATGATTTGACACAATAAAGGTATTATGCATTTACTAATATTTATTTAGAACTTCTCTGCATATTGATTAACAAAAGGAGGGGACGACAAACTCGAGTATCCTTCATACGTATGCTTATGGCATATGTACATACTAAACGCTCGGGTAGTCGGAGCTCGCAGCTGAGTAGTATGATCAGCGTTGAGAGTTTCTGGAATGAGAGCCAGTCGACGAGCAGAGAAGAAGTAACTAGCTGCTGCTCGCGGAGCTCCTTATATACTCGAGTTTGCCCCTCTACGCAATACATTATGCGCGCACGCCATCTGTGTCGGGTTTACTTACTATAATGACGCTCGCGTGGTAACCGACCGCTGTCGGTAACTTATCGGTTGTCGGTCCTTTACCGTGTAGGTGGTGCGGCCGTCTCAAGGTGGGTATGTCACCTATGGAACTCATAAGCGCGAAAGTATTGGCCATGTTACTCATGAGTAACATACTGGCATTAGCCGGTGATATATTCTGTGTCCCCTCTCCTTCAGTCATCTCGAAAATATGTCGCGCGTCTTCAAAATAATTTAGGCAATCCTCTTGTTGATTATCCTTTTTCTTCAAATTTTGTGATACCTGGGGTTGAGGAGTGTGCCTTCTCTCACACTGTTTTTCTTTTTGTTTGATAACTTTTCATTTATTTTCTTGAAAATCTTGACCGAATACTATATTCTTATCAATTTATTTTTCCTTGAATTCTCTTGTCGCCAATTTCGCGAAAAAATGAAACTTTATAATGGTCGAAAAATAGGTGCAGTATAAAATAAGACAGGGCCCTAAGATAAAAATCAATAAATACGTAAATTGAGGTAATGCACGTGAACCAAAATTCTAATTTTTTTACACGAAAGGACTTCGAACTGTTTCAATCGAGTTTTGTCAAATGGTGGAAAGTTGTGAAATGGGACAAATAATTCTCATAACTTCCTAAATTAGTGATAATTTCAAGATGTGAATTTAAAGTAACCTCTTTTCTATTTATGTATCCCGAAGCGTAACCTAAAATTTTATGAGGTTTCTGAAAATATTAGAATAATCTCACTCTATGTATCCCGAGCAATTTATTTATTTATAATCTAAATATTTCCTTTAAATGAAAGAGCCAAAGATTCTCAAAGAAAATTAATTCTCAAATACTCTCAAAAATTCTCAAATAAATTATTTCGTTAAATTAACTATTATTATTATTATTACGTTGCATTATCAAGACGGATGTTATTGCTAAAAATCATTAAGTATTCATAATTATTTACCCAAAAAAAAAAAAAAAAACCGCTGCCAAGTCATTGGCACTTAGCTTCCTCCTATTCTGCTAGTGGAAGATAATTACATGGGACAATCAACTCATTCTTTGAATCAGAAAACATATATGCACGTCCAATCTTATTACGATCGATCACATAGTTCCAGAATTATGACAGTATACGTACGCACGCATGCACGCACGCACGCACACACACAGACAAAACCATCTGCACGGACATTTTATAAAACCATGAAAACTCTCAAAATATACTAAGCTTTAATTATCAAATTATATGGTTTAACAAAAATAATAATGTTCAGTCACACAGAGTATACAGGGTGAGAGTTGAAGAATTTGAATCTTAATATCTTTTAAACTAAAAGGTTTCATAAGCTACAAAAAGAACCTAGCCGAAGTGATCAAAAGATCAATCTTTTCCTAAAATTTCAACTCAATTTAAACCTTTTTACTCCCGTAATCGTACGACATAAAAAAACCATTTTTTTTAGTTTTTGATTTTTATCTCAAAAACTAGTCGCCAAAATTGCTTAAAATTTTTACAACTAGTAGATATCGTTGGTTTTTATTGTCATGAATTTTTTCAAAACATTTAACTATTTATTTTTTTAGTTATATATGTTCATCGAAAAATTACCTTTTATATCATAAAAAATGAACAGATCAGTCAATCTAGAAAATCTTGCGGGAAAAAGTAGACAAATTTATGTTCTTTTAGATACACTATTGTTGAATATATTGTATAAAACATATCATTATAAAAAAGCAAAAATATTTTTTCAAAAATGCGTTTCTGCCACGTCGAAGAGGTGATAAGGACGAGCACCGATAAGATATTGGTGATAAACTTCCATATGTTTTTTCAGCGATGTCGCATTAACGACACCCGCCCTAAAGCCCTTGCTTTCCGCCTCTCTCTCGCTCCCGGCTAGTCACTTTTGCTCCGCAACCGCGGATGCTATTGTTGAGCGTTCGTTCACCACGTTGATGGCGTTTAACTCCTGCGGCTCGATGCCATCCTTCTTAGTATAGTTATGGGATGCGCTGATTGCGTGCAGGTCGGCTGCTGAGAGAACCGCATGTGATAATTCACCATCTCGTCTCTTGACCAAAAAACGACCGCCTCTATGCCATACGTATTTGAAATTTAATTCGCGAGCAAGTTTCTTAATACTATTAAACTGTAGAAAAGATTCTTTACTTAAAAGATCGTTAATAAAGATTTTACGATCTTTTAGGCTATTACTCATTACTTGATTCAGAGACAAGGTGTTGATTTGACAAGTGTTTAGTCCTGTAAAATTAGTTTTCGCACTCATGATTTCGCGAAGGATCGCGCGGTTAGAGAGGCGGGCAACCCATGGCGATACACGAGGCACGTGTTCTCTCCCTGACGTCGCAGTCGTCATCGCTGAATCGCCGCGCTTATCCGAGCGCAATATGCGCGAGGATACAATATCTTTTTTCGAAATGGAGGGAAGAACGGTGCCGAGAATCGCAGAGGCAACGTCCAGGCGTTGCTCATCGGTATTGTCCAAAGAGTTATCTAAAATGTTAGTTATTATTAGTTCCGCTGGAGTCTCGGCACCGCTCTTGCCTCCCGCAGGAAAAACCTTCTCCTCAGAATCAGTAGTGCCGTCGCTATGGCACCCGTCATGACGAACCCGGGTTCGTCGTCGACGGCCCTGATTTCGAAAACCCTCAGTCGCGAAGCCAGTACCGGATGCGCCAATCGTCTGAACAGGTCTATTATTTGCCTCTTTCCGACTACCGACACCGTGAGGCCCACTATCACCTAACCGATCGTCAGTAGTACATACTAAAGAAGGCAGCGGATCGCCGCTCGGCACGAGACCGGAATGAAGGGCCCGGCAAGCACAACGGGTGTCCTTAATTTCTCTAATTATTTGATGCATTTTTCGCATCTCGTCTTTAAATATCCTACTTTCGTCCAGCAGCAGCTCGCCTTTAGCCAGTGTCTCAGCAGACGCACTTGCATTCTTGGCCAGCTGAGCCTCGAGAGCGGAGATCCGGGCAATCGTCTCCTCTGCACCATCTGTAACCTCCTTCTCTACCAGTGCAGAGGAGACGTCAGGCGGTGTTGAGCCCCCGCCAACGAGGTCCTTCAGCTCGTCAAGCTGCTGCTGGAGCATTTCAAATCGCTGAAAAAATAACTCCATGGTGCTCATCGGGATTAAGACATTTGCTACACCTAAAAAGTTCGGATTACCTAGCGGTGCATTCAGCCTGCAGCTCCTCTGCAGCTTGGAAAGGTCCTCTTCGTCCGTACTCTCCAGTTGAATTCCGCTTGAAGTAGAAAGTAGAGTCTGCGTGCGTAAGGCCAGCAGACTGGGTGTCTGAGGTTTACTGGTCTTATTATCCCGCTCTCGTTGCCCGCTTTCGCTTTGTTGTTGTTCAATGTCGACATGACGCGGCGAATTGATTGTTAGATTTCCCGACTCATCCGAACCCGACGACTTCGCAGTTTTCCGTGCGAGTACATTGCGTGGCGACTGTTGGGTCGGTGAATTGAGACGTGTCAACGACGTCCTTTGTGATGATTTGAGCACGGTGTGCGTGCTTGTACGGCCAGGCCTCGGCGGGATAGCAGACTTCTTCTTCTGCGATGTTGTTACACTCTGGTCAGCTGATCCTGCGTTGGTTACCGGCGTCAGAGTCGGTGTAGTCGGAGCTGTTGGCTTGCTTGGATGCCGATTGTTTTTATTCCAGCAGTTATCGCACTGTGCCCCCTTTCTCCTATTCGAGCAGCGTATGTGGCAGCGGAGCAGGCAAGTTGGGAATGTACTCGTGGGAGGTGTACTTCTATCTCCGCACACCGAACACAGCTCAGTCCTTGTTTTTGTTATAGACTTCATATCAAATGCCGTACGCGAGGCTCGTGCTCTCGTTCCAAGAATTCAATCACTTCGAGTGTGTGCTCGGATTGATTGATAATTAATTTGCCGCGGGAGCGGATTTCCAGATACCGCCTAGCGGCAATGGTTTGAACTGCGTTGTGTATATACTAGAAAATATATGATCCTTTGCATAGAAAACGAAATGCCATGCACCCAGGTATTGGGCCGCAATGCCCAACGCCAGATGTCAGGGCCTCCGTAGGCGCGACGAGAACCCTACCGCAAGACACAAGACCCACCGCAAATCCCACACTGCACCAATGAAACACGACACACTCCGAACTCGTGATCGAGCCCACGCCAACGTGGCATGCAGTGGGAGGCAAGCTCACGCCTTATCAGTTGCAAAAATCACATTGCAGAAATCACGCCCACAAGCACAATGTCAAAACCCTAAGTGAGTTCCTGGGCTGCTGCTGTTCAAAATGTTGACTCGAAGTTATCTTTACAGCAAGCGATGAGTAGCTCCTAGTGATGTAGGCAGCTTACGTAATGGGCTTCAAGTATCTCTATCCGAGACTGTAGACGATTTCACAGGATAAATTATTCACAATATCAATTTTTTTACATCACAACACAGCACGATGAAAACGCTGCGACTCAGCAACAATGACTCAATAAATTATTAACTTTTGAGATAAAAACTGCGACAAAACTGAGGAGCGATAAGCAGGTGCGTGTTTAGTCAATGACAGTTACAATGCTACTCTACTCTAGATAGACAGAGGTTAAAAGACCGCGCGTGCGGCAATTGTGAGAAAAAATTTTGAATACTTATAGATTATTAAAAAATTAAGCTTATCTGACGTCGATGACAATGCTTTCGAAATTCCTGATTAAACCGTACACCAGCTCCATTAAAGATTTTCATAGCTTACGTAGAAGACGGCTAGTGACAATTTTCAAGTATAAACAAGACTGAAGTTACCTTCACGTTTCTACCGCTAATACATTCTGCATGCAACTTCAGTGTTGTTTGGACTTTGAAAATTTTCACGAGTCGTCCTCTGTGAATGCTACTAGAGATGTGCGAGTCAAAAGTCGAGTTTTATATTTGGTTACGACATTATGGTGCATATAATATAAACAAAGATATAATACTATATTATAAGTGTTTGGATGTTAACTTAACATATAATTTAAACAGGTTCAATCAATTCAGAAGTAAAAAAATGTTGAAAGGTTGAAAAATCAGTCCAAATAATCAATCGAGTAACTTTTCAGGCAAAGACTCGGAAAAAAACTCGAAAAAGTACTCGAAGCTTTAAATAACATATCACGGTTAGAAAACAAGAAAATAATCATACTATTCGTTAGATATGTATAAAACCTTGACAGTCACGGTGTTCAAGTAGATTTTTATTATCCCACACTTATTTTGCAATCAAAACAACAAAAGTTTGAATTTGACTCGCACATCCCTAGATGCTACGAAGATCTTTAACGGAGCTGGTGTACGGTTTAATCAGGATTTTTAAAGGCATCATCATCCACGTCAGATAACTTTTTTTTCTAATAACCTTTAAGTATTAAAAAATTGTTTTGCGATTGCTGCACGTGCAGTAATCTTTTAACCCCTTTCTATCTCTGTCACTCCGTTGAATTCTATACGAAAATTAATTTTCCTAAATGGGATGCATGTTTAAGTAAATACAATATATACTTGGTTTTTAATTTGTTATTCGAGGCAGTCGCTTGCTCAGTCCAGTCTTTATTCGGCGGTAACGATCGTTTTTGACATTCTATCGGCAACGACTTGGACCTGTCCCCTTATGAATAAATCCTGCAGAAAATATAATGGATAACACTGCGATGTCCACTACAGGAGCCATAAAGAAATCATACAAAAATTTTAGCAGAACTAATTGCAGGTATTGCAAGCTTGCATTTAAATTCACTTGCATAAGTGAGCCTTAACATGATGATCAGTATTGTATAATACATTTTTGTATACAATATTCTATAAAGATATGTGCATGTTTACGTGTAAAATCTTATGTCCAAATCTGTACATAGAAAGAGCAAAAGTTTATGCATAATCTTATGCACACATGTATACACAGAACAGTGCAGTAACTCATGCACAAATTCCGCGAATTCTGTGCAGATATTCCACCATAATGGCATGTACAGCAACATGCATATTTCTATACAGTACATGATGCAATCGTGCATGGCTGGGATCCATAAAGCTCCTAAAGCCATGGCTTGACGAAGGACGAAACGTTGCCGTTTTTAGTAATATATGGCGTGTTAATAATTTAAAAAACCAGGGTTATCCTCCCACTATTGCTCTGTACAAAAGTTATTGTTAAAATATGGAGAAGAATGATAATATTCATCTCAATAAAACACCTTGTATTTTTTTTTGTATAAATCTTCCTTTATGTCAATAGTGAAAATATACCTTTTCATAGTGCAAAAGAACCTATGTATAAGAGCCAGAATGGCAGAGGCCTTTGTTTTTTGTTTTTATGTGACACATCGTAGTGAAAAACCCTCTGAAATGATTTAAATAACTAATAATAGCTGTGACAAAGGACGTATTATCCAGATCATTCATAAAAATATCACATTGGTAGGTTATGTTGGTAAAAAAGAATATTACGTCCTTTGTCACAGCTATTGTTAGTCATTTAAATCATTCAAGAAGGTTTTTCACTACTGTGTGTCTCACGAAAACAAAAAACAAAGGCCTCTGCCATTCTGGCTCTTGTACAGATACTTCTGCACTATGAAAAGGTATCTTTCCACCGTACAAAAGTAGTCGGAGTCCGGATGGAATCTTAGATTTTCACATTTTAATGTTTAAATTGCAGACAAGTCAGTTATAGCATATATATGTGTATATATATATCTCTCTCTCTTCCTATATTATATAATTATTTTGTGTATACTCCTCCCGCACCCCCCACAATGCCCCGCCCCCCGCAAAATAAGGTAAAATTCTTTCGTTTTCCATGTAATTTGAATAATTTGAAAGAGCCCCCCCGCCGAACCCTCCCGCCCCGAGATGCCCCCAAGGCCCCCACCCCGCAGCCCCAGCGGACTTTTTTGGTAAATATAATTTGTACTTTGTTTTTGATAAATTTATATTTTCCCACACTGACCCAGGAGGTAATATACAGAGCGTTTTTTTTATATTTTTCGTTTAATTTTTTTATTGGAAGAAGAACAATATTCTTATAAGTTTTTTCTTTGCTTTTGATATGTTAAACACTTTAATGTGTTGTTATATTAGCTTGCGTTTGCTTTTGTTTGCTGACTTATTGAATTAACTTAATATCTACGCATCCAACGTTAAAAAAAATTTTTAATTTCATCAAATTTATCATTATTGTTACAATCATCATCTTTTTGAATTTTAACGAATGCTCTATCACTACCTTTATGGATATATTTAAAGATGCATTTTATACTTTGTATAGAAGCACAATATTCAACATTTATAGGACATTTATATTTCATTAATAAAAACTTATTATATGGTACAACCATTTCATTACTGACTGGAATTTTCTCATTGAATCGAGTTTTATAAACATGATTATCAAAAGTATTATTTATTCTTTTATGTTGTGGATAACCATTTTTTTGTATTGTAGTTATATCAGCAAAAGGCTTCGGAAATTTTTTTGTGCATTTTTTGTTTTTATTATTTAAACATAGACTTTTATTATTATGAGGTCCGTGCAGCATATGTTTAATAATTAATTTCTTAAGTTTGTCATTATTTGAAATTATTTCAGCAGATATATATTTATCAATATGTTCAGATGTGATTCAGATGTGATACTTACCAAAAATATTTTTATGTATTATATCATTCAATATTGATTGTAATTTTGTGTGAAATAATCTAACGGTGATGTGAGGTATATCATTTGGAGTTGTATTTTTTGGAAATCGTTTTAAAATTAATTTTCATTCTTTCCATTTCGGAATACATGTTACAGTTATGAATAAATCTGGTCTACCACATTTTCTTATAATAGCCGTTGCACGACGTCCAATATATGTTAATGGTAGTATAATAAAAAGATTTCCGATTTTTTCTTTTGTTTCAAAATTATTAGAAATAGTTGAAGCACTATTAACTACTGCATCTAATAAGCCTTGATAACATTATATTCTAAAATTTTTTTGATTCGGTCGATATGCAAGTCTGTATGAATAATATTGCAAAAGAGTGAGCTTTGTTTCTCCTTTGGCTGATAATTTTGAAAATAATTAGTACTCCATCCTAAATCACCTAGTGGAAACAGTAATGTAACTATCGGATCAACAAATTGCAATAATTTATTTAAATATGTATCTTGTGACTGATTTTCTGGTAATTCTTTAGGATATACGCAAAGATCAAAATTTTCTAGTAAAATATATCTAACACTCGTGAATTTACAAAAAATTTTTTGAAAGTGTACTACGGTAATACGAGTGAAACCCAACAAATTAATCTCAAACAAAAATTATTGTCAGAACTCCTCTTTGCTCCTGGTATGCGAGATTCAAAAGACGAGTTTCTTCGAACAATATTATAAAGCGTTTCGTCCTAGACTGTTGGACTGGACTCCTCAGTAAGGATCCAACAGTCCTCCTTAGGCGCTCTGCTGCAAGATGTTACTACAGCCCAATATATGTAGGAGTCCCTTGACTACTTCAGTTGTGGGAAGTAGTCAGCCTCCTACCGGAATTTCTTTCAACCGTATGCCGAGTACTGAGGAGTCCAGTCCAACAGTCTAGGACGAAACGCTTCATAATATTGTTAGAAGAAACTCGTCTTTTGAATCTCGCATACCAGAAGCAAAGAGGAGTTCTGACAATAATTTTTGTTTGAGATTAATTTGTTGGGTTTCACTCGTATTACCGTAGTACACTGTCAAAAAATTTTTTGTAAATTCACGAGTGTTAGATATATATTTTGTAATTCGGCATACGGTTGAAAGAAATTCCGGTAGGAGGCTGACTACTTCCCACAACTGAAGTAGTCGAGGGACTCCTACATATACTGGGCTGTAGTAACATCTTGCAGCAGAGCGTCTAAGGAGGACTGTTGGATCCTTACTAAGGAGTCCAGTCCAACAGTCTAGGACGAAACGCTTTATAATATTGTTAGAAGAAACTCGTCTTTTGAATCTCGCATACCAGGAGCAAAGAGGCATTCTGATAATAATTTTTTTTTGAGATTAATTGGTTGGGTTTCACTCGTATTACCGTAGTACACTTTCAAAAAATTTTCTGGTAAACCTATGTCTGAAACTATAATAGCACCAATTCAGGGGTTAGTGTTTTGTTATATAAATGTTTTTGTTGTCCGTCTTTTCGTGAAAAAATCATTTTATAATTTGGAAGATTTTGAATGTTAGGTACTTGATGCAAGTGTTTATAAATTTTTAGCTGTAGGATTTTTTAGTGTATTTTTAGTGAAAGGTGCGTTGTTTAAGAGCTATAAATCATTGAAAATAGACAAAAAATGCAAAAAATGCTTAAATAACCAACTTTGAACCCTTATAACTTGAAGAGAATTGATCGAATCAATCTAAAAATTTACGGCTGTCATCGTAGTAACCTCTAGAACATATCCCTCAAGTTTGTGCAAACATTTTTTTTTTGTGGCGCACGATTTGTCATAGAACCACCCATATATATGATTTTAAAGTTTTTTATTAAAAAATTTTCCTCTCTCTCTCTCTCACCCCGATCCTGTTGGTAGCTGGCATCCGCCCGTCAGGCGTGTTGTATACATGTACAATGCGGGCCTGCCGTGTTCGAGGCATACGATCCCTATATACCAGTATATCCATAGATATATAACGCTGTAAAGTGTAACGCATTCAAAAGTGGGACACATTCCAGAAACTACAAACATTGCAGGTTCACCGTCTCATAAGAAGTTATCACTTCAAAAATGTTTAACGTATATTTTAATAATAAATATCTACTCACAAAAGTAATTATTTCGTATGATTAATAATTTTATTTATTTTTCATGCTGCCTGATGGATATAGGATAATTATACTTTTATAAAGGTATGTACATTATTAATATTTATGATATACAAATTATTATAGATGCTTTTTTTACGCATTCTCTACAATAAGTGTTATAATATATATGAGGTAATATGCGCTATGCACTCAAAGAGTAGCGAAACGAACGGATTTATTGACTCTACAGGGTGAGTAACAGGGCAGTCACGATGATCAAGTGGCGTGGTAACGCCACGAAAGCGAGTTTAAGAAGCAGACAAGGCCGCGGTGCTCGTGACACTATTTACTTCTATATTGGTGTTCGGATTTTTCATGATGCAGAAAAATGGTCATCGTTACTGTTCGTAATTTTTTTGGCTCATTACTATTTTTCCTGAGCTGAACTCTGATTTTCAACGATAATATTTGTTAATAAGCCGGTTTTTTAATAATGAACAATTTGTTATGTCCTACACTTATGATAGTTGTCACCGGACAGTAACTCTACGGGTTGATTAAGCTTCATAAGCACGGACGATGACAAAGTTTCGATACTCAAAGTCTCAGCGCCGTCGGTGCCTGGCTACCTTCGCGATCTATTCGAGAACAGCTTCCAGTAGCCGCCGGTGAATTACTTTGGACCCGCAATAAATCGTTATGCATTTTAGTCTGAATCAACACCCTGAACTATGAGTCGAATTAACTTTCCCTCTATCAGTAAAATACGACGTCACTCCGAACGTTAAGACGGAACCACGGACTAATATCATTTTAGACTTTTGAGAGAAAGAGAATATGTATGGAGCCATGCCATCTGTTAATATGTATATCACTTACCTCGTATTTATTCGCTTCTGACCTGTTCTGCTACCAGCGCGTCTTCTCCTCAGTGGGGCGTTGGCCCGATTTTCAAAGCGAAATGATTATACGAATGCAAACGGTCACATGAGGAATTAGGAGTTGAAGGTTAAAATGTGCACTCACGATTTAATTATTTATTATAAGCAAGTTTACTTAAGAACTATTAAAGGCAGAATTTAATTAACGCTCGCTTGCAACTAACTGATGTATCTTAGACAATTATTATTTTCCTCAGAACGACAAACGACACAAACGACAATAATACTCTAAGTTTTTGAACGGTCGAAAATATTCTAAGTTTTGAAAGAAGTTACACGTAAAAAGTTTAAGTCCCGAGACGATATACCGGACCGGGCTCCGCTCGGGCAGAGCTTCCGCGTGGTGAAATTTCAAGGAGAGACTGTCTGTGGGGCCCGGCGGACCAGGGCCTTATAAACTCGAAATCACCCTCACCGTCACCTTCTACGTACATAGGTAGTAGTGAACATTCGTAAATAGTGTGTCCAATCAGAAAGCTTAGATGCTGTATATTTCCTTATATGGTTTCTCTGGACTTGGTTCTTGTTACTATAGGCGTCTTAAAAGCTATTCTTTTGTACTTGTAGCGGTAATGGGTTTTTCCTCGCTCCCCTATGCAGAGTGTCTTTCCTCTTTTGTGGGCATAGCCGCCGCTGCTGACTTCGAGATCTTATCACTCGATAAACGAATGCAAGTGGTCTAAGACCCCTTCTGCTTATCCTCGTTAGTATGCACGTCTTCTGTAATGATGACGAAATTCACGCATCTTTCCGTCTTCTCTGTACTCATGACCTCGGTGCAGTCCTCTCATTGGTGTTATGGGTGCATGTAAACTTGCTGTTCGGACGCGTGCCCTCTCCTTCATGATGCTTTCGTAGTTTTAAGACGAAGCCCTCCTGCTGGTGTTGCAAGTACGTGTGCGCTCACAGTTCGGACGCGTGCTTCCTTCTTCTTCGTATTCCCGCAGACTCGGACGAAGCTCTCCTTTTGATATTATATGTACGCGTGTACTCGCTGTTTGGACGCATGCCTCCCTTGGTGCTCTCGCAGTCTCAGACGCAATTCTCCTACCAGTGTGCTTTTGCTGGAATTGTACGTGTATATGCGTCTATTGTTGACAGTTGTCGCTCGTTCAACAATATGCAATGTGTATCAGTCTCGCGTGATTTTAATTTACGACATGTATATAGAGATGAAATATAATCTAGTTATCCGGCTTTCGCGATTATCTCATTATTCGATCTCTCGCGTAATAATTATTATTAATGTGCTATATAACCCGATTTTCCTATTCCATTGACATATTGTTTGTTGTTGTCATTCGTGTCGTCGGCTCTCTTTCCTCTCATTTCCTTAATTTATTCAAGCAGCTGCGCTACGGAGTTTTCCCTATGACCTATTGTGTGGTCTCGACTACCTGCTCTTAGACCCGGCGCTTGCTCTCTCTTTCATGTCATCCTATAGGGAAGGGAATTTACCTATATTTTGAATTCGACCCATTTAAATGTCTCTCTGCTTAGCATTATGTAAATGCGAAAATTGAGCATTTCACAGAATGTATATATCACGAATGTTTAGACGTTTATCTACTTTTTTCTCCAGTGTGATAAGACCGTGAAGTTGGCTTTCTAGCCTAAAAGTGGTAGGACCGTGAAATTGGCCGCACAAGCTATTATGTGTAATACAGTTGGGCATCGCTTTCTCTCAGTTTTCCATATACTGCGTAGAGTAACTTTGTTTAGATTGTCTGCTTGAATTTGAGGTTATGTTTTTGAACAACTGCTGCACTGTCACTGCACAAACTTTCTGAGTGTTTGGGATCACTGATGACGGGACCAAGGAAGTAGATTTTGTGACATTTCGTGCATACATGCAAATATTGTTTCGTGGTAGCCGGTCACGCATGGTATCAAGGTGCCCAGGGTCTTTGATGACGAGGCCGTCGAAATATGTTGCGCGTTGTAGATTTTGGCCGTTTTAGACTTTGTTGAAAAAAACATCACAAGGTTACAATATGAATATTGGTAAAAATAAAAGAATTCAAATAATTGTGCGTTTTTTCCTGAACCACCTGCTGGGCTCATCAATAGTATGACGGACGATTATATCTCCAACGAGACATAATAAACTGAAGAGAGAATATTAATTTCTTTAATACAAGTGGTCGTAAGGTTTTTAAAATTTGAAAATCACTCGGTTGGTCTCCGCGAGCAAGGTGTACAAATAAAAAGGACAGTATTTATTTCTTCGCTAACATGTTTTTGATGCGAGTAGTATCCCTTTCCAAGGCTGAAATATTCATTGTTAAGTGTAAATATTGCAGACAAGTCAGTTATAGCATATATATAGGACTGTAAGGGAAATTTTATTAAAAAGTTGAGAAAATTTTACAAAACAACATTCAGTGTGTTTTTGAGTGAAAGATGCGTTGTTTAAGAGCTATAAATCATTAAAAATAGGCAAAAAATGCAAAAAATGCTTGCATAACCAACTTTGAACCCTTATAACTCGAAGAGAATTGATCGAATCGATCTGAAAATTTACAGCATAGTGACATCATAGTGAACTCTAGAACATATCTTCCAAGTTTGGGCAAACATATTTTTTTGTCGCGCACGATTTGTTGGAGAACCACCCATATATAATTAACTCTCTCTCTCTCTCTCTCTCTCTGTCTCTCTCTCTCTCTCTCTCTCTCTCTCTTTCTCTCTTTCTTTCTCTCTCTCTCTCTCTCTCTCTTTCTCTCTTTCTTTCTCTCTCTCTCTCTCTCTCTCTCTCTCTCTCTCTCTCTCTCTCTTTCTTTCGCATAGCTCGCATAGCTAATTGTTAAACTGATCTTCAAGAGACAGCACCCTCCCTTTTTTACCTAACATCTTATTTACTAATACTTTAAAATAATTCTATTTAACGTAATCTTACATACATAATATTAAAATTTTTTAATTTCGAAAACTATATCTTCTGTAAATACCCTATCTTATGTATATATATATATATATATATATATATATATATATATTGTAAAAATGATTTCTTTTTATTATTGTAATCTATGTATATCAATACGTGGATTTATCACAAAAAATTAAATGTTTAAAGGATTATTTTTTATAAACATTAACGATAAAAATTAGCTAAAAGTACGTATGTACAAATATGAAAAAATTTTAATTGATCTAAAAAAAAATATAATTTTCTTTCTTATACACTTATCAAACAAGATTATATGTATAACTAGCGCGCCACGCGCGGCCTTACGGCCGCGGTGGCTTGCCGCCTTACATCGCGCCTTCCATCCCATTCCTAAAGTCGTGAATTTTGTACAAAGATAGTTTATTACATAGATTGAACAGAAAAAGTATTAGTTTTATTATCAGCTAAGCAAAGCCGAACAGCTGTTCGTTGGCTCTATCGAAGCGAGGCAGCGAGCTCGACCACTGCGCAAACATTGTGCGCATCGATCTGGCGACCGGTTGGCGACATGCCCATGCAGCCGTCTGCCGTGTGTGTTTTGACATTTTGAAGCTGCCTCCCGGCCTCCGCTAACCGCAATGTTTTGCTCTGTTTAACTTTTCGGCGATATAAGTGAATTCGTAGTGAAAAAAATGGAAACAATGACGCGATGCAGCAGTGTTATATGTAGTTTTAAAATCAGAACAGAAGTGCTGCTATGGTGTCTATATGTGTTTACAAGCAACATCTGCTCACCGCGATCCCGCTCGCGGATCAGCTGCTCGCGGTTGTTGCTTTGTAAGGCAGTGCAAAAGGTATTCAAAAGTGATGCATTCGGAATGGCACCGACGGTGCAATGTGTGAGCAGTGTGAGTGTCAGTTCANGAAGTGATGCACCCGGAATGGCACCGACGATGTGATGTGTGAACAGTGTGAGTGTCAGTTCATGAAGGAGTGCTGCAGTATAGGAAGACATGTAGCTCCAACAAGAAACTTGAGTTTTTGCTTGGAAGTTATCCTTTGTTTTTTGGATTGGAGTACTCCTGCGAATGCTACTCATGCTCATTCTATTCTTCTTGCAAGATGCTGCTTGGATGAAAATTCACTATCGCATAAGATCTACGACTGGTTTTCCCTTGTTCTATTTCCTGTGTTCATTATTTTTATAACAGATATCTATTGTTATGTGCAGTATAATCAGTGTAATTTTGTGATCTGTTTTTTAGAGTTGTAATTCCGATGCCTCCCAAGATCACCCTGTACTGGATTCAATATCTCTCTCTCTCTCTCTCTCTCTCTCTCTCTCTCTCTCTCTCTCTCTCTCTCTCTCTTTCTCTCTGTCTGGTGGTGCTGGTTAGCGTTTCTAGGTACTTCAACAGCCTCAATACGACTCTGGAGCTGGATTTATGGTATCTGATCGTGTTGCTTGGCATCTCTGGCTGATGTCATCACCAGGAGACAACCTTAGAATTGCATTTGAACTAACTTTTTGCAAGTGCTAGTTGGCGTTTCTAGCTGGCTCAACCACCTGCGAATGATCCTGGAGCTCTACTTCTACTATCCGGCAGTCCTGTTTGGCGCTGCCAGCTGATTAGATCACCTTGAGACGATCTTACAACTGAATTGATGCTGTCTTGGAGTGTTGGTTGGCGTTCTTAAATACTTCAACTATTTTAATACGAATCTGGCTATGGATTTATATAATCTGACAAGGTAATTTTGGAAATATTAGAATAAACTTGAACTGTATGTTGAATTTATATTGTATCTTCAATAAGTTTTATCTTGAAACACTTTGTCCCCTATGATAAGTTCAGTAAACAGATGTCTAATTACTTGCGGATGAAACGGTCACGACTTTTCTCGGTCCTGTAGTAATGTAGATTTATGCAAAAAATATGTAATTTAATGATTTTTCTAGAGAAAAGCAGTGAATGTTTGCTAGTCTGTGTCGTCTTTCTGACAGCAGACTAAATAGAATGATTTTTGTTGAGACTTTAAGGTGCTTGGACCATGCATGCTTGGGGAGAAATAATGTGTACACAGGATTTCACAATAAAACACTATTTATTGATAACACCTCAAGCTAATCATCCATTGATGATACAACGTAGTCAAGCTATTATATGAGACTATAATTAGTATAACAAAAGTAATCGAACAGACAATCAAGATGTCCGCCACGGGCGAAAGCTCGTCTCGTGGCGAGACAGAAGTATATCTTAAATGTCATCCTACGCAAATTGTTAGAACTGTTGTGTGTATCATACAAGTGATTTTGTGAGACTAAATAAAGCCATTAGACTAAGTGCAGTCCTAGGAATCTGTCCGGATCATGAGAACATAGACATAACCTCAAAAGTGAACACTAAAACGTTGAGTAATGAGGCGAAACTAATAATTGCACAGGTTAAATCATTTGAAAAAAAGGAGATAAGAAAGCAGGTACTTAAAGAATTTCAAGATAACCTAAGTGATGACGAAAGTGACAATGGAAATAAAAATGAAACTCTGGATAATAGTCTGCAGCGGGAAAATGCACTTTTGAGAGAATTAAATAAAGAACTCAAAGATAAAAACAAACTATTAAATGTTATGCTTGAAAAACAAAAGAATGATGTATCCGCTGTTAAAAGCAAAACTTTCGCAGATGTTATATCTAATGTAAAAACCTATAAAAAACCAAAACGTGTTCCTAAAATTATAATAAAAAGAAAGTCAGATGAACTAACAACTGAAAAGGTGAATCAACTAGTGTCTCATTATTTAATCAAGGACAAAACAATTCAAACTAATAGGATAGTCAAGAAAAAAGATGAATTACTTATAAACTGTATGAATGAAGATAGTGTTAATAAAGCTTACGAATTGCTAAAGTCGAAATTACCTGATGGGTGTGAAATAGATACAGAACAAGTACTTAACCCTAAAGTTAAAGTCGTTGGAATTGACAATTTTGAAAAAATGGATAATAATAAGTTAGAAAAGGATATCAATGAGAGGAATTTCAGAAATTCAAAGAAAAAATGTGCTGTTCTCCATGCGTACAAAAATGATAAAACTAAATTACAGACAGTGATTTTGGAAATGCCTGCTGAATTATATCAACAAATGAGAGAAAATAACAACAGACTCTATGTTGGCTATCAAAATTGTAAAGTTTACGATTATTGCAATGTCAAACCATGCTTTAATTGTGGCAGGTTTGGACATAATGGTATGAAATGCGAAAACGATAAAATATGCTTAAATTGTGCTGGAAATCATGAAACCAGGGAGTGTGAAACAAATAAATTAAAATGTCCAAATTGTACATTCAGCAACAACAAATTTAAGACAAAGTTCAATACAGAACACGTGGCAACAGATAGCCACGAGTGTCAAATATTGCAGGCCAAGATAAGGAAGTATATAGATTTTACCGATTATACCATCCAGCCTACAATACCGAGATATGTTGGTATAGTAGGAAAAATGTCTGAAACGCAAATGATAACCAGAGCGTCGAGAATATCTTCACCATCACTGCAAACTCTCAATTCAAACATATCAGATAGATTAAGAATCAGGAAATAAACATGGATCAAGATTTTAACTTTGAAGAAGATGTAAGCAAGTTTGAACGTGATATAGAAGATATCAAAAAGCTCAATGAATCCATAATAAAAGCAAAGAACTTAATGTTGTGCGTAAATATAAGAAGTATGAGTGCTAATTTCGAAAAACTTGAAACTTTTATTGGGAGTTTAGTGAAAAAACCTATTATTATTATTTGCACGGAAACCTGGAACTTACAATATCCTCAATATTATCAATTACATGGCTATGAATGCTATTATAATGAAAGTAAAATTAACAAAGCGGATGGCGTTTTTATGTATATTCTGAGTAAAATATGTCATAACACCACAATAGAAGTGGTTGATAGATTGAGCGTTGTAAGTTCTAATATTAAATTTATGTCCGGAGAGTCAATAAAAATCTCTGCGATGTACAGGTGCCATGACTTACCGAAGTCTGAATTTGTAAATAGCTTACGAAAGTTTTTGTCAGAGCACAGAAATATTAAAAATCACTGCATTTTTGGAGACTTTAATATTGATATATTAGATAAATATGTAGAAAACAAAGAAATAAGCGAAAAAACTATTATGCAGGAATACTTAAATAATTTTTTTGAACATGAATATATACCGAGCTTTAAAGGAATTACCCGTCCATCTCTAAATCTAGATAAAGGCACGTGTATTGATAACTGTTTTGCCAAAACTAAAAATATCATACTAGAATCATTTAAATTAAATACACCTTTTAATGACCATTACCCGTTGTTCATAACCATGGAACAACTTAAACTTAAAAAAGTAAGTGAAAATGATATCGCATCCATGAATTATGGTAAATTAAAAAACTTAGCGAAAAGAATTGACTGGCAATTTTTGCTAACATTACAAGACTCCAACAATGCTTTAAACCAATTAATAAAAATGATCCATAGCTGTGTCGGCAGAGCCATGTGTAGTAAAAAATTAAGTAAAAAGAATAGCTCCATATCACCCAGGAATAACTGGATAACTAGTGCAATACTGGTGTCGTGTAATACAAAAGAAAATTTGTACAAAATATGGAAAAAAAACCCAACGAATTTAGTACTAAAAAATGAGTATAAAAATTATGAAAAAATTTTAAATAGAGTCATAAAAGATGCGAAATACAAATTCGAAAACAATGAGATAAAACGAAATATAGACAACCCAAGACAGCTATGGAACATTATAAATACTAAGCTAGGCAAAAAAATTCAGCAAAACAAGTCAATTGACCATCTAATTGTAAATAAGCAAAAAATTGAAGATAAGAGTACAATAGCTAACACAATGAATGAATATTTCTGTAAAGTAGGTATTGACCTAAGTAACAAAATTCCTAATCTGGATAATGAACAACTAAAACTCCCAGAAAGAAATAACAAATCAATTTTTATCTATCCAACAGATAGTCTTGAAATTCTAAACTGTATAGATACACTGAAAAGAAAAGCTGGAGGTGTTGATAATATAAATGCAAAAACGATAAAAACATTAGCACAATATATAGCAAAACCATTGGAACATATTTTTAACCTATGTGTTCAACAATCCAACTGGCCAGATGCCCTAAAGTGTGCAGATATAGCTCCTATACATAAGGCTGGGGATAGGTCTTGTATGTCAAATTACAGACCTATCTCCCTTATATCAAATATAGCAAAAATTTTTGAGAAAATCATGTACAATAGATTGTATAGCTTTCTAACTGAATGCGAAATAATTTCTGACAAACAATTTGGATTCGTAAAAAATAGAGGTACCACAGATGCCTTAAACTATATATCAAACATTATTTATAATAGTCTAGACAAAAGCATTCCTATTATCACCACTTTCCTAGATCTTGCAAAGGCTTTTGATACAGTAGACCACAAAATTTTGCTAGATAAACTTGAAAGATACGGAATCAGAGGTAGTGCACTGATTCTAATAACTAGCTATCTCTCAAATAGACAACAATGTGTTAAAATCCAAAACTGCAAAAGTGAATACAAAGTAATACCCATTGGTGTCCCACAAGGTACCATATTGGGGCCTTTATTTTTCATACTTTATGTGAATGATCTATTGAGAGATATGCAGAATGATGCTATTATGTCCTACGCTGATGACACTGTTATCATAGCTAGTGATAATACGTGGTCATCTGCTCAGGACAAGATGAATGAATATCTTGATAAGGTTGCAAGATGGTTAACCTTAAATAGATTATCTTTAAATGTTAGTAAAACAGTGTATATAACGTATGGCAGCTACTGTGATAGTGTTCCTGACACATTGCATATCAGCATAGGTGAGAATACAATAAAAAGAGTAGAAAGCCATAAATATCTGGGTTTAATTTTTGATTTTAATATGAAATGGGAGAAACATGCGTATTATATTGTCAATAAAACAAGATATTTAATCTTCATTTTTGCAAAAATTAAAAACACTATGGATAGCAAAACTTTAGTGATGATTTATAATGCATTTTTTCAAAGCTTAGTCAATTATGGCATAATAGCCTGGGGAGGAGCGTATGATAAATGTATAAATCTAATCCAAAGTATACAAAAGAAATTATTAAAGATTATAAACAAAAATAATTTTGTAACGCAAAAGAACCCACTTACTGTGAGGCAACTCTTCAAATTAGAGGCTGTTTCTTTTCATTATAATAATTTAAAAGAGACGTACTTGTCAAGCAAGAGCAATACTAGAAATAAGATAATACCACTCCCAAAAATTAACAAAACTATAAGTAAAAAAAATAGCAATTATGAGGCTATTAAGATATTTAACGTTTTGACTAATGATCTCAAAACATTAACTTATAGCAAAGTCACAATTAAGGATAGACTAAAAAGGTTTATAAGGGAAAATTATAGTTCATAAAATGATAGGAAATTTCTCTTATCTAATGTTATGTTATGTAATATTTTTGCGTGGAAATTTATAGAAGTTTGTACAAACTAAAAATGTAGTTGAAATCATACTTAGTTTTAAGTTCTTTTAGTTTTAGTTTTGTTTTCTTTTTTTATGTAACACCCCTATGTACAGGTAACTGTGTTTACCTCTATAGGATTCCTTATAGGAATATGTATGTGTTCAAATAAATAAATAAATAAATAAATAAATAAATAAATAGACAAGCTAAAACGCATGTTGATCGCTCGAGTGCACAAGGCGAAGTGAAGCGACGTCGGCGATGACCATCTCGCGGCATAGAGAGGGGAGAGTTGAGTCGCGTAGCTCTGCGTTGGACCTGCCGTTTCTAGCAAGCAGACATCTGCTCGCTTATATCCAACAATTTTATTTAGTATTTATATTTCTTAGTCAGGTCCGGGATACGAGGTAGTGGAAATTAACACAATAATAAGACTATGATTTTAACAACATAAATATATTCAAATAGAATTGAGAATATTGCCTTGATTGTTGCATATATTCAATATCACAAAATGAAATAAATTAGTAAATCCGCTTTTGATTTTTACAAATGAAAATATAAACCGATACGCTTAATTTGCGTTATCTGATTTATTCGAAGTTTTACAAATGTTTGATAATTAGAGAAATTTGTTGAAGTCTAGGACAGATACGCGTTAAATTGCGTTATCGTGCCTGACTAGATAGTTTTTATAAATATAAGAGTATTCGGAAATTTCTCTAAGTCTTTTTGAAAGGAACTGAAATTTTTCTAAGTCTAAGACTGATACGCTTAAAGTTGCGATATCTTGCTTGACTAGAAAATTGTATAAGTCCTTCAAAAGTGAGAAAAATATTCTAAGTATTTTAACTACCAAGACTTTATGGTTCCTCTTAGTAGGACTAGTGCGCTGATAATTGCGCTGGAGCTAGTGACTGGCCATAGGTCGCGCAGGTCCTTATATAGGCTACGGAGAGAACGGGACTCGAGCCGCCGAAAAAACGCTTACATACAAATATATACACACACATTCACACCTATGTACAAAAACCATTCATACAAGCATACGGAGATGCGCGCGCCGCGCCGCCGCTACGTCATCATCCCACTCTCACGCTGTGCACGCCGCACCGTTCGCTGCGCTACATGTATAGATATACGCGCTCGCTGCTACCGCTGGGTATAGCTATATCGCGCTCGCTGCTGCCGCTGCCGCGTGGTGACTTCCGCTGCTGCCGCTACTGCGTGATGGCGCTGCTGTTGTTGCTTGCAGCTGGCTGCCCAGCTGTGACCCGTAGCGTCGGTGAGAAAAGTGGGAGAGTACGCTTATTTGCGTGTAATTTTTCTAAAAAGCAAGTCGCGAGACTTTAGTTTTTTATAGTTTTAAATTGAAAACCCTGCGGAGCCGGTGTGGGGTGTTACACGGATACATTTTCAGTGTTCATGATGTTAATCTTCTGTTTGTAAATGTGAACTATGTGACTGAAACATGTGGTTTGACGGTATTCATACTTAAAATCTGCCTTGTTTCAAATTTTTATGCGGAGACAAGTGGTCTAAATCTCTCAATAATTATTTATGAGTTTGATTTTGTAAGATTTTTCTGTATGTCTAGGTGTATAAAAACTTCTGCATTTGGCATTTTTTTTTACCAGCCCCTACCGGAGTCAACCTAAGGATACTGATGGTGTTGATAACTGAGCTATCAAAATCTTGGAGTTGGAACGTTAATCATGTATTTTACAGGCTGGTTTTTCTTTAACAGTTAATTAAATTATACAGTTATTGTTTTCTAGTTTTATTAATTTAATTCTAGTATTGTAGGTGAAAAAAAAAACAATTTAACATGGAAGGACTCAAGAGAATTTTCAAGAGGATTTTAAAGACAGTTAACAGAAGATTCAAGATTTTATCAATATTTGATTTAGTAATAGGGTTCCATTTAGAAAATGGATTGTAATAGTGTAATGTCCCACGTTTATATACCATATATGCGCGTATATATTTATTAGTAAGTATGAGTAAACATGAGTGAATGTATGCAAGCATGTATGTATACAAGAGTACGATCAACGCCTGTGCGATGGCAACCCGATACACACACAGACAACAAATATCCGATCGATCGGAACCGTGCATTATTGCAACATAGTATACCGAGCGCCGAAAATCAGAGCGAGTGCACCGACCTCTACGTCAGCACTCCTCGCGCGCGAACCTGAACGTCAAAGCCTGTGCGTCAATCCTTAGTGTGGCAAATGCTGATTGGATTACCGTAATCTTTATTATCTTAATTTCACAATTGCTTGAATCGGCACCGAGGCATTAAAAACACCGAAGCCGATCCACGCAGCGCCTTTTTACGTAGAGTCAAGCTGCTACCACGAGCTGTACCTGGAGAGAGAATACGAGGGCATTTCTGAGCATCGTCTATTGAGTGCGTAGAAAACACTCAAACTCTGTACACGATTCAACAGTACACCTCTTCACTTGCTAGTCGAGAGTCCCGTGTCTAGTAGGAAAGGGCCCGTCAATAAATCTGGCGTTAGTGGCAACATAGCTTAGATAAGTTCAATCAACTCGCCCCGAGCAATCGTGAAAATTATAAGCCAATCAGTTTCTGCTACACTAGTAGGAGACCACGTCATCCAAAGTGCGCAGGACGATTATAATTGTAAGTCCTAAAATATATAAATATTAGAGTAACGTCAACTTAAATAATACCAATACCAAATCTACATAAGCTCTTGAACGCTAAAAATATCAAAACATCTTGTAAGTAATTGTAACATCTGCTGAATTCTGGGTTGTCTTCAATAAAAGAAACAATAACAATTAATCAGACTCTATAATAATTATTATTATAATTAAGAATATCCATAAAACAACCTAAACCCTAAAAAGAGTATAAAGGAGAAAGTAAGCTTGCCAACATCCTCGCAGATCAGAAGGAAAGAGTGAGTAGCATCACCGCAGACATCACATTGTCCGAGTATCTGCAGCCTGACACCATCCGTCCGAGAACCTGCAGCGTACTATATACTGTCCGCAATTCACATCAGCGCGACAGGGGACAAACTATAGCGTCCGTTGGAATGGATAGGTCCGCTTAAGCATAAAGAGCGGACAGACTACCGCCCGGGCAAGTCCTACCGCCGTAACTGACACGCGTCCACGTGTCCGCGTAGATTCTGAGATAATTATTTGTAGAACTCGCGCAGCCCGTATTCACACTAAATACGGCCTTTACAATAGCATAGTTTAGAGGGACGTGTTAGGCTTCTCAGAGCAGGCTGAGATATCGGATCTCACACATTTTTCGCGCCGGGTCAGATGGGGTATGTTGCAGTGAACTTATTGAATTTATGTATCAAAAAATCGCTTCTAGGAATGTTGTATGTCAAAAAGTGTTACAAAATATATTTGCCACAGTAAAAAGTTGTATTTTAAAAATGTTTACAACTTTTACATGTAACATTTTTATGTGAAACGTAAGTCCGCAAAGTTTTATAGCAAATAATTGTTTTTTTAGCTGTAAAAAATCGATTTTGGGCTGTAAACTCGAGTTATAAGCATTTTCATGATTTGATATTAATAGGAAAAAGTTGTATTTTTGAAGGATCTACAACTTTTCCCATTAACTTTTTTTTGTAGAATGCTTAGAATTTGATTTACAGCCAAAAAACCGTTCTTAGCAATTTTTGGAAGTGACCGCATTCTGCGTATACGTGCAGGATCAAAATTAATCAAGCCCAAAATTAATATGGCACCTGAGTGTTATGAGGGGAGTTCGCACATCAATTTTTAGCTCGATTGACTAAGTCTCTCCGAGATAATCGAGTAAGTAGACAATTTTTATTCAAAAATACGCGTAAAAATCGAAAAAATCGAACAAGTTGTGCCCGCATTTCAAAACGACGTAGAGGATCGGGATAAAAAAAATAGTTTTTTCGTTTGTGCAAAAGGAGACTTCTTCTAAAATTTCAGCCAGATCCATCGATAATTGCGTGAGATATGCATCTCACACATTTTTTGCACACAAAACTATAAGGCACTTCCGTGTCGCGGTCGTTCCTAAAAATGCTAAATAAAAATGTTCAGATGTGGTCCAGATTACATGATGCTGGGGATAATCATGACAATAAATATAAAAGAGATATGATATACATATGTATGTAACAATATATTTCAGTAAAAAAGTTGATAGTTCTGGTTTTTGTAAGATATATATACCTAGCGCACTGAATCATAGACGGTGTCTCGTCATCCTAGGAGTCCTGACACCTGGGCATCGTCTACGAGAGGTATAGAATATTTGACGGTAATTTCATGTGATATCTAATGTTCTCATTCGTAGACGATGTTTCGTCGTCCTGAAAGTCGTCCTGACACCTGGACATCATCTACGAGAGGTATCGAATATTTTACAGTAATTTCATTTAATATTTGGTGCTCTTATTCGTAGAGGATGTCTCGTCGTCATAAAAGTCGTCTTGGCATCTAAACATCGTTTACAAGATGTCAAAGATATTTGACAATAATCTCAATCGATATTTAGTGCTCTATCGTAAATGTCTTTATGGACCGAAAGTGTATATTTTATTTTGAAATACAATAATTATTTGTGATAAATTTCAGAATATAGTATAAATGAAAATTGCTCTCTGCGTTTGACAGGGTTGAGACTGACGTATATATGAGATATAAATGTTCGGATAAAAACGCCTGCATTTCAATTTTTTTATTATGATTATTAATTGTTTTTTTTTTCACAATTCTATGTACTAAATGTTACATAAAAACTTGATGTCTAAAATGATGATTTTACTTTTGTATTGTCTGTTTTGCTTATTAAATTTTAATGTGAAACAAGTTTTAAAATAAGTAAATATTAAAAATCAATATATTTTCTAATAACTCTGCTGAACAATATATTTAGATTTTTTAATGCCGATAACTGTGCCAAACAATTTTTATATAAGTATTTATATTTAGACTTCATAATGGCGTTAACTGATCCAAACAATTTGTATATATTAGTATCAGGCTTTATAATGATGATAACTCAGTCAAACAAACTTGTAAAATATCTTTACTCCAAAAATAAGAGGGCAAATAAGGGTTGCCCTCTTATTTTTGGAGTAAAGATATTTTACAAGTTTATAATAAAGAGGAATAACAATAATATTTATATTCAGTCAAACAAATTTTATAATATCAGAATATTTAAACTTTTTAATGGCGATAACTTAGCCAATCAATTTTAGTAATATGAAAATAATTTAGTAATATTCTAACTTGATAATGGCGATAACTTAGCCAAACAATCACTAGTATGTAAACAATTAATTTTAATCTATTTACTTTTCAAACATTTTATTAGATAAAAAAAAATTTAATATACTATGTTTTTTGTATATATTTCTGTATCAATATTTAGATTGCTTCGTTTTTTATTTAATGTCTTATAAACCGTCATTGTGTTTATAAATAGACTCATGAATTAGAAATAATTTTAAGTTATTTCTCGATATCGTTTTTATTAAAGCAACATATAATTGACCACAACTTAATACTGGACTTCGTAAAAGAATTTCAACTTTGTCGAAAGATTGACCTTGAGATTTGTTTATAGTCATAGCGAAACCTAATCTAATCTGAAATTGTCTTCTTTATCATACGAAACGTTGTTTCATCTAATGATGGACTTAGATCGATTCGTGGTATTCTTATTAGACGATTTTACTAGATTTTACCAGTTATGATTTGTCAAACTAGTAAATATTTTTCAATATCTTTAATTATTTTTTTTTGTTTCATTACAATAACCGCGATTAATATCTAAAATTCTCAAACAAGTAACTATTGCAGCTTTTTTTAAAATTAATTTATGCGGTAAGAATCCATTCGGTGTCAACGAATTTGAAATTTAGTTGGAATTGAGTTTGTAAGGTTGTCATCATCTTCACTTTCAACTTTATCATCACTATAAAACACAATTTTTTTCCATCAATTTTTTCAACTAATTTTTAATATATCAAAATTCAAAGGTGATAAAATTACTTTTTGTAACACAAGCACGATTTTCGCGTTTTTCTTACCTATTAAGCGGGACTAAAGTAACTTTTTTCAGACCGGCGGGCAAAAAAAAATTGAAAAACACCCGCTTCTCGAAGCAGCGGGCGTTTCTCCTTTTTTGTTGCCCGGCGGGCGTTTTTCATTTTCTTTTGCCCGCATATGCGGGCAAAAAAAAAATGAAAATCGCCCGCCGGGCAAAAAAACTGAAAAACGCCCGCTAACATCTTTTCAGAATATTTTCTATATGTATACATATTTTCTATATGTATATATATATATATATATTTAATTGAATTCTTACCTTTGTTTACTCGTTCGCTCCAAGGGAAACTCAATGGTCCAAGGATAAATGAGAGCGTGATGGCTTAGTATTATTAATCTTTATTTTCTTAGTAATGAATTTACCCTTTGTCAAAACGCAATATACTCAAATAGTAAACTAGCTAAAGAAAACTTACAATGAAACTCAAATAAGTTCATGATCTAAACTCAAATAAACAGTAAAATATGGTCCGCCGGCTCCTGCGCCCGATCACGGAGTGACGAGAGAGCTTGGCTTGGGGACGCTCGGAAGTTTTCCGGACCTCCCACGCTGTCCCAAGCTTTACTTCCCCGCCGCTTCGTCACAAAGTCGGCGCTTGTTGCACTCATTAGGGCTTACGGGGCCTAGCAACGGTCGAGCGCCGAAACTGCAAGCGCAGCATCGCACGCGCGCAAGTAGCCGTCGGCGGGGAAGGTGTTTAGCTTAGCGAGATTCTTGGCCACTTGATACTTTTGTGGCTTTGAATGCTCGCTATGCTTTTACTATGTGGAACTTTCTCGAAGCTATATTCGAAATAATCATCGAATAATAGCAGCGGGAAGGTTGTCACATAACATCCTCCCCCCCTTGAGAACGTTTGTCGTCCCCGACAAACTGCGCTACTCCTAAGGGTCCGGGTATTGAATGGTCCAGTAGGTAACAACTTCTTCAGTGATACTGTTGAAGAATAAAATTAGCTGAAATGATACGAAAGTAGAGAATTCGATCTTGGAAAGGTGCAATGTTTGTTTTGATGTCTTTGCATTGACATTGTTCATTCTTTCTCTCTCTATGCTTTTATTCCTTTAAGAGTCGTTGCTTTGTACATGATCTATGTGATGTTTATCATGTACTTAGCTTCGTTCTCGTTTCATGTTCTATTTTTGCACTAAATATAATGCGTGTGAATGTGCGAGAGAGTGTCTAAGAAAGAGATGAAACATGATATAACTTTACATTGTTATAATTTCGGGTGGGGAGGTGGGTGGGTTTTGATCTTGCATCATTTTGATTGATTCTATTTAAGAAAGAATTTACTCGGCTATCTATTGGTCTTTGTTTGTTGTTCTTACCTACTTTGTTGTTTTGGGTCCGTGGTTCATTGGTCCTTAACACGCTAACTTATGTGCTAAATTGTTAGTATTATAATTAACCTGTTCTATTAAATTCTAAGTATTGTCATATATTTTTAAATAATTCATTGTGTTAGTAGTTTGTAATTGTATGGATATTACTTATAACTAAATATACCTATTTGTGAAGAAGGGTCCATAATGAAAGGTGCGGGTTCATTGTAAAATTATAAAAGCATATTTATTATGGTCCACTACATTGGTCCATGGTAAAGAAAAGAAGATTTTGGTACGGTGTTTGAATAGAAAAAGGTGGAAGTACGGTGGTCCATTATTTTTGCATTTTTTTTATTCGCATGGTTCATTTTTCCTAGTTTTAGATGATTCTGAAGGTTCGTCTAGATCCCAATTTTCTTTGACTGGTCGATGCATTGGTGGTGGATGATCTGCGAGCCACTCTTGTTGTTGATTCCCATAGTGTTGTATGGCTGCAGATTCTGTTACGTTTTCTTGAGCTTCCCGCTGATCGGTATTCGAGTGTCTATCTGCTTGGTCCGAGGTTTTTTTCTTGCACTCTTGGGCGTGTTCGTCGTAATTTTTATATAGGATGGTGGTTGCACATGGTTTATGTACCATTTCTGTTTCTGCATTTTGTATCTTGCACACTCGTTCATGTTCCTTTTTTGTTCTCGTATCCACTTGATTGCATACAGGGTGTTCTCTCCTGAATTCTCTTTGGTCTTTATTGAGATGCTTGTTTGAATTCTTCGTGTCCATGTTCCACGGTCTTTTTTGGATCTTTATGGTTGAAGTATTGTACGAATGCTAGATACTTCCTACATCTTTTGTCTCCTCTCTGATTTTTTTGTAATAGAAACGCAATGTGGTCTAGGGGACCGAACCTTGTGAAGATCTTTATGAAGCCATCGGGGTCCATCCCTATCGGCACTTGCGCGCAGAACCTCAGTCCTGCAGTGTCGTCCACTTATCCGGTAATTTTTTCTGGCATGGGGATCGGTTCTTGACTCGGTTTCCATTGTGTGTGTGTTTCTGGTGCTACTTGTTGTGTTTCTTGTTTTTCATCAGTTGTCGGATCTCGTGTTAGCTGCTCATCTATGAATCTTGCAGCTTCGTTGCTGTGTTGGATCGTTCTGTATTCTGCCAAGAACTTTGATTTTCCTCCTTTGTTAGTGTATATACCCTCTATTTTTGCTGGTCCTATTTCTTGTAATTGTTGCATGGTATGGTCCGTTGGTCTTTGTATTGTTACCGTGAAGCTTACTTCATTTATTCTCTTAGTACTGAGAATTGCTGATGTGAGGTTTTCTATATTTTCCTTCGCTGGCTTCAATGGCCTCTTCCAGAAAATTTATGCGCTTGTTTGACGTTGGTTGGTCTTGTGATGATAGACCGAAACCATCTCTGCGCGTGTTTGGGTTCGGGGCTATGGGTGTGGTGATGCCTTGTAGCGTTCTACCTAAACCTTTTCCGCTTTCGTAGCCCATGCTCATTGTTCAAATAGAATCAGTTAAATTCGAATCCGCTGAGAAAGCGACAGAGTCGGAGCTAGCCGTTACGTAAGTTTCGGAACGCTGCTGGTCAGCTCGATCGAATAGGGGTTGCTATGACAACGCTCGAGCGCTCGCTCTTTCTCTCTCTCTCTCTCTCTCTCTCTCTCTCTCTCTCTCTTGCTCTCTCAGCAGTACCTGTTGCCCGACTGTAGTCAGTCGAGCTGTAGAATCGGAGCTGAACACACTGCAGTGTCAGCTACTGATATCGTTCTCAGTTGGAGAACGACCGTTTAGATAGTATATTTTCACTCAATTGTTAGTGCCTCTCATATCTGTCATGTCCATCATGTTGGTGTTGATGTGGTCCATTTTTCTATAAAAACTCTAATTGGTCTGAATTATTAGGGACCGGGTATTGCGAATTGTGGTAATGCTTATTGTATGACATGCTTGGTTATCATGTGGTTATGTGATTTTGGGGTCCATGCACTTATAACATTCGCTTGAATTATTATTATAATGTGGGTTCGAAGTGTTGGGTTCGGTGCATTTTGTTGTGCGGGGTGGCGGGTGCTATTCATTCTTTTCATCCAATTCATTTTCTCAAGGTGACTTGTTTTTGGTGGCGAAAAGGAATATTCAGAAATAACATTCGAAGTCACGAATGTTATTTCTGAATTTAATATTCGTCACACCTACTGGGGTTTGCCTTTTGTGAAATAGGCTTTAAAGTTGATGAGTTGTGTCTCACAGAATGTGAGTGGTGCATTGTAGGTGTAAGAGTAGTGCTCGTCCAAGAGATGCTCTTTGGACCTACATGTTCTAAGTGTATTACGAAACTATGTATTCGTTGGTTTTGTGACTTCGACAATAGAAGAAAACCGCTGCCAAGTCATTGGCACTTAGCTTCCTCCTATTCTGCTAGTGGAAGATAATTACATGGGACAATCAACTCATTCTTTGAATCAGAAAACATATATGCACGTCCAATCTTATTACGATCGATCACGTAGTTCCAGAATTATGACAGTATACGTACGCACGCATGCACGCACGCACGCACGTACGCACACACACACACAGACAAAACCATCTGCACGGACATTTTATAAAACCGTGAAAACTCTCAAAATATACTAAGCTTTAATTATCAAATTATATGGTTTAACAAAAATAATAATGTTCAGTCACACAGAGTATACAGGGTGAGAGTTGAAGAATTTGAATCTTAATATCTTTTAAACTAAAAGGTTTCATAAGCTACAAAAAGAACCTAGCCGAAGTGATCAAAAGATCAATCTTTTCCTAAAATTTCAACTCAATTTAAACCTTTTTACTCCCGTAATCGTACGACATAAAAAAAACATTTTTTTTAGTTTTTGATTTTTATCTCAAAAACTAGTCGCCAAAATTGCTTAAAATTTTTACAACTAGTAGATATCGTTGTTTTTTATTGTCATGAATTTTTTCAAAACATTTAACTATTTATTTTTTGAGTTATATATGTTTATCGAAAAATTACCTTTTATATCATAAAAAATGAACAGATCAGTCAATCTAGAAAATCTTGCGGGAAAAAGTAGACAAATTTATGTTCTTTTAGATACACTATTGTTGAATATATTGTATAAATCATATCATTATAAAAAAGCAAAAATATTTTTTCAAAAATAGAAAAATGGCTATAATATGGCCATAAAATGGTCAGAATCATAAAACAAAAAATGACCTAAATTCAGAATTAGAAAAAATATATGCATGTCAAATTTTATTACGATCCGTCGCATGGTTCCAAAATTATGGCGGTATACGTACACACACACACACACACACACACACACACACGCACACACACACACACACACACACACACACACAGCCGTCCGCACGGACATTTTCTAAAAACGTATGATTCGTACTCCAAACACCTCCAAATGCGTTTCCACGAAGTATTAGCAAAACTGAAAATTTTACTATTACAAAGCTTCCTCTTGAGGAGGAAGCAATAGGTTCTTATGTTGTTTGTTAGTTAGGTTTTAATACTGTGCCATTTTTTCTGAATATGGAGTCATTAGAAACATTTCAGCTTAAGTGGTCTTTTGTGACTCACACTTGTCATCATTAACGTTTCTCTCCGTGTTCTTTTTTTGTAATGGTTTTTGTGGAGTGGTGTGCATGGTTTTGGGATTTGGAATGCGAAAAGTGGAAGTTCGGGTTTATATGAATTGATTGGGGTCAGACTAGAGATGGTATTCCGGTTTGTATCATGATTTATCAAGATAGTTTTATCTTTCATTCATCTACATTCATAGCTTCACATGTATTCTTGGTATCCTTCTGTGACGAGACGCAAGTCTCGCACATAAAGCAAGCAAATGCGGCCCCGAGTCAATCAGCTGATGCCAGCGAGCGCGCGCGCGCAGCGAACAAAGGCGAGTCCGCACGACGCGAAGTGAGCGCGCGCGCGCACCAACCGAAAGGCCAGTCCGCACGACCGCGGAGCGCGCAACTCAGCGGCGACGCGCCAGGCGGCACGAGCAGCGTACCGCGGGCACACCTATATAAAGCAGGCCGCGCAGCGCAGCGGGCAGTTCTACTCGAGCTTCACTCCTGGCGGCATCGTGAGCACACGTTACCGCAAGGAACGGCCAGAGATAGACCGACGCCGACGACGTCGCCTCGTGAGCACACGTGGCGACAATGTTAGCGAACTCGGAACTCCGAGTTGTCGTCGTGAGCACACGAGACAACCAGGAATAGCCGAACAGCGCCGAGTCTCGTCTACGTGAGCACGTGAGCACACGTAGCCGTTGCCCGACTTTGCCACCTGCTCCTGAATCCCCGTCCCAAGGGACTGGTTGTTTTTCCCGCCACCGTGAGCACACGGGGCTGAGAAAATAACTAAAGCCCCGCCGACGATTCCCCAGGTCGTGCGCTCACGTCCTAGTGAAGCAGCGGCCGACTCCGACCCGTGCACACGCACACCTCTCGAGATTCGCCTAGTCACTGTGAGCACACAGGACAAGGAGAAGAACGAGACGAGCGACCTCGATCCGTAGAACCGTGCACTCACGACTCTATGGACTCGAGGGATACCTAACCTCCGAAAACCCGTCGATATCCCCAACCCGTGTCACCGTCCGAAACTCCGATACCGCGTCCGCAAAACCGACGTATGCACCGAAACCACGTAACTCTGGCAACGTCGTGTTGATGTACCGTTAATCGCACTAGTTTAAGCCAGACCGATTGTAAAGGTGAAATATTCTAAACAAACCGCGATCTCGATTTCTGTTACAAATGGAGACTAATAATTGAACGATCAACTTGTTATCTTATTTACTAGAGGTATCTATTTTGTTATTAATTACATAAACAGTCTCTTTAATGAACCTTTCCCCTAACAAAGTCCTGGCGTCCGGCCGACTACTCAACCCACGGGGAAAGTCGAACCGTTACACTTCATATTTTCTAATCGGGTTATGAAATATGTGTTGGTTTGGTCCATTTCTAGGGTAAATTGTTTTTCATCATCGGTAACTCCGCTGGGGGTCATTTCATTACAATTTCCATTATTGGGTACGGGTGCAGTTTTTGGGTCCTTTGGTTGGTTGTTTTTTTCTTCCTCCATTTTCTCCAAGTACGCCAAGGTGTTTCTTAGCTCATCCAGAGTTGGTGTTCTGGTGGCTTGTGGTTCTGGTTCTGTGCTTTTGTTAGTGGACCACATAGCTTGCTTTTTGCAAGTTGTCTCATGCAAGTTATACAGATTTAGATGTATGTCCTTCCTGCAATATGGGTGGAATTTGGTTTCCGTCTTGGTACTACTTCGACTTAACTTTCTTGGTACAGCAAAGGTCGCTTTATAAATGGGGTCACTTTCATTCCGTGCTTTTTCAGCATCATGGTCCTCGAAGTATTGTACGTATCCATAGGATAAACGTTCCTTTTTGTCCTGTACTGTTTCATAGTACGTCATGGGTCCAAATTGAGCGAAATGTCGAAAGAATGCTTCGTCTTTCTCTTTGTCCTTGCATTCCCAGGGTATAGGCAAAATAGTATATTTTTGTTCATTCGGTCTGCGTGCAGCGAGTTGGTCACGACATGCACTTCTGATTTCACAATGGGGTTTCTTCTGGGTGAAACAGCCATTCTTTCTTTGGATGGTACGAGTGTCAACTTGGTACGTCTCCTGAGTTTATTTTGCTTCATGAGTATAAGTTTTAGGTCATTAGCTTTTGCAGCTTGTCGTTCTGTATCAAAACTTAATGTAATTTTCTTGCTTTTGGGATCCGTCCTGTGGTCCTCTATGTATATGGCATTTGGTGTGCCTTGAAACGGTCACGACTTTTCTCGGTCCTGTAGTTATGTAGATTTATGCAAAAAATATGTAATTTAATGGTTTTTCTAGAGAAAAGCAGTGAATGTTTACTAGTCTGTGTCGTCTTTCTGATGGCAGACTAACTAGAATGATTTTATTTAGTATTTAGATAATTTAGTCAGGTCCTGGATACGAAGTAGTGGAAATTAACACAATAATAAGACTATGATTTTAACAGCATAAATATATTCAAATAGAATTGAGAATATTGCCTTGATTATTGCATATATTCAATATCACAAAATGAAATAAAATAGTAAATCCGCTTTTGATTTTTACAAACGAAAATATAAACAAATACGCTTTATTTGCGTTATCTGCTGATTCGAAGTTTTACAAATGTTTGGTACTTGGTGAAATTTGTTGAAGTCTAGGACAGATACGCGTTAAATTGCGATATCGTGCCTGACTAGATAGTTTTTATAAATATAAGAGTATTCGAAAATTTCTCTAAGTCTTTTTGAAAGGAACTGAAATTGTTCTAAGTCCAAGACTGATACGCTTAAATTGTGATATCTTTGCTTGACTAGAAAATTGTATAAGTCCTTCAAAAGTGAGAAAATATTCTAAGTCTTTTTACTACTAAAGCTTAATAGTTGCTCTTAGTAGGACTAGTGCGCTGATAATTGCGCTGGAGCTAGTGACTGGCCATAGGCCGCGCAAGTCCTTATAAAGGCTACGGAGAGAGCGGGACTCGAGCCGCCGAAAAAACGCTTACATACAAATATATACACACACATTCACACCTATATACAAAAACCATTCATACAAGTATACAGAGATGCGCGCGCCGCGCCGCCGCTACGTCATCTTCCCACTCTCACGCTGTGCACGCCGCACCGCTCGCTGCACTACATTTATAGATATACGCGCTCGCTGCTGCCGCTGAGTATAGCTATATCGCGCTCGCTGCTGCCGCTGCCGCGTGATGACTCCCGCTGCCGCCGCTACTGCCTGATGGCACTGCTGTTGTTGCTTGCAGCTGGCTGANAACGCTGCTGTTGTTGCTTGCTTCTGGCTAATCAGCTGTGGCCCGGAGCGTCGGTGAGAAAAGTGGGAGAGTACGCTTATTTGCGTGTAATTTTTCTAAAAAGCAAGTCGCGAGACTTTAGTTTTTTATAGTTTTAAATTGAAAACCTGCGGAGCTGCTGTGGGGTGTTACAGCCTATGTATTCAAATTCCCTTATTATGGTCAAAAAAGGTATTTCAATGTCGCAGAACATTGATATACTGGTCCTGGTAATCATCTTGCTTTTGGTCTGTAAAATAAATTTTATATTCATGAGGCGTTTTTATGATTTTAATTTCACTTTAATTCCGTTCAATTATTTTTTTAATTTAGTAATCGCCTTCCGTGGCGTTTTTAAATTTTCTTTTAGGTGTATTTGAAGAAAGTATTTTAGTTATATCCAAATTTGTTTTGGAACCAATAAGTGTGTTGATGATACTAGTGTCTGCGATTTCATTCGTAGCATTATTATTGCTTATTTCAATCGTATGCTACTGAATAGCCTTTTCTTTTCAT
Source organism: Pteromalus puparum (assembly GCA_012977825.3). Lineage (NCBI taxonomy): Eukaryota > Metazoa > Arthropoda > Insecta > Hymenoptera > Pteromalidae > Pteromalus > Pteromalus puparum. Next base: position 23,671,285 of record CM053171.1, read on the forward strand.
TTTTAGTCATGGTAGCATCATACCGCATTTCATTCCCATTGTTAACACTATAATCCCCACTATCATTATGAGTTGGAAAGTTAGACTACCATACAATAAACTGTTTGTGTGATAATCTCGCCTTCTATGCCCTTTAATTTTATTTAATTCGTTTATCATTTTGTTTAAAGGCTTCGCTTGGTTGAAACCCGTTTTGGGCCCGAGTATTTCAATGTTGGTTCGGATACTATTATCTAATTCGGGGTCCTTAGGGTTTAAAAATGGGTACATGTTTTGTATTTTTAGGTCAATTTCGGGTTTATAAACGTACGTGGTTTGACTAGATTTGGTATCTTGACCAATAATCATAGTGTCTATGGTCCTGCCTACGCATGTTGGTGAGATGAGTATAATTCCGGCGTCCTGTAAAATAATTATCTCGTCTTTTTGGTTTGGACATGCGAGTCGTAACTGTTGAGGGTCTGTGGTGGAGAATAACCATGAGTGATCATTTTCAAGATAGGTCCATTGAGTTTTGGTACTTGTTCTATATCTTATGTCATAGTTGTCTAGTGTTTGGGCACTGGAATTCAGTAACATTGTTGTTTCACAGTCCTGTGCGTTTGGTACACTTTGAAGTGGTCCTAAAATTGGGCAAATATATGCATAATGGGTCCTTGTACATTTGGTTGTAAGGTCATCATCAAATTTGATGTACTTTTCTTCATTAGAGCTTATGGCGATGTATTTATGTGATGGTTCTATGAAAGCTATTCCAGTGGTCATGTTGGTCTTATGTTGAGGTACTGTTACAGCATGTAGCTTGTATGTTTGGTATGGGTCTCTCTCGACTAGTGGTACGCGTAATACTGCAATGGTCCTTCCGTTCTCATATACGGCATCTACTTCTGATATTTTGATGATTTCCTCTATTCTTAGATGTTCCATTGGTATTGCGAAATCTAAGTTTATGCTCGTTTTCTTCACATCTGTCATTACTTCATGGAGCATGTTAGTTGTCAATAGTTCCGGGTGTACTTTTCCTTCCTTTATTCGCCGATGCATCTGCAATCGTGGTTGCATTAGAATTTTTAATAAATTAAGTACTTAGTTAAGTTACATTGCATTGCCAACAGATGGCAATTTCCTCTCGGTGTCATTTTAAGCTTGCCGACTGTATCGATTGATACCTTGTCGAAGGCTTCTATTGGTGTATCCGTGATGATCATTGGTTCTCTTGTTTTGAATCGTTCTATTTTCTGCTCCTGACAGTGTTCACATCGCCTAATATAGTCTTGCACGTCATTTCTCATTTCGGTCCAATAATATCGTTCTCTTATTTTCTGATAAGTCTGATTAATCTCTTTATGTCCTCCCGTTAGACTGTCATGAAAGTTGCTTTCTATGCTTCTCAGCTGGTACTTCTGCTTTGCCAAAACACATGGTAACTTTTATCCCACTTCTGTGGAAGTGTTGATAAAGCACTTCTATGATGGTTGGTGATCCTAATTAGTCTAAGACATCTCCTTTTCTGGCTACTCGAAAGCTCTTGATGCCTTTCTTTTTCCTTTAAATTTATGAGTGCTTCATGCAGAATCGCCATTTTGATAGAGTTGAAATATTTGTCTTTGACTATCACCGTAAATATGTGATGTTTCTTATAAGGAGTAACTAGCACTTGTCCTGACTTTGGTTTCTTGGTTTTTATTTTCATTAGGTCAATGGCTCCTATTTCGTCTAGTAATTTGGTGATGGACCATGTATTGTCACAATCGGCTGATAAGAAGTGTACGAGATTGTCTTTCTTATGGGTGAGACATTCTCTCACAGTGATTATGTTATGAGGACGTCGCATCATTTCCGCTGTTATGTGAGTTAGATCGCCCTCAGATTTTTCATCGTCTTCGTGTGAACCATGGTTTTTATTTAATGGTTCCAAGTCTGGTGGTATAAGAAAAGGCATTGATGGTTCTGGTGGTTTTGAAAACCTTATATCTATGATTGATCCTTCTTCAGCCTCTATCTCACTCAGCACTCCTAATTTTCTCCGGCTTTTGAGTCTGTTTCGAGGTGTACTGTTGGCTGTGGGGCTGTCACTTGTTATTGTGGGTGTGATTGACAATGTTCTGCTTATTGGTGGCGTTATGATATCTGTCACGCTTTCGACGTCTGGCTCATCCCCTGTGTCTTCTGGACCTGGCGTTTCTTGTAATTTGTGTCGTGCTCGTTTTATTAGGTTTTGAACACCTTTCCTCCACACGTTGTCCACATCAGTTTCATCTTCAAACCTTGGATCTGACGTGTAAATGGCTGCACGTACATCATCTGGTACATTGGTGTCATCTGAGAAATGTGAGGGTAGATCCAGTGGTATTTCTATTTCAGTCGCTGAATCGTTGATGTCAGTTTGTTTATCCATCTCGTACCTTAGCATGCTCTCTTCGAATTTTCTACTGGCTTCCTCCACTTCGCGTTTTGTTAGGGTGGTTCTTATAGATAGATTTTCCATAGAGCTTTCGTCGGTGATTTCTTCAGTTTGAGAATTTTCTACTTCGCTCATTTCGATGGCTATGTTACTTATGGTCTTATCTTGATTGTCCTCTGAGCAGAATACTTCATCTTCGGCACTATACCTGGGGTCTGGCAGTGGTGGTATATTTAAGTCGCTGTCCTCATCAGCTGTTGACGATAACCATGACCTCCTAGACGGGTTCACTGTCACTGAGGCATCAGTATCCATGTCAGATGAACTTTCTGGCAACTCTTTGGGTTTGATGGAACTTGCTTCTGTCACTAATTCTTCAATTTTTGTCGATGTTTTTGGTGGTACTAATTTCTTTGGGCCAATTGGTTTATGTGTTTTAGTGACGCCTCCTTGTTTAATATCTTCGTCTACTGGGCTTTGTATTTATGCGCGTTTTGCTCTCGTTCTTTGAGCTACCACACCATGTTCTAGCTTAGGTGGTTCTTTGTTTGTTTTAGCTCCTATCGGTCTGCCTCTGGGTCTTTGTGCATCAGTCTTTTCGGATGCTGATTGTGCTCTGGGGCGAACATTGGTCTTCAGCGTGGATGCGTTAGTTTTCGCTTTGTTTTGTTTCTGCTTTGTTGTCTCCTCGATTACCATTACCTTGATTCTTGGTAGATTCTCGTTAATTTCCTTTTCGATAATTTCTGGGGGATTTCTTGATAACGCGTCTGTATTCTTGTTTAATTTTCCGGGCTTGTACTTAAATGTGTATTCGTAGCCCGTGAACCTAAACATCCATCTCATCAACCGTTGTCCGGGATCGTTTCTGGTGTGCATCCAGTTGAGCGGTTCATGGTCACTAACTAGTGTGAACTTGCGACACAATAAATATGGTCTAAACTGGTGTAGAGCATATAGTACCGCAAGACACTCCTTTTCGGTGTGGAATAATTTTTTTCAGCTTTGTTTAAAGCTCTTAACAGGTATTGGACTGGGTGGTCAAATCCATCTTTCTCTTGGCTCAAAACTACTCCAATGGCATAATCTGCTCCAATGGCATCTGTGGTTAGAGTGAACTCCTTGTTGAAGTCCGGAAATTGTCAAATCGGTTCCTTCATGAGGCATTCTTTGAGCTTTTGGGAGCTTTCTTCGCATCTTTGGTCCCATTCAAATTTGACATTCTTCTTCAATAGGTTATTTAAAGGTTTTGCTATTTTGGCAAAATCTTTTATGTATTTTCGGTAATAGCCAAACATTCCAAGTACTTCACGGATATTTTTGGCACACTTGGGAGTTGCTAAATTGGCGATAGCGGCAACCATCACTAGGTTCGGTTCCACTCCTCTAGCGCTGATTACGTGTCCGAGAAACCCAACTTCACCGAGAAATAAGTCGCTCCTCCCAATTGGTCCATTATGTCTGCTATATTTGGTAACGGATATGCGTCTCTTATGGTCTTCTTATTCAATTCTCTAAAGTAAATCACCATGCGCCATCTTGGATTTCCATGGCTATCTGGTTTATTAGGTACAATCCATATGGGTGAGTTACATGGAGAGTTGGACTCTCTTATGATTTTATCTTTCAGTTTTTTGGCTACACTATCTGTCTGGCGAACCTGAAAGAAGGATACAAGAGGATTCGGAAAGGTACGCACTAGGATGGCAAAGTATTGTATACACAATCCAAACTCACTCACAGGCCGCTGGCCCCATGGATAATGGGGCGAGCTAAATTCACAAGGGGTTAACTGGGTCACTCATTCAGAAACCAGACAATAACAACAGTCTGGAAAAACTTGGCGACGAAGAGAGGAGAATGCTCGATACCTGGGATAGAATCCAGGCAGCAGCAAGTACCGAGCAAAAGCTGCTGGATGCCATCGAGGAACGCCTAGAAAGCGCCTACGGAGTTGCGTTCACTGCACACAATTTCCACAAATGCGTGAAAAGGGACCTGAAGCAGGTGCAGTCGACCATGAAACGCTTTACCAGCGCAAGGGAAGGAACGAGAAAAATAATGGAGAGTTTTAGACTGATGCTACAGACCAGGCCCACGCTAACGCTTGCCCAGCCACAGAGCCCGCTCACACCCAGCAGTATGAAGAAGAGAAAGGAGCGGTCACCTGAACAAGAGATTTCCTCTAAAAAGAAGAAAGATGAGGAAAAGAGGTTGCAGTACCGACAGGAGACGACAACTGCCGACACGCCACAGCTGCCAGAAACCCCGTCAGGGATAACGACGGCATGGCAAAAGGTGGAAACGAAGAAGACCAGGAAGAAAATAGAAAAAGAAGCCGGAAAGGGAGGCAGCGCAAATGGAGATCCAAAAGGCGGCAAGAAACGCAAGCCACCACGGGCAAGACCAACCCGGCCGGAGGCCCTCGTCATAAAGGCTGAGGACGGAACGTCGTATGCCGACATCTTAAGGAAGATGAAAGCGAAGACCAAACTGACGATGCTTGGTGATAGTATCAATAGGATACGCAGGACAGCAACCGGAGACTTGCTGCTGGAACTCCAACGCACAGCGGAAGGAAAGACGTTGCAATTTCGACAAGCTGTGAAAGAAGTGCTTGGAGAGGATACTAAAATAAAGACCCTGGAAGACTTAGTGGCCTTCGAGATAAAAGACCTGGATGTACTAACCTGCAAGGAGGGCGTAGTGGAAGCACTACGCAGAGAGTCACCAGGTGATGATCTATCAATGGTAAATAAGACGGTGGTAAAGTCACTGCGGAAAGCATATGGCGACACGCAGACTGCCGTCATTCAAATGCCAGTAAAGATGGCATGAAAGATGATAGCCAAGCAGAAAATTAAAATCGGCTGGGTTGTCTGCAGAATAAGGGAAGTGGTAAAAAACGCAAGTCCACTTAGATGCTACAAGTGACTCGGTTTTGGCCATATCGGCGGAAACTGCACAGTAACTGTAGATAGGAGTGGGCTCTGCTATAAGTGTGGAATAGATGGGCCCAAAGCGAAGGAGTGTAAGAATAAACCCAACTGTGTACTCTGCAAAGAAGGAGACACAGGGGGACATAAAGACCATGCAGCTGGTCGCTACGCATGCCCAGCTTACCGTGCTGCAGTAGAAGCCGTTGAAAAACGAAGAAAATAAAACTAGTGCAGTTAAACTTAAATCACTGTGAGACAGCGCAAGACCTACTAAATCAGTATGTCCGCGAGACAGAAGTTGACGTAGCAATTGTATGCGAACAATACAGGGACCTAGACGAACCAACGTGGGATATGGACGCTACTGGCAAGGCAGCGATCTAAGCATGCGGTAACGCTGCGTTCCAGAGCAGAATGATGGCCCGCGAAGAAGGATTTGTGCGCGCGAAGGTAGCGGGCGTACATATTTACAGCTGCTACGCTCCTCCCAACGCACCAATCGAGCAGTTTCAACAACTGCTAGACCGGCTTGTACAAGATGCGATAGGAAGAAAACCGGTACTGATCGCAGGCGACTTCAATGCCTGGGCTGTAGAGTGGGGCAGCCTAAGGACAAACCAAAGAGGACGGGTGCTCCTTGAAGCATTCGCTCTCCTGGACTTGGTCCTCGTCAACCAAGGATGCACTCACACCTATAGAAGAGGAGAAACAGGGTCTATTGTAGATCTAACGTTTGTTAGCAGCGGCCTTGCCGGTTCAGTTAGCTCGTGGAGGGTGAGTGAACACTACACACATAGTGACCACCAGGCCATAATAATGGAGGTAGGTAAACCAAAGCAGGGATCCAGTGCGAGTACAACGACCAATAGAGTCGGCTGGAAAACAAAGAATTATGATAAGGAAATGTTCCTGTTATCACTAGAGGAACTGCAACTGTCTAGAACGGCGAACAACAAGGCAGAACAGATGATGGAAAACATTGCCCGAGCCTGCGACGCCGCTATGCCTCGAAGAGTGGCAAATAATAGACGGCCGCCAGTATACTGGTGGAATGATGATATTGCTACGGCCCGTAGTGAATGCCATCAGACTAGGAGACGGGAACAGCGAGCTAGGAAAAAACTCTACAGAACTGGAAGAGGCCAGGAAGTAGTGGACGCTTGCGACCAGGAAGTGAAGGAGGCTAAACGTAAGCTGAAAAAGGCAATACGCGACAGTAAGCTGCGTTGCTTAAAGGAGCTACAGGACGAGGTAGACCAAGATCCCTGGGGTCGACCATATAAAATTATTATGACGAAAATTAAGGGAGGTCGTGTACCCCCTCCCAAGTGCTCGAAATTCTTAAACCGGGTCGTGACTACACTGTTCCCCGGACAATGGGATGAGACAGGTGTTACTGAAGCATGGACAAACCAAGAAGATATCCCCAAGATAACGACGGAGGAGCTGCAAATGGCCTGCAAAAGAGTAGGAAACAACAAGGCTCCGGGGCTGGATGGCATACCCAATATTGCACTGAAGCATGCTATACACGCACACCTGGAGACCTTCGTAGACTTGTACAACACATGTATCGAGGAAGGGATATTTCCCACTAACTGGAAGAAACAGCGCCTAGTGCTATTGCCAAAGGGAAAGAAGACACCTGACGACGCTACGTCATACAGACCACTCTGCATGCTGGACACCCCGGGCAAGATCCTGGAACGTATAATCTACGTCAGAATGGATCAAGCTATAGAAATATCAGAAGGACTTTCAGAACACCAGTACGGATTCCGGAGGCAACGCTCTACACTGGACGCAGTTAGCCTAGCGCTTTACACTGCCCGAAAAGCGGTGGAGGGAACAAGATGGAAAGGAGGCAAAAAGGAGTACTGCGCTATTGCTACACTGGACGTAAAAAATGCGTTCAACTCGGCTAAATGGAGCAAAATACATGAGGCACTCCGAAAGAAAGATGTACCTTTGTACATAAGGAGGATGATGTCCGACTACCTAAAGGACAGAATCTTGCTGTATGATACTGAGAACGGCACTAAGTCCTATAAAGTCACAGGAGGCGTCCCCCAAGGTTCGGTACTTGGTCCACCGCTTTGGAACATCAGGTACGATGGAGTACAACGCCTACCACTACCCCAAGGAGCAATGATCATAGGATTCGCGGACGATATAGCAGTAGTAGTTGTAGCGAAACACATTGAAGATGTGAAAGAAATAGCGGACGAGGCAATTCGTATAATACACGAATGGCTAATAGAAACAGGCCTAGAGCTAGCCAGCCACAAGACCGAAGCTATCCTTATCACCTCTAGGAAAAAACTAGAGTCAATAACATTGACAGTAGATGGGCATGAGATTGTCTCCCAACCAACGATCAAATATCTAGGCATAACCATCGATGCGAGACTTACCTTCAAGCAGCATTTGGAAGCAGTGATCGATAAGGCAGCAAATGTTGGCGCTGCTTTATCGCGATTAATGCCAAACATAGGAGGGCCAACTCAAAAACGAAGGTTGCTTCTAGCCAGTGTGACCACGTCAATTATGTTGTACGGAGCCCCAATATGGGCAGACGCCATGAAGGTCAAAAGCTACGCGCGGAGCATATCAGCAGTGTACCGGAGAAGTGCACTAAGGGTTGCATCTGCTTACCGTACGGTATCGGATGAGGCGGTGTGCATTATAGCAGGCATGGATCCCATTGACCTCCTAGTGGTGGAAAGGAAGGAGACCTATGAGGTAAAGAAAAGAAGAAATGACGCCATACGGCCAGAAAACTGGAACAACGCGCGGAAACGGACAATGGATGAGTGGCAACAAAGATGGGATGCTAGCAGGAAAGGGCGATGGACACATCGCCTTATACCAAAAATAGGGGATTGNACTTATACCAAAAATAGAGGATTGGATTGAAAGGAGACACGGGGAAGAAAGACTTTTACCTCACACAGTTTCTTAGCGGGCATGGATGCTTCCGAGCGTACCTGCACCGATTTAAAATAGACGACCGTCCAAACTGCCCAGTATGTTTGGATGCGAACGAAGACGCGGAGCATGTCTTCTGCGACTGCTCGCGCTATCAACAAGAGCGAGAAGAACTCGAGTGCTACCTCCAGACAAGAGTGACGCCGGAGTCAATGATGGCAGCTATGCTGACGTCGGAGGCCGGATGGTACGCAATAAAGACATACGTGAAGACCATCCTCAAAAAAGTCAGAAAGGATGAAGAAAAGAAGGGAAAGACAAGGCGAGACAATCGAGTAAAAAGTTGCCAGTCGAAGGCCAGTAAGTCGTAAATACGGAACGCTCCTCGGACTGATGCAGAGGAACGTAGGTCACAGAGTTGAGCTATCACTCCCCTGCCCGATGCAGAGGAACGTAGGAGCGAGGGTTGAGTGCCTATAAGTGCTCCTCAGACCNTCTCCTCATACCGATGCTGAGGAACGTAGGTAACTGAGTTGGAGCCCAGACTCCCTCACCCGATGCAGAGGAACGCAGGTGTCGGGGTTAAGTCTGTCCAGAGGATGACCGGACGATGCTGCACGAAGTAGACGACCGGACGATGCAGCTGGAAGAAGACGGTTGGATGAGGCAGAAAGAAAAAGACGAGATAAAAGTTCTCTGGCACGTCAACCACCTGTCTACCATTTGCAAGATTTGTCAGGTAAGGACATAGACGGCTGTTTCTACGAAGAGGAATTTAGTAGAGTTAGAAAGAATCTTGATGCGACGTCATTTGAAATAGAAAAAATTTTGCGAAGCAGAGGTAAGGAGTATTTTGGCAGCTGGAAAGGCTATCCAGAAAAGTTCAATTCCTGGGTCAAGGCTAATCAAGTTTCGCAAATATGAAAGATCAGTTTTACATTATTCTGCCTAGCAACAGCAGCATGAATTATTTCCCGGAAAATACTACAACGCATTATATTACACAGTTGCCACAACAGATCAAATTACAAGGTTCATGGTTGGTCGCGCTCACAGAGATTCAGATCCCCTTAACGTTTCAACACGTGCCATCCGACAAAGAAGAGAGAACAATTTCCATGAAACGGATTCCCCCCACGAAACTGGAAACGAATCAGCTAAGAGTGGAAAATTTTACAATCGCAGAATCACTGATTCGTCCAGGAAATTACAAAGACGTCCACACTCTGGTTGAGGAAATAAATAATTTAGAATGCGTTAGTGGGCATTTGCAGGTGACAGTTGAACGTGGTGGTTATGTGACAGTCAGTAGAATCTGTGATAAAACTAGCTGTTTCCAGTTCAGTCATGAGCTCTGTTTATCGGAAAAAGTGCGAAAAAGATAGACAAATTCTTTTTACTACTGATCAATACATAATAGAAGCTGATAGACCCGCTCGAATTTCTAATGGTCTGCCATCTATGTTTATGATCTACAGTGACATCTGTGAGCCGTATGTGATGTCCAATCAAGGCTGCTACGAGCTGTATCGATGAATACTGATAATTACGAATACGGTACTACACGAATCAAAAGTTTCTCCCCACCAATGTACATACCATTGTTATTCAGCTCATTTCAGACCATTGAAATAGATATAAGAGACCAATGCGGACAATCGATACCATACGATTATGGGACATTAATCGTGACACTTAATTTCAAGAAAGTCGACTAGATGAATCGTTACGAAGATTACTTTAACTGCCAAGTTGGCAATGGTTACGGCGGAGGAGGAGGAGGAGGAGGAGGAATCGGACATATTTACATCGGCTCTCCCTACCAAAAAGGTCACGGTGGTATCGGCTCCTTTCTAGCAGGTATATTTCGTCGGGTACTCCCACTAATCAGTCGGGGAGCAAAAGCTGTGGGTAAAGAGGCTGTACGAACGGGTTTTAATATCATGTCTGACGTTACGACACGCAACACACCTGTTAAGGAATCCTTTCGCAATCGTGTGAGAGAATCTGGTGAAGTTTTGAAGAGGAAAGCCGAGGAAAAATTGAACAAGCTGATGGAGGGTTCAGGATATAAAATGACACGCTACGGGGATCCTGCTCAGTTGCATCTGCTCGGCAGACCCGTTACAGTGCGTCGCAAAAGAAAGAGAGGTATCGCTAAGAAAAAACGTAGAAAAACTGGTAGTAGTGTAAAGCACAAGTCGAGAAACGGAGTGAAAAAGAGAGGTGTGAGAAAGACGAAAAAGAAGAGAAAGACAACTCGTAATAAGAAGAAGGGTTCTGGGAGAGGACGAAAAAAAAGTAGAACAGCTCGAGATATTTTTGACAGTTAAAGATGGCGTTCCTACACACTCATTCGTGCGAATGCTTGAAGTCCGAGCTACTATTGTTTGACATTCCACCTACGCAAACTACAATCGAGGGCTCGCACTGGGTTCAATATACACCGATATCATCTTTGACCGATGACTCACCGATAGAATTTGTGATCACCGGGAATAGTGATGAATACCTAGATCTAACTCATACAATGCTCAGTCTTCGTGTAAGTTTAAGATGCAGCATAGACGAAGAAGATTTAGCTGAAGCAAACCGACCAGCTTTTAGACTTTTATCAAACCGAGTAGGTCCAATCAATAATTTGATGCACTCACTGTTCAATCAAGTGGATGTGTTTTTTAATCAAAAACCTGTGTCGCCGCCTACCAACGCTTATGCTTACAGGGTATACATAGAAACATTGCTGAATTATAGACCTGCAGCTAAATATTCTCACTTGTCGACTGTCTTGTAATGTAGCGATACGGCTGAAAAAATGAACGACACGGAAAATCAGAACGAAGGTCTTGTGAAGAGACGAAAATTTCTTTCTCCAAATAAACCTGTGGACCTTATTGGGCATCTTCATACAGATGTGTTTAATCAGGAGAAGCTGTTGATCAACGGGGTCGAAGTGAGAGTGCGCTTAGTAAAATCTCGTGATAACTTCTGTCTAATGGATCCATCGGGCTATTATACCATACATATTGAGGAGGCCAATCTTTTAGTCAGACGTGTTAAAATCAGTCCGGGTATATTGCTAGCACACGCTCAATCACTCACAAAAACCACGGCTAAATATCCCTTGACACGTGTAGAAGTCAAGGCAATCACTATGCACAGCGGTGTACACGGTGAAACATTGGACAATATTATATTGGGTCAGCTGCCAAAGAGAATTATCCTAGGGTTTGTTAATAACAAGGCGTTCAATGGTGATCGACAGCTCAATCCCTTCAATTTCGAACATTTTAATATGTATACATTTTCTATGTTTGTATGTTGACTGCGTAGAGGTGCCTTCAAAGCCACTGCAACCGGACTTTAGACCAAAAAATCTATATGTGGATGCGTATCACACACTATTTTCTGGTACAGGAATACACTTTCTTAACGAGGGTAATCAAATAACGCGCGAATCATATCCACATGGTTACTGCCTATTTGCCTTCGATTTAACTCCAGATTTATCTGCTAATGACTGCAGTCATTGGAACTTGATCAAGCATGGTAGTGTTAGATTAGAAGTACGTTTCGCCGATGCTCTAACAGAAACAGTAAATTGTATTATATATTTAGAGTATGACAATATTTTGGAAATCGATGCTCCATGCCAAGTCATTGTCGATTTCAGTAGTTAAATCACAGATGTCGCTTCTCTCTACTACTGCACACATATATAACATGAGTAAGTGACCCTTCTCTCACAGTCATCTCTCTCTCTCTCTCTCTCTCTCTCTCTCTCTCTCTCTCTCTCTCTCTCTCTCTCTCTCTTTTTTTTTTTCTTTCCCTTTCTNTCTCTCTCTCTCTGTTTGCTTGCGTTTGTCCATATATTATACGCTTTACGAAACATGGATGTGGTCATTGACATCCAGTTCTTCAAAGGTACCAAGTATCCAAATATACCGAAAGAAGTTGCCGTAGTGGCTGTTAACGATGATTTTAGCGGTCATTGGATGGTTACGCCGCCAACACCTCTTCATTATCTGAGTAAAGGTGTACGAAATCAGAACGACTGGCTGACCCAATTTCATCACGGAATCGACTACTGTGAAGGTGAAGTGACTCTGAAGACGGTTAAAAAAATATTAAAAGAACTTTCAAAAAGAGTGCGAAGAATATACGTTAGAGGTAATGATAAATGGGTAGCGTTGTACAAAATNCTGAGTAAAGGTGTACGAAATCAGAACGACTGGCTGACCCAATTTCATCACGGAATCGACTACTGTGAAGGTGAAGTGACTCTGAAGACGGTTAAAAAAATATTAAAAGAACTTTCAAAAAGAGTGCGAAGAATATACGTTAGAGGTAATGATAAATGGGTAGCGCTGTACAAAATTATAACTCATCATACTTTTAATATCGAGTACCGTAAAGATTGCCCGTCTTTCGATGAATTATCATCTGATGTGTACTGTATGCATCACGCTGTCAAACCGTGCTACACAAATTATCGTTGTGCTTTAAATAANCTACAAATAATCGTTGTGCTTTAAATAACGCTTACAAACTAAAATCCTATATATTGACGCGTAAAAATTCGAACACTGTTATTAACCAAATTTGTAATGGATAGCCTTGAAATATTGAAAAACCTGTCGAAAATTCGTTCGCATACTGTCGGTGTGTTCCCGGCCGATCAGATACCGAAGATGTGGACGAAACCAACAGCGTTTATTCTAAATTCGGATGATCATACAAAATCGGGTATGCACTGGGTCGCCGTATATGCTGACGAATCTTGCAACGCTTTCTATTTCGATAGTTTTGGTCTCCCTCCATTTATACCCGATCATATAAATCGATGGCGAAAAATTTGTAAACAATTTCGTTGGAATAACATTCGACTTCAGAGCGAGTATTCCGACGTGTGCGGTCAATATTGTATTATGTTTTTACGTTATATGAGCGACGGTCTAGGGTTTAAAAAATTTCTCGAGAATTTCACCGACAATATGCGAAAAAACGATGATGTAGTCAGACGGTATGTGGGTTGTCAGCAGAAAAAACATGCTGACAAAATTTTCATGGGAAGCGGTGGCTGCATTGTCAGGTGTTTACAAAGCTGCAATTCTAAGATGTCATTATTATAGTGTGAGATTACTGCAAGACAAAGCGTTTTTATTTTCAATCGCCAGATGTTTGTGAATCAGCATTTATTTAGCTGACACTCCTTACCCAATGAGTGTCATACACCTGGTAGTTTCCTCCACCACCATCATCATAAGACCCCCTACCACTGGTGATAATATATTGAGAGAGAGAAAGGAAGATAGATCGTGCAGCCATTCAGTTAGTCGTTTGAAGCTGGTGGAAATGGTTCAATAGCAGTGACAGCAACATGGCGAGCCGGGAGAAGAAAAAAAGACTTCAATTGTTGAGCTCTTTATACAGCTTGGACAAGTTTTACGCAACGGAAATTATCGTGGGATTGTAGTACAGCAACTTCAGAGACGAATATTACAAACCTGTGGTGCGTCTATTGGGTGATGACTTTGAAGGAATCACTTTTACCTATGATGCGTGGCTACAATTCACAGATTGTTTCAACGATTTTCACAAGTATCTTTGTGGTCGTGGTGAAGACATGATGGGCCAACAGATTTGCGGTTCAGGATGGACAGTAAACTTCACGCGTAGTCAGAAGGATATGGCTATCGAAATTGAAGATTATGTCCCTTCTACAACACTTGGAATTGTTACAAAACGGTATCGTTCAACTATTATTATGAAAAAAGATATATTTATCTGTTTAAATGAATATATTGCAAAATGTATTGATGCGCGTCTAGAATATCTCAAATTTGTAGCGGGTAGTGCAAGTTATGTTGCGAGAGAGACTTTAGAGTATATTAAAAACTTTGATCTAGACAATATACCACTATTAAAATGTGGTATGTATACGTCAACCATTGTTCAAGCAATTATTAATCTGATTGATGATGAATGGTTCGATAATATTACCAGCGCTGTACAAAAACGTGCGAGTGAATTGAAGGATGAGATATCCTTTAGCCGAAATGATATTGTTGATTTATTTTACCAGCTTGCGTCACATCATCTAGATGTAATATTCGATTTATTGAATGAACACAGCGAATGACAAAATTATTATATACACAATAAATTTGTATGCACAAATTGATGGTTTAATAAATTACG
>CM053171.1:23686211-23722924 GCA_012977825.3 Pteromalus puparum
ACCCCTCCACTTCCACTCCACCTAATAACGTTAAATTGTTTCAAAATTTACGTTATTTTTTCATATTGCCACTCTACTCTCCTCCACTTCCCTCCACCCCCCTCCACTTCCCCTCTACTTCCCCTCCACTACCCCTCCACTTCCCTCCATTTCCCTTCCACTTCCCCTGCACCTCCTTTACTTCTCATCCGCTTTTTCTCCACCTCCTCCATCCACCCTCTACTTCCCCTCCACAAATGTTACGTCATATTATGATCGGTATATACTAGCACAGCTTTGATACTAGTCATTTACTTCTCTCTAGAGTCGATTGTTTGTATGTTCTCAATTGAATCAAAAACTTCTTTCTGCGTTATTGGGCTTGAGACCGTCATACTTTTATTACGTAAATAGTAAAATATGGCCGCATTAAAATAAAATTAATTCAGAAAGTAGAATTAGTACAGATTCATTAAATAAATAACAGTAACAGTTGATAAGGTAATAAAGCAAGATGAGAAGAAAGTAAATGCATTAAGACATATTGTCTGTTAAGTATTTATATAAATTAAGAGATTAATGATTAGTTTAATTTTTAAACATCACTAAAAGCAGAACCAAAGCTATTTTCTGTATCATTTAAGCTTAGAAGAAGGTTGAGTGTAATTTTAGTTCCATAAGATGAAACCAATATCGAAATTTAAAAATTCCAAACAAGTATAGTAAGTTAGCAGACTTGGCATCCCTTCGTGCGGTAGATCGCCGGTTTAGAACGCGGCTAAGTAGATCTACTGTGTGTCTGAATCCTACAAATTCCTACTCTCTAATAACTTCAGTGTAATACTGTTCCTATAAGATGGAACCAATGCCGAAATTTGAGGATATTAAACAAATATAGTAAGTTAGTAGATTATGAAAGATCATTATTTGGATGACAGTTTTCCACACCACCTAAGAGGTACTGTGAAAAGTATATTGTATTAGGGTCATAATATAATATACTTCAGTTTTGTTTTTTTGTTTTTTTTTTTTATTTTATTTTATTGTATAAAAATCACCAATAATTTCATACAACTTAATGACATGATTGAATTATATAAAATTATGGTTATTGTTAAAAATGAATTTTTTTTCTAAAGTTAATGAATTTGAAAATGAAATAATTAAAATTGATCGATTTTTACAATTAGAAATTTTTTTTCTAAAGTTAATAAATTTGAAAATGCAATAATTAAAATTGATTCATTTTTACAATTAGAATTTTTATACAATAATCTAAAAAAAACCCGTGGAATCATCGCCTGGAGCCCTATAACCACGGGAGTCTTAGATACCAATCCTCCTCCCCTAAGACTCCACCTCATATCATCCTCCGTCCTACAGACACTTTTACTTGCAAAAAGGTTTTAAGTATTACAATTAATGTACTGCTATTTAGTTATAACATTCATTTTTGGAAGTATATAATACTTGTAACTTAAGTTAGTATTTCATTACAACGGCAAATAGTTAGTGCTTGAGCATAGCGAGCTCGCTATGCTCATACCCTAAATATACGCCGTGCGTAATAACAGTACGTATGTTACATGTATCGTGATATGCTATTTGAACAAGGTAAAATTTTGAATTGAAACTTTCTTCATGTAAAAGTGAACAAATAATCATTAAATACTTACGAGTAACCAAGTATTATTACAGCATGTCCTATAATAATACGAAATTAACTTGTTTTATATTTTTATGATTATTTGTGTGCTTTATGTTCTGTGTCTGTAAGTTTCTAATTAGTTAAAAATTTTCGATAATTTTAATAAATAAATTCAAATAATATTTATGGTTTGACATGTTATTATATTGAGAATAAATAAAAATAATTTTGAATAAATATTTTGTTAGGATTTCTGCATCTAGATGAAACTGCGTACAGTTGACTATTTTTTTATTTTTAGAGAATGATTGATGTTGATCATTCTCATACTTTTGATCTGAAATAAACAATTTTATAAATTAACTTCACAAATAATATAAAATGCTTCAACCATCTGAAAAAATTCTTGAATATTAGTCCAAATTATGAAAAAGTTGAAAAAAAAATTCTTGTTTGTAGTTAATTGAATATGATGTATGATGTTGCTTTCATTTATAATAATTTAACATATACATCATTATCATTATTTTTAAGTTCACTAGGTAATAAATTGTTTTTTTTTACGAAATTGAACAATCTATTGAGTAATTAATGTAATTTCAGTACTGATTTCATCTAAATTAGAAAATGTTGAAGATCTATCTACTTTATCAAATGTTTCATAAATTTCTATTTGAGAATTTAATTCTTTCAATGTATCGTCTTTGTCATATGTTAAATTATTCAAGTAACGTTCATAATTTACTTCTTCAATAACGTGTTGATCAATTTGATAATTTAATTCAAGTAAATAATTCCTGTATTCATCATTTTCTACACGAACAAATGAATTTTGAATTGGATCCCATTCCATTGTTAATAATATGCTAAAAATTTAAAAATAAAAAAAATTAATATGTAAATTAAAAAGTATTTTTTGAAACCAAAATAGGAGAAATTGTTGGTCTGAAAGAATCAATTATGACTTCTGTATTATAATATATCTATAAAAAAATGTAATAATTTGCAATAGATTTGTATATATTTTAAATAGACTCTTTTAATACCTCACTCCATACAGTATTATCGATTTTTTAAGAATCTTCTAATTCATTTTGAATGAGTATTTTATTGGGATTTTTGCATCTAGATAAAGCTACATATAACTGACCATGACAAAATAATGGCCGTCTAAAAAAAATTCCTNCTAAGAAATCAAAACTTTGTCCTTGTGATTTATTTATTGTTATTGCGAAAGCTAATATAATTGGAAATTGTTTTCTATAAAGAGTAAATGGAAATGAAGAATTTTCTCCAGTATTTAAGGTGATTCTCGGTATAAAGACTTTATTTCCAATATTCTCTCCTGTAATTATTTCTGCTTCAATATTGTATTGATATAATTTAATGATATTCAAACGAGTCCCATTGCAAGACCATCTATTATACTCAAATTTCGAATTAACATAACTGTTGCATTTATTTTCAATTTTAATTTATGAGGTGGAAGACCTTCTCTAATTTCATTTAACATTTCAATTGGATAATTTAGATGAATATTTTCGTCAGTTTGATCTACACCTATATGTGTTGCGTGATCTATGCTGTAATATGTCCATGTATCACCATATAACATTTTTAATACTTTATTATTAATGATTTTAATATCTTCATTATGAGGAGCTAAAATTACAGAATTTATAGATATATTTTGATTAATATTGCTATAAATTTTTTCACAAACATTATCAGTTTTCCAAAATTGAGGTATTTTGAAAGGATTAATTTTACCTTCTCCTAAATCTAATAATAATGTTGAGAATTCTCTATCATTAGAACGAATATTTTTCTTTAATTTTAAAACTTTGAAAAGAGGCCATAATTTGGAATATTTAATTGTTTCCTCAACGATAGAATTTCTATAACCATGTTTTATTACTGGAAGAATTTGTCTAAAATCACCTCCTAATATGATTAATTTTCCTCCAAAAGGTATTTTATTACAGCATACATCTTGCAAGGTTCGATCTATGATTTCTAAAGCCTTTTTCGGAATCATAGATGCTTCATCCCAAATAATTAAATCAGCCAATCTTAATTTTCTTTTATCTGATTCTAATTTTAAAAAAGCAGTATCTATCTTATCCAAATCTAAAGGTAATCTAAAAGTTCTATGACTTCTCATTACCTTTAATAATAATATAGAAGCGATACCAGTCCAAGCCATTGACAAGACTTGTTTGTTCAATGAGATATAATAGTGTATTAAATTTTTGTATAAGAAAGTCTTTCCTGAACCTCCAGGACCATCAATAAAATAAATGTTAGTTTTGCTATTAATAAGTTCTGTGAAAATAGAGTGTTGATCTTCATTTAATTGATTTACCATTTGTTTGAAAATAGTGGCACTTTGAATTATATTTTCGGAAGACATATCATCATTGAGAATAAGATTGTCAGGTTCTGGTAAACTAAAATCCTTACAACACCTTTCTTCTGTTTCTAATATACTTTGGATATGAGATAAAGCATTATTTTCTTTATTTATTTTAAAATCTTCAGTAATCAAATTTTTAAACCTATTCCAAATTGTATTTCCTTGGATGTTTTCTGCTAATATGAACCAAGCAAAAAATTTACGTAATTGAAATGGTAACATTATTTGACAAGCTTCTTCAAAAATATTATAAACACAAGAGTCATCAGCTACTAAACCTATAGCTAGTGCTGCTTCTTTATAAGTTTGATACAGTGTATTTTTATAAGTTCGTAAATCTTCAAAAGAAGTAGCACCTTTTATTCNAAAAGGTGCTACTTCTTTTGGAGATACTACATTTAATCGTCAAATGGCACCATATTTATAATTTCGCGATCGTTTTATCCAAGATTTTGTTTTTTGATCAAATTTGTAATTCTGCGGAATTTCAGGATGTTTAATATTTTTTGCAAAATTATCTATTTTATTTAATTTAAACCATGCTGTTAATATGGTTTCTGTGTTGCGTAATGCTTCTGACTCTTTATGTTCTTCAAAAATAATGTTTTGTTGATCTTTTGTATGAACTGCTAAACGTGTAACAGTATGGCTTCTACCACATAATGGAAATTCTTGTAGTCGCCAAGCTGCTTCCATTCCGCTTAAATATCTTCCATCAATAAATTGAGTAATTTCATCATGAACTACAGCACCTGGTTCATCATTTTCTTTATCATCCATTTTTTTAATTTTGCATAATGCTCTATCTCCACCCTTATGTATGTAATCAAATATATATTGCAACGGCCACATTTTGGGTCCGTGCAGGTACGGCCCTTATCTACTAGCCCAGGTGTCGCGGAGCGCAGGTACAAGGCTGCCTCGCTCTTTCTCTCTCTCTCGCTTACACGGCTCCCATACGATTATCGATCGTATGAGAGCCGCCGACGCAGCAGATCTACGCCGCAAACGAGATTTCGTCCGCTGCGCATACCCCTCTCCTAGTGGTCCCGCTTCGCTTGTCGCCTCGCTGACCAGCTCCAGCGAAGTAGCGTAGCAGTACATTTCCTTCCTCCAACAGACTACAACACTCCACACGATTCTATCTTTTAGAGTGTTCCAGAGGAAGCCAGGTCATAGCTGCTCGAGTTGCCGTTTTGCCTCGCCGCTGGACTCTATGTATTCATAATTTTAACCTTTTATTTTAACAAATTAACATTGGTATTGATTTGATCTCCACACCAGACTGATCCGGGGAGTCTCTTTCTTCGGGAAAGACTCAGCGCATAATTAATCAACTAACCCTGCCTCCGACAGACGCAAAAGAGACAGCTTTCGCTGTCCGGCTGGTGGTGATTATATCACGTCCCAGTCGGTTGTCTATGGTCGCATTCCGGGAATTATGCGTAAACTAAGATTATCATCCTAACTCCTCGGGAAGCTAACCAAATAATAAATAACACTTACGAGGATCACATATTACATCATCCGAATCTTAATGTTTAGCAATTTACAGGTCATCCATCCTACGACTATCAATTTACACCACAATATATTTTCTAAGTGATTCGTTCTATTTGCTATAATATTACTCTTTTTCGTTCATTTACTACGTTGATATTTAGATCGTCTCGAGACTTATTTTCCGTATAATTATTCCGTTGAATGCCGGATCTCGTGTCTGGATACACGGTGATGGCAAATAAGTCATCTCATATATAATTGATTTATTTCAATATAATTATTTAAATATACCTTCAATAAATCGTAATATTGTTCGCGTATTATCACATCAGTAAATCAAACTTAAACATAGCTTAAATTTACAATTAATCTTTTTTATACTCAACCTCAATTTACTCCATCACATTTCATCTAACAGTACATTTACATTTAACTGACCATTATTGTAAACAATCTTTTCTTACTTTATAGGTTATACTTGATTCACATGAAAGCAGTCAATATTCGCATATTATCGAATAATATTATGATCTTCGGATATGAAAACTTGATATGTCGAGTCTCCGCAATTGTTGTTAATTTTGTTTCGGCTATTTTCGAGGTGGCGATTTGCTATGATTTAGTTTATTCCAATTCTAGTTAATTGATGCGTTTGATAAATTCTTGAGTAAGTCTTTGAGGGATAAATAAAGCGAATATAGGCTGCTAGCCACAATCATTCTATTAATCATAAATCTGTGTACAATTTATTTGACCTACTGCTCCTTATCTACTCCTATTAATAATATCTGCGCTACAAGTCCTTAAATAATTAATTAATCAAGTTCACGAATCTTATTTTTCGCGTAAATAATTCAGCCACAAAATAAGATTCTTCCAATATTTAATACTTTGAATAGATGCACAATATTCTACATTTATATGACATTTATATTTTTGCAGTAGGAAGCTATTGTAAGGAACGACCATACGGTTATCTACTGGAATAATTTCTTTATACTTTTTTGTCGAATACGTGTATTTTTCAGATGTATTATCTCGTCTACGATATAATGGATAACCGTTCTCTTTAAAAGTTGTGTTGTTGCAAAATTCTTTCGGAAAATTTTTAGCACAAGTAGTTTTAGTTTTACTAATTTTATTATTTTTTAAACAAGGAGATGTATTTGTGTGTGGTCCATGTGACATGTGTTTGATTACTAATTTTTGTAAATCTTTATTAGAATGGTTTGGAATCTCAGCAGAAATGTATTTAATTATTGATTCAGGTGTCATAATCTTAAACAGTCGGCGAACATTTTAAAAAACTACGCCTAACAAACTCATAAGCAGCGGGAGAGTGAAAATGTAAAGTTTGGGCAAAGTTTCGGAGAGCAGGCATTTTTTATGTCCAGATTTATTTTTGATCTTCCGAAATAAATGCACAAAAACAGTATATAATAATATATTATATACGTCAAATCTAAGACAAATAAAAAATAATTCATATGCATTTAAATAATGTCTTAATTATATAATAGTTCAATAATAATCATATAATGTTCACAAAGATTTTATTATTTTTTTAATTTATACATGTTTTAGAAATAAGTGTATAATTTTATTCATCAATCTGTTTTAAATTAAATTTGGGGGTTTGGCGAGCGGAGCGAGCATGGGGAACCCCCCTAAATATAATATATATATATATATTATATATAATACGTGTATATTTCATACACTTTTCTTATTCAGACTTGAAAAAAAAGCATTCGCGGGTAAAAGGATATTATTAAGGGCATCAATACTAGGGATGAGTCACGGTGCTCTCTCTCTCTCTCGCAACCACCCACCACCATTCTATGTCGTTGAAGGGTTAACACGTAATTTTTACCGTGTCCCCCCTCCCTCTCCCCACCACTCCCCTCTCCTCCACTACACCCCCCATCAAAATCAATCCCCCCCATCGAAATCAATTCCCCCCACTCCCCGGACTATGGAGCGTCAGACAGCCACCTCACCATGGGCAGGTGATGGAGGTTTGTTTTGACGCGCCATAGTCCGGTGGCGTCCATACTTACGGTCCACGATTGCTAATTCCTCTCTGTTTAAGTGACTCCTCCTGATAGATTCCTTAACCTTTTCCAAGCTCTTAATCTGATTCACAATTACATCTCTATTAAATTCACTGCCTGTTTCTTGTAAGAAATCTGGTCCAGTGTCGAACGGTATCAATTCTTTCGGGTCCACTTCTATTGTGACATCCAGTCACTCGTATTGATTGCCATCAATTTACAGGTATTGTTTTCATTGATTACCACACCTTCTCCTAGAAGTAGATGTTCATTTCCCACATCTATTCTTGGGATGTATCCTTCTTTTAAATCGCTTTTTATTAAATTGATTTGTACGATTTGTCTAGTTCTGGCTTTGATCACATATTTCACCTTTTCTGATGTATTGTCACATTCATTATCTATCTCCGGGTCCGTATTCTCATTCTTATTGTCACTCGTCGATTCTACTTTTAGCACTTCATTGGCTTGCTTGCACTTGTATCCGTTTTTGATATTCCTAGGAGTGTGTTCTTCTTCATATCCTATGAATGGTATTGGGTTCATGACATCGCCGCTTATCATCAGAGCGTGTCTATGGTAGGAAATCACAGCCTCTTCCTTCTTTAATTAATTTCTTCCTAGCATGCTGTCATGTTTGATGGGAAAATTGTCTCGTACTATCTGAAACTTCACTGGGGTTCCTTTTATATTTAGGTAAACTAAACATATGGTGAATACAGTTTGATCTGTGATTCTGCCCAGTTCTCTTGCATCTTCGATGCGAACAGGCATGTCTTCGTCCAGGATTCCTACTTTTATTAAATTAACGGTTGCCCCATTGTCTATCATTAATTCCAGATATAGTCGTTTTGTTCCTTCTGGTACTCTTATCCTTACAGCTGTTGCTTATCCATCCTCCCAATCATAGTCTTCAAATTCCTTACAGTTAGTGGATCACATCCTTGCGATTTCTCTGGCCTCATTAGTATCGCCATGACTGGTGCCTTCGATTGGTTCTCGTTCGGATTTGCTTGATTCGGGTTCCTGTTTTGGTTGAATTCCTGCATTTGCCGCCTGTAGTTCTCCTGATCCGCATTTCTTGGAGTTTGAGATTTTTGGTTTTGGTTCGTGTAATTTTGGTTCTGGCCCGTCATCCTGGAGTCGTGACGAGCCCCATGAAAGTTTAAATTGCCCCTCTGATTTTGGTTATCATGCCTCGGATCATTGTCACGCCAATTCTCATTATCTCTTCGATCTGAATGATTCTGTACATTTTCATATCTTCCGGTTTGATGATCGAATATACGTTGGTTTCCTTGATAATGGTAATTATTTCTTCCACGCCAATTCTGTGATCGATCATTATTATAATTTTGATTGCGAAAGTCACGCCCTTTATTTGGACCGTTATAATTGTTCTGATAATTTCGTCCTCGGTAGCTGTTTCCTCGATAATTATTGGACTGATAGTTATTCTGATGTTGACGATTATCATAATTTGTTTTCTCGTGACTTTGATCGTCCACGTAACCCACGTAATCAACCTCCTCACGTTGGTTGCTTTGGTATCTGCTTTCGCTGTTATATGCGCGATTATTTCCATCGTTGCTTCTGTCGCGAGGTCCGTTGTAATATCCTTGGTTACCGTAATTTCTGTCTCTACCCCTGTAGGGCCTTGAATTTGGAATAATTTTCGCCTCCATTCTCGTTTCTAAACGCACCGCCTCTTCATAAGCTTCACGTAATGTTGTTGGTTTGCTATAATCCACTCTTTCTGCTAAATTTGCAGGTAGTCCCTTTATGAATATATTTACTGCAAGGGATGTTAACGGATCCATCATTTCTTTTGTATAGACGTTACCTTTCTCTTCTTTGAGAGCTGTCTGCGCACTGCCGAGTAATACATTAATTTCATCATAAAAATCACCTACAGTGTCATGTTCTCGCATGCGTACGTTTTGAATTTTGTTGTTGAAATAGCTAAAATTTCTTCCTGGTCCAAACCTTTGCTTTAGATGTGTTATCAATTATTCTATGCTGTTTATCTGTTTATTAATGAGGCTCTTCTTTGCTGGTCCGGTAATTTTGTGTAGAGCATTCTGTAAGAATTGTGGTCGTACTTCTGCTCCGACGAGTGAAGCTGCATTTCTTAAATCTTGGATATATTCTCTGAGATTTTTCCTGCCATGAAAGGTGGGTATGCCACCTATGCAACTCATAAGCGCGAAAGTAATGGCCATGTTACTCATGAGCAACATACTGGCTTCAGCCAGTGGTATATTCTGTGTCCCGTTTCCTCCAGTCATTTTGAAAATATGTCGTGCCTCTTCAAAATGATCTAAGTAATCTTTTTGTTGATTATCCTCTTCTTTCAAATTTTTGTGGTACCTGAGGTTGGGGAGTGTGCCTTCTCTCACACTGTTTTTTTTTTGCTTGATAACTTTTCTTTTATTCTTTGAAAATCTTGACCAAATACTATATTCTTATCAATTTATTTTTCTTTGAATTCTCTTGTCGCCAATTTCGCAAAAAAATGAAACTTTATAATGGTCGAAAAATAGGTGCACTATAAAATAAGACAGGGCCCCA
Source organism: Pteromalus puparum (assembly GCA_012977825.3). Classification (NCBI taxonomy): domain Eukaryota; kingdom Metazoa; phylum Arthropoda; class Insecta; order Hymenoptera; family Pteromalidae; genus Pteromalus; species Pteromalus puparum. The sequence goes on from CM053171.1 coordinate 23,696,383, forward strand.
AGATGAAAAGGTAAATTAACTATTAAATAAATACGTAAATTAAGGTAATGCACGCAAACCAAAATTCTAATTTTTACACGAAAGGACTTCAAACTGTTTCAATCGAGTTTTGTTAAAAGGTGGAAGGTTGTGAAATGGGACAAATAATTCTCATAACTTCCTAAATTAGTAATAATTTCAAGATGTGAAATTAAAGTAAACTCCTTTTATTTATGTATCCAGAAGCGTAACCTAAAATTTTATGAGGTTTCTGAAAATATTAGAATAATCTCACTCTATTTATCCCGAGCAATTTATTTATTTATTATCTAAATGTTTCCCTTAAATGAAAGAGCCAAAGATTCTCAAATAAAATTAGTTCTCAAATATTCTCAAAGATTTTCAAATGAATTATTTCGTTAAATTAATTATTAAGAAGAAAATTGCTCCTTCATAAAAATAACTAAGATCAAAAATTAATTTGCGATAATTTCTTAAAATTTCTGGACATGCGATTCTCTTCTTTTTAAGTACAATAATACAAGGATATGTCAAAAACTATAATAGGTTATAAGGTTATAATATCTGTAAGTTGATACCCTCTTGATTACGACTACGCCGCGAATAAATAATTTCCAGAGCATCGTTTCGTTTTGGAGTCCACCTCGCATTCTTCATAACTTGGAAATCCTGAATAAATACGCACTTGGACTCGTTCATGTTCGAGTCGGATATTTTGATTTCGGCTGCTATGCCACTTGGAGTCAACAAGTTGTTTTGATTTTTATATACAATTTTGCGAATGGTGCATAATTGGTGTTTTCAAATTTTAAGTATCAACGGCAGTCGAGATAGTATATACAAAGAAGATACTCGTGCTACTGCTAGTGCATCGCCCGTCAAGATTTTTGTGTCAAAGCGTCGAGCGCTGGTCAGGACGACTCAAGCACTATAGCGTAGATCGCCAGAGATCAAGAGCGAGATCGACAGCGTAATCGGTAGCCCTTCCGAGCTCGGCTTCAACTTCATCGAGCGCTCTCACCGCTTGAGCTCGGCAACGAGCCCGTTGGCTGCAATATACCTATATCTTGATCCGCTTCTCCATAACCTCATTTTCGCGTAAACTTCTGTAACGTGTCGAAGACTGCAGGGTCTAGGTAATTCCTCAATCTTCCGTTACAGCAACAACTGTAATCTTAACCTGAGCGGTGCGACGCCCACGCCGCCTTGATCATTATCAGTCAACCTGAACTCGGTCTTATTTCTCAACAGCTATATAGCGGCTCCTGGGCGGCGCATTATGACAGTGAGTCCAAGAACTATTTCATTGAGTTTGAGCATATGGAGGAGGAGGTAGATATCGACGAGGAGCCGACGCTTCTCCAGGCAAAAATAAGCAGTCCAGCCTCAAGCTCAGCATACCCGCACGATATTCCGCAATAAGTCCAAGCATCGTCACAGACACGACGTGTACATGAATGCTGGGTACAGATAGTAAAACACAGCAACGTGCTCGGAACCCCTAGCTCATATCGATGGATTGTAAAGTGCGAAGTGCGACATATAGAGATCGAGTCGACAGCGTGCGTGATCCACGGATAATCGATCGAAGCTTGACCGTAAATTCGCCAAGTTTTTGCTTACTGGAGTTCTACAAAGATCCCGTTGGCTTAAATTCTATAACCTCAACGACCATTTTTGCTTGCACCAGAACCATACACAAAGGCAACACAAATTGATATAATAAGTAAGATCTCGACTGAGAAGATTTTTGTCTTCCACAGGCTTAGAGCGCTTTTTTCCCTGAAATTAGCAGAAGACTACGAGGCCTTCTTGTTCTTCCACAGACCGAGAACGAGTTTGAGAAATGCGACTATGGTAAAGATCTCAGCGAGTCCGAGGACGATGAAAATGACGAGATCGTCGAGGACAATGAGCGAGAACTTGCGTATATAGATCGTCTTTGTATTAAGATGGAGAATAGCCACAGAAGCGCGCCGGATCTGGGACCGGTACAGGAGCGCCGGCTCACAACGATGGACTAGACACTGGACATCGACAAATTGCATCATCAGAACATGCTGGACTGCCACATCAAGAGCGAGACCGATAGTGTGATCAGTGGCCACTCTTAGCTCGGACCTCAACTAGTACAGCTGTTTCAACCTCGACATGAGAGTGACTGTATAACGCCACCTCAATCATGGTCGACTCCTCGAACCCGATAAGGCCTATAAGAGTCCCGATATTAGAGTTTGCTGCAGCTGGCAAGCACCTCAATGACAACCGCCGAAGACGCGCCACGGCTCTAACGGCCAGCAAGCGATACTTCGCGCTCAAGGCCATTTCAATGGAGAAGTCCGTGCTTATAAGCAAAAGCTGCAGCAGCTGCCGAATGGTGCGTCAGGCCCAAGCAGAGCCCAAGAACTTCGAGTCGGAATGCCATCGACTATGGCAACAATCTCATCAAGTTCGAGAACGAGGAGGAGGTGGACGTCATTGAACCGACATGGTCCTGGAGATCGGCAGCGACAAAAGCCCCACCAGCTTCAAGCTTAGCATACCCGTCGTAACAGCCGATAAAAAGTCCTATAACCTACTACGCTGCTGCTGTTGGGTCGATATCAATATTTAACAATTCAAACGAAGACTAGCGCAACTCAATATTTGCCGTTTTCCTTAAAAAAAATGAATACTAAAAAAAGAGCAATAATGAGAAATGATCGCACGGCAGCGCGTATAATGAAAGGAAAGCCAAATACATCGCGACCTCTAGGTAGACCTAGACGCAGGTGGAAGGACAATGTAAAAGCGGACTTAACTGAAATCGGGCGGGACGGCGCGAAATGAATAGGGTTAGCACAACATAGGGATACGTGGAAGGCTTGCGTAGATGAGGCGATGAACTTTCGAGTTCGAAATGCCACTTAAANAAACCTAAAAAAAGAGCAAATAATGAGTTGTGTTAGTCTTTGTTGGAAATCATAATTCTGTTAGACTTCGTAAAAATCGTCAATATTGCAGCAGCCCCTTGAGGGATTCTTTCTGTCAAAAACATTTCCATTGTAAGTTTATTTAATTAAACTCAAGTTAATTTTTAATTAATAATACTTAACGTGTTTTGAAAATTTTCTTATGCCATTTGTTGGATTTATAATTTAATTTATAAGAATTTAGTGATACAACTGGGAAATAAGTAGTCTCAATAATTGAAGAATAACAATAATAACTATTATTGTCAACTATAACAAATTACAAGGTAAAATGTTCGCAACTGTAGGTTATGTGCCCATCCTAACGAATCTATCTTAGTATTATAATTATAATTCCTCCTCTAAAAAGTTATAAAATCCTTAAAGAAATTGTCAAATGTTTACAGCTTACAAAAGTTTTTCTGTATTTTTATCATTATACGCTAATGAATGTAGTGAAATCAGTTTTAAAAATGTCAAGTGTTAAAAATCAGCACACTAACAAAAATCATTTCTTACTCGAAGAAGAATTAATCTGAAAACCAAGCCAAATCATCTTGTGCAAAGAAATGAGCAAAATCATAAATATAACAAAAACAAGTTCCTCTTATTTATAGAAGAACGCAATATAAACACAAAACAGAGTTTCATCTTGAAACTATAGTGAGATTAATTCTTCTTGGAGTAAGAAATGATTTTTGTCAGTGCAGGTAAGCTAGAATCTGTTGACTAGTTTATAAAAAATAAGATGGTTGTACTTTTCAAAATTATTCTTATAATGCTTACTTGCCGTCCCGTTGTCTTATAGTCTATCGATGAAACACTCGGATTATTACTTTTAAGGTGTGAATCTGTTAGATAATATTAATTCAAATTACAACAGTTTTTATTATAATCTAAAAAGCTTTACTACCAGCATGTTGTCGAAAAATTCTTCAAATATACCATGTTTGTTGCAAAGAAAAAATCTCAAAACTAAATTTAATCACTTGAATAAATAGTAAGTAGTTTTGGAATCATAATATTATTTTTACTTTGATAATCTTGCTTTACGATCTGTCTGGATTGAAAAGGCGATAAATTTATGTGGGTACCGATCGTTAAGTAATCAATAAGTGGTTTTTTGTAAGCATATGATTTACTCTATGCACATCGTAGACTACAAGACAACAGGACGGCAAGTAAGCATTATAAGAATAATTTAGAAAAGTACAACTATCTCAAATCGCGGTGAGAATTGTGCGTGCGTGTAATCCAAAAGTTCGTGATCTACCCGTGCGAGTCTGTTCCGACCAGTCTTGTTGAATGCTAAGAAAAATATAAGTGAGCGAAGTCAAGGACCCAGGATACTACTCCCAAGCAGTGCACACCTGTTGCTGCTTTTAGATAAGTTTTCCTTTCACTAAAATATTTTTGTGTGAGTTACTCTGCATGACACAGAGCAACTTGCTTTGTGTAAAAATATTATTTTGTTCTAGGTATCCAGTTATTTCAGCATGGAAGTCGAAACCAAGATGCGTGCAATCACAACCTGTATCTGTTTATCGACATGGATATACAGGTACATGTAATGCTTAAATTATTTATTTATTATGCTTTCACAAGTACCTGATACTGAATGGTTTACATGTTTGGTTCGTTTCAAGGCGTATGAGCTTTATGGGACTAATTTCAAGTTATGATTCTCCAAACTTACGCAAATATTCTTCTCAAGTTTGGACTAGTTAGTCATTTAACTTGGTTTTCTCTAATGATTTCATGCGCCAAAGTTTACTAAAAATGTGCTGAGATTTCAAATGATTTTACGGTCAATTACAATTCAATTTTTGTGTTGCTTGCAGAATTTAGTATTAACTCCATAAGAAATAAAAAAAAAACGTAATTTGGAAACGCTCAAGTATTCTATTTATTGCAAATTTAGTTTGAATTTCCTTTGTATCTAGCATAACTTCAACTTTAATCCGCAAATTCTTTTCTCTATATTTGTTGTATATGTTGGAGACTTTGAGCAGGCACTGAAATGTGAAAATGATCATACAAAACTGCAGTTGACTGAAGTATTAACTTAGTTTATACTTTTCAGTGTTAAATTACTGTTCACCAGACATTGCATTGATCCAGAGAAAGGTGTATTGGGACAGGAAATCGAACTTAAACCGTTCACCTTCGTCAACCAGGATTGTGAAGCACGATTCTGTAACTTTTGCTTTATGATTTTGACCTTTTGCAAGTTGTGCGTTCCAACTATGCAAAAATGGACTCACTCGTATGTGTTTCTTTCTTTTAAAAGGGTTTGGGATTTATGATTGACTTTAACTTACGACTCTGGAACTTGTAAAAAATTTTAATGAAATTTCCCAAATTATGCATAAAAGTCATTTAATTTTCTATCAATATTCGCTTGACATGTCATTACTCACAATTTAAGTGAAAAAGTATTAATTTTACTTAGACTTTACTTTTAATATTTAAAATGACTCTATACATTAAATATTATTGACTTAAACTAAAACATAGATTTTAACCTCTAAAAACACTTTTGAATTTGTTTTTATTGCCTCAAATTTCTTTACATCGATTTCTTGATTCCAAAATTATCGAGCAAGGTTATTATTCTTTGTATTTATACTGTGTTTGTTCTTTTCAGAGTCAAGGGAACCTTTTAGCAAGTGTTTGATGGATTTAGCAAATCGAGTTACAGTACCGACTACCAGGATTTCAACAATTTTGATTAGTGATCGACAATTCTTCCTCACTTTGGGTATAGGATATAGATGTGTCAATCAGGAATAGCACAAGGCTAATTCTCCACAATTGCAGCTTTTATGTGAGTATCAGTAGTGAGGTTAAATGTAGTGCATTCAAGTTTAAACTTTTAATTCGAATATCTGAACTCTGTTTCTTTTATGCAAAAATATGTTGGAGTTTAAACTTTGCTCTGGATTTTATTTATAAATTCAAAATGTTTGACCAAGAAGAACCAAGGTTTCAAGTTAAATTTTCTTTTGTGTGTATAAAGATTGTGAATTAAAAGTGAAATTTGAATTGGGGTACGAGTGATTCTAATAAGTGTATACTGTGTGTATGAGACTTCGCATGAATGCTTCAAAATGCGTATCTTCGATTAAACATCTGAATAGGAGTTTTAAAATCAATAATCACTTTGGTGCAATACGTATAACTGAGTGTCTTTACCAACTTGTTCTCAGACACTCAGGAAAATTCAATTATTAAATCAACATATAAAATGTAAATATTTCAGTATATTACATTTTCTATCTTTCTCTTTTTGCATAGATCACCTTTTGGCGTACCGATGGTCCAAGGAAACAAGCCTCAGATCTTTTTGAGATTCGAATCCTAGCACCTGGTCACCAGCGTCGTAGTATGCTCTGGTTCGACAGTGGCTGGGAAATGCCACAAGCACTTTGTGCTTTTATTCGTCGACTAGATTTAGATAAGGTTCATCAATTTTGTAAATTTCATTTATTCCTAACGGGCCCTTCCCTCTATTACAAACACAGCCTTACCCTTTTGTTGTCGGCTATGTTTCAATGGCAAGAATATTTTAGATTTGAAATATCTTATAAACGTCAAATTTTCTTTCGAATCTTGGCACCAGTATATTTCTTTCAATCACTGAGCCTTGCCTGCTCACAATTGCATGAACACTTCAAAATGCAATTGTGAGGGTTGTATAGCTTAATGTAAAATTTCGTTATTAATTCTATAATTTTTTAATCACTTCAAACATTCAAACTCTATCTCTACCTGGCCTTTGTAAAATGTAAATTCCTTTTATCGAACCAAAAAAATTTCTTTTCACTCGTTTATCTGGATTTCATCAATTTTAAAATTTCATCTAAGTGTCATATAATTTATTAAAACCGTGTAAGAATAAACATTCCAAAATCGACTTTTAATAACTATTGTAAACAAAATTTTTAACAATGATTTTATTTTCTTCCAGCAGAATAAAATAGAGAGCAACACGTGGTTGAATTCGAGTTTCCGATTTCTCAAAATGGCGAAGGTCTCGACACCACGCCACCGCACGACGTCACGCTTCGTAAGCCACGCCAAGTAGTATGCGCGCAATTCGAAATTTGACACCTTCTTTTTCCTTTATTCTACTAGGCGTGAGTTTAATCTTTGAACTTTGTTTCAACACCACTATATTATTTTTTTTTTACGTAATTCACTTTGTTAATCAATTATTTAATAATATGATAATATATATATACATATATATATATATATATCCACCCTATATTATATAGATCTAAGCGTGATTTGAAGCTAAAATCCCCTCCACCCCCCTCCACCCCCCTCCACTAGCCCCTCCATGCCATCTCCACTTTTTAACGTGAAATCATTACGAAATTTATGTTATTTTAAAAGGTTGATCCCCTCCACCCCCCACACTCCTCCCTCTTCCGCCCCTTTCTACCCGTCCATCTCTCCTTCATTGGCCCCTGCACCTCCCCTTCACCAGCCCCTCCACTGGCCCCTCCACTATAGCCCTTCCACTAGCCCCTCCACCTCATCTTCCTATATTATATAGTTATTTTGGCTATAATCCCTCCCTGTTATTTTTGAAAATCTGAATGGCGTATGGGTGATTAGGTTAGGCTCTTGGTGCTTAATTGCTGCGATGGTCAAGTAGCCATTTTTGTAAAAATNTTCGGAAGCACATTATATTAGAAAAAATACAATGTACTTCAGGTGCGTTGATTAAAAGTCGGTCCGGTAGGTGTGCCCTCAGATTTAAATTTTGTTCTCTCAGACCCTTAAAAGCGTCCGGTTTTCCGTGGATTTGCAGATATACGTACTGATAACATTAGAACATTTACTCCTATAGTCTCCGTCGAAAATAATCTACAAACTTACAAAACTATTTAATTTTGCTAGCTTAAAATTTTAATCGACAATCAATAAGAAAGACGGCAGTTGGACTACCTGGCCGCACGGCGAGCTCGAGCAATTTAGAATTAACGATCCTGCAAATGAGACAACCAAGTTTACAGCACTTCTCTAAGATCGTTGTTTTTACATTTTATTCTATAGAATTATTTTTTTTCTAAAAGAATTTAATAATATTTCTTTTTACCAAATCTAAAAATGGAAAATTTTAGAGTTTTAAAAATTCCTGGCGATGGAAATTGTTTATTTAGATGCTTTTCTTATTTTTAAATAACACAGAAGATTTTCATATGAATTTCAGATTAAATATTGTTCAGTAATTTGTGAGTCAATGGGAAAATTATCGTTATTTCATAATTGGAAATAGTTTTTATCCAAATATTGTAAATAGCAGAGATTATGAAATGTATATGCCTCAACTTTCTGTTTATGGCAATGAGATTGAAATAAAAGGTTTTTCCGCTCTATATAATGTTTATGTCACAGTGTATTTAGACAATGTTGAAAGTAACTTTACCTTTGGAAATATTTCTAAACCTTCTGAATTAAAATTATTACTAAGTGGAGAACAAGATGCTGGTCATTATGACGTCATTCTTGGATTTAATAACGATAGTTTAACATCACAAATTTTAACGCCTAATAAACAAAAAATCTGAAAAGAAAAGCTTTAGAAAATAATTTAAGTGAAAATATTCCATATAAAAAAGTTAAGTCTCATAGATCTCAAACTAAAATACGTTATAGAGTTAAAAAAGGACAATTATCAGTAAAAAATTTCTCAGATTTTGGAGAAATGAGTTTTACATGTAAAATGTGTTCAGCAGTATATTAGCAAGAGGAAAGAAGTAAATCTACTTGTTGACATAACGGAAAAGTTAGGTTATCACCTTTGAGCAAATACAACAAAGATCTCAAAGAGCTATTACTTAATGATAATCATTTCAGACACTTAATAAGATATTACAATAACTTATTCTCTTTCGCAACTTTTAGTGCCAATGTAAAATACGAAAAACAGAGAGCTATTTATAATTTAAAAATTCAAGGTCAAGTTTGTCACACTACACCATCTACATTGATACCTATAAATAATGAACCTATATGTGGACAACTTTATATTTATGATGACATAACTTCTATAGAAAAAAGACTTAAAACTAATGAGAAATTGACTGAACAACATTTACAGATTTTAACAAATATTTTAAATAGAAATCCATACGCCAAGAATTTTAAATGTTTAAATCAAATATCTAACATACATAACTTACAAAATTACAAATTATTTTTTATTCGTAAAACCGATAAACAAAAACACAGATATAATAAACCATTAACTACAGAATGTGGCGCAATTATTGTCTCCAAATCAACTCCTGAAAACTATGATCTTTGCGTATATCCCAAAAATAATTTGAATTGTGAATATAAGAATATTTATTTGAACAAATTGTCACATCACGTAGATCCTATGGTTTTTCCGTTAATGTTTCCATCAGATGATTTGGGATGGAATATAGGATACAATAAAAAACCAGATTCTACAAGAAACGATTATAATATTGAAGATCTTACATCTGATTCCAAATCAAAACGAAGCTTAGATAACTTGACTCTTTTACAATATTATAATTATAGACTTTCATATAGACCCAATAGTACAAACTTTTCTCCAATATTATTTAGTGGTAGACTAACACAACAATATTTTTTACAAGCACTTATAATGGTAGAAAGTATTAGAATTAATTTCTTTCGAAGTAATCAAAGACAACTTAGAATAGAATGTTACAAAAGTTTATATAACCACGTTTACAATTCAGCTGCAAACAATTCTCAAAATTTTGAAAAGAAAGAAAGATTAGGAAATTTGTTTATTTTACCCGCAACATACATAGGCAGTCCTCGATACATGCAACAGCATTATCAAGATGCTATGGCAATAGTAAGATCAAAAACAAAACCTGATTTATTAATTACCATGACGTGTAATCCTAAATGGGTAGAGTTAAAAAGAGTTTTAGAACATTTTCCAAAACGAACTACTCCGAATGATATTCCAAATATTACGGTAAGATTATTTTGTACAAAATTCATGTCATTACTTGATGATATAGTAAAAAATGAAATATTTGGAAAAGTAATAGCTTACGTTTATACGATAGAGTTTCAAAAGAGGGGATTACCACACGCGCATATAGTTGTTACACTACATCCAAAAAACAAACTCATGACACCTCAATTAATTGATAAATATATTTCTACTGAAATTCCCGGTTTAGATATAGATTTACAAAAATTAGTAATTAAACACATGTTACATGGACCACATATATATCATGGATCAAATAAATCTCCTTGCATTGAAAAATATGAAACTATTTGTAAGATAAAATTTCCAAAACATTTCCGCGATACCACAATTTTTAAAGAAAATGGTTATCCTGAATATTGAAGGACAAATAATACTTTACAAAACCATACTTACAGAGTGAAAAAATTTAAACGTATTATTCCAGTCGATAACAGAATGGTTGTTCCATATAATAACTTTCTATTAAAAAAGTATAAGTGTCACATTAACGTCGAATATTATGCATCAATTCAAAGTATTAAATATATAATTAAATATATTCATAAAGGAGGAGGTAGAGCATTATGCAGGGTACAAAAAATTGACAATCCTGAAAATTCTATTGAAGAAACTCCCTTAATACATGATGAACTCACTGAATACGTAGATGGTAAATATTTAAGCCCAATGGAAGCTGCTTGGCGTCTTCAAGGATATCCTATTTGTGGCAAAGTTCCTGCTGTAGAACGTTTAGGAATCCATACAAAAGATCAACAACACATAGTTTACGAAGAAAGCAAAGAATCAGAAGCATTAAACAAAAAAGAAACTACTTTAACAGCATGGTTTGAATTAAATAAAATTGATGATTTCGCAAAGACATTTAAATATGTTCAACTACCAGAATATTATAGGTTTGATAGAAAATCACACTCTTGGATAAAACGTACACGTAATAATAAATTTAGCACTATTGCTCGACTCAATATCGTATCGCCAAAAGATACTGAAAGATTTTTTTGATTTTTTTTTAAATTAATATTGAACCGAGCAAGAGGTCCAACTTCATTTGAAGATTTAAAAATTCATAAAGGTATAAAGTATCAAACATACAAAGACGCAGCGCTTGCAATGGGCTTGATAGAAGATGATTCACATGTTTTTATTATTTTTGAAGAGGCTTGTCACATTATGTTACCATTTCAATTACGAAATTTTTTTGCATGGTTTATTTTAGCAGAAAACATACAAGCTAATACAATTTGGAATAAATTTAAAAATTCTTTTACAGAAGATTTTAAAACAAATAAAGAAAATAATGCTCTATCTCATATTCAAACTATATTAGAGAACGAGGAAAGATCATGCAAAGATTTCAGTTTACCAGAACCAAATATGACTATTGAAAATAATGAAACATCTACAGATCATGTTTTGCTTAGTGCTGATACCTTTAAACGTATGTTCAATCAATTAACTACTGAGCAAAAGTCACTTTTTGAAGAGTTAATTGACAACAAAGACAAAATCTATTTTATTGATGGTCCCGGAGGTTCAGGAAAAACATTTTTATATAAAACATTAGTCTATTATTACATGTCATTAAACAAAAAAGTTTTGTCAATGGCATGGACTGGAATCGCATCTATTTTATTACCTAAAGGTTTAACAAGTCAGCGAATTTTTAGATTACCTTTAGATTTAAATAAAATAGATAGCGTTTTTTTGTAATTAGAGTCAGACAAAATAAGATTAAGAGAGGCAGATTTAATAATTTGGGATGAAGCTTCAATGATACCTAAAAAAGCTTTAGAAATTATTGATCGTACCTTGAGAGATGTATGTAGTAATGATATTCCTTTTGCAGGCAAATTGATAGTATTAGGAGGTGATTTCAGACAAATTCTACCAGTAATTAAACATGGGTACCGTAACACAATCGTAGAGGAAACAATCAAAGATTCATTTTTATGGCCTCTTTTTAAAATATTGAGACTCAATAAAAATATGCGTTCAAACAATGTAGAATTTTCCTCTTTTTTACTAGAAGTAGGAGAAGGCAAAATCAATACATTTGAAATATCCCATAATTGGAAAAATACTAATGTTTGTAATGAAATTTACAAAAATATTAATTTAGAAGCTTCTATCAATAGTGTAATCTTAGCTCCTCACAATGAAGATATCAAAAACTTAAATGATAGAGTTTTAAAATTATTACATGGTGAGTCAAAAACATATTATAGTATAGATTATGCTACGCATTCAGGAGTAGATCAAACTGAGGAGAATATTCATTTAAATTATCCAGTTGAAATGTTAAACTCAATTCGAGATGGCCTCCCACCACATAAACTAAATTTAAAAGTAAATGCAAGAGTTATGTTGATTAGAAATTTAAGTATAACAGATGGTTTATGCAATGGAACTCGTTTGAAGATTACTAAATTGTATGATTATAACATCGAAGCAGAAATAATTACAGGCAAACATATAAGCCAAAAAGTTTTCATACCAAGAATAACACTAAATACTGAAAATTCGTCGTCCTTTCTTTTTACTCTTTTTAGAAAACAATTTCCAATCACATTAGCGTTTGCCATTACAATAAATAAATCTCAAGGCCAAAGTTTTGATTCAATAGGAATTTATTTGAGACGGCCATTGTTTTCTCATGGTCAATTATATGTTGCATTATCTCGATGTAGAAACCCTAACATTATACACATTCAAAATGACACAGTTGAATCAATGAAAAATATAGTTTGGAAATAAATTTTTAATTAATACAAAGTTTGTATAAAACTTTTTGATTCTATATTTATTGTTCTTTCGTAATATCAATGGATGTACACGACATATACATTAGCCAATGTATATGGGGGGAGAGCGTGTGGTCGTTACGTCTCTCTCCGCTGTTCGAGGCAAATTCGCCGGGGCGTAACGACCGTGTGGTCGTTACGCCCCGTGTGCTCTCCCCCCGCCGCCGCCGGCGCCCGGCGGGGAAACGCAGCCTCGAACTTTCCATCAGCGAGCCTGTCGAGTCCTATAGTTTTTTTTTCCTGATAAGGGCGACATTGTTCGCCGAAACGTCGTCGAAAGAAAAAATAAGTTAAGTTGTTTTTCTATCGGAACATTACCTTGCCTCGCGCTTGAGCGCCGCGGGACCCGATACGCGTAGTGGGGGCTCACGCCTCGCACCACTCGCGTACACTACTATCGCGACATGTGACTGCCCGCGCTAAAGTCCAGTTAACCGCGCTGAGTCCAGTGCACCGCGACTGCACGATGACTTCAGCGTAACTATAGCGCCAGTCGACACCCCGCAACTCTCTCGCTCTCTCTCTCTCTCTCTCTCTCTCTCTCTNCTCTCTCTCTCTCTCTCTCTCTCTCTCTCTCTCTCTCTCTCTCCTGCTTCCCATTATCGACTACTGCTCTCTAGTATACTGTGACCTTACACAAGAACTTGACACCAAACTACAGAGACTGGTAAATACAGGAATCCGTTACATCTATGGTATAAGAAGGGACGAGCACATCACCCCCTACAGACGTGAGTTGCAATGGCTCACCACTGCCGGACGTAGGAGGTATTTTATGGCCTGTTTTCTGAGAAAACTCTTTAACACCGCTACACCATCTTACATATTGGCCTTCTTCGACTTCCACGTCGCACTCCGTCCTATGAGGGGTGAGGTGACCCCCCTGGACATCCCCTTCTTCGCCACGGAGACGCTGAGGAATTAATTCCATGTCAGCACCTCATACCTCTGGAATTCGCTACCATCTCATCTTCGTGACATTAAATCTATTACTCATTTTAAAACTAAAGCCAAGCTGTATTTCTTCACGCAGGAAAACTCCTAGCAATCATAAACTCATGCACCCTTCATCCATTCAAAACTCGCTTTCACTCATCNGAAATCATAAACTCATGTACCCTTCATCCATTCAAAACTCGCTTTCACTCATCTCTCTCACACATAATCTCATTAGTCTAAATTATTCTATCTTTTACTTTTACTATTACTGTAATATTGTACAACATAATGTACAGAAATAAAACTAAATCTAAATCTAAAATCTCTCTCTCTCTCTCTCTCTCGCTCTCCCTCTCTCTCTCTCTCTCGCTCTCTCTCTCTCTCTCTCTCTCTCTCTCTCTCTCTCTCTCTCTCTCTCTCTCTCTCTCTCTCGCTCTCTCTCTCTCTCTCTCTCTCTCTAATTACTGATTCATAATCAGCGCGCTTATCGCGAGTTTGACGCCGGGAGTGTCGGCGTAAGGGAAACGGCTATACGGGGAGCAGCCCACCATTCTTCCGGGACGCGCAGAGGATCGAGCCACGAGGAGACTTCCCCCTCGTTCACTTCGTCGCCAGCCCTGGAGCCAAGCAGTTGGAGAAGCCCGAGGAACACCGTTGAGCCGTCGAGTCGTGAGTGCGGTAGAGATGTGAGTGTTTGTGAGAGTTGCGCCTGTTCTCGGAGGTTTATAATGCTGAGTAGAGTTCGCTAACTTTGATGACGCGATCGCGGAGTCTAGTCGATAAGTAGGTACGACGGACGAATCTAGTCGCAAGTGGAATTATTGAAGCCAATAAATCGAGAACACCGAGTATCTCGTATCTCGCGGGGTGAAAGAAGAGTAGCGACTTGTATCTGAGAAACCACCTAAGTAGCGCTGGTGTTAAGCCATTCCGACCGAGATTCCCTCATCCTATCATTGCGCCACAACGGGCCTCCAAGTTCCGATTGTTCTCGCAATTTCAGGAAAACCAAGGAAGTGAGACCAGGGTCCACGGCTGCATCAAATAAGCGTCGGACTTTTCAGAGGTTTCTACTTACGAAGAGCTGTCGGTCGCCATACTGGTCGAGTCGTGTCGGTTCGAGGGACGCCACCGCCATCTTGGACTACGAAAAGACGAGTATCGCGGAGCGGTGTCGAGTAAACAAATGAATCGTTTGTTTCGCGGATTAGAATAGTCGCGTCGGGGAAAATGTTGATTATTGAGAAGTGAGAAGTCGCATTTCGAAGTCTAAATCAAGCCGAATACTATTGGTATTCCTTGTAGAAAGATAATTAAGTCGTGACACGCATATCATTTGACTTGAATTTTCTAGTATGCTCGAGTCGAATCGTAATCACAGTTACACAATCGAATAATTCTTAAATAATACCATGTTGGCAAACAATTGTAGTCATGCCAGCCTTGACGGGGGTAATAGAATATAACCTCCTAATATTATCACACCATAAAACATAAATTGTGTGAGAAATTATTGACTACACTATCTGCCACGCCAGGTTAATTCCTGTCCTTTTTCCTAACGTGTGTCCCCCTCTAGAGATATGCGTGTCTGGGTTAATCGAGTAGAGTGAAAGAAGAAACTTAGAGTAATCTGATTAATTGCGCGGCAAGAAAGGAGCCGATAATAATTTGCAATATCACAGAGAAAGCAAAAGTAAAACAATGTCGTTACCATGTGATAATTGGTTTTTCATGTTATTATGTATGCGTTTATAAAAAATGCAAATTTTCATTAAATATATATGGGGTTGTGACTTACATATTGTTTTTTTAATTTCGCGCTTTTGTTTGACTATAATCGTTAAAAAATGCGTTCTGGAGGAGATTAATCTGTTCCCTTGTACCTTGTTACGTATTATGCATAATATACCTTATAATACAACCAAACAAATTGGCAAATTCCACTTATACAAATAGTAATTTTGCAGTAGCGAAAGTCTCCAGTTTCAAGTTTTGAAATCTATTAAGAATTAACTGAGAGAACTGTAAAATTGCTATAAGAAGATCATTAAACAAATTGCAAGATTCATTACTATTTTAATTTATCTTACAATTTTTATCATATTGTAATTTAAATATACATATATGAACACCAAAATCAATATTTACTGATTTTTCCTATTAAATCCTTACTCTGAATAGTAACATAACATCTTATTTAATGACTTAATAAAATATTTCAGACTGAAACGGCTTTAATGTATGATGCTGTTCATCTGTTTGCCCGTGCACTGCATGTTTTAGACGCTTCTCAACAAATAGATATTAAACCATTATCATGTGACTCAACTAATACCTGGGACCATGGTTATTCATTGATAAATTACATGAAAAATGTAAGTATCAGTATTTATTACATACTTGTATAATAGATTAATTTATGATTTTGAATCGCTCTATCTCTTCATTATATTATTGTGTAACGTTTTGGACGTCAAAATGTATTATAATAAATATTTGCTATAATTAAAAAAATTAGCGTACAGACGTACGTATGTACAAATGTATATATCTTGATATAATACGATTTATAGTTTTCCTTCCTTCCTAAGGAAGCCTTGTAATAGTGATTTTTTGAGGTTATGTAAAAACATGTAGAAAGTGTGTTTTGATGTATTTTTAGTCGAAAAATAGTGTTTTTAGAAAATGTCCGTATGGATGTGTGTGTGTTCGTTCGTCGACATCTGTATCTCAGCTTCTACTCAGTGGATTTTGATCCACCAACTCTCATTTTCTTCGTTTTTACTATAGCATGATGGGAAAACAGTCCGTTTTACATTTTGTAGGCGTGTTTTTTTTTATAGCGATTTTTAGTTTTGAGATTTCAGTTTTCTCCAATAAAAATATTGAAAAAGTTCATAAAAGTAAATTGCTTAATATGCACATGAAAAAGAATAAAATTACCTATCTTTTCCCGCGGAGAATTTATATTATCTTTCGTCGTTCTTTTATTATACACCATAAAGTGAAATTTTTTTAAATCGTTATAACTCAAAAACTAAATAGTTGTTAGATAAATGAGGTAAAGCAGAGGATTACTGTTTATAACAATGTGGATTTATTGTTCTCCTTCTATGTACAGCTATGCGTCGCACACACCTTGTGTATTCGGCGACGGCTCGTTCCCAAGAGAGCGATGTGCGAGACTCGTTTAGTCTCGACACCGCAAGTAGTCATGTGACTCACACTCATACGCGAGAGGGGATACTTGCATGTGTGCGTTCCCTCACACACTCGTTAACGCGCTCACTCATTCTAGCACGAACTATNGTGAATCTTTCTAAAAAAATACATGATTATTGAAGGTAATTAGAACTATGTACCACTTTAATTTTAAGTCAGTTCATCGAAGAAAATCATCATAAACTGAATAAAGTCGTTTTTCTATGGGAGACAATAACTGGAGTAAAAAGGCATTAATCAAGTTCAAATTTTGGATTTAGTTATTATTATATAGCATCTTGATCCCTATGTTTTGGTTGTTTACGAAACCAATTAGTTTCGAAGATATGAAGCTTCAAAATTTTTGCTTCCTCCTCAAGAGGAAGCTTTGTAATAGTAAAATTTTCAGTTTTGCTAATACTTCGTGGAAACGCATTTGGAGGTGTTTGGAGTACGAATCATACGTTTTTAGAAAATGTCCGTCTCTGTGTGACTGAACATTATTATTTTTGTTAAACCATATAATTTGATAATTAAAGCTTAGTATATTTTGAGAGTTTTCATGGTTTTATAAAATGTCCGTGCAGATGGTTTTGTCTGTGTGTGTGTGCGTGCGTGCGTGCGTGCGTGCATGCGTGCATGCGTGCGTACGTATACTGTCATAATTCTGGAACTACGTGATCGATCGTAATAAGATTGGACGTGCATATATGTTTTCTGATTCAAAGAATGAGTTGATTGTCCCATGTAATTATCTTCCACTAGCAGAATAGGAGGAAGCTAAGTGCCAATGACTTGGCAGCGGTTTTTTTACAAAATAATGGGATACTTAAAAGTAAATAATTAAAACGAATAATTGATAAATCCAGAAAAAATATGTCAAAAGAATTAAAATCTAAAGAAGCAGTTAGAATACGTAAATATAGGAAAAATATGTCATTAGAATTAAAAACTAAAGAAGCAGAAAGATCATGTGAAAATAGAATAAATACATCTGAGTCAAAAGTGAATGAAGCAGAAAAAGTATGCAAATATATAGAAAACATATTATCAAAATTAAAATTCAAAGAAAAATGTAAATCACGTTTAAATAGATTGAATGCAACATCTGATTCAAAGGCAAAAGAAAACATATCATTGGAATTCTAGAAAATAGATAATTCTACAAGATGATATGGAACAAAATAATTGTGCAAATATGAATAAAAGAGAAAGAAAATATATAAACAAGGATTTGAAAGATACAAATACAATATAAAAAACTTAATGTAATAAATGTCTCACATTATAACGGTGTTGTTGGACCGGGATCCTAAAGAATGACGTGGTCTGCATCCGAATATAAACGATCAGTGGCGCATCCACTGATCGACAAATAAGCGAGAGGAAAAATATGTAGCAGCTAGTTGCAGGCTTCTTGTAGGCTGTACGAAGCCTGGCCCGTAGCGCAGTTTGCTATACGTGCACGTCCTCGTGCACGTGAGCCCGCGGCGGCGTCGTGAGTGATTGGGCTACGTAGCTAGTTCGCGAGATAGATTATGAGTGAATCGCACGGGAATGGACAGAGTCAGGAACAAAGTGACACAAGTCGAGTAATAGTAAAGTTTCTCTTTATGTAAAGACTCAAAGATCAGTACAAAAGCAGCGCGGAGTAAGAGAGACGGAGCAGAGCGAATAATACCGAGAGAGAGAGTATTGCGATCGGGCAGGTACTTACAGTTGTGCTTCGTGAAGCTTGACACAGGCCTTGGACCGGAGCGGCGCAGGACGGAAGACCAGGGCTCGACGCTGGAAAGCAGGACGGAAGCCTCAAAGCCTCGTGTGTGGCCGGGTGCAGCAGGAAGTCGAACGGCAAACCAAAGGGCACGCGGTGCTGAACAGCAGCAGGATAATTCCAGCGACACACGGGGATTCTGGTCACGGACGCAGCAGCAGTCCTCTGGACGATGAACGCACGCACGGATCTATGAAGCACGGAAACGAGGAGGCAGTATCGGCACGACTGCACTGTACGGCGGTAAGCTTCTAAGTGTCGCGGCGCGAGACGCGACCGCGTGAACAGTCTAGTTTTTCTCTCTCTCTCTCTCTCTCTCTCTCTCTCTCTCTCTCTCGCTCTCTCAGACGGCGCCACACACACATACACACAGCGCGCAGCTCTCTCCCTGTGTGTGTTATGGCTGTCTGCTCCGCTCACTTACCTGCTGCTGAAAAGGAATGTTATACACAAGAATATTTACAAAGATAATGTTTATTATATCGTGATCATATAATATAGGGGAGAGAGGGATGTAACGAGTGCACACAAGGCAACTCGTTATATTCCCCACCCCCAGACGCTGGTAGCACGGGGTACCGGCTCGATCAACTGTCTCTCTCGACTATAAGAAATGAAAGGTGAAAATTAGAATGTAATGAAATATTCAGATTTATTCAATGAGAAAGATAATAAACGATTAATATAAGAGCAATATTAGTAACTATCAGTCTCTTCATCTCTCTTACGATTACATAAGGTAGTATCAAAAATAAACAAAAAAAAACGAGGGCGTCGATGCCAGATACTAAGTTAAATAATACGCTTCTATACAGCAAAAATAAATAAAAGAAACGAAAAACGCTTGATCTCTTCTGATGATCTTGAATGCTGCGAAGCTTGACGAGAGGCGAAGATCTCCGTGTAGGTATGCTTAGTAGCGGTAGCGTGGAAAATTGCCGCTCTGGAACTTGCTGTGGAGGTAGTAGTTGGGACAGTTCTTGGTCCTCGCAACTCCTGTCAAGTTACAGACCTGGCAGTACCTGACATACCGCAGATCAGTGCGAGGGCCTTCCAAAGGGCCGCAGGGCTTTTTAGCGTCTTTGTAGGCCATAGCCGTTGGTCCAGGCTCCCTTGGGGGCATCTCGCTAGTTTTTGGAGCGCTAGCTTGACTTGCGTGAGCCACTTCCAGGTTGTGGAGTTGCTCGCGTATCTCCTCTAGCTCTTGGAGCTTTTTCAACTGCTCCAGCTTCAGAGCTTTTCTCTTCTCCTCCTGTTTCTGGTTCTCGTTCCATTGGGCCTCTGCTCGGTCGAGATATGCCTGCAGGTCGACGGCCCTCTGCACCTTATCTACGAAGTCCAGCAAGTCTTTACCTCTGATGTCTTCGCGTTCGGCGAAAGCGAGCACCTCCTTGTAGGCTGCTCTTTCCTTGAGAAGGGCCGCCTTGCGATCTCGGCGGCAGGCCCGAGCATTGGCCTCGATCCTGGCCCACTGTTCCTGCAGTGTTGCAGTGTCTGATGGATTGGGCGTGGTGCCTGGAGGCGGAGATGGAGCAGCCTTCTCTTCGAGCGGTGGTGGCTGCGGAGCTTCTATGCCGCGGGGCTTTTCTGTCGACGGCCCTGGTAGTGCCTTGCGAGGAGCGTCTTGTCGGTCTGGAACCGGAGCGGGCAGGATAGCTGCTCGTGGAGCTGGCGAGGCCGTTGTTGTCCTAACGGTGTCTCCTAAGGACCGCAGGAGGTCCAACAGTGTGGTTGGATCGCCGAGCGACGGTGGTATTTCGCTGGCCTGTCCCACAATCAGCTGACTCACGAGCTGACTGAGTCTTCTCAGCAGTTCCGGCGAGATCTCGATGACCGTCTTGGGCTCCTTGGCGGGCAGCATGTTTCTAAAATAGAGATCGTAAAGGTAGTTAGATTTGAGCTCCTGGCCACAGGCGACGAGGAAGAGATTAAGCAGAAGGAAGATCTACAAGATTCGAGAGAGATGCAAGCAGGCAAAAGCGCAGGAAGGAATTCTAATTATTTTCCATTTCTGGGGCGCAAGCGGCGAGGCGAAGTTTCTGCTGGGACCGTCGCTGTTTTCTTGGAACCTCGCGGTCTACCCCTGCGCTTCGGTACTATGGGAGTTATAATTTGCGCTGGAGAGTCATCAGTTACTTCAGTCGCCGGTGCGGGGAGCACAATTGGTGAGGGCCCGCTGTTTCTCCTTGGTGGAGTTGGCGGGCTTTGTATCATGCTATCCACCCCTTGGTCTTCTTGCTCCTCTACTGGGAACTGTTCTTCGTCACGACATGGTTTTAAGTCACATACGGCTACTTTTCCTATGCTAACTCCTTGTTCTGTCTCAAGCTCATAGGAGTTCATCCCTATGCGAGCCGTAACGATAAATGGCCCAGCGTACTTCGGGCTTAGTTTGGCTGCGATAGCTTGAGCTGCAGAGGAAAGTATACGGTTCTTCGCCCATACTTTATCACCCACCTGATATTCGACCTCGCGGTGTTTCGCATTATAGTGCTTGGCTTGCCGATCTTGAGCGATTTTAGTATTTTCTTGAGCAGTTGCTCGGAAGTCGTCTAATTTTTCCATGCGAGCATGCCAATCTTCTTGCGCAGCTTGTTCTAAGCTTTGCTGGGCAGCTTGCTCTACTTCTCTCCGAGTAGTACCTGGCGGCTCTGGATTTCTTCCATAGTTGAGAAACGCCGGACTAGAGCGTGTTGCTTCATGGATAGCAGTGTTGTATGCAAAAGCGAATTCCGGAATGTGCTCATCCCAAGTAGTATGCTTGGTTTCAATGAAAGCGGCAATCATTGTCTTGATAGTGCGATTAACTCGCTCGGTCGGATTCGATTTAGGCGAATAAGGGGCAATGGTGCCGTGATAAACTCCATGTGCTTCTAAAAAGTTATCGACAAGTTTATTTTTAAAAGGAGTACCATTATCTGATAAGAACCGATCGGGGATACCAAATCTTAAGAAAATTCGCAGATTCAGTTCTCGCTTGATAGTTTTTGCATTGGCCTTCCTTATAGGGATGCATTCGATCCATCTCGTAAATAAGTCGATAAAAATAAGTAGATGTTCGTGTCCCTGGGTTGACCTCGGAAAAGGTCCCATAGTGTCGCCAGCGACTATCTCCCAGGGTCGTGTAACCACGTGTTTGCCCATAAGCCCTGCAGGAGCGAGTTGCTCTGCTTTGACTTGCTGACAAATGTGGCAATTTCTTACGAAGTGGGCTGTATCCTTATACATATTGGGCCAGTAGTAACGGAGCGCTATTCTCTGATGGGTCTTGAACCTTCCTTGATGTCCAGAGACTGGCTCGTCGTGACACTCGGCGAGAATCTGTTCTCGCTGTTCGTGGGGTACTACTAGCTTCCAAGCGTCGTCGTCTCGTCCGAGTAGATAGTCTACCGTCGGATCTGGGCGGTAATGGTAGAGTCGGCCACCCACGACCTTCCAGTAGGGATGTGCTTTCGGATCTTTGACGACTTGCTTCGCCTTTTTCAGGTACCAGGGATCCTTGATCGACTCGTCCACTGAAAGCGAGGCTACTACAGCTGTTTCGTCTTCGTCAGTCTCGTACATACGAGAGAGCGCATCGGGTACAACGTTGTCTTTACCTTTTCGGTGAACGATCTCAAAGTCGTAAGACTGGAGACGCAGAGACCAACGACCCAATTTTCCGTTTGGATGTTTCAAGTTCTGTAGCCACACAAGGCTGTGGTGGTCCGTTACTACGGTGAAATGGTAGCCTTCGATGTAAGGTCTAAATTTTTCTATGGACCAAATAACACTGAGGCATTCCCTCTCTGTCACCGACAGCCTGCGCTCCGTAGCAGATAAGACGCGGCTCGCGAAGCAGAGCACGCGGTCTTCTCCCTCAATGCGTTGCAGAAGGACGCTTCCAAGTCCTGTATCGCTGGCATCACATTCTACTATGAATGGAGCGTTGAAGTCGGGCCTTGCTAAAACTGGAGCTGTTGCAATCAGAGCTTTTACTTGCTCAAAAGCTACCTGTTGTTCGTCCTTCCACTCGTATTTTACATTTTTGCGAGTGAGTGCGGTGAGCGGTTTGCATAGTGTAGCAAAGTCTTCTAGAAATTTACGGTACCACGAAGCCATTCCAATGAATCTGCGCAGTTGCTTTAAGTTCTTGGGGGCCGGGTACTCGACTATAGGCCGAGCTCGTTCCGGATCGGGGCGACAGCCCTCACGATTCACAAGTACGCCTAGGTAACGCACTTCAGACATGCCTATTTTTGACTTCTTCCTGTTTATGGTGAGTCCGGCTTCGTTTATTCGTTTCAAAATTAACGTTAGCCATTTGACATGGTCTGAGAACGTATCGGTTGCAATAATGATATCGTCTAGGTACGCAAAGGCGTACGGTTCCATTTCTGGTGTTATTAGCCGGTCGGCGAGCATCTGAAATGTCGCTGGCCCTCCTGCGAGGCGGTATGGCATCCTGACGAATTCAAATAGTCCAAGTCCAGGTACGGCGAAGGCTGTGATAGGGATGGATCGCTCTGTAAGGGGTATTTGCAGAAACGCTCCTGAGCAATCCAGCGCTGATATATATCTAGCATGCTGTATTTTCCGCAATATCATATCCATGTAGGGTAGCGGGTAAGCAGCTATTTTTGATACAGCGTTCACTTTTCGGTAGTCGACGCAGAAACGAAAACTGCCGTCAGATTTTCGCACCATAACTACTGGACTAGACCAATTGCTTTTGGATCTTCTAATTATGCCGGCACGGAGCATCTTATGCACTTGCTCGTGCATTTCGTCCTCTAAAATTTTCGAAACAGGGTAATACCGCTGTTTGATAGGACGAGCACTGCCAACGTCGATATCGTGGTGTATCCATCCCGTGCAGCCCAACTGTTCACAGGCAGGATCGGGTAGCAGTTCTTTCATCAGATTGTCGATTTCTAGGCGCTGCTCATCGGTAATTGATTCAATTCCGAGAGAGGCGAGCGATAAAAGCTCCTCAGCACGCATCGATGAGAGGACGGCCGGAACCTCAACATCTGTGCCTTTGAGCTGTAGCTTATTTGCTACAGGATCAAGCATCGCCGAAAATGCGCGAACGAAGTCGGCACCTAAAGTGCACTCAGTGTCGGCTTCGTTCAAAATAAGAACGTCAATCGAATGTGTTACTCCTCCAATGGTGAAGGGCAACTTAACACTACCCATAATAGGTACCAGATGACCATCGACTGCTCTAGCCCCTGGGCCCACATGTGGTCTCACGCGCTTATTTAATGAGGCAGCGAGAGATATGCCGACGGGGCCGAGAACGGTGCGTGAAGCTCCAGTGTCGTAGAGTCCTCTTAATTTAAATTGGCCGACCTCCACGGCCAGCCACCAACGTGGAAACTTCTCAACCAAAGCGCTGGCAACAGTACCTCCATCGCAGAACGTCTCCACATCGGTCGAGCTACTCGTTGCTATCGGTGAGTCGCTCGCCATGCCGTGGAGTGTTTGCGCTACTCCTGTTACGCTTTCAGCGTTGAAGGTCCGCGGTTGTTCTTGAGCGGTAGGGACCTTATCTACTCGCTCTCTTTCCCGTTTTTTGATTTATCTTGGGCACATTCCGGGCAGGTCAACTTAGTATAACCAGGCCAGCTGCAATTCCAGCACAGAACGTTTTCGCCGTCTGGACCTGCCGGTTTGTCTTTGTTCTTGTCCGACTTGGGAGTAATTTCGTCGGCACGATCCCCTCTACGACGCCAGCCTCCTTTTCCTCGTTTATCTCCTCGACCGCGCTTGCCACTGCAAGTTGGCGTCTGGTCGTCGTCTGACTGCTCCTTTTTCGGCGATGTTTCTGCCTCTTTAGGAGAGGACTTTCTCGCTTAGGAGTTTTTTCCCGAACCAGACTTCTTGCCAGTAGGAGAGTCGGGGCCTATAGACCTCTTCTTAAGAAACTTATCAAAGTATCTTTCCAATTCCTCCTCTGACATGGAATTCGAGTTTACTGAGGAGATGCTGATCTGCTTGCTCTTGGGTTTTNTATGCTGATCTGCTTGCCCTTGGGTTTTCTGCCAGTTCTATATGCCGTTTCCGGCCGCACCGTTTGATCTGCTGGGGGCGGTGGCCTCCACTGACCATCCTCATCGTCTTCTACTTCCTGGGCTCTGTCGAGGAGTTCCTGAGTATTCGTTAAAATCCCATAGTATTTCTTCATCCTCTTTTTAATCTTCGGAAGCATGTTATCGATGACCAGATTAAATTGTTCTTGCTGGCTCCATGGGTTTTCAAAGCGATTCAATATCATGAGGAGAGAGACGATATAGTCTACTACAGGCTCGTCAGCTCCTTGGGTGCGTAGATGAGCCTCGACTACCAGACTCCGCTTATTCCTTCTACACTTGCTGTAATTATTGAGAGCTGCCCTCTTGAAGTCTTGGTACGTTTTCCACGAGGGCCTCAAGGCACGATACCAAAAAAGCCCAGGTTTCTCTAGCATGGGAAACAAGGAGTCAAGGAGTTCATCGTCGGATATATCCTCTAATCGCTGATTTGCCTCGATTTGCGCTAAGAATTCTTCAATGCTGGTGCCCTTGTCGCCAGAGAATTTTAATTTCCATTCTCTAACTGTCCTCCCGAGATGCTTCGTTCTCGGACGAGAGTTGTCCAGAGTGTTCCCGGTGCTGCTTGGCATAACTCCAGCAATTTGATTTGTCACTTGAGGACTCGGTTGCGAGAGCGAATTCACAGCTGTTTGTGGCCAAGTCCCCCCGTCGCAGCTCGAGCGTACGGGCTGATTGTGAACGGTCACGGCCGGCCAGCAGAGGTTAGGATGCTGCGGGGGGTCTGCGCGCCAAGAACTCGGCACGGTGGCCGGTATTCCTGTACAAGCACTCGGCTGACTAGCTTTAGTCGTGGAGTGGAATATCGGAGCTTGTGCGTTTAAAACTTTTTTCTCGTTCGAATGCAGATTATTATGTTGATTCGACATGTCGTAATAATTTAAGTCGAACGTATCCTGGAACTGAACACTTTTTGTGCTGCGGTTAATTTTCTGACGTGCGTCTTCCGCTGCTTGTTGTTGCGAGTATAATACTACATTACTCAGTTGTACTCGGAGGTCTTTAACTATATTTTCTAATTCGGCGATTTTCGACGATAAACTCTGGTTTTCTTCGGTTTTTCCTGCGAAGTGTCCATGTAAGTCACGCATCGCTGTCCAGCCTCTTTCCAATTCTGCAGCCACTGATGCCGGGACGAACTCAATTTCTCCACTGGGCATAACCGTGTGCACCATAGGCCTATTCCACCTCTGGTTTACTGCTGGTATGCTTTGCGGCGTTGTTGTTGTTACTGTGGCTTGCGCGCTTGGTGATCTGATCAGATGCACGCAAGTCGGTTGTGAGACTGTTGTAGTCGTTACTACTATAGTAGCAACAAGCGGTGCCGCGAGTCTGGGTGTGCTCGTCGTATGAAACGACGGTTGCTGTGGTGCGTCACAGTTTACGTTCTTTTGAGAGTCTGTTATTTCTTGCCTCGAGTCCACTGGCATAGTGAGTGACATATCCTCCAGTTTTCGATGATCGTGTGGTGAGCTGGACGGTAGCTTCATCTCCGGATGCATGCCGTCCTCAAGCGCTTCTTCAGCCTCGATTACTGTGAGGACGACTGCTCTTAAATCTTCTGGAAAAGCGGGTGACTGTACAAAGGTCAAGCACAATTGGTCTCGCCTTTCGACATCTTCTTCCGTATTACTATCTTGTACAAAGTCTTCGGCTGTATAATTGCCATGCAATCTTCGTAGTAATCTGTTCGCTCGCTCGAATAGAGTACCGTTCGTTTGCAGTTCTAATTGATTTAACGCATCGTTGACTTCTACGCTCGACAAATTTTTAATCCA
>CM053171.1:23723152-23740098 GCA_012977825.3 Pteromalus puparum
TGTGTAAACGTGCTCATTCACTAATGTATAGGCTATACTTCTTCAGAAAGAGCACCAACCAAGAGCTGCGCAAACATCTCGTGCAAGCACTGCTGTTCCCCATCATAGACTACTGTTCTCTAGTATACTGTGACCTTACTCAAGAACTTGACACTAAACTACAGAGACTGGTGAACACAGGAATACGTTACATCTTTGGTGTAAGGAGGGACGAGCACATCACCCCCTACAGACGTGAATTGCAATGGCTCACCACCGCCGGGCGTAGGAAGTACTTTGCGGCCTGTTTTCTCAGAAAACTTTTCAACACTGCCACACCATCGTACATCTTGGCCTTCTTTGACTTCCACGTCGCACTCCGTCCTGTGAGGGGTGAGGTGACTGCCCTGGATATCCCCCCCTTCGGCACGGAGACACTGAGGAACTCATTCCATATCAGCGCCTCATACCTCTGGAACTCCTTACCATCCCATCTTCGTGAGAATAGATCCATCACTCAATTCAAAACGCAAGCTAAGCGCTACTTCCTCGCACAGGAGAGTACATAGATCACCAAATAGCATTCGTCACCCATCTCGCCTTCATTACTTTTTACACTCATTCACCGCCCTAGCATTAACGAACAGCTATAGAACTTACTACTAGCATTAATAATTTTGTACAACATAATGTACATAAATAAAATATTTAAAATCTAAAAATCTNCTCTCAGACGGCGCCACACACACATACACACAGCGCGCGGCTCTCTCCCTGTGTGTGCTATGGCTGTCTGCTCCGCTCACTTACCTGCTGCTAAAAAGGAATGTTATACACAAGAATATTTACAGAGATAATGTTTATTATATCGTGATCATATAATATAGGAGAGAGAGGGACGTAACGAGTGCACACAAGGCAACTCGTTATAACATATAACTAATTCTAATGTTCTATCAATTAGTTTAGTAGCAATTTTATAAGATATTTAGATATGAATGTCCAATTTGTAAAGCAAAACATTTTAAAGGAGAAATGACAACAGTTAATAAAACATATATCAATTGTTGTCATACGAATAAAATTCATCTGGAGGTTAAAACGCCATATCCAATCGAATTACAAAATTTATTATTTAATAAAAATTTAAAAAGTAATAATTATAGAAAAAATATACGAATTTATAATAATTCTTTAGCTTTTGCAAGTTTTGGATCTAAATTAATTCATTTTAATACAGTTGAATCACAAGTATTTAAAATATCTGGTCAAGCTGTTTATAAATAAAGTAAATATTATCATAATATTTACTCATTACATCCTAATGATAATGATAAACTAAAATATGGGCAGTTATGTATTATAGACAATAACATTGCAAATAAATATAGAATAAACGAGTGTAAGACTAATGGAATAAGTTGATGATATAAGTTTAATAGAATATTCAGAAAAATCGATATCTAGTAATAATCCTTATGCTGAGGCTTACAAAACAATGTATAGAGTAGAAGCGGAAGAGAATACAAAAGCACATAATAATTATACAACACCTCAACGAATAGTAATGCTATTAACTCGTGACGATTGTACTAAAAATAAATAATATTTTGCTACATGTAATGAATTTGCTGTTGTGTATATAAGGTGATGATGGCACGTATATTAAGCTAGCAGACCATGGTCACGACGCACACATCTAACCTACAGGGTATTTAGTTGCTAATTAGTTGCTAATTAGTTACACTATTCCCGATTTAGTTGCTCAATACCTGCAGAAGATACGTGCGATCTGCTAGATTAAGTCTTAACCTAGCAGACCCAATACTATATCTTTAGTTCTCGTAAAGATATCGAAGTTCTGCAAACGGCATATTTAGTTGCTAATTAGTTGCTGAAGGATAGCGTTTTTTATATTATCCCCTCATCATCCCCTAACTGCAGCAACAACCCCCACACTACCCCCGAAATACCATAAAGTCAAAAAGAGGTCATGAGAAAATATAAACTGTGGCGTATTTTGTTGCTAATTAGTTGCTGCAAAATAGCACTGTTTATAATATTCTATTATCAACCCTTAACTCCCGATCATCCCCGCTACCACCCCCAGAATATGACAATATCAGAAAATTCTGGTAGGTGGACAAAAATTGCGGGATATTTAGTTGCTAATTAGTTGCTCGCAGAAACCGTAGTTAATAATATCCTACAATCATCCCCTAACCTCAGATCAACCCCTTCTACTCACTTAAAAATTGGAGATTNCTGAAGGACAGCCTTATTTTCATTATCCCCTATCATCCTCTAACTGCCGCATCGACCCCCCATACTACCCCCGAAATACGATAAAGTCAAAAAGAGGTCGTGAGAGAATACAAACTGTGGCGTATTTTGTTGCTAATTTGTTGCTGAAAGATAGGCAAGGTCCCATTCCCCGCATTAACGCATAAGGCACATGGGCCGATACCAGGCCGAGGCCCAAAACCGGAAAAATGATGTTTTGAGCAGTTTTTGGCCAGTGCTCGCCAGTAACTGTGTAATTTCGACAGAATTAGCCAGTAACTGGTTTACACGAGTCACAATTTCTACCAGGGGACATACATAAATATAGTACGAAGTATACCTGCTGTCCCACCGTTTAAAGCACAAGCGTACTACGCTATAGTTATGCGAGCCCTACGTTACAATTTGGACTTTTTTCACCAATGCTATATTTCAGCAACAAATCAGCATCGACAAATTCTATCAAATCGTTAAAAAAGCTCCATTATGTCAAAAGTGATAGTTATGGTGGTGCCAGCTCAGGATTTAAGCCAGCCCAACCTTTGTTTCTCGTCAAAAAAAGAAGCAACAAAATAGTTTAAGGTGTAAAACATCAGCAACCAATTAGAAACAAATTCTAGAACAGTTATTTTCTGCCGAAACGCATTTTTAATCATTTTTCCGGTTTTGAGCCTCGGCCTGGTATCGGCCCATGGGCCTTATGGGTTAATGCGGGGAATGGGGCTTAGCCTATCTTTCAGCAACAAATTAGCAACAAATATGCCGTTTGAATCAGAAAAATAGCTCCATTAGATCAAAAGTTACAGCTTAATACTTAAGCTAGCCCAACCTTCGTTTCTCGGAAACGGCGAGAGCAACAAAATCAATTCTTGCGTAACAAATTAGCAACAAATTGTGGAATAGTTTATTTTTGGTTGGGTAAAAGTGGTGGTTCCAGCTTAATAGACATGGCCGTTTTATATTGTACAGAAAAAAGGAGAAGTTGATCTGAGGCGAAGCGATGCTTGTACAATATTTTTAAGTGAAAAATTCGAAAGCAACTAATTAATAACAAAATATCCTGGGATTATATTATACACCAATTTGTATCTTCTGACCGTCTTCTATTTTGAAGCGAGTAGAGGGGGTTGATCTAAGGTTGGGGATGTTAGTAGAATATTATTAACTACGGTCTTTGCGAGAAACTAATCAGCAACTAAATATCCCGCAATTTTTTTCCACTTTCTGATATCGTAATATTCTGGGGGTGGTAGCGGGGATGATCGGGAGTTAAGGGTTGATAATGGAATATTATAAACAGTGCTATTTTTCAGCAACTAATTAGCAACAAAATACGCCACAGTTTATATTTTCTCATGACCTCTTTTTGACTTTATGGTATTTCGGGGGTAGTGTGGGGGTTGTTGCTGCAGTTAGGGGATGATGAGGGGATAATACAAAAAACGCTATCCTTCAGCAACTAATTAGCAACTAAATATGCCATTTGCAGAACTTCGATATCTTTACGAGAACTAAAGATATAGTATTGGGTATGCTAGGTTAAGACTTAATCTAGCAGATCGCACGTATCTTCTGCAGGTATTGAGCAACTAAATCGGGAATAGTGTAACTAATTAGCAACTAATTAGCAACTAAATACCCAGTAGGTTAGATGTGTGCGTCGTGACCATGGTCTGCTAGCTTAATATACGTGTTCATTGCAAGCGGTGTGGCCTGGTTTCGAGACAGAACGACGGGGTGTAAATGTGCATACCGACACCTCTGCATAAAGCATTTACCCCTAATAGTGACCGACATATTTTTCGCAAATGTGGGAATTTGAGAGAAAGCTCGCTCAATGAGTTGGCCGCGGTGGATGCTGTTTTTACGGAAAATGCGAGGTCGTCTGCGCGATCCGCGGGTGGGTGCCGTGAGAGAGTGTTGGGCCTCTTTGTGGTATTCTTTTGAAATAGGGGGTGGAAGCTCGAAAAGGGGGACGAGTAGGCCCTGGAACGCGCAATATAAAAGCTCTGGAGCTAGACGTGTTGTTATTCAGTCTACTCTGCAGTCTCGTGCAGGATTCTTCGTGTTTAGAAGTATAGAAAAACGTAGGAAGATAGTCGCAATGGCTCGTTGTCAAGAACACACTCGTATCGCGAAGTCGGTGGAGTACAGAGAACTAGTCGACCGTTTCCGTAGTACAGTGTCTCAATGTGTATCTTTAGCGTGTATACAGCAAACGCGTTTAAGAGCGGATAGATTTAACAACGATTTCTGGAGTAGATTACCGCTTATGCCAATGCACGACCTTGCTCTAGAATTGGCATATGCCCTAGCACTGAGCGATTTGCAATACGTGTTTCAACTTTACGACCTGTGTATACATGAGAACGTGTTGGCTACGTACATCGCGAGGCGATATTTAACAGGTAGCGGCAGACTCATGCCTGCCCAGCACGCCCACCCTCTTATTGAGAGGTATCACGTGTTGCGTAAGTACTTCTCTTATTTATTTTTAGTCCGCAGTATAAAATGAATATGTTTCATAATTTTCATATTTTTACAGGGGAGCTGCGTGATTTGGGCATGCAATACAATGATTCGAAGAGGCTCATAAAGATTGTCAGACGCAGGTTGTCGAAACAGCTTGACGAAGTTTTTGAGACTAGTCAGACCGTTACTAGCCCGGACGATGAAATTTATGATGATGACGATGATGATGATGATGATGATAATGATATACCACCGCCGAGGGTACAGAGGCACGACGATATTATTGTTGAAGTGGAAGTACATAACGGTAAGAAGTTGAAATTATTTGTATTTTTTAATATTTTGTTGTCATTTGACACTTAAAAGTTTTTCGATTAATTCTTTTTAATTAATGCTGACTGTTTTTGTGTTTATTCCAGACGACAACGCACAGAAAAAAAGGCGGTTAGAAGACGAAGCCGTGGCGGTTGATATAAGAGGAGATCAGCAACAGCATCAGCAAAAAAGACCTCGTGTGGAGTTGGATAATGTGTCAGAGGCGGTGGCGAGCACTTCAGCAGCAACGAACAATAGAGGTGCGGTGAATGCCGATTGTGACATTGTGTCCATAGCGCCCAGTGAAGATGGTGTAAACGAGCCGTCAACGTCGAACGGTCAACAGCAGCAGTCGTCGGCGCAGGTAGCCGTACCGCCAGAACCCAAGAATGCCACCGAGGGATCAACGACCCAAGGAGGAAGCGGGCTTCGCGACGAGGGTGTGATGCAGGCCGTACTGAGTGGGGGTAATTTAAAAGCCTATTATATTTTAAACGAATACGATAGAATGAGTGCGCGATTGAAAGTCAATGAGCATGTGACGAGATTTAAAATAGTCGCTAGGCCCTCGGATAAAGATTCGGAAACTTGGACTAGTCTGGCATTCCGGCAAATAACGGAAAAAATAAAAGAAGAGCGTAAACCAGTAGATTTGATTAATATAACTGTTAGCTACGATCAATTTGTAGATGGAAAAATGTGGATGCCCGCTACTACTATTGGCGAATTAGATTACAAACCGTGCTCGAAATGTTTAGAAAAATTCAACAAAGCAAAAGGATAGTTGATATAGACGATACATTTACATTGATAGCCACGTATATCGACATGCCAGATGCGGACGAGTGGGAGAAGGCATTTGAGGGGCTGGGTGGAACGAAGACTGTGGAGAGCATGCTCGACAAACGGAGCATATTAAACATTAAAAACGAGGATAATTTATGTTTACCGCGCGCGTTAGCTTGCGGGTTAGTTTATGTAAATAAAAACGCGAGTAGGGAGTGGGGGAAAGAGTGGCACGACATGCGCGGGAACCCGTCTTTTCAGAAGGCCCGGGCCTTAGAATTAATGCGCGAAGCGGGTGTAGTGCTCGAAAATGGTAGGGGGTGCGGCATTCAAGAGTTTGAAAAATTTCAGCGCTTTCTCATAGAGAAAAAAATTGCGATTCGCGCGTATGTAAACGAAACGTTTGGGAGGAAAGACGAGCCCTTATTTTTTGACGGTTCAAAGGTTGTGCGGGGGGAATACGAAAAAACCATAAATATTATGGTTTATCGCGAGCAAAGGCACTATGATTTAATTTTAAACCTCGTTGGCGTGCGAAGTGGTATGTACTTTCGCGAGCCATGTAATTATGCTTATTCCGCGATTAACCAACATACATGTGCGGCCTTATGTGATGCGTGTTTCGGTACACCAAGATGTAGTCAGCAACCGGAAAAACCGATTAGCTGTAACGATTGCAAGCGGGATTTTTATAACGAAAACTGTTTGCTTAAGCACCGAAAACTTGGATCGGTATCGCGAAATAAAGAGCGTATTCATTTTCGATTTGCGCGATATTTACGACGAGGAAGAAGTAAAAGATGATAGACAACGGCTGATCTTTGAAATGAATGACGAGGTTGTATATGAAATTATCCACACCGACAACCATGGTAATGTGATTTTCATGAGATATGTCCCTAGAGGTGAGGAAGAAGCCGATCGTTTTCAACAGGCGTACGAAGGAGACGAAATGAACGACGAGGGCGATGAAGAGTATAGCCTTCCGCTGCATTAGCCGCGGATGAGGCTGGAACCTGCTGAAGATCAAGTCCACCTTCAAGGTAAGCCATGGAAACTTGACCAGCATCTGCGCTTCTAGATGAGAATCGGTTGGATAGATCCGTACGCGTACGAAAGTGGCCACGACCAGTCTCTAGGCAAAAGCGAAGAATACGAACCCTTGCAAGAGAAGATCGAGGAAGATTTGCTTAAGATGGAAGAGTATGCTAAATGGATTATTCAAGCTGGCGTACAACGATGGAACGAATATCGAACGAATAACGAATATCGAGCGGCTCTCGCTGTCGAGGCTGTGGTTGCCAATGCTCTTTAGGCTGAGAATCATTATGAAGAAGACTAGTGAACGGTGAGAGTATTTCTAGCGGATCAGATCCCGGTTGTGTTGGCGAAGTATCTTGTATTCAACATAGACGAAAGCAGCAAGCAAGGCCCACACTGGGTAGCCGTATACGCCGACACAGATGCCACCGAAATCTTCTTTGACGGCTATGGACTCCCGCCAGCCATACCGTATCATATTGATAGACTGGGAAGAAACTGTAACATCTACGACTGGAACATACAACAACTGTAAAGTGTCGACACCAGTGTGTGCGGTCACTATTGTGTCGATTTTTGTTTTATATGTCTAGTGGTTATTTTATTGAGCACTTTTGTACTCTTTTTTCCTCCAACGCCGTAGAAAACGACAAGCTCTGCGTAACTGTGTACAAGCGTATACTTAAAATTTTTAAGAATAAGAAAATTATATGTATTCTCAATGCGAACAATCATGTAAACCAAAAACACATGCGTACTCATCACTAGCACGTATTCAATATATAATCTGTTAAATAATGTATACATCTTGCTTATATCAGCATTAAATAAATGTAAATATACACCCACGTTAAATTTTCTACAAACCTACTCCCACATACATCCCTTAGAAGACATGCGCATCACTAATATTTAAGAGGGTTCTAAGGATTTTTACTCTCAGTCACTTTTCTACTCAAGATGGATAAACATCAGAGCAGCAACAGTAATCAAAAAAACGGGGGTTATACCCGTTTTGATCAACCGAAAAAAGAAGAAAAAAAATCTACCTGGAAACAAATAACTGAAAAATTTTCAACCAACACCAACTCTTTTCCACAAAACAAAAATTATAAAAGATTTTAAATAAATAAAGTATTTATATACATCTAAATTATGATTGTTTTACGTTTTATTTACTTATCCCATAATCCATTCCGTATCCATGCATGTATACCACATACCCACACTAGATATAATTATAAATAAATAAATATTGTGTATTCTTAGTTATAAGTTTAAATAAATTTTTAATGAAAATTAAAATAAATAAAATCATATTTATTTGTGTCCTTATTACAAGTTTTTATTTAAATATTTATTATCATTATAGCAATATAGAAAATTACATGTTTTTTTCATAAATAGTAGTTTGCGGTTGTTTTATAACTTTACCGGGTTTATCGTACATTAATATCGGATNCCGGGTTTATCGCACATTAATATCGGATATCTCAGTCCCGACTCTGCATACGCCGCGACGTTAAAAAATACGAATTCCGTATTAACATGAATTACATTCTCTTTAGGCCCGAAACTCTTGAGATAGACATAGGCCGAGTTTTTCAGAAGACCCTTGTTTGTAAAATTTCCGCGAATATTGCAGCCTAACGTTTGGAGTCTAAAATAGCTACACGCCGTTTTTGTCCAATAGCAGCCGTCCGGACGTCGATGTGGAGTAATGTCATCTAAACCACATACGATTGCTCGCGGTGGTAACACCCGAAAATTGGCCTCCAAAACGTAGATTCCACGGTCTTCGTGATTCTGTCAATTTGTAGCGCTCCCCAATATCCAAATCTTGACAAGCTCACCGATACAGCCTATGACCTGCGTACCGATTTTCCGTGACGACGCAGCGTGTGCGTTTCCGTCGCTCAAACAGAGAAATGACTGTGCCTGGCTGCAAAAAAAAATGAAATTAGTTTTACATACATCATGTTTTTACAAAAAAAAAAATTACTGTTTTCATTATTACCTGTAGCTCCTTTAGAAGCAATTTTGTGCCAGAAGCTGTTTTATAATAATCCAACATGCCTTTTTCGAGCTGCTTGTATAAAACATCCTCCTCAACTAGTTGTACATAAAACGATGAGGGGGTGTTGAAGTGGGTGATGCGTAAATCCTTGGTTTGCGATAGGAGCGCATCGATATCTCGAGGCCAAATACCAACACTCATTTTGAAATATTACACTTTATAACGGATATTTTCACTTTACAGCTTCTCACTCGCAATACAGCTAGCAACGCACTGCTGGTCCACTGTGACAAATGCGGGGGTTCGAGTCAAGTGGCGCAGTCTAGGGAGGGGGGAGTCTTTCCGCTAGAAACACACACACACACACATTTCGGCGCAAGGGGAAAGCTATTAGGCTAGAACGGCGCACGTGCGGGGCCCCGTAGCTAACAGCGCTGCATTGGGGACTAGCGGTCGTTGTTGTAAGCTAACTAGCCCCGCCGATACAAGCTCTTGTATGCAGCCGGTAAATTAGCTTACCACCGCACCGCCGCCGCCCGCAGCTGAATAATATGCTCGTCTTTAAAAAAAANTGATCGTTGTTGTAAGCTAACTAGCCCCGCCGATACAAGCTCTTGTAAGCACCCGGTAAATTAGCTTACCACCGCGCCGCCGCCGCCGCCGCCGCCGCCGCCCGCAGCTGAATAATAGGCTCGTTTTTTTAAAACAAATTTAGTTTGTATTGTGTGCTTATCCCGTCAGCATCATCATCATCCTCATCATGGATACTCGTTGGACACATCCTTGGACAAAAATGATATGCGGACCAACATCGTGTGGAAAATCTTCGTTTATAAAGCGCTTATTACATTTTATCGATGAAATGGCAGATGTGACATTTGACCGAATCTTATTTTATTACGCCGGGTGGCCGGATGGCTACAAAAGTGAGAAATTGCTAAGAAACGGCAAGACTATAGAGTTTCGAGAAGGTTTGCCTAAAGCCGCGGATTACTCAAACGATCCGCACCTAAAAAAACTCTTGATAATCGACGATATGATACGCGAAGCCTCGAATCACGTTATTGTCGATCTCTTTACTAAAGGCTCACACCACAAGAACATATCTGTCTTTTTCATCACACAAAATCTGTTCCACAAAGGCGCATATGCTCGAGACATTAGCCTCAATGCATCGTATATTGTCTTATTCAAAAATCCACGCGATCGTGCACAGATTCAACATCTAGCCCGACAAGTCTATCCTGAAGATCCAAAATTTGTCAAAGAGGCGTATCAGGATGCTACAACAAAACCGTTTGGCTACTTGATGATTGACTGTAAACAGAGCACAGCGGATGAGTTTAGATTTAGAACGTGTATTTTTCCAGACGATGAATATCAATATATTTACTTGCCAAAGTACACCACCAGCGCTTGGAAACACTCTATGTAATAGCTCGTGGCTTTCGTCGTCGTCGTCGTCGTCGTCGGTTAAAAAGAAGAATGCTGCTCTGGTATTCTTTAGTCGTCCGTCAGCCATGCCGAAGCACGCATCAGCTGGCTCGGATAGCACGAGTCGGAAAAAACTACCGTTTGAAAAAAAATATATCGCTCTCTTGGATGCTCTTAGACATTCTGACAAAAATCAGCGTATAGCTCTCTTAAAATCGGCTGACGAAAAATTAATCAAGTATATTTGCGAGTGCGCGTTAAACGTCCTATACGGAACAGTCTCGTTAAAAAACCATCAAAAGAAGAAGCTTAAAAAACATAAACAAATTTTAAGAAAATTGGCTGCAAAGAGTCGTAAAAATTCTTGGAAAAGTAAAAAACGTGTCATTGTTCAAAAAGGCGGAAGTTTTCTACCGTTTCTTCTACAACCTATACTGGAGGGTTTATTATCAATTTTACGCTGAAAAAAAAAATGTCGAGCATTAAAAAAATGGTTCTTATATCCAAAGATCAGCTAGATAGAATGCAACGAGAGCCGCAACCAGCTACGAGCAGCAGCAGCAGCAGCAGCAGTAATGCTGTGACAAGAGACCTCGACAATGCACCAAGTACACCAAGCCTCGGGACTAGTCAAACTATCGGTGACAATCTCAGTCGTCTGGATGATGAGATGAAAAAAATTCTCGACTCAACAACATATACAAATGATCAAGATCGTTTAACACAGTACCTTAGTGCTTTGCGTCGATACTTATTCTTTATGGAAGAAAAACGTAAACCACGGGCAACATCTAGTGAAAAAAATCCTCTACACTCGGAACCCATGCAAGACGATTTAATTGTACAAAGCGTTCCAAAACTTTTCAAAAAAAGCACACAGCTATTATTAAACCATTTAAAATCACACACTGAGCGTATATTTTGGGATGCTCGCGGTACAGTATACATTGACGGTGAAAAAATTCACAATTCAAACATTATAGATTTGGTCAACGAAGCCGCACGATCTAGAAAAAAATACAAAGCCACTGGAAGAAAAGAATTTGCAAGATTGCTCCGTGCTCTCAGCGTGCCTAAAGAGTTTATTGGCAATACGAAACTCTGGAGCATCGGTGGTGCTGCATCTACGAGTAAAGACTGGAGTAAATTAGACAGTTACAGTAATCAAACAATCGCTAATCTCGGAAAGTCAAAGTCTGAATTTGCATCAGCCATAGACGGCGACGAGGACGAGCATG
The DNA here is from genome assembly GCA_012977825.3 of Pteromalus puparum. Classification (NCBI taxonomy): domain Eukaryota; kingdom Metazoa; phylum Arthropoda; class Insecta; order Hymenoptera; family Pteromalidae; genus Pteromalus; species Pteromalus puparum. The sequence goes on from CM053171.1 coordinate 23,734,718, forward strand.
ATACCGGAGGTTTTGATTCTACCTTGGCTCTAGCAAAATTACAAGGAGACGGCGCGCCACTACCGTGCATAGCTCGACGCCTAAAAAATCACCTAAAAAATGGCTAAAAGCACTATGAATCAACGTTTGGAAAAACAATACTTTGACCCCCGACATGCAGCCACCTATTCCGGAGCTAGGAATCTTATTCGTGAAAATAAAGATAAATTTTCTGCAGACAAGATCAAAAAGTGGCTCACAAAACACGATACCTACACTCTTCACAAAGCTATTCGACGAAAATTCCCGCGATTATTGTACAACGTGAATGGCATAGATCATGTTTGGGAAGCCGATCTCATCCAGCTCACATCTTTAAAGTCGTACAATGACAATTTTGGCTATATTTTAGTGGTGATCGACGTTCTATCCAAGTTTGTCTGGGTTCAGCCCCTACGCGATAAAACAACACACGCAGTTTCAACAGCGTTTAAAAAAATTCTCGACACCAGTCTCCGGAAACCACACATACTACAGACAGACCGTGGAAAGGAATTTGTCGGTAGCACTTTTCAGAAGTTACTCAAAGATAACGATATTTATTTTCGTGTTGTAAGCAACCCTGATGTGAAAGCCGCTGTTGTTGAACGATTCAACAGAACGCTCAAAGAACGCATGTACAGATATTTTACACATAAAAATACAAAACGATACATTGACGTTTTACAGCTATTGGTTGACGCTTACAATAAAACACCGCACTCTACGATTAAAATGGAGCCAGTAAGTGTGACCATATATAACGCGCACAAAGCGAGAAAAAATTTAGTTAAACGAGCTATGCGGAGACAGCCTCTTCGTAAAAGACCGAAATCCAAGACTGGCATGTATGTGCGCATTAGTCGAGAAAAGAATATTTTTGAAAAAGGTGCTGAAAAATCATGGAGTGAAGAAGTGTTTAAAATTACAAATGTTTTAAAAAGACAAGCTCTATTTATCTACAAACTGTGCGACTTACAAGGTGAAGAAATTGAGGGGTTTTTCTATCCCGAAGAACTGTCTGCTGTGCACAAGAAACGAGTCAAAGAGCAAGAATTTAAAATTGATAAAATTTTACGCACCAAAGGCAAAGGCAAGAAAAAACAGTATCTCGTCAGCTGGGTCGGTTATCCCGAAAAATTCAACTCTTGGATATCAGCTGCAGATTTGAAGAATATTTAAAAACAATGAATCAAACGGAATTTACCATCTTTCTCCCGAGCAACAGCAGTGCAAAGTACTATCCTAATAACACAACTACAAGCTTTTCGACACGACTGCCCAAAGAAATTGAACTTTACGGGCGATGGTTAGTTGGTATTTCAGAAATACACATTCCATGCACAACATTTCATCTACGCCACGAGGACTGCATTCTCAAGTATGGCAATGATGATGAAACACCCCGATACTTTCAACATGGTACATACACTACTATGCAATGTCTCGTTGACACAATAAACGACGCATTGACACTACCCGGTAGAAAGGAACTATGCATGAAATTGTTCTACAACGAACGAGGCGGCTTTGTATCTATAGGCTTTCTCGCGAAAAATAATCTTGTAAAGCTGTGCAGATCACCCGATTTGTCGCCTGCTGTCCAGCGCATACTCGGCTTTGAGTTTGGTGTAAATCCCACAGAGACGCGCGAACAAATAGATAATTATCAACTACGTCTCGTAGGCACACAGCCTGCAAGTTTTGCAAGAGCCGTGCCAGATCAACTATTTGTCTACTCTAATCTCTGCGAGCCCAGTATCGTCGGTGACACACACGCACCACTTTTGCGGATAGTCAATATAGAAGCCCGAAAATTCGATTTTGGAACCACCGTCGTGAAAAATTTTGCGCCAGTTCACCATGTGCCTATGCTCGTAAATAGATTTCAAACAATCGACATAGATATAAGAGATCAACTCGGCAAACCCATACCATTCGAGTTTGGAACGCTGACCATAGCACTGCATTTTAAGAGAGCAGACTAAGTGATTTTTCTACAAAATGAGTTTTTACACCGTTTACGATTATCAAACGGGCCGTGGGGGCCGTGGTGTAAATCACGTCTACGTCGGCTCGCCTCGGATGCGTGGTCATCGTTTGGGCTCATGGTTTTCTGGAATATTCCGCAGTGCTTTACCGTTTCTTGCAAAAGGCGCTCGAGCCGTTGGTAATGAAGCTTTACGGGCTAGTGTTAATATACTCGAAGACGTCGGTGAAAACAACATGACGTTTAAGGACTCACTCAAAACACGTCTCAACGAATCAGGACATAACCTCAAGAGAAAAGCAACAGAGAAGCTGTCAAAAATCATGGAAGGCTCTGGCTATAATCATCTGCACGCTAAACGACCTGCTCAGNCGTCTGCACGCTAAACGACCTGCTTAGTCTCGTCTCGCGCTTGGGCACACCGTGTCACGGAGAAAGAAACGCCGTTCATCTACTGGCGGTACAAAATCCAAGAAACGCAAGACAAAGAAGAAGAGTCTACGTAGACGTCGTGCAAAGCCAGTTAAACGCTTGAAGAAAAAACTGTCAAAGGACAGAAAGTCTAAGAAGAAGTCAAGAAAAAGTAAAAAACACGAGATATTTTCGGCTAACATTCTAACGTTAAAATGTCGTTTTTGCACAGCCACTCGGAAGCGTGCCTCAAAACAGAGCTCGACTTGTTTTCCCTACCTCCTACACAAACGGCCATAGAATCAAGCAGATGGGTATCTTACAAACCCGTGTCGTCGTTGAGCGACGAGAGTCCCATAGAGTTTTGCATAAATTCTCAAAACGAGGATTATTTAGATCTCGCACATACTATGATAAAAGTCAATGTGCAAATAACACCGCTGACAGAGGCGACCGACAAATTTGTGGCTCCAGTAAACAACTTTTTGCACTCGATATTCAACCAGGTTGATGTTTATTTAAATCAAAAACTTGTCTCACCGCCCAATAACGCATATCCCTATAGAGCATACTTGGAAACTCTTCTTAATTACGGCCCCGCTGCCAAAAATTCTCATCTAACCACCGCGCTATGGGCGGCCGATGTGGCGGGCTCTATGGACGAACAGCCCGGCGGTGATAATAAGAAAAATACAGGCCTCGTGGAAAGACAGGCATGTCTAGCGGGCGGTAAACAATATGATCTTCTCGGACATCTTCACTGCGATATAATGAATCAAGATAGATTTCTTATAAACGGTGTAGAAGTTCGTCTAAGACTCGTACGGTCGAAAGACGCATTCTGTCTCATGAACGCATCAACCACAGAGTATTCTGTGCATATAGCCGAAGCTACACTCCTCGTACGCCGTGTAAAAATTTCACCAGCCGTTCTCATAGCACACGCCAAGACATTGTCAACGGCCACAGCCAAATACCCCATCACGCGTGTAGAAGTAAAAACCTTCACCATGCACAGTGGCATAATCGGAGATTCTTTAGAAAATGTCATACTCGGCCAATTACCCAAGAGAATCATTCTTGGCTTTGTCGACAACAAAGCTTTCAACGGAGACAAGACAAAAAACCCATTCAATTTTCAAAACTTTTCCATCAATTTTCTATCCCTCTATGTCGACGGCACTCAAATACCGAGCAAGCCACTGCAGCCAAAATTTGACAAGAACGCACCCATGTACGTCGAAGCCTATCACACGTTATTCTCAGGCACTGGCATACATTACATGAACGAAGGCAACGATATCGATCGCAATGAATACGCCGACGGTTATTGTCTTTTTGCATTCGATCTCACACCTGATCTATCAGCTCATTACGCCGGACACTGGAATCTCGTGAAAAACGGATCCATCAGAATCGAAGTTCGCTTCGAAAAAATATTAACTAAAACTATAAACTGCATACTATATTCAGAATTTGACAACGTTTTAGAAATAGATGCAGCAAGGCAAGTCGTCATAGACTATAACTCGTAAACTCACTCACACACACATACACACACACAGCGGCTCCCTAGAAAGAGGGAGAGGGAGATAGCCCTCGAGAGAGAGAGAGAAGTGGAAAAAACGGAAGGGCCTGCAGCCTCTGCAACACCATACGACAGTCCGCTCGCAACTCTCGCCCTCAGCGCACTCGCACTCTAGTCATCATGGAGAAAACAGACTATGTAATAGATATACAAGCATTTCACGACAAAAACGGGAGCTTTCTACCCAAGGAGGTTGCCGTATTGGGAATTGACTGCAATTTCATTGCACACTGGATCATAAAACCACCGTCATAAGATTGTGACATTATACAAAAAGGCATACTCGCCACAAACACATATCTGTCGTGCTACCACCATGGCATTGAATGGTTCGACGGTGAGGCGGACATGGATCGTGTATACAAAGTGCTTCGTTATGTGGCTAGTAATGCGCTACGAATATATGTGCGCGGTGCTCAAAAACAAAAGCTACTAGAAAACGTTCTCGGCCGACACATAATCAACTTGGAAGATTTCAGCTGCCCATCTTTCAAAAATCTACCACGCGTAAACGAACACTACTGCTTCTTTCACGGAAAAAAACGCGAATATTTCACTTGTGCTCTCGGCTACGTATACAAACTACGCCTGTGGATCATGAAGACTCTACAGGTCCCCGTCGAAGTTCATACCAATACCCATCAATACTCAAAAGACATTCCAGATAGTAAAAAGAAATTCACGGGCCTAGATAAAGTAGACGAAGCTTGTGAAAAATTAAAAACTCTAAACATATCCGGTGAATCCACGGCACCAGTGTCCCCCTCTACCACGACTGTCAGCTGCGCTAGTAGTGGGGAATACATACCAGCTGAGGGGAATCACTACGACAATGTCAGCGATGAACTCTCTGCAGCACAAAGCCTGGCTCACATTGGGTTGCGATTTTCATCGACACCACAGGACAAGGAGTTTACTTTGACAGCTATGGACTACCCCCCTCACACCCGGATCACATCGATCGACTTAGACGAAATTGCAGTCTCTACGATTGGAACATCCAAGAGCTGCAGAGCATCGATTCTGATATCTGCGGTCATTATTGCATTAGTTTTTTGTTTCATCTTTCTCGTGGTAGTTCTCTTTCTAATTTTCTTACAATATCTTCAACAGATACCCGCCTCAATGACATTCTAATTGTAAATATTACCAACGAATTCAAAAAACGCAAACATAATAACAAACATGTAAATAAAAGAATTATCTGTACCAACTACGAACAAACCTGTAAACCAAAAAACCGACATTGTAAATAAAATATCAAGTGTGTGTGTGTGTGTGTGCGACTTATATATCTTTTTTTTTCACTTATATATATATAATCATGTGTACACTTTTCTTATACTATATTCATGTAATCCTATATATCTGTCT
>CM053171.1:23740207-23758672 GCA_012977825.3 Pteromalus puparum
CTCTCTCTCTCTCGCGCTTACACGGCTCCCATACGATTATCGATCGTATGAGGGCCGCCGACGCAGCAGATCTACGCTGCAAACGAGATTTTGTCCACTGCGCATACCCCTCCCCTAGTGGTCCCGCTTTGCTCGTCGCCTCGCTGACCAGCTCGAGCGAAGCAGCGGATCAGTATATTTCCTTCCTTCAACAGACTACAACACTCCACATGATGCTTCTACAGACGAAACCACGTGCCAGAGTGTTCCAGAGGAAGCCAGGTCCTAGCTGCTCGAGTTGCCGTTTCGCCTCGCCGCTGGACTCTATGTATTCTAATTTTATCCTAATAGATTAATAAACTAACATTGTTCTTTAGTGTATTTCTCGCACCCGGGGATCTCTACACCAGACTGATCCGGGGAGTCTATTCCTCCGGGAAAGACTCACACTTCTATACATATTTCACTAATCCTGCCACCGACGGGTCATAAAAAGATAGCTTCATGCTATCCTACTGGGATAGCTCAGTAGGTTCTCCCATGGTCACATCTCGCGAATTATACGTAAAATAAACTTTCTCATCGTAACACCCCGTAATACTAATCGAATTAATCTACAACAATCGCGAAGATCACATATCATCTTTCTTTTCATTTTCACTGTGTAACATTTTAGCAAATCACTTACTCTACATTCGTTAATAATTTATCATATGTGTAATAATAATCTTTCTCTTCTATTCATCGAACCACGTTAATACTGTCGAGACTTATTTCCCACGTAATCTATCCGTTGAAAGCCGGACACGTGTCTGGATACACGGTAGTGGAAAATAAGTAATCATATATATAATAAAATCGGATAATATAAATTTTCAGACATATACTTAAGAAAACCAGAGTATTCGCCGCGTATTTTTTTTTTAGAACAAAAAGTCAACATCATCCCTCAAATATATACTCAATCTTTTCTGCACCTGCTTTCATTCATTCCAGGACATTTCATCTAATAACTCATCCACATTTTACTAATCATTATTATAAATTATCTTTTCCTGCGCAATAGGTTCTTCTCGATTGATATCATAAGGAGTCAACATTGTAACATATTCAAATAATATTCTAGTCCGTGTTTATAAAGTGATTTAATATGTCGAGCCGCCGCAATTGTTGTCAGTTGTTTTTGGAGTTTTTCTAGGTGTCGATTTTCTAATTTTGATATTATATTAGTAACATTTTCTTGGTATATTCTTGAGTAAGCTTTTTCTTTTGAGTAATAAATAAAGAGAATAAAGGCTGTTAGCCACAATCAATTTTTTCACTCATAAATCTGTGTAATACTTTATTCGACCCACTGCTCCTTATCTACTCCTATGCTACGAAATAATAATATCTGCGCCACAAGTCCTTAAACAAATTTTTCTCCGAACTCACTAATCTTATTTTTCGGCTATTGTAAGTAATGGAAAAATAAGACTCTTTCAAGATATATATATATATATATATATATAAAATCATGTGTACACTTTTCTTATGCTATATTCATGTAATCCTATATATCTGTCTCAAAATAAAAAAAACACTTATCGAAACACGTGTTTCCTTATTTATAACAGACACCCTGTCCTCCACTATTTAAAAAAAACATCCTTATCCACTTAACAAATCAATCATCTCCTTCCGTTTCCTCCACGTGCGCATCTCACCCGGGATTTTTTCTCACGGAAACTTGTGTCAACCTTTCTCTTCACAGCGGGACACCAACACGACCCGAACGCTCTCCCTATACACAACTCCGGAAATCCACTACAAAAATTTACAACTTTTGACAAATACATTATTATAAATTATTATAAATAAACATTCAATTGTTCGTAACGGCTTCTTTAGGAAAATCTCCATAGCTTTCCAAATTTCATCATTATTTACAATAAATTGTTCAACAAATTTGCAATAACCTAAGACCCCGGGCGATACCATGGCCCCGACACACCTCTTCATTCATCGCGCGCTACCAGGCCTCCGCCGAAAATCCCAGGCCCCAAGCTCAACCTCCCCCAAGTCTGGCGGTACCGCGCCGCAGACGAAAATCCCCTCCACAAACCCTCAGCTCACCCTCCCCCATCGGGCGATACCGTGCCGCATCCCGAAAATCCCCTCCACCAGACCCCGAGCTAACCCTCCCCCATCGGACGATACCCCGAGTAAAAATTAGATACGGCTTACCGTACGTATCATAAGGTCCGGATCCGGTCTACCTGAAGTAAACTTCAGGCGCTAAGTCAGGCTTTAAGACTCCGCGCGAATCCGGCCCTGCTCCGAAATAAATATTAACAAAATCCAATCATAATTGGTACCTTATAATTACCGGAATACACCCTGAAATATCAAATTTTGTAAATAATTACATTGTGACTTACTGTGACCGTAGGATTGCCGGAGTATAAACTGAAAACGCCCAGCATAACCTTAAAATAAAATACCGTGACTGGCAACAAATCAGTTTGTTTGTGATTTTGTGGTGATATTTTGTGAATGAACGATAACACTAATAATGGATAAGGCTAAACGAAGCAGGAAACTAAGAAACCGTAATCATTATAAAAAGCGAAAGTTCACTGAAAGCTGTAATACTGATAAAGAAACTGCGCATTTACAAAATCAATGCAAGGAAAAAGTGTTTTTTGCTCCAGTTGAAGAGCTGAGTCAGCTGAGTGTTGAGTGTTCAAATGAATGTCAAGAACTGCATAATGATATTATAGTATTAGAAAGTGCAGTAAGAAGTCAGTGTGCAACAGAAGAAATAAGTGCAGTAACATGTCAGTGTGCAACAGAATGCAGCTCCGAAATAAATTGTGACAGATTTTCTTCTGATGATTTGGGATCTAGTGATAGCGAAGATTATAATATAGACAGTGAATGTTCGAATAACGACATTGATCAAATTGCTGCAAAGCCAAGCAATCTAAAAGATGATTTGATAAGGTGGTCTAAGGAGATTTTGATCCCTTATTCCCATCTAGATAAACTACTCCAAATTTTACATCCTTATCATCCGGAGCTGCCAGCCTGCTCAACAACATTATTAAAAAGGAATGTTCTTCATACTTATAATATTCGTAAGTTTGATCCAGATAATCCTAATAATAAATCAGAGTACGTGTACTTTGGTATTGGCCATCAATTGCAGCGTATTGTAAATCCTGATTTACATAAGGACAATTTAATAAAACTTCAGTTTCATGTGGATGGTTTACCCCTTTTTAATTCTAGTTCAAAAGAATTTTGGCCAATTTTAGGAAAAGTTTATGAAGAAAATAATTTGTATCAACCATTTGAGATTGCAGTACACTGTGGTGAAGGCAAACCAAGCTCTGGGGATTTATTTTTACAAGATTTTGTGACGGAATTAAACATGCTGCTGAAAACTGGAATTGAAATTCTTTGCAAAAAGTTTACAGTTCAAGTAATGTGCTTTATTTGTGACCGACCTGCTCGAGCTTTTGTAAAGTGCTTTAAAGGTCATACAGGCTATTTTGCATGCGAACGATGCACTGTTTCCGGATGTAGAGAAAATAGAAAAACTGTGTTTCCAGTAGATGAATGTGCATTGAGAACCAATATGTCATTTCGAAACCAAGAGAATATTGAGCATCATCATGGAGTTTCGCTATTAACGAAGATTGAACCTATGATTGACATGATCAATAGTTTTACATTAGATTTTATGCATCTTGGGTGCTTAGGTGTTATGAAAAGGTTATTATCAGAATATTGGACAAAGTTATCGACAAAAATCTTGAATAGAGAGCAAGTGCTTAGAATTTCACAGCGAATGATGAATATATCAAGCCAAGTACCAATAGAATTTCAGCGCACCACAAGATCTTTGGGTGAACTTGGAAAGTGGAAGGCCACAGAATACCGTTTTTTTCTATTGTACTGTGGTATGTTTGTTCTTAAGGATGTGCTTCCTAGTAAGTTTTATAAACATTTTTTATTATTCAGCATAGCAAGTCGGATACTTAGCTGCAAAAGTTTGTACAACGATTATCTGGAACACGCAGATACTTATTTAAAAAAATTTGCTACATTAGCAAACAGTCCTCAAATGTATGGGACCGATGCCTTAGTCTTAAACATGCACAGTTTAACTCATTTGGCTGATGATGTGAAATATTTTAATTGTCCATTATTCGATATATCAGCTTTCTCTTTTGAAAATACGTTAGGAAAAATTAAAAAGTATTTAAGATCTGGCAATCGACCTTTGTCTCAACTATGTCGAAGGTTAGTGTTTTTGTTTATTGTTGTTTTTTCTAAATTTCTTAGGGGCTACTTAACTAATAATACTAATTTCAATGTTTTAGATTAGAAGAAGATTATACGTTTGAAGACAAAAGACCAATTGAACGTCCAAAGTTCAAGATTGAGAAATCAAAAACTGCCAAAAAAAATAAGAGAGATGAACCTGCAAAGATTAAAAAAATCGAGTACTTCAATAGTATAATAACTACAAAGCCACCTAATAACGTAGTACTATTGAACAATAAAGATGTAGTTTTAATTTGCAGTATGTCTAGTAATGATAATGGGTTTGAAAATTCTCAAGATCTCAGTAATATTTATTTGAAAGGAAAAAAAGTTACAGTTATTAGTGCAGCTTTAGATTATCCCACAAATTCATCAATTTTCAACATATTGAAAGTAAAAATAGATAAAAATCCTCTTATAATTGAAGATAATTTTAGTAACGTTAAATGTAAGATGATTTTGCTACAAATTTTTGAGTTGCCTGGGGAAATAGGAGAATCATATGTAATACCGATGTTACATAATAACTAATAACATTATAAGGAATTTCATTGTTTATTTATTTTGTCATAAAAAGTGAGTATTAACAATTATCACTTAGTATACCTAACCTATAAAAATGTAAAATGCTCAATATTGTTTTCAGGTGGTAAAGTAGGGGGCCGGATTGCTGCCGTAACTAAGGACCGGATTGTAGCCGTATGTATGCGCGCGCAACTTTAATCACTCACAACTCGCGTACAACATTCGCCGGTGGATTCAAATAAGAGACGCTACGGCAAAATCCTCCTTTACACTTTTTTGGTTAATACATTTGTCAGTTTTTGGAAGCAACTTGGAGACTTCGGACGTTGCATATCAGAGTACCTGGTTTTCATTAAAATTCTCATGCTTATTTGAGCCACAGGATTGTATAATATACATACGTAAGTTATTCTGCAATTCTATATTAAATAACAATGTCTAATACTCATGCCTCACGCTCTTAACTCACTCACTCACACTTATAACCAAAAAATGTATTCTACTAACAAGTATAATAGTCAAATTGCAAATATCAGTAATAATTTTTGCAGAAGATGGATCAAAAAATCATCAAGCGAAATACCTACGCTGTAGTAGAAATTCCAAAAGGAGATGGTGTTACGCATACGACAAAAGTTGCTGTTCCCTGGATTTATCTTTTCAAAAAAAAAGATTCTCAAGAAATGTTTGTAAAATTTTTGGAACAACCATTAAGCTCTCAGGATCAAAGTTTGCTAGCTGACTTTTTAAGCAAACCGACTGTTAAAGCACCTGAAAGTTGGCCTCTCTTTAAATGCAAAGTAATTTGTACGTTTGGTGAGTCCTATAAATTTTATAAATCCGTCAATCAATTTTAATTATACAATATTACTGAAGTGTATAATACTAATTCCTTTTCTATTTCTTGTGTTGTTTTCAGGATCACATAAAGATGCGACAAATTATCTATTGCACCAGATGCCCCCAAAGCAACCACCAGCAGTAACAAATCAGACCAAAACAAAAGTAAAGTCAAAGCAACCTATTACATCAAGTACGACAACTCCAAATGGAAATTCAAACCAAGGAATGAATGACGAAGATATCGATAAATTTTTAAACGATCTACCTCCTTTTGATGTGACAAAAGCAACAGATTCATCTGACAATGAATTATCACCAGAAGTTTCCCCTTCCCAGGACTTACAGTCAAGAGGTAAATATTATTTGCTTTTCTTAAAATTTAAAACAATTTATTTTTAATTATATTTTTTTAAATTTAAGATTCAGATGGAATGCATGCTGGTATCATCGATGAAGCAGTGAAACCTTCTATCGATGCAACAGGTGAATCTAGTATCGAAGTAGTTGGTGGCAACGATGGTGATCCTGTAACTGCTCGTCAAACCGAACATCCTATTATACCAAAAGATTCAATGTACGTACCCGAGGAAACGACATTAGAGAATACGACTGTTGACATTACATCGTTGTTTGTTTCCAAAACAGATGTTCAAGAGATGTTGGCTACAGTCAAATTCTATTTTGATGAAAAAGTTAAAGGTAAGCTTAAAGTAAACATTAAAAAAATTATTCTATTTATTTACACTAAAACATTTGTCGAATTTTTACAGGTTTAGCAGATCATGTTGACACAAAATTTTCAGGTAAAATTTTAAATTAAACTAAGATTTGAAATTTTGATTTGGTCAAAAAAGGTTTTTTACTTTTTTAATCTTTCTATTGCAGGTTTGGAGTCAAAACTAACTTCATTGAATGTTAAATTGACAAATCTACAACAAGACATAGACGAAGTAAAAACTTGGACTATGGTCAATAGACCATTTGGCAACAACGACAACATAATGCCACTGGCTACGCTTACAGAGAAGCATGATTTGAGTCTACCTTTGGTAGAACTAAAGAACTTTGATGACTTCAATGCCAAACTCACACTCGACAGTGAGTTATACAAAGATTTGGTAAGCATTGTTTTATCAACTAATTTTTATTGAAATATATGACATTGTTTTGTGACTGTATATTTTATTTTGCAGAAAAATCACATTATTTGTACTGTAAATACAGTAAAAAACGAAGACTTTGTGGAAGAAATCACAAAACTGATGAAAAAACTTTTATCTCGAGAAGTGGTCATTGCTCATACTGCCCAAAGACACAGTAATCACAAAACTCGCATATTCAAAGGAACAAATTTTTATATCTGTTTGAAGGGTAAAAACTATTTTCAATTTATCAAATTATTTATATCTTTATGTCATTTTTTCAAATTTCATTAATTTATTTTTTATTTTAGATGCTCTAATGCACACCTATAGTGGAAAGATGGTTATCGAAGATGCAAACCTGTGTCAAGCAATTGGTAGCGTTATTAATAATGCACCAGATTGGGATGGATTTCGAAGCAAGAGGATAAAACGTGCTTACTAAATTATTACTTACTACTTAATAATTATTAATTATTACTTATTTAACTTACTTCATATTTATTTTTTTCAAACGTATTTCATTATGTGAAAATGTATTTTTAAAAGAAAAACTTCATATTTATTTTGTTCAAACGTATTTCATTATGTGAAAATGTATTTTTAAAAGAAAAACTTCATATTTATTTTGTTCAAACGTATTTCATTATGTGAAAATGTATTTTTAAAAGAAAAATAAATTAAACTAATTTCTGTAAAATTATTTTTTTCATTATTTTTGCTAAAAAAAATCTTTTTCAGAGTTCCAAATTATTTTATTCACATTCAGGCTCTATAGTCCGGGTCTATTCCGGCCCGGATCAATAAACCAAGTATCAAAGATTTTGTAACCCGGACTAGCACCGGACATAACCCTGAATTAGAGTTACATCAAAAAATAATTTTAAACTTCAGGCATGCCATTTCAGTACCTGATATGTGCCTGAAATTAAATCAGGGCCGGGTTCGCGCGGGGTCTTAATGCCTGATCAGGAGCCGGATCCGGTGCCGGATCCGGACCTTACTCACATCTTCCGGTACCTTATCCGGCCCTAAATTCTCCCGTAATTCAGTTTTTACTCGGGACCGCGCCGCATCCCGAAAATCCCCTCCACCAGACCCCGAGCTCACCCTCCCCCATCTGGCGGTACCTCGCTGCAGCCGAAAATCCCCGCCACCAGACGTCTGGCACCAGACCCCTTCCCCCACAGGCGTCTGGCGATAACGTGCCCCTACTACTGATATCTTAGCGCGGTTTTTTTTTTTTTTTTTTCAAGGAAATGTAATGGTTTTTATATCTCAATATTTGTCTATAAATTAAGCTGAAATATTTTTCAATTTTCTTTTACATTTCCTTAAAACAATGTTTTATATCGCACTATTTAATGAAAGTTACATATAGAAGTGCTAAAATGGATGATATAAAACTTTGTTTAAAGTGGTATCCCCAATCGTATAATATTTTTTAAACTAATTACAAATGAAGTAGAAAAGTTATACTTTCTATTATACTTTCTATTATTCTTTCTATTATACGATTTATATTAATGATATATTATTATTGCAACAGAGTGAAGGAAGCCATATTATGCACAATATTATGCGAGAAACCTAATCCACTTTATTTTTACTTTTATTTAAAATTATTTTTCAATTATTGATAAATGCATATTATTTGATGAATTATATTTTGAAGCTTAATATCTTTGACACTAACTGGTATCATAAACAACCTAAAGAAAGGGATTAAGATGCTATGTAATTCTAACTAAATCCATAATTTCAAATTGATTATTACCTTTTTACTCCAGTTATCGCGTCACGCAACAGAAACGATTCATAGTATACAGGGTGAGACAAAAAATGTTGAAGCTCAATATCTTTGAAACTAATTGGTTTCGTAAACAACCCAAACATAGGGATTGAAGTGCTATATAATGCTAACTAAATCTAAAATTTGAACTTGATTAATGCTTTTTTACCCCAGTTATCGCGTCACGCAGGAAACTACATTTTTCAATTTTTTAAGTTTTTCTTAGGATCTGCCCTATGAAATGACTTAAAATTAAAGTGGTGTATGGTTCTAATAACCTTCAATAATCATGTTTTTTTTTAAAGGTTTGACATTTAGTTTTTGAGTTATAACGATTTCAAAAAGTTGCACTTTATGGTGTGTAATAAAAAAGTGACGAACGGTAATATAAATGTTCCGCGGTTTAAAGATAGGTAATTTTATTCTCTTTCATGCACATACTAAGCAATTTACATCCATTAACTTTTTCACAAAAAAAAATCGATATAAAAAAAGACGGGTACAGAAAATGTAAAAACGGACTGTTATCCCGCCGAGTATTCGTAAAAACAAAGAAAATGAGACTTGGTGAATCAAAATCCACTAAGTAGAAGCTGAGCTAGAGTCGATACGAACGAACACACACACACACACACACGCACGCACACACACACACACACATACGGACATTGTTACGTGGTTTTTAACCGCGAACAATTGTTTTATTTTTTTTTTTTTTGAGCTTGCGTGTCAAGAGACACTATACAGCATCGAGAGATTGAAATTCAGTTGGAATTATCTCTCCGCGACCAAACTCAACTCTCTCTCTCTCTCTTTTTATATTTCACTGTTAAATTATTATTCAAATTTCTTACCTTCTGATTGTTGTGTGGATATCTCTGGAATAACCTATGCTTGCTTGCACGTGCTTGGAGGGTTATTATTGTATCGAGTCAAAAAAAGGATTTCAAAATCTATTTTTATTGGTCCAACCGATAATTAATTTTATTCAATTACTTTTAAACTCTCTCTTTAAATTAAATTGTCGCAAAATCTTCTATCTGTACTAAGTTAAATACTTATAAATTGCTATATTTCTAATCTGAATCTATATCTACTCAACTGAAATCTTATGTCTGTTCGGCACCTTGGCACGACACGGAGTGACGAGAGAGCTTGGCTTGGGGACGCTCGGAAGTCTTCCGGACCTCCCACGCTGTCCTAAGCTTTACTTCCCCGCCGCTACGTCACAGCGTCGGCGCTTATTGCACTCATTAGGCCTTATGGGGCCTGGCAACGGTTGAGCGCCGAAACTGCAAGCGCAGCATCGAACGCGTGCAAGTAGCCGTCGGCGGGGAAGGTGTTTAGCTTGGCAAGATTCTTGGCTACTTGATACTTTTGTGGCCTTGAATGCTCGCTATGCTTTTACTATGTGGAACTTTCTCGAAGCTATATTCGAAATAATTATCGAATAATGGCAACGGGAAAGTTCTCACATAACAGACATTTTCTAAAAACACTATTTTTCGACTTAAAATGCCTCAAAACATATTTCCTACATGTTTTTACACAAATATCAAAAATTACTATTACAAGGCCTCCTTAGGAAGAAAGAAAAAAATGTGTTCAGTTCTCTATAGTTTTTTTGAGTTTATATGTTTATTTTAAACATTTTTTTAACAGTTAAATGTTAATGTAAAATAAAATCCAAATTTTTAGGCTCTCGTCGCGCATAAATAGTTTTAAAGAAACTATTATACGCAAGGCGGACGCCTGTTGGATTTGACAACGAAAGTGTTTTTTTTTCAATTATTGCAATGCCATATTTGATAGAAAGGTTTTTTCATCGATATTCTGCGGTAGATTTGTAGAGAATAGAATTTTGAACAAACCCTTTTTATTAAAAATCTACAATATTTATTTTAAAAATTTTTCATGGAGGCGATGTCTGATTTACCAAAATTGGTCATTCCGTCCGTGCGCAGCCTCTGATGCACATGAGTATTGACCCTCTATTACAAATGGTACTTGCTCAAACCAAAATTTTACACTTAAACACACTATATATATTGAATATATGACATATAGTATAACCAGCATGTATCTATATAGGTGCACCTGTATCCGGCCGAGTGGAAGTCACAAAGACATTTTGACCTCGAAATCGCATCAAAATCCATCACCGACTTTCTGCCGACCATACCACCTACTCAAACGGGATCTCAGTCACTCTAACTATTCGCACTTACGTTTTAGCGCAATACTCTCGCACGTCTTCGCAACTTTTGCGATATCTGTTAATCTGACCGAGTGGGAGCCACAAAGACATTCTGACCTAGAAATGGCATGAAAATCCATCACCGACTTTCTGCCGACCATACCACCTACTCAAACGGGATCTCGGCCATTCCAACTATTCATACTTACTCTTTAGCCCAATACCCCTATACGCCTCCGCCACTTTTGTGATATCTGTTAATCTGGCTGAATGGGAGCCACAAAGACATTCTGACCTCAATATCGCATAAAAATCCATAACCGACTTTCTACTAACTATTTCACGTACGCAGACGGGACCTCAGCCATTGCAACTATTCCTTTTTACCCTTTAACCTAATAACCATACATGTCTCCGCCAATTTCGCGGTATGCCATACGTTTCATTCAACTTTAGAAGTTAGGCGAGTACCTCATGTGAAAAGCAAAGCGTTTCACTTTTAGCGATGTTTGATTTTTTGACAATTCAAGGTGGTTAGGTTTCCTTAAAGGGATATTGGTCTGTTTAAATAGTATATCTTTTTTTAACAGGGACAAGAAAATGTCCCTTTTTCGTGCATAAGAAATGAATGGAATATCGAGTTTTTCTCGGAGCGGGAGGAAAAACACTTTTTTTCCTGCTGCTCTAAAGTGAGAAAATTATCACGCTAGTTTTATTACGTACAACTTTAAAAACTAGTCGTCATATACCTAGCATTTTTAGCGTCCTCAAGTATCTTAAATTTTTTTCAGGTTGAAATGACTGGTCTGACTGGCTCAATAAAGTTTGATAATCAAGGTTTCCGATCTGATTTTATTTTAGATATTATAGAGTTAAATACAAAAGATGGATTAAAAAAAATCGGTCGCTGGAATAGCACACGAGGAATAAATTTCACTAGAAGTTACGGTGAAATATATACTCAAATAGTTGACAATTTGCACAATAAAACTTTTATTGTAACTACAATTTTGGTAAGTCATACAATAACCGTTATTATTTCGATTTTTTTAAATACGCAAGTATTTCCTGCATAATATTAAAATTCTTTGATTTGGAAAATTATGTCTTCTGTAAACATCCTTATCTTATGTATATATATATATAAATATATATATATATCTCTCGCAAGAATAATTTTTTTTTAACTATTGTAACTTATATCAATGAATATAATATAAATATCTTTGAATTGATGCAAAAAAATATAATTTTTTGTATAAACTAATCGTACAAGATTATATGTATAATTATATGTATAATAATGCCAAATAAAAATTATCAGATGTGGTCCAGATTACATGATGCTGAGGACAATCAAGATAAGAAACATTAAAAAGATATAATACATATGTATATGGGTGGTTCTCTGACAAATCGTGCGCGACAAAAAAAAAGGCTTGCCCAAACTTGGGGGATATGTTCTAGAGGTCACTACGATGTCAGCTGTAAATTTTCAGATCGATTCGATCAATTCTCTTCGAGTTCTAAGGCTTCAAAGTTGGTTATTTAGGAACTTTTTGCATTTTTTGCCTATTTCCAATGATTTATAGCTCTTAAACAACGCATCTTTCACTAAAAACACAATGAATGTTTTTTTTTTTTTTCTTTGTAAAATTTTCTCAACTCTCACATAAAAGTTCCCTTATAGCCCTATGTATATGCTATAACTAGCTTATCTGCAATTTAAACCTTAAAATGTGAAAATCTAAGATTCGATCCGGACTCCGACTACTTTTGTACGGCAAAAAAAGTTGGCAGCGGGCAAAAAAAGTATGCAGCGGGAAAAAAAAGTAAGTAGCGGGCAAAAAAAATTTTTTTGTAACACAAGCACGATTTTCGCGTTTTTCTGACCTATTAAGCGGGACTAAAGTAATTTTTTTCAGACCGGCGGGCAAAAAAAAAATTGAAAAACGCCCGCTTCTCGAAGCAGCGGGCGTTTCTCTTTTTTTTTGCCCGCATATGCGCAGTTCAACATATTGAACTGAAAAACGCCCGCTAACATTTTTCGGGAAATTTTCTATATGTATACATATATACATATATATATCTTCCTATATTATATGTTCATTTTGGCAAGACTCCCCCCACCACATGCCCCCCCCCCCCGCACCAAAATACGTAAATTGTTTCCTTTTATGTTACTTTTGGAAATTCCTAAGCCTGCCAACACCCCCGCACAACCCCCCCCCCCCCAAATTATTGCTATTATTAACTTACTCAAAATGTATAAAGTTTAGAATGTGTTAATGTTTAAAGTGTAAAATTTTCTATATACATAATGCTCTCAGAATAGCGATATCGGGCTTGAGACCGTCATATTTTTACTATGTTAAATAGTCAAATATGGTTGCATTAACAATCTGCTTGAATTATATTTTAGATTAATAAGTGTATCCAACTATATGTGTATATATATAAGAGTGTGGTCGCCGATTCTGAAAAAAGTTGCATCAGTCGCACTCAATATCTAAAAAAAAAATAGTTAAAGTATCCAGGAACGCCAACCAACACTCCAAGACAGCATCGATTCAATTTCAAAATCCTCTCAAGATGGTCCAAGCAGCTGGCAACGCCAAACATGACTGCCGACTAGTGAAAATAGAGCTCGAGGATCATTCGCAGGTGGTTGAGGCAGCTAGAAACGCCAACCAGCACTGCCAGAAAGCTCAAATATATTTCCAAGGTTGTCTTCGGGTGATGACATCAGCCAGACCCTATTGAAAAACCTCAGATGAGAATCGGATAAGAATCAGATGTGATTTTGGCATGATTTTCAGATGAGAGTCAAGTGAGTCTCATTTGATTCTCACCTGATTCTCGTATGATTCTCATCTGACTAAAGTCAAATGTTATTTTGTCAAATTTTGATTTACATTTGTAAGGAATTTGTGAGGATTTATAAGGTTGGTAAGAGACAAATCTACATTAAAATTTGAAAAATTCGTCTTCGATCAGATGAGAATCAGATGAGAATCAGATGAGAATCCGATGAGAATATGAGAATCAGGTGAGAATCAAATGAGACTCACTTGACTCTCATCTAAAAATCACGCCAGTCACATCTGATTCTCATCTGATTCTCATCTGAGATTTTTTAATAGAGGAGACGCCAAGCAGTACAACCAGATACCATAAATCCAGCACCAGGGTTATATCGAGGCTGTTGAAGTACCTAGAAACGTCATTCAGCACCACCAGAGAGAAAATTAATTAAGTGCTGGGTGATCTTGGAAGGCATCGGAATCACAACACTGATTTAACTCTAAAAAACAGATAAAAAATTACACTGATTGTACTGCACATAACACAATAGATATCTGTTGTAAACACAATGAACACAAGAACAAAGGAAATCCAGTTGTAGATCTTATGCGATAGTGAATCTTCATCCAGACAGCTTCTTGCAAGAAGAACATATGAGCACATAAATAGAATGAGCAGGATCAGCAGCCGCAGAAGTAGTCCAAAAAACAGGAGGATAACCTCCAAGCAAAAACTCAAGTTTCTTATTGGAGCTACATGTCTTCCTATACTGCAGTACTCCTTGATGAACTGACACTCACACATCGCATCTCGGTGCATTCCGTGTTCATCGCTTTTCAATATTTTTGCACTGTCTCACAACCGCGAGCAGCTGATCCGCGAGCGGGATCACGGTGAGCAGAGGTTGATTGTAAACACATAATATAGGCACCATAGCAGCACTTCTGTTCTGTTTTCAAAACTTACTTATAACACTGTTGCATCGCGTCGTTGTTTCCTTTTTCACTACGCACTCACTTAAGTACTTATATCGCCGAAAAGTTAAACAGAGAAAAACATTGGGGTTAGCGGAGGCCGAGAGGCTGCATCAAAACGTCAAAACACACACGGCAGACGGCTGCGTGGGCATGTCGCTAACCGGTCGCCAGATTGATGCGCACAATGTATGCGCAGTGGTTGAGCTCGCTGCCTCGCTTCAACTGAGCTAACAAACAGCTGTTCGGCTTTGCTTAGCTAATATAATAATACTAATACTTTTTCTGTTTAAATTATGTAATAAACTATCTTTGCACGAAATTCAAGACTTTAGAAATGGGACGGAATTCGGTTACTTAAGCGTGACGTCACAGCTCACATATAAACCAGCGATGCTAAAGTGAGCACAGTTTGGTGCTCCCGCTTTCTGAAAAATGTTGGCAGTAGCAGCGCGAAATTCAAATATGAAAATAAAAAAATTATAGAAAATAATATTTTCAGTATTTAAAATATTTGCGTAATTAGTATTGATTAAATGTATAATTTTATTCGATTCTTATATTGTTGATAACATTAGTTTCGAAGATTTTTCCAAAATTTTGGTATTTTAAATAGCGAAACATTGCATCAGAAGCCGAAAAAAATACTCTGCTACCGAATTCAGAACCTCCTATCGCTGCTTTCATTTCAATTTACACTATAAATACTCATTATTTTACCTCAATTAATAGTATATTACGATACAACCCCGCTACGCTCGGGTGCTAATACACGCCGTGTCGTAATTGACTATTTATGCCACGAGTATCGTACGCTATTTTATAGCACTGACTAGAATAAATAAATAGTCCATTATTACACCACGCTAACTGCATGGTGCAAAAATGAACTATTTAGGCAACGGATAGGCGTGACATAGGTGCGGATTTATGCCACCCAGTGCTATAATTTTTTTTTTCCAAATGAATTTGGAAGAGTATTTTTCGGCTTCCGACGCAATGTGTCGCTATTTAAAATACCAAAATTTTGCAAAAATCTTCGAAATTAATGTTATCAACAATATAGAGTCAATTGAAATTATACATTTAATTAATATCATTTATGTAAATAAATTTAAGTACTGAAAGTACTGTTTTCTACAATTTTATTATTTTCATATTTGAATTTCGCGCCGCTACTGCCAACATTTTTCAGAAAGCGGGAGCAACAAACTGTGCTCACTTTAGCATCGCTGATATAAACCAATGTATTTTCTACCAATAGGATAGTTCCGAATATTATGGAATTTCGCGAGTATAATTTGAATTAAAGTATTATCAAAAGATAATTTTTTTTTAATCTTACGAAATAATAATAGGTTTTTAATCATATTTAACACAAATTATGTTGCGATAAAAGAATACATGTTAAGGCGGTCCGAAAGTCAATTCAAATTTAGATTTCGCGCTACAAAATAGCAGACGACAAAAGTAACTAATTTGCTTATAACAAACAATAAAAGCGAAATTATAAAAAACTAGGGCATCACTGCCCTCCGTTATGTAATTATCTACCATTTTACGAAGTTTGACACTTTTACATAAATATCTTGCCGAACGGCATTCGAATAATGTCTCAAAATCATATAATTAAATCATATAATTAATCATATAATTAATTAAATCATATATTAACTAAATATAGTGTTTATATAACAAAATTTGTAAGTGAAGGAAAGCTGTAATTTACTAAGCATTATAATCGGATAATCATTTAAAAAAGAAATAAGGTAAGTTTAATTATTTTTCTCATTAATAAACAGTAATCTGTTCTCTTGTATACAATTTCAAATAAATTCATATACAAAATATATAGAATATTACAAAAAGTGTAGAAAAAATTAAAGAAATGCTCTGTTAATAAATATACATGATTCCACAAAATGCATAATTTTCTGACATAACGTTTTGCTAGAGGTTAATGGTTTGCTAGTATTTAATTGATGTTTAGCGTACAACTTACCAGTGTTGATATATTATGATAATTACTATATAAGAGAATTTACCATCATTAAACAGAACTCGACACTTTTATTGTTTATTCAAATATTTCTCAAAACAATAACTTTAGAATGAGAAAAAATAAAATAATATTTTGGATAACGGATATATGTATAATACATTGTTATACTTTTCACTTTATTTGTCTCACTGTTAACCCTCATTCAGATATGACATCGTTCTCTCTCTCTCTCTCTCTCTCTCTCTCTCTCTCTCTCTCTCTCTCTCTCTCTCTCTCTCTCTCGATCTCTCTCTCTCTCTCTCGCTGTCTCTACGCGCGCTGGGACACTACAGCTATATATATATATATATATCGCTCTCCCTCACACGCTAGTGACACTGCAGTCAGTAAACAGAACTCGACACTTTTATTGTTTATTCAAATATTTCTCAAAACAATAACTTTAGAATGAGAAAAAATAAAATAATATTTTGGATAACGGATATATGTATAATACATTGTTATACTTTTCACTTTATTTGTCTCACTGTTAACCCTCATTCAGATATGACATCGTTCTCTCTCTCTCTCTCTCTTTCTCTCTCTCTCTCTCTCTCTCTACGCGCGCTGGGACACTACATATATATATATATCGCTCTCTCTCACACGCTAGTGACACTGCAGCCATCTCTCTCTCTCTCACGCTAGTGACACTGCAGCCATCTCTCACACAAACATCTCTTTCTCGTTCTCTCTCTCTCTCTCTCTCTCTCTCTCTCTTATATGTTGCAGACTCTCTTGTATGACATCTCGCTCACTCTGATAGACATATTTCCCTCTTACCTCTAGTAGATATCTCTCTTTTTACATCTCATAAATATCTATTTTACAGGACAAGTAAACTAAATCTATGTAAAAAAGTACACGATAGTCACTCTTTCATTGAAGAGGTAAATATTTAAATAGTAATAATGATAATAATAATAATAACAATGATAATAATTTAAATATGTTATAACATAATTTTTCAGAAAAATGCTCAAGACTGAGCTTTATAGTATGCTGCTTAACAGAGAGGGGGCCATAGCCGGGACGAAATACAGCACCCCGGACGTACCAATGGATGAGAACGGTTGGGCTTTAGAGGAGCAGCCTGCATCGCTGCAAGAAAGATCATCTCCGCGGCCACAATATAATTACTGGGTAGCAATAGAAGAGGAGCCTGAATTCATTGATTTCAATGACCTCCCTCCACCATATAGACCTCCACCGCCAAAAGCTGCGACACCACCACCAGTCGTAGTTATTCTGAGACCTACACCAGTGGAACCGACAAGCCAAGAGTCACCGCCGCCAACGTACTTGTCATCGCCAGACGTAGTTATTTGAAGACCTGCTCCAGCAAAACCGTTAAGCCCTGAGTCACCGCCGCCGTCATCAGTCATCAGGAAACCTGCCCTCAGTTAAAATTTTGTCCAAAGCAGCATTTAATCCATCTTCTAAATCCCTAATTAATTCTTTCTTCATCTTGACTTCTATATCCCACTCTAAGAAAATATCGATGTGACTCATTGCAATATTCGATGCTTCTATTGTTTGCAGCCTATTTTTTAGCATTGTCTTTATATTATTGGCGAAATTAAATTGCTCATGTTGTTTTTTCAATTCCAATAATTTGTCTCTGTTTGACAAGAAATAAGAATTTAAATCTCTTTCGACCACATTTTTTCTAATACAATGGTCGCTTTCGTTTACGATGTAAAGAAACGTAACATCACTCATCTCTTCAAAATATCCAAGAATGGTCGACATTTTAACTTCAAGGTCCAACCGTATATCATAATTAATGTCCAAAAATGTGGGAGCTTCGTTGAAAACCATCAAATCACTAATCATATGTTTTGTTGCCCAAG
>CM053171.1:23759590-23785714 GCA_012977825.3 Pteromalus puparum
ATGATACGTGCATGAATATACCCTTTTTTAAGCATGCAAAAGGAGTAGGAAATTGAGAACGCTTTGACGCATAGCATATTTTCAAAAATTTTCAAAATTTTTAATTGCCGTAGATTACTTAAAATTAAAGTAGTCTATAGAATAACATTCGATAATCATGATGTTTTAACGAAAAGTTCAAAATTTAGTTTCCGAGATATAATGATAAGGATATAGTTCGCGGAACGTATCTAAAATCACCAGTGATCGAAAAATCGCCATGAATATACGCACATGCGTAACTGAAAATCTTATTTTTAACGAATTAATAAAACAAAAACAGCAAAAAACGAGTCTAAGTATAGATTAAAATCCATTAATGGAAACTGAGATCGAAGCGATACAGTTTTCAGTTATATAGAGTATACAGGGTAAGAAAACAAAATTTTGAAGCTTAATATCTTTAAAACTAACTGGTATCATAAAGAACCCAAAGAAAGAGATAAAGGTGCTATATAATGCTAACTAAATCCAAAATTTGAACTTTATTATTGCCTTTTTACTCCAGTTATCGCGTCACGTAGAAAAACGATTTTTTTCAGTTTTTGATGTTTTTCTCAGGATCTGTCCCATGAAATGACTTAAATTTTAATTTTATAGCTCTAATTACCTTCAATAATCATATATGTTTTTAGAATGATTCGCTATTTAGTTTTTGAGTTATAACGATTTAAAAAAATTGCACTGTATGGTGTATAATAAAAGAACGACGAACGATAATATAAATTTTTCACGGTAAAAACATAGGCAATTTTATTCTCTTTCAGGTACATATTAAGCAATTTACTTTTATTAACTTTTCCTATAACTTTGTTGGCAAAAACTGAAATCTCAAAACTAAAAAATCACTATAAAAAAAAACGCGTACATAAATTGTAAAAACGGACTTTCGCCCCACTATCTTCTAGCAAAAACAAAGAAAATGAGACTTGGTGGGTTAAAATTCACCAAGTAGAAGCTAAGAAACAGGCGTATACATACGCACACACACACACACACACACACACACACACACACACATACATCGGGTACGGACATTTTTCTAAAAACACATTTTTCGTACTAAAATTCATCAAAACACACTCCCACATGTTTTGGTACACAAAGCTCCAAAATACGTTCAAGGCTTCCTTAGGAAGAAGCAAGAAAGACACTCTGAAATGGTAGATTTCTTTTACATACGAAGCTTTTCGATTCGTTCACACACACTTGTAAGTGTACCGGTAGGTATCCTCTCTCTTACACTTTCACATATGTTTCCATAGTCCCCACTCTACGTTAAAATGCGGCTAGACACAGATCCTCTGCAGGGCTAAAACGCTGCGGTCCGCATACATTTCTATACGTTGAAATCCTCAAAGCATCAATGCAACAAGCTACCCTCTCTCTCTCGTACTTTAAATACGTTTCCCATAGTCCCAACTCTGGCGTATTGCACCGATTCTCTAGAGCGCGTGCGGTGCAGCCGCTAGATTCTCGGGTTTTTCGACTACCCTCTCTCTCGTACTTTTTAATGCGTTTCCCATAGTCCTCACTCTAGTATATTGCATCGAGTCTCTACAGCCCGCGCGGTGCAGCAACTAGATTCTCGGGTTTTTCTTTGAACACGTGCTGCTACCCTCTCTCTCCCGTACTTTTAAATGCGTCTATAGCGCGCGCAGCGCAGCCGCTTGAGATTTTTCGACTGCCCTCTCTCTCGTACTTTTTAATGCGTTTCCCATAGTCCCCACTCTGGCGTATTGCACCCATTCTCTACAGCTCGCGCGGTGCAGAGCAGCTAGATCCTCGGATTTTTCGACTACCCTCTCCGCCGTACGTTTAAATGCGTTTCCCATAGTCCCCACTCTGGCGTATTGCACCCATTCTCTACAGCCCGGCGCGGTGCAGCAGCTAGATCCTCGGATTTTTCTTTGAACGCATGCAGCTACCCTTTCTCTAGTACTTTTAAATGCGTTTTCCATAGTCCCCACTAAGGCTCTACTTGCGATCTATCGTAGTCGAGAATGAAGCAAGTAATCAGAGTTGCTAGCTGTACATCAAAAGCACAGAATTTCCCTTACTCTTCGAAAGTCGTACTACACCCTAGTAGTAAACGTATCCCCACTCTTCCAGGTTTTATAATATTTAAGCCGTTTCACAGAGAGAATGCGCTTCAGTTGGTTTTTACGGATTATAACTTTAGTCAGAATATTGCAAGTTAAAAAACAAAATTGGAATAAGCAGAATATTAGGTAAAATATTAATTTAACTTTCATAAATTTTCAAAACTATCCTACATTTCTCATTCTTTAAACTAGTTTACTTGATTACACGTATAGAGCCAATGCAGTAACAGTATGTGTATATATAAACAATAGAAGTTTAGAAATTTTGAAAAAAATTTAAATACTTATTGTTAAATAAAGCATTAAGCACTATTGCCACGTGTGGACACACGTCACGGGTGTCTAATTACTATAAGAAGACGAGTAGAAGAGTGCAATGTGGGTGGTGACCGTGGCGCGACGACAGAGCTTCTACCTCGCGAGCCATAAGATCTCGTTTCAAGCCCGGGGTCCGTCATTTTTTCATTGCACTTTCACTCGTAACACTATCATCATTAATAATAATTTATACTCCATTTTTCTCTCTCATTAGCAAAACTTGTATTCTTTTTCTCACTAGTAACACAACTCTCTTATGACATATAATTTATAGGTCCGAGTCATCTTACATTTCATTCTCTCTCAAAATTTATAAATTATTTACATATTACAACCTTAGAAATCTTAAAAAATATATATTCTATCAATACAGAATTGACTGATCACGTAAACATTATATTTCATTCGACAGTTAAAGCAATGCTATATTTAACCATAAACAAAGTCTACATATGTCTTTTGCTATGCAAGTAATAAGCTATTGTTGTAAGAGTCAATCTTTATTAAAAACGTATTACAAAAAAGCTATCCATACATATATAAAAGACTTACATTCACTTTCTAGCCTGATTTTTACTATGAGTGCTTATATCTTCAACTAAACATTTGTGATTGTAGTGACATATAAATTATTATATGTTATTTTATATTCTCGTATAAAAAGTTTACGTTGGTGCTGTTTTTATTAAACTAGTAAATCATTTATACTCATACATGACTAATTGTTTAAAATCAAACAGATATAGAAGTCATTATTTTACATATAATTTTTATTTAGTTAAGGCTTAAACAAATTATTATAATAGTATGATTTAACATAAACATATAGGTGATTTCGCTGTAACTTTTTCAAAACTGACCTCAAAATGTTCATATAACAAAATCAATTATTTACAACTACTGGATCGGTTTTCTTAACTAAAATAAATATATTATATAAAAATAAATATATAAAACAAGTAACTAAACCGAAAAGCTCAATTAAATAATTTTTAAAATTTGCATATCTAACCCATGTATAATTTACATGTTTTGTTGCGGAACTGGAATTTGAGTGATTATTCGCTCGTACAGCCTAATAAAATTATGTATACAATTTTTCCGTTTATAGCTTTCAATGTGCTTACTATTTACTCGATAAAATCTCATCTTATCTTCATATATAGCATCTCTAAACAGTAGTTCAGTAGAGGTACGGAACTGTCTTGTTGTGCTTTTTCTTAAGCTTTGGAAAAACAGAGCAGCTCGCATTTGGAAATTTTAAAATTTCGGAAGCTCCAATCAGATGCTTTTGGTATAACATAACGTAAAGTTTGAGAATCTGCCAGTAGGTGGCGCTCAATAATGAAGTAGGACGGTTTTGAGTATCAAAAGTGTAGTACTTAAAATCTCTAAAAAAAACTAATTTTTAAAAAAGTAAAGGGTTAGGCAAGTTTGATGTATTTCGCAAAATTATCATGGATGTCAATCACGTAGCATTTCAGATATTACAACAATTCTTTTATTTGTCAAAATTAATTGTGACTTAACAAATGCTGTAGCAAATTATGTAATAAATGTAATCATGGATTACAAAAGTAATGAGATCGATGGAAAATAGTCAAGTTTTAAATACATCAATAATATTAATGATTCAGTAACGGAAACTACAATTTATATACTAAATGTAAGCAATGAAATTACAGATGAAATCGAAGTGAAATCAATCAAACAAAGTCAAGTTTATTATATTTAATCATAATGAAGCAAAAAAAATAGTTTTGTTCAATCACGGGCTTACTTGACTTAAAGCTAACTTATATAATGATCAATTAGGAACAACTCTTACGATACTTACTACGTAACTTGCCCGTTTCATTTTGCTTGTGGTGTTGTCTATTAGTAACTATTATTTGTACATACTTATTGTGAATACATGAACTAATAAAATAGTTATTTCGAAATAATGATTTATTATTACGACACATATTAGTAGGTAAACTGTGCGGCTACGAGCT
Source organism: Pteromalus puparum (assembly GCA_012977825.3). Classification (NCBI taxonomy): domain Eukaryota; kingdom Metazoa; phylum Arthropoda; class Insecta; order Hymenoptera; family Pteromalidae; genus Pteromalus; species Pteromalus puparum. The sequence continues at coordinate 23,764,050 of CM053171.1, forward strand.
CATGCGGCTACGAGCTCATGTGGGTAGGAGCTCATGCGGGTACGAGCTCATGCCGAGCTCATGCCGAGCTCATCCCCTCTCCCTAGCAGCTCGACCGCTACCAGCTGACCCCCTACCAGCTGACCCCCTACCAGCTCACCCCAGGTACGCGAAAAAAAATTTATCTGCGGCCGAGATTTGAACCCGGTGCCTTTAGCACAGCAGGCCGCGATCTTACCCTCGACCTACCGCCGCACGTTTGAAGCCTCAGTTTTTGAAACATTCTTTAGCGGTCTTCTCTCTCGCCAAGCAGTGTCTTAAGCGGTATCGCCAAGCATTCGAAAGCCTCGGCGATTCCCCCTCCAGCGCTATGAGCGAGATTCTCTCCCCACCGCGCACGCTATTGGCTCGGTAAAGAAGCGCGTGAAGGAATAAAATAGAGCGCGTTTTGACGGGCGGTATTAGTCTTCATCAAGCGGATCACCGAGCAGTATGAGAGTTGGTGATAGAAAGAGTGCGAATGCACCCGGCAGCTACGCTTGGAAGCGCGCCGAGCAGACGACACCTGAGCCAGCCAAGGCCATGAGCGAGCAGTGTCCACCGAAAGAAAAAAAGAAATAGAAGCTCGATAATTTTCCACCAGCCCTTCTCAGGGCTCCACATAATTTTAACGTAAGAACGACTATGACCTCGAGTCTTTTTAGAAAAAAAAAGAAATGCGTGACTCTCTCGCCGCAGCGACTTACGCCTATTGGCTCGGCAGATAAAGAAATGCGTGGCTCTCTCGCGCCGAACCCCTCTCTCGCCGCAGCGACTTCTGACAGCGCTCGCCAAGCTCCCCCTCTCACCAGCCGCTCATTGGCTCGGCAGAGGAGCGCGTTGGCAGCGGTTCCCTCTCTCTCACCACTCGCGCAAGTCGTCAATGCGTGCGGATTGCAATCGCTCGCCGAACATTTACCGATACCCCCACTCCTTCCGCGCACGCTATTGGCTCGGTAAAGAAGCGCGTGAAGGAATAAAATAGAGCGCGTTTTGACGAGCGGTATCAGTCGTTCCGGAAAAATGAAGCAGTCAACAGCAGCAACCTCTTCGGCAGACCGCAGCCCTTTTCAGGGCTCCACATAATTTTTAACGTAAGAACGACTATGACCTCGAGTATTTTATCAGTTCTACACATGCAGCGGCGGCGGCGAGCGGATCTACGGAGGCAGCAGCAGCAGAGTCGACAAGGAGCAGCGAGTGGATTGGCAGCGGCTCGCTCTCACCACTCGCGCAATGCGTGTGGATCTACAGACCTCCAAGCGAATCCAGACCACGCAGCGACGGCGAGCGGATCTATGGAGGCAGCCGCAGAACGTTCGAGAGTCGGCAACGGGGTCAATTCTTTAAGCGAGACTCAAGGTTACTGAGTCTCCTTCTCATATTGTCAAACAGTCCTTTTCAGGACTATGAAAAAAAAAATAACGTGGCAACATAACTTTCGAGTTAAAACAGTTCTTTTCAGAACTAATGCATGTCTCTCTCGCACCGAGCCCCTCTCTCTCGCAGCAGCGACTTACGCCTATTGGCTCGGCAGATAAAGAAATGCGTGTCTCTCTCGCGCCGAACCCCTCTCTCGCCGCAGCGACTTCTGACAGCGCTCGCCAAGCTCCCCCTCTCACCAGCCGCTCATTGGCTCGGCAGAGGAGCGCGTCGAGTGGATTGGCATCCCTCTCACCACTCGCGCAAGTCGTCAATGCGTGCGGATTGCAATCGCTCGCCGAACATTTGAGAGCTCTCGATGATTCCCAGCGATACGAGCAAGAGTTAGACGCGAGCGGGATACCCCCACTCCTTCCGCGCACGCCATTGGTTCGGTAAAGAAGCGCGTGAAGGAATAAAGAAAAGCGCGTTTTGACGAGCGGTATCAGTCGTTCCGGAAAAATGAAGCAGTCAACAGCAGCAACCTCTTCGGCAGACCGCAGTCATTTGGCGAGGGAGTCTTTACCGTGTTATCCTGTGGAAGTCGCTTTGCGTCCAACACAGAGTAATGCAGTTAAGTTCGCTCGTCCAATGACTGTGGCATATAATCCGGAGAAAGGGCGCATTAAGAGTCGCAGAGAGCGACCATTTACACCGGTAGCAAGAGCGCCTTTCGCCGAGACGCCGAGGAATGCGCACAAACCAAAACGACGCATCTTCAAGCCACCGCGGGACGAGGAGGTCAACTGGCGACCTTCTCCGCCTAAGAAAGAGCGAACGGCGATCATTATTAAGCGACAAAGAGCGCCTCGCAGCCGCAGCAAGGAACGACAACGGGAGCTGCGTAAACTAACACGCAAGCCACGCTACGTCAGCCCCAAGCGCAAGCCATGAGTCAATCAAAAAAGACCAATCGGCCCTTTTCAGGGCCACCAATAATATTTTAACGTGGAAAAAACTGTTTCCCCTTCCTCCCTCGCTAGGCATAAAAAGAATGTCGCCAAGAAATAAGACTTATTCTATCGACGACTTCCAAGATGTGCTATCCTCGAGCCATAAGTTCCGACGAAAGAGAAATGAAGGAGGAAGAACGAATATTTCAAATGATTTGTATCATAGCGATGATGCAAGTTCATTTGGAAGCACTTGCTCGCATCCAACGTCGGAATATCGAGGATCGTGAGAAGATGTTCGAGGTCTTGTACGAAATTCAAGCGTACTACCTCGACATGCAGGACGACTAATAATGCAAATCGGCCCTTTTCAGGGCCACCAATGAAATTTTAACGTAAGAAAAAACTATTTACCCCCACCATCATCCATCGCAGAGTATAAATATCTGCACGATCTCGAGTGAGAGTTCATTCTTTCCAGTCATGGTGAGACAACGTGTCATACGACCTTGCGACTCTCCAAGAGCTCGACCTCGAGAAGACCAGGATCCAACGAGACGTCGACTTTTCACGTCATCTCTACGAGCAGAAGAGGAGGATGAGACAGACGTTGTCAGGCCGCATTCTCCAATACTAGCAGCTTCTTGGCTTGGAACGCCAAGAGTACAGTCACCACCAATCCTACTGTCAAGCGATTCATCATCATCATCCCCGTCATCGTCCACGAGCTCATACTCATCATCTTAGTACAGTAGCCGTCAAAAAATCAAACAGCCCTTTTCAGGGCTACCAATATATATCATAACGTAAAACATCTATTTTGTGTTTTCTATAACCTTGAAAAAATGTCTAAAGAAGGAGAATATGTTGAAACGCAAAGGCCTTGGATACGAAATCCTACGAGACCTAAAAAGATTCCAACAAGTTCGATCAATCGTCCTCCTTTTAGACAGTTAGAAGAAAAAGGTCCGAGAAATGTCCCAACGCTGCCACTCTCCCCTCCCTCTCATGGACTATGGATTATTGAATAATCTACCCCCACCACATGCATACACGCCATCTTGGAAATTAGTGAATAAAAGGCGCAGCGCGAGTGGTAAAAAATCAGAAAATTCTGAGCTCTTCGAGAGAGAACACAGGAGTAATCGACAGCAAAAAGAAAAATGGAACTCATCGTCGACATCCAAGGCTTTCAAACTCTAGCACGGGAGTTCATCCCGAAGGAGATCTCAATCATAGCGAGTTTCTACAGCGACGAAAACGCGAAGCCGAAGACCATCCTCATAAGCCCGCCAAATTGCTGCCCAGGACATATTGCGGCAGAGTACACACCTATGAACCAGTGGCTCACGAAGTCATTTCATGGCATCGTCTGGGATGATGGCGACGTTCCCTACCTGCAGATGGAAGAAGTTCTGGATGAGGAATTCCTTTACGCTGACAAAATATATGTAAAGGGCGCGGAGAAGAAGTCGATCATAAGCCGACTTTATCCAAAATTGAAATGGTCGACTTGGCCGATTATGGCTGCCCGCCGCTGCGTGATCTCTGTGCAGGGCGGTTTACCAACTGCGACAATCACAGGAGTAGCAAGAGCAACCCGGTATGTGCCGAGTTGCACGTCCAAGAACTGAGAGAATGGCTGAAAAACTATTGGATGTAAATTTGTATAATAAAAAATAATAATAAAAATAAAAATAAACCTGTCGTTTTCACGACAAAAAATTCATAAAACGTATGGAATGAATCTAATTGAATGCGCACCTTTCTCGCGCATCTTCTGCTTGCTATAAGAAGGACGTTGCGAGCGAGAGCGAGTCATTATTCGTGTAACTCTCGAACGAGAAACATGTGGGCCTACAGAGTGTTCTCGGACATTGTCCTTCCTCAAAGCGTTCCTGATCTGTGTACTACGACTGCGACGACAGCGGCGGCGATGAGCATCTCCGAGAAGCTTCGGAACTACTACCACTACTACGAGGAGAATGACGTCGACTACGTCTTGGATCTGCAGAGCTTCAAGGTCGGCAGCAGTTTCATTCACAAGGAACTGGCTGTAGTCACGCTCGAGGGAGATGCGCCAATAGACGTATACCTCTTCGAGCCACCGTTCGAGTGGGAAAGCTTGAGCTCCGAGCAGCGACGTCAAAACAGCTGGATCGAAAGGAAGCTCATCGGAATCCCCTGGTCTGCTGGAATATTCGAGTACGATGACATCACGAAGATCCTTGAGAAAGCCCTCAAAAAAGCCAAGAGAATCTACGTCAAGGGATTCGAGAAGAAGAGGTGGTTGGAGAAGAGGTTATCGTCGACTGCTATCCAAGTCATCGATATGGAGGTCTTGGGATGTCCATCACTCAAGCATTTCCCCAAGACAGGCGAATGCGAGAATCATCCTCTGCTCTCCGAATCTCAGTGTGCTGGTCGAAACGTCAACGCTCTGAGATCGTGGATGCAGACGCATCGCAGTGTCTTTGGGGAAGATATTTGCTATTGATATATTTTATGTATATTTTTTATAATTAATAAAAACTGTCGTTTTCACGACAAAAAAAAACGTAGAACAAGCGCAGACTTGTGAGTTCTCTCTCTCTCTGCGAAAAATCTTGCGCATGCGTGGACTCATGGAAAACTGTATTTAAGTCGTTGCGACTGAGCGCGAGCATTCATTCTTGAAACTTTCTTCAAAGTGACAAGAGCATCATGATCTCCACGGAGTATTACATTTCTACCATCGACAATCTGAGATTGTGTCCCCATCGCCTAGACGATGTGGACACCGGCGACATCCAGCGCTGGATGGATATTGCGCGAGCAGCCATCGATTCGTTGAATGCTCTTCTAGAGCAATCAGATAATTCAGTTGGTAAACTTCGTCAACTGCTAAACTTCCATGCTCATCTCCAGAGCATTTGGAGAGTTCTCGAAGGCGGTTTGAAGCTAGGAGGTGGCCTGGAGCAGCAGCAGCGAGTCACCTGGGATGACGTACATTCGGCTTTCCAAAGTCGCATCAGAAGCGGTGTTATAACAAACGTGCAGCACATCGACGTGAAGACTTTCATGAAAGATGCTACAGTGCTGTTCAAGGAGCAGATCGAGCTCGCTTTGACCGAACACAAATCGATCAAGGTCAATACCGAGCTCGCCGCCGAGTACGTCATCAACAAGAGTGATGGAGAGGAGACGATTGCGATCAAGTATTTCAATACGAAATCGCACTCGATCTTCCAAACTTCGAACCTCGATACGTGGTTTAATACCTACGTATGTCAGCCCATCGAAAGAGACATGGATGAGTTTCAAGAGGAGGGTTCTGGATGGTCGCTTCGATCGATATTACACCTCATTGTGAATATCAACAAGTTCAATCCGATGCGAGGCAGCTCGTACATCCAACTCCCGACGGTCATCGAGAAGAAGCAAGCCTGTATCAACGTGCAAAACGACGATGACCAGTGCTTCAAGTGGGCGATACTCTCCGCCTTGCATCCGGTAAACAAGAACTCGAACCGTGTTGCCAAGTACAAAGCCTTCGAGAACGAGCTCGATTTCACAGGCATCGAGTTTCCAGTCGTGCCCAAGCAGATCGCCAAGTTCGAGAGACAGAACGAGATCTCGGTCAATCTCTACATGCTAAAAAAGAAGAAGAAAGAAGGACAGTTCGACGTGTCTCCGTGTCACGTTATGGCTTCGAAGAAAGAGAAGCATGTAAATCTTCTCTTCGTACAAGACCACTACGAAGATGAGGACAATGACTACGACGACGACGACGACGACGACGAGGATGACGAAGTTCCCTCCTTGAAATTCCACTATGTGTGGATAAAATACTTATCGCGACTGGTCTCCTCTCAGCTGAGCTCTCGCAAAGCGAAGCAATTCATATGCGATCGCTGTCTGCACTATTTTTGGTCTGCAGACAAACTAGCGGAGCATGAGAGAGACTGCACGAAGCTCAATAGCTTCAAAGTCAAACTCCCGGATGTGACAAACAACAAGCTGATATTCAAAGATTTCCGCTACAAGGAGCGTTCGTCGTTCGTAGTGTACGCTGACTTTGAATGCCTGCTCAAACCTGTCGAAGATAGCAAGCGTGCCTATCAAGAGCACGAAGCATTCAGTGTGGGTTACTACGTAAAGTGCAGCTTCGACGATTCCAAGTCAACGTACAAGAGCTACAGGAAGACAGCCATGGATGAAGAAGGAGCGGCTAAATGGTTCACTGCGAGCCTTCAAGAGCTCGGTCAAGAACTCGAGCAGCTCTACGAACATCCAGTTCCCATGGATGAGTTGACTCATGAAGAAAGACGCGAATACATCTGGGCTAAGGTTTGTCACGTCTGCAGTCGACCTTTCACCGAGCAGGATAAGAAAGTCAAGGATCATTGCCACTTCACGGGGAAGTATCGCGGTCCGGCTCACAACGGCTGCAACATTAATTACAAGGATTCGAGGACGATACCAGTCATCTTTCACAACTTGAGTGGCTACGACTCGCATCTCTTCATCAGAGAGATCGCTACTGGTTTTCCGGGCCGTATCGTCCTCTTACCTCAGACGAAGGAGCGTTACATCTCCTTCACCAAATTCATGGGGAAGAGCGAAGTAAACTTTCGTTTCCTCGACTCTATTCGCTTCATGGCCTCCTCCTTGGATAAGCTGGCATCCTATTTGCAAGAGTTGAAGACTGTCGAGGCAGTTTTCGAGAAGGACGACGGCTACAGCGCTCAACAGATCGATCTGCTGAAACGTAAGGGAGTGTTTCCTTACGAGTTCGTGTCTACGCTGGAGAAACTCGAGACGACTAGTCTACCAGCTCAGTCCGAGTTTTACAGCACCCTGACAGACAGCGACATCTCCAGCGATGACTACGAGCACGCGAAGGAAGTCTGGAAGGCTTTCAATATTCAGACACTCGGCGAGTACTCCGATCTGTATCTCAAAACAGATGTGCTACTACTCGTCGAGATCTTCGAGAATTTTCGAGACAACTGCATGGAGGCTTACGGTTTGGATGCTGCTCACTATTACACGACTCCCGGTCTCTCGTGGGACGCGATGCTCAAGTTTACAGGCGTCGAACTCGAGCTGCTCACCGATATCGAGATGCTACTCTTTATCGAGCGAGGCATTCGTGGAGGGGTGAGTCAGTGCTGCCATCGCTATGCAGAAGCCAATAACGAGTACATGGGCGAGGATTACAATCCGTCGAAGGAGAGCAAGTACTTAATGTACTTCGACGTCAACAATCTGTACGGATGGGCCATGACGCAATCTCTACCTTGTTCTGGTTTCAAGTGGATCGAGAACATCGAGAACACGAGTTTCGACGTGGCCGACGACAGTCCCATCGGCTATATTCTCGAGGTAGATCTAGAGTATCCGGAGAATCTCCACGACTCTCACAAAGATCTACCTCTCTGTCCGGAGCATAGAGCAGCGCCAGAGTCTAAGCATGAAAAGCTGATGACCACGCTGCACGATAAGGAGCGCTACGTCCTCCACTACCGAACTCTCAAGCAGGCGCTCAAACATGGTCTCCGCTTGAAGAAGATTCACCGAGCTCTGAGTTTTAATCAGAAGGCTTGGCTCAAGGACTATATAGATCTCAACATTGAGATGCGCAAGAGAGCCAAGAACGAGTTCGAGAAGAATCTCTTCAAGCTGATGAACAACGCAGTCTACGGCAAGACGATGGAAAACGAGCGGAAGCGAGTCGATGTCAAACTCGTGAATAAGTGGAAAGGACGCTACGGCGCTGAGGCTCTCATAGCTAAGCCAAACTTCCACAGCTGCTCCATCTTCGATGAGAACCTCGTCGCCATTCAACTGGCTCGCACCGAGATCAGCATCACGAAACCCATCTACGTGGGACTCAGCGTTCTCGATCTTTCAAAGTCGTTAGTGTACAGATTTCACTACGACTACATGAGGAGTCGATTCGGTGACAATTGTAAACTATTGTACACCGACACCGACAGCCTGGTGTACGAGATCGGCGAGCGCGATGTCTACGAAGTTATGAAGGAGGATCTCCACGAGTTCGACACGTCGGACTATCCGGAAGACAACCCGTACGAGATGCCGCGCGCCAATAAGAAGATCGTCGGCCTCACGAAGGACGAATGTAATGGCAAGATCATGACGGGCTTCGTCGGCTTGCGTAGCAAGATGTACGCTGTCCGTATCCAAGGTCAGCAGAACTCCATCAAGAAGGCTAAAGGTGTGAAGAGCGCCATCGTGAAGAAAACGCTCACCTACGATGACTACGTTCACTGCCTATTCGAGAACACTACGATCTCGAGAGAGCAGTGCAACATTCGTTCTCGTCTCCACGTCCTGAGGACGGAGAAAGAGACCAAAGTAGCTCTAAGTCCCAACGACGATAAGCGATATTTGCTCAAAGGGGAAACCGATACGCTTCCTTGGGGCCATAGCAAGATCATCGAAATAGAGGGCGCTCGCAAGAGAGCGGCGGCGGCTCCTGACGAGGTAGAGGGCGCCAGCAAGCGACCGCGAGTGGAGGGAGTCGCGAGCGGAGTGGAGGGGATAGGCGCTGCAGAGCGAATATAAGCCGAGCAGTCGCCAGCAAGAAATCACTCGCTTTACAGCAGCAGCACAAGCAGCAGTAAAAAAAAAAGTACAACAGCAGCAGTTACTGAAGAAGATGGATTTCCAAAAATTGAACGAAGTCGCCAAGACAAAGGAGTTCCTGCCAACGAAGAAGATCACCGAGCTAAAGGATGGCCATGTCTACAAGGTTACCAAGCTCAGGATGGTAAGCACAAGATATGGAAGGAGGACGGTGGCTGAGCTCGACGATGCGGTACAGGCATTCCTTCCTCAACGCTTCGCCGTAGCCTTCGAGAAGGACGAAGAGTTCTTCAATCGAACAGCAGAAGAAGCCTCCAGCTCCAAGTTGTTCCTGACCAAAAAAGAAGGCAGCAACATTGTATTCTCCTCTACCCCCTGATCCTTATATGTTTATATAATAAATTATATTTTTTGAAATAAAAAAAAATGTCGTTTTAACGACAAAAAAAACGTAGAAAACGAGGAACAAATATTTGGAGAGGGGAGATGTGAATATAAGTCAGGCTTTTGCCGGCTTTATATCATTCGCTCAGCAGTAGCAGCAGCAGCAGCAGGACGATGGCGAAGACGATGACTGACTTGGAGGAAGATGTGTCGTACATGGTTAGAGAGCTCCATCTCGCCAACACAGAGTCAGGATCGCAAGCTGTGGCTCGTCTGAACGATTCATCTCAGCTTCTTCTACCACAACGTTTCGTCGAAGTCTTCGAGAACGACGATGAATACTTCTACAGATTGGCAGCTGCAGCCAATACCTACAGACTATTCGTTACAAAGCAGAAGGACAATAGCCTTGTATTTTCTTTTATTTGATGTACTTCTCTATCTCTCTCATTAAGTAATAATTATAATGTATAAGCTTATGTTGTAATAAATATATGTATTTATATAAATAAACTGTCGTTTTCACGACAAATACAAAAGCATAACGAGGAATAAAATTTATTTACACTGTCTGAGATTTATCGATCCACGTATTGTGAGTATTGTCAAATCCAAGCCACTTTACGAATACTTCATTACCTCGTCTCTTCAAGACTTTCTCAATGAGATAGACGTCCGGATGAGCAGTCTTCGAGAGTTCTTGCTCGTAAAAGCAGCCAGCGATGGGTTCATCACGAAAGTCTTTGAGTTGATAAGTCACTGGTTGTGTGCGTCTGACACGAGAGATAGTAAATATCTCGGTCGACCAGTTGGCTGTATAGCCTTTTTCGAACAAATTTTTCGCTCTGCTCACTCGAACTTTGTCATTGACTTTGAACTTTGGTTTCGACGTCTGCTGCTTAGCTGCCTCGTGAGCTTTCATAACTCGCTCGACATTGGCAGCCGTTACATCCTTAGGCTTCATACCGATAGTACGATGCTTGCGACTGTTGTACGCAGTCAACAGTTTACTCAGTAAATCATACCATTTGAAATTACCGCGTAAACTAAACTGCTTCCACATAGCATTTTTTAACGTACGATTGAAACGTTCGCAGATAGCGGCTTTGAGATTACTATACGTTGAGTATAGGTTAATCTTATACTGCTTCATAAGATTCTGAAAGGTGGAGTTGTAAAATTCCTTGCCACGATCCGTCTGCAAATTTTTAGGTACTCGACCAATCATCAATATACTTTTCATAGCGGCTGCTACGTCTTCACCGGTTTTTCTCTTTACGGGAATAGCCCAAGCGAATTTTGAAAATACGTCTATGACAGTGAGCATATATCTATAGCCTTTGTTTTCTCGCGAATAAGGTTGCATCTCAACCAGATCCGCTTGCCAAGTCTCATCTAATCCACGAACATCGAATTTTCGACGCGTGTACGTACGACGAGCTGGCCTATGTAGCTCCTCAACGACTGCTCTCTTCGACATGTTTACAGCTCGTCATTCAAAGAGTGAATGTTTTGATTTATTTGCATAACCACTCCTTTTATAGTCTCGATCTCGTGATCGATGCGCTTAAATTTCTTATCAATTTCGTCTCGTTGCGTCTCCGATAGTCGATCGATGACTTTTTTCAATTCTTCTTGCACGATGAGCTGTAAAGCGCAAAGATTAACGGCATCGCCTGGCTGACTCGCTGCAGCGACGTTGCACAGACGTTTATTCTCCAAATCGAACTGACCATCAGCTGTGACTTTGAAGCCGAGGCCAGGAGGTCCTCGACTACCCTCGCTGCGTTTCAAATTACGTCCGAACACATCGACACTCATGATGCAAATGAATAAGAGTACTAGCGTACATCTCAATATATATAGCCAGCCTCGGTAAGCTCCTCGACAATCGAATGAATCTCGTTGATGTGACTAGGATTTCCAGCTGACATCTCAGCTATGAGGAGGCGAAGTCGATCAACCAGTTCATTCGGATCGTCCCAGTAAACGTAATCCATTTTCGTATCTCTCCTGGCGATTTTGTACGGAGGAAGCAGTGTGCCACCAGCTTTCTTCCGTCTACTCTTTGAGGTATTAGGAGTCGACGAAGAGGCTGAGGGTAGAAAGAGAGGAGCGATAATTTCGTCGTACTTCTTACTGTTGTGATAACGCAGTATCTCATCGGGACGAAAATTTTTTCTGTGTACGCTCGACAATTCGAGTATTTCTCCGTAATTTTTTAGATCTGCAGCTGAGACAATGTCGCGATTCGGTCTTTTGGAAATAATAAGATCCAATAGACCAGCGGTTTTCGGAAACGTTCTATCATCGACTGTAATGATATTTCCATCATACTCTATGGTTGATTTTCCGAGTTTGTAGCCGCCGCCTCCGTCCTTCCGCACGCCGTAAACCTTATCCACATCCTTACGATGCAAAAGAAGCGAAAGCGATTCGGCGCTGTCGTCGTCGCTGTTTGCCGATTCGAAAGTCGTATCCGCAGGCTGTATCGTTTCATTCGCTTTAGAAATCTCATTCTCCTCAGCAGTGTCATCATCATCAGTGTACAAATCATCAAATGTCCTGTCAGATTTAATTATTCGTTCAGGTGTCGCTAATTTTGGCTTATCAGCAGCAGCAGCAGCAGTCGAAGAATTGACCACTAATTGCTGTAAGGGATCAACGATCGGCTTGAAAGTCTCTCCCAACGCTCTCTCAAAGTTTTCTTTACCGTATTTCAGCAGATCAAACTTACGTTTAACTGCGCTTCGTGCTTTTACGAGCTGCTCGAGTATATGCTTCTGCTGACTGCTATCTGCAGACATGTTGACATATCAACGGTTAGCAATAGACTGTTATAGCTCGCTAAGATCGCCCTATATTTATAGCAAAGCAGTCGAAACCCTTTCGGTATCGACCCTCATTGATCGGGCTATCTTTATCGATCATGAGAAAGCAGTGCTTATCGTCAGCCCAACATCTCGAGCAAAGTTCCTTGAACTGTGCGAATGTCATATCACAGTTGACGTGATCTGCATACAAGTGGCGCAGATTGACGTCATCTTGTCGAAATATCACCAACAAGTTGACATTGTCTCTCACCAAATGCTTGGGAACTTGAGCGTACGACTGACAGAGGTAAAAACAGTCAACGCTCTTGTGTCTGCCCATACAGAAAAATGCACGGATATTGTTTTGCTTCTCGCAAGCAACATCGTCGAATATCATGATCGAATTGGGTAGCGCCTTATCAGGTGAGACGACTTCCTCGTGTTCGCTGAAGGCAAAGTACTGTATACCTTTGATCGGTTCGAGCAGTTCCTTCAAAAATTTATACTTTGATTGATTGAGCGATTTGGAGTAGACGTATACATTCTCGAATCTAAGCCCATTCGGATGCGTTATGAGAGCGAGAAGACTATTGGTTTTCCCGCAGTTGGATGGTCCGCAAATGACTGCGCGTATGCTGTCCGGTAGCAGAGCTCCGTGACGTTTCACGCGTCTCTCCTCCTCCACGTCAAAGTTCGCCACGGGGAGCTTCACAGCCTGTTCCCTGAAGTCCATCCTTTAAGATCTCGGCTGAGACTGATCGATTTGCCTATAAATAGGCCGCTTTTATAGTCGCGCTCATCAGTTATCATTTGACCTTCGTGGTGTAATGATCGTGTACATCGACAATACAAGTGGTTGTGGTTTGATGAATAAAGTACTCAACAAAATTCCAGTTGAACTTCATTTACCAGGCTATCAGTACTGCGGACCAGGAACAAAGTTAGCAAAACGTTTAGCTCGAGGAGATCAAGGTATCAATCCCCTCGATCAAGCTTGCAGAGAGCACGACATAGCGTACTCGCAGAATCGTGAAAACGTAGAGGCTAGAAATCTAGCCGATAGAGTATTAGCCGACAAAGCTTGGCAGAGAGTCAAGGCGAAAGACGCGAAAATCGGTGAAAAAATTTCCGCCTACGCCGTATCAAAAGCGATGAAAATAAAATCCAAATTAGGAATGGGTGTCAAGACGAGGAGGCCATCCACGAGGCTGAACGCAATCGTGAAGGCTGCGTCTAAAGCGATGATCAAGGGTACGAATAGTCATGAAGTCATCGCATCGGCTTTGAAAGGAGCTCGCGATGCCGTGAGAAAGGCTGGTGGAAAGGATAGCGTACTCATACCGCGAGTTCTGCCACTACCCCGTAAAGTAGGTGGATTTCTTCCTCTCCTCATACCCATTTTCGCTGGACTAAGTGCCGCGGGTGCTCTGGCTGGAGGAGCTGCTGGTATTGCCAAGGCAGTCAACGATTCCAAGGCTGCAAAAGATCAGCTGGAGGAGACTCGTCGTCATAACAAAGCGATGGAAAATATCAGCGTAGGAAAAGGACTCTGTCTGAAGACCACCAAATCTGGATTGGGTCTTCATCTCAAGCCCTATCGCGGTAGCAGTCTGAAGAAAAAAAAAACTTCTTCGAGATAAGTTTGCCACAGAGGGCGCTGACAGACGTGGACATCGTGAAGTATGCTAAAATCTTGAAAATTCCTTATTTTCGAGGTGTATACATGCGTAATGCGATGCCTGCGAGTGGTCCACGAAAGTGTGAATCAGCTGTCGTAAACTTGGACGATGCGAGCGGACCTGGAACTCACTGGGTAGCGTATCGCAAACGAGACGACAACGTCGTTTACTTCGATAGTTTCGGCGATTTACAGCCTCCCTTGGACTTGATGCTGTACTTGGGAGTGAACGAGATCCAGTACAATCACGAGAGATATCAAGACTACAACACTTTTAACTGCGGACATCTTTGTCTGCAATTCTTGAGCAATAAGCTATATAAGAGACGACGTCGGTGAATGCACATTCATTTAGCATTCGACAGTCAGTATGGATAGCTCATTTACACTGAGTCTCTCCGGAACTTCATCTGTACTCGAAGCTCAATATTTTCCACCCATAGAGCTCTCAGCACAAAAGAACTACGTTCTCGGTTTAGTTGAATTGCTAACGTTCAACTCGATTCCAAATATCGACGTAGACAATAACAAGTTTTACGTCGGTACGGAAGAAGTCAGCTTACCTACGGGAAGTTACGAAATCGAAGATATCGACGTTTATCTTCGTGAAACTCTATCTCCCAAGGGTATATCATTCAGTCTCAAGCCCAACAATAATACGCTTCGTAGTGTGATAAAGTGCAGTCATCCGATTGACTTTCGTCCTCGAGACTCGATTGGCTCTCTGCTGGGCTTCACCGAGCGAATTTTGAAGAAGGACGTGAGTCACAGTTCGGATAGACCGGTGGCTATTCTAAAAGTCAACGCTCTGCGAGTTGAGTGTAACATCACCTCGGGCGCCTATATAAACGGACAGCGCGTGCACACAATTCACGAGTTCTTCCCTGCTGTACCTCCAGGATACAAGATCATCGAAATTCCATCGCAAGTAATTTATCTACCAATCACCGTGAGAAGCATAGATCAGCTTCAAGTGCGCATAGTGGATCAAGACAATCGCTTGGTTAATTTTCGCGGAGAGATAATTACTATCAGATTACATCTCAAGCAAGTATAATGGGTATCGTTTACAATACCAAGATTGGAGCTGGCTATATAAGCAAGCCGTCGAGTCGCAGCGACATCAGTCGTCAGCGAATAGCCAAAGCGCTAACACGGCAAAATATAGACTTCTTAAAGAGTCTCAAGTTCAGAGTACACCCTCGTGGAAAATAATGCAGGATATTCTGAGTATACAGGCGCCGGTGGCCTTCGATGAGTCTGTGGCTCATTACGAGTTGCACGCCCATCAGCCCTACACGCCAACTGGATACAACAACAGCGATGAGATTCGCATAGCCATTCAACATCAAGATTTATACGTTCTTCCCTCGCGCAGCTCGCTGCATATCCACGGCAAGCTGACGAAAGCCGACGGCACCGCGGTTCAGCGTACGAAGTTGGTGAACAACGCAATATGCCACATGTTCGAGGAGATTCGTTACGAAATGAATGCTGTGGAAATCGACAGATCTAAAAATGTCGGTCTAAGCACACTCATGAAAGGTTGGGTTTCTTTCAATCCCAATCAGAGCTCGATGCTAGAAAATGCCGGCTGGTTAGACGTCGAGGAGACGTTTCAAGTGACGAATGATGATGGCTATTTTGATATCAACATACCTCTCAGTATGATACTCGGCTTTGCCGAGGACTATCGCAAGATTGTAGTCAACGTCAAGCACGAGCTCATACTTACGAGATCGCGAAGCGATTTGAACACCGTCACGCAGACGGCTGCTCAGAATGCGCCTGGCGTTTACGAGGATATCAAGATTGGACTATTGAGAATCGAGTGGCTCATGCCCTACGTTGTCGCCTCCAATGTGCACAAAATTCGTCTGCTGAATTCCGTCGAGAAGAACAAGCCGATCAGTATGAGTTTTCGTAGTTGGGAGTTGTACGAGTATCCGCTTCTTCCCGTCTCCACGAAGCACGTGTGGACTGTGAAAACGTCGAATCAGCTGGAGAAGCCGAGATTCGTCATTCTCGGTTTGCAGACTAATCGAAAGAATCTGAAAACTGCGAATGCGAGTCGCTTCGATCACTGCAATCTCAGCAACGTCAAACTCTTCCTCAATTCCCAGTATTATACCTATGGAAATTTGAATCTGGATATAGATCGAAATCAGTACTCTGTACTGTACGATAAGTATACAAATTTCCAGAACTCATACTACGACAAGAATCCCAAACCACTGCTCAAGAAGACGGACTTTATCACGCACATACCTCTCTACGTTATCGACTGCTCCAAGCAGAGCGNGTACTCGTAGCCGCACAGTTTACCTACTCATATTTGTAAACATAGTGAAAAAAGGTATATAATATGGTGTAACGTTGTTTTTCCTTATGTCTAAACAAATTATAGAAATTACACATGAGTTATGAAAATTGTATTCATTTAGAAATAAAAAAAAAATATGTAGAAAAAATTATTTTAAAAAAAATTTATATCAATTAACTTTTGCATACTCAACAACTCTTAATAAGTATACGAATATAATATATGCACAAAGTTAAAATAGTTATCAATTGAATATCACGTTGTAGCATATAAAAAAAATGTTAGTTGTTGAGTCTGGTTGTTGTTATTGTTATGAGCTCGTGCTTTACGTTGACTACAATCTTGCGATAGTCCTCGGCAAAGCCGAGTATCATACTGAGAGGTATGTTGATATCAAAATAGCCATCATCATTCGTCACTTGAAACGTCTCCTCGACGTCTAACCAGCCGGCATTTTCTAGCATCGAGCTCTGATTGGGATTGAAAGAAACCCAACCTTTCATGAGTGTGCTTAGACCGACATTTTTAGATCTGTCGATTTCCACAGCATTCATTTCGTAACGAATCTCCTCGAACATGTGGCATATTGCGTTGTTCACCAACTTCGTACGCTGAACCGCGGTACCGTCGGCTTTCGTCAGCTTGCCGTGGATATGCAGCGAGCTGCGCGAGGGAAGAACGTATAAATCTTGATGTTGAATGGCTATGCGAATCTCATCGCTGTTGTTGTATCCAGTTGGCGTGTAGGGCTGATGGGCGTGCAACTCGTAATGAGCCACAGACTCATCGAAGGCCACCGGCGCCTGTATACTCAGAATATCCTGCATTATTTTCCACGAGGGTGTACTCTGAACTTGAGACTCTTTAAGAAGTCTATATTTTGCCGTGTTAGCGCTTTGGCTATTCGCTGACGACTGATGTCGCTGCGACTCGACGGCTTGCTTATATAGCCAGCTCCAATCTTGGTATTGTAAACGATACCCATTATACTTGCTTGAGATGTAATCTGATAGTAATTATCTCTCCGCGAAAATTAACCAAGCGATTGTCTTGATCCACTATGCGCACTTGAAGCTGATCTATGCTTCTCACGGTGATTGGTAGATAAATTACTTGCGATGGAATTTCGATGATCTTGTATCCTGGAGGTACAGCAGGGAAGAACTCGTGAATTGTGTGCACGCGCTGTCCGTTTATATAGGCGCCCGAGGTGATGTTACACTCAACTCGCAGAGCGTTGACTTTTAGAATAGCCACCGGTCTATCCGAACTGTGACTCACGTCCTTCTTCAAAATTCGCTCGGTGAAGCCCAGCAGAGAGCCAATCGAGTCTCGAGGACGAAAGTCAATCGGATGACTGCACTTTATCACACTACGAAGCGTATTATTGTTGGGCTTGAGACTGAATGATATACCCTTGGGAGATAGAGTTTCACGAAGATAAACGTCGATATCTTCGATTTCGTAACTTCCCGTAGGTAAGCTGACTTCTTCCGTACCGACGTAAAACTTGTTATTGTCTACGTCGATATTTGGAATCGAGTTGAACGTTAGCAATTCAACTAAACCGAGAACGTAGTTCTTTTGTGCTGAGAGCTCTATGGGTGGAAAATATTGAGCTTCGAGTACAGATGAAGTTCCGGAGAGACTCAGTGTAAATGAGCTATCCATACTGACTGTCGAATGCTAAATGAATGTGCATTCACCGACGTCGTCTCTTATATAGCTTATTGCTCAAGAATTGCAGACAAAGATGTCCGCAGTTAAAAGTGTTGTAGTCTTGATATCTCTCGTGATTGTACTGGATCTCGTTCACTCCCAAGTACAGCATCAAGTCCAAGGGAGGCTGTAAATCGCCGAAACTATCGAAGTAAACGACGTTGTCGTCTCGTTTGCGATACGCTACCCAGTGAGTTCCAGGTCCGCTCGCATCGTCCAAGTTTACGACAGCTGATTCACACTTTCGTGGACCACTCGCAGGCATCGCATTACGCATGTATACACCTCGAAAATAAGGAATTTTCAAGATTTTAGCATACTTCACGATGTCCACGTCTGTCAGCGCCCTCTGTGGCAAACTTATCTCGAAGAAGTTTTTTTTTTCTTCAGACTGCTACCGCGATAGGGCTTGAGATGAAGACCCAATCCAGATTTGGTGGTCTTCAGACAGAGTCCTTTTCCTACGCTGATATTTTCCATCGCTTTGTTATGACGACGAGTCTCCTCCAGCTGATCTTTTGCAGCCTTGGAATCGTTGACTGCCTTGGCAATACCAGCAGCTCCTCCAGCCAGAGCACCCGCGGCACTTAGTCCAGCGAAAATGGGTATGAGGAGAGGAAGAAATCCACCTACTTTACGGGGTAGTGGCAGAACTCGCGGTATGAGTACGCTATCCTTTCCACCAGCCTTTCTCACGGCATCGCGAGCTCCTTTCAAAGCCGATGCGATGACTTCATGACTATTCGTACCCTTGATCATCGCTTTAGACGCAGCCTTCACGATTGCGTTCAGCCTCGTGGATGGCCTCCTCGTCTTGACACCCATTCCTAATTTGGATTTTATTTTCATCGCTTTTGATACGGCGTAGGCGGAAATTTTTTCACCGATTTTCGCGTCTTTCGCCTTGACTCTCTGCCAAGCTTTGTCGGCTAATACTCTATCGGCTAGATTTCTAGCCTCTACGTTTTCACGATTCTGCGAGTACGCTATGTCGTGCTCTCTGCAAGCTTGATCGAGGGGATTGATACCTTGATCTCCTCGAGCTAAACGTTTTGCTAACTTTGTTCCTGGTCCGCAGTACTGATAGCCTGGTAAATGAAGTTCAACTGGAATTTTGTTGAGTACTTTATTCATCAAACCACAACCACTTGTATTGTCGATGTACACGATCATTACACCACGAAGGTCAAATGATAACTGATGAGCGCGACTATAAAAGCGGCCTATTTATAGGCAAATCGATCAGTCTCAGCCGAGATCTTAAAGGATGGACTTCAGGGAACAGGCTGTGAAGCTCCCCGTGGCGAACTTTGACGTGGAGGAGGAGAGACGCGTGAAACGTCACGGAGCTCTGCTACCGGACAGCATACGCGCAGTCATTTGCGGACCATCCAACTGCGGGAAAACCAATAGTCTTCTCGCTCTCATAACGCATCCGAATGGGCTTAGATTCGAGAATGTATACGTCTACTCCAAATCGCTCAATCAATCAAAGTATAAATTTTTGAAGGAACTGCTCGAACCGATCAAAGGTATACAGTACTTTGCCTTCAGCGAACACGAGGAAGTCGTCTCACCTGATAAGGCGCTACCCAATTCGATCATGATATTCGACGATGTTGCTTGCGAGAAGCAAAACAATATCCGTGCATTTTTCTGTATGGGCAGACACAAGAGCGTTGACTGTTTTTACCTCTGTCAGTCGTACGCTCAAGTTCCCAAGCATTTGGTGAGAGACAATGTCAACTTGTTGGTGATATTTCGACAAGATGACGTCAATCTGCGCCACTTGTATGCAGATCACGTCAACTGTGATATGACATTCGCACAGTTCAAGGAACTTTGCTCGAGATGTTGGGCTGACGATAAGCACTGCTTTCTCATGATCGATAAAGATAGCCCGATCAATGAGGGTCGATACCGAAAGGGTTTCGACTGCTTTGCTATAAATATAGGGCGATCTTAGCGAGCTATAACAGTCTATTGCTAACCGTTGATATGTCAACATGTCTGCAGATAGCAGTCAGCAGAAGCATATACTCGAGCAGCTCGTAAAAGCACGAAGCGCAGTTAAACGTAAGTTTGATCTGCTGAAATACGGTAAAGAAAACTTTGAGAGAGCGTTGGGAGAGACTTTCAAGCCGATCGTTGATCCCTTACAGCAATTAGTGGCCAATTCTTCGACTGCTGCTGCTGCTGCTGCTGATAAGCCAAAATTAGCGACACCTGAACGAATAATTAAATCTGACAGGACATTTGATGATTTGTACACTGATGATGATGACACTGCTGAGGAGAATGAGATTTCTAAAGCGAATGAAACGATACAGCCTGCGGATACGACTTTCGAATCGGCAAACAGCGACGACGACAGCGCCGAATCGCTTTCGCTTCTTTTGCATCGTAAGGATGTGGATAAGGTTTACGGCGTGCGGAAGGACGGAGGCGGCGGCTACAAACTCGGAAAATCAACCATAGAGTATGATGGAAATATCATTACAGTCGATGATAGAACGTTTCCGAAAACCGCTGGTCTATTGGATCTTATTATTTCCAAAAGACCGAATCGCGACATTGTCTCAGCTGCAGATCTAAAAAATTACGGAGAAATACTCGAATTGTCGAGCGTACACAGAAAAAATTTTCGTCCCGATGAGATACTGCGTTATCACAACAGTAAGAAGTACGACGAAATTATCGCTCCTCTCTTTCTACCCTCAGCCTCTTCGTCGACTCCTAATACCTCAAAGAGTAGACGGAAGAAAGCTGGTGGCACACTGCTTCCTCCGTACAAAATCGCCAGGAGAGATACGAAAATGGATTACGTTTACTGGGACGATCCGAATGAACTGGTTGATCGACTTTGCCTCCTCATAGCTGAGATGTCAGCTGGAAATCCTAGTCACATCAACGAGATTCATTCGATTGTCGAGGAGCTTACCGAGCCTGGCTATATATATTGAGATGTACGCTAGTACTCTTATTCATTTGCATCATGAGTGTCGATGTGTTCGGACGTAATTTGAAACGCAACGAGGGTAGTCGAGGACCTCCTGGCCTCGGCTTCAAAGTCACAGCTGATGGTCAGTTCGATTTGGAGAATAAACGTCTGTGCAACGTCGCTGCAGCGAGTCAGCCAGGCGATGCCGTTAATCTTTGCGCTTTACAGCTCATCGTGCAAGAAGAATTGAAAACAGTCATCGATCGACTATCGGAGACGCAACTAGACGAAATTGATAAGAAATTTAAGCGCCTCGATCACGAGATCGAGACTATAAAAGGAGTGGTTATGCAAATAAATCAAAACATTCACTCTTTGAATGACGAGCTGTAAACATGTCGAAGAGAGCAGTCGTTGAGGAGCTACATAGGCCAGCTCGTCGTACGTACACGCGTCGAAAATTCGATGTTCGTGGATTAGATGAGACTTGGCAAGCGGATCTGGTTGAGATGCAACCTTATTCGCGAGAAAACAAAGGCTATAGATATATGCTCACTGTCATAGACGTATTTTCAAAATTCGCTTGGGCTATTCCCGTAAAGAGAAAAACCGGTGAAGACGTAGCAGCCGCTATGAAAAGTATATTGATGATTGGTCGAGTACCTAAAAATTTGCAGACGGATCGTGGCAAGGAATTTTACAACTCCACCTTTCAGAATCTTATGAAGCAGTATAAGATTAACCTATACTCAACGTATAGTAATCTCAAAGCCGCTATCTGCGAACGTTTCAATCGTACGTTAAAAAATGCTATGTGGAAGCAGTTTAGTTTACGCGGTAATTTCAAATGGTATGATTTACTGAGTAAACTGTTGACTGC